>OZ025242.1:32186665-32916665 GCA_964019155.1 Osedax fenrisi
TTCCTGTTAGTGAGATATGAAGTAAACCATTTTAATGCTAAGCCAGATATACCCATTAAAGTAAGTCGCGAGATTAATATGTTATGGTCCAGGGTATCAAAAGCAGATGATAGATCAAGTAGGATTAGCTGGCAACACGTGTTGCAATTTAAGGTAGATAATATAGTGTCAGTAATACGTAGGAGAGCTGTTTCGGTTGAATGACCCTTACGAAAAGCGCTTTGAAACGGGTCGAAAAGATTATTTTTATTTACATGGGCTATGAGTTGTTTGGAAACAATTCTTTCTAATATTTTACTTAATAAGGGTAGGTGGGAGATCGGGCGATAATTGCTAAATGAGTTTGGGTCTAAGTTTTGTTTTTTTAGAATAGGGGATATTATGGCAGTCTTGAGACAGGGTGAAACTTGGCCAGAGTTTAGTGAGTTCGCAATAATATCCAAGAAAATAGGAGAAAATAAGGGTGAAAGTTTGTGATATAATGATAAAGGTAGGGGATCAGTGGGGGAGGTACAGTGAGATTTCATGAGTAGGTCATTTACTTCATACAGTGAAGGAATAGTGAATGTACTTAATGAGTCAATATGATGGGTAATATATATGGTAGGATTGAGTATGGGTTGAGTAGATGCGCAAATAATATTATTAATGCTTGCAATTTTATGTTTAAAGAATTTATCAAAAAGAGAACACAGTTGAAAATTTGACGTGTTAGGTAAAATGGGGAGGATTTTTTCATCTGGAGGAGAGAGAATTTTATTTGCTATTTTAAATAATTTGCGAGGATTGGAGGATATCAATGCTATCTTTTTGTTATAATAGATAGATTTTGAACGAGATATAGTAGATTTGTAATTTTTTCTAGCTATTGATAGTGCTAATTTAGTTTCAGTAGAAGGATTTTTAAGAAATTTCTTCTCAAATTTTCGAACACTCTTCTTGAAGATGAAAAGTTCGTGGGAGAACCAGGGAGAAAAAGGGCGGTCGGTAATTAATGTAGTTTTTGTAGGTGCATGTATATTGATAATATTTAGGAGAGTGGAGTTTAGGAGTACCGGACAGAGGGAAGTTGAAGAAGAGATCTCAGTTTTGATATTGTTTACAAATCTTGGTAGGTCGATAGACTTAAAATCTCTATATGTAATACGTTTTCGTTTAATATTTGTGAATTTTAGATTTATAGAGAATTCAATAATAAAATGATCAGTTAGTAGTTCAATTTTTTGAAAGGAGTTAGGGTTTATACATCTAATAAGAGGACTGGAAAGGGGTGTAAATATCATATCAAGTGTATTGCCACTAGAATGGGTAGGAAATGATATATGTTGGCACAAGGAAAGAGACTCAGTTAGGAGTTTAAAGTCACCATGGGGATAGATGGGAGAATTATAGTGATAGTTTAAGTCACCAAGAACTATTGGTAGATAGGATGAAGATAAAGGAAGTTTATGGATAAAATCATGAAATTCATCAAAGAATAAACTGGTTTCAGGTTTTGGGGGACGATAGATAACGGTAAGATGTAGAGTTAAGTTAGGAAGCTTGAGGGTCAGCGAAATACAATCACTATATGAAAAGGGGGGGAATGAAATGGATGGAGATAGGTAAAAATCATTACGTATCATAAATCCTACCCCACCACCACGGCCCGTTTGTCGTGGAGCGAGATAGAGTGTATATCCAAAGTCCAAGATGGAGGCAAATATATCAGAGTCATTATTAGAAATCCAGGTCTCAGTCAATGCGATTATAATAAATTTTTGTAATTTAAGGTATGGGAACAGAAGGGATATATTTGATCTCAAGGAGCGAATATTGATCAAGGCTATATTATAGGATAGTCAGGCTTGAGAGGAAGAATTATTTATAAATGATTTCTTATAGTGATCAAAAGAATCAAACCATTTTGTTAGATCAGATTCAGGGATGAGAAAAGGGGGATATGAAAGAGGATTTTTTTTATCCCTAAGTTCAAATGTTTGGGAACGATTATTAAAAAATACTTTATACAAAATGGGCGTGAGTTTTTGTTTAAGGGCATGATATAGTACCTTACCAAGAAGTCTAGTAGAGTCTGGTAAATAATGACGAATAAATATATGCTTAAAATTACTATGTGGTGAGATTTTTAGAAGGGAGGAGAAACATATATCACGAGCAGAAATATTAGTGAAACGTAATATAGCAGTACTGGTAAGAAATGAGGCAGAAGTAATATAAGAATGTGGAAGTTTTATATAGTCAATTAATGATACTATGAAATTATAGTTAACTTCATAAGGAAGAAGGTGTTCAAGTACTAGTATGAGGGAATTATCTATGGAGCGTATGGATGAAGACTTTGAGGAAGTTGAACTAGATAATATAGGGGTTGGTGTGTGATTTGAGGAAAATGTTAAGTCCATTAGCTTTGGAATGTTTCTATAAGTATTAGCATTGGGCTGATGCTTGGGCTGGATATTAATAGTCGTAGTAGAAGAATATATATCAGATGTTATATTTGGCGTTACCTTGGAACAAGTATTATGTATAGATTTGTCAGTTAAAGTAGAAGGTGAATATGGCATAGTAATGGGTGGAGTAGTTGTATGATTAGTCGAAGGAAACTTATTTAAGGCTAGGCATGAGGAACATGAGAATATGAAGTTAGGTGAATTAAATATAGCAATAGCATAAGCGGGAGGGGGGTTTTTAGAATGAAACCAGGATTTAGAAATAATAGCTGCGGGGTATAAACAATTATAATGTAAAATAGATGGACATGTTTTACATTTGAGATAATATTCGCATGCGGGAAGGTTACAATGTGAACAATTTGAGGAAATGGTATACTTGAGATTGTGGGATTAAATTGAATGAAATAGATAATAATAAATATAATAATAAATGTATAAAAACTGGTCGTAACAGGGATATTTTTGAAGAAGTTTGGTATTCAGTCCGTTTTGCTATATGACGAGTTGACTTGACAAGCACCGGTTGACTTTAGTAGGCTCCTGGTATGCTTGGTGGCAGCCGGGCAATGATGGTCCGATTGTCTGAGTGTATCGTCCGAGGTAGAATTGATGGATCTGTATGTAAGTAAGTACAGCAGTAGACTATCTATGTGTAAGTTGGTAGCTAACCTCAAATGAAGGATGGTAGATCCGACTACCAAAAGCAAATTCCCAAGGGAGATCCACGGGAGAATATCAGTTATAATATTATTATAAACTACTAGTTAATTAATTTTATAAATAGTAAATAATGTAGCTAAGTATAAATATACATAAACAGTATGTAATATATATTTGAATTTAATTAATTTATCGAATTTATAATTCTATTATCTTTGTGATTATTATTTATTTTTTAGGATTTTTATTTTGTTATAATAAAATGTAAACAAATACTAAATATAATTATATCTAAATAAGATATGATTATAATTTAAAGACAACTATTATGTATTTCAAATAAGTTGGATATTAATATTTAATATATATTAATATAATAGATAATATAAAAAATAAATGAATACGTACTTATCTTTATAATAATAATACAATTAAAAGATATTTAAAAGCTAAGCAGTTATTAACACAACTATATATTGGTTGCTATGTAAACAAAGTGATATATATATATATAATATATTATATATATATGTAAAACTAAACATACTATGTATTGCACATGGTATATAATATATACTATATATAATATAAAATACCCTATTCAATATATAGTATGTTTAGTTTTACATAGAATAATTTATTAAAATTGATTTATATTATAATAATTACTTTACAATTATTAACAAAGGATGAATTGATTTAATAGTTTTTCTTTACATTTATAATAAAAAATAAATGGTTATATAATATATCATCACTCTTGTATATATTGCCTATATACGCCGAATTTATAAATTACAAAGTAAATTCACCTTATTAAAATTAGAATACTGCCATGGTTGGTAGTAACCAAATATAATATATAATCACTGAATAATGATATGGGATTATAATAATGAAATATTATTTATAGAATATAATAATAAAACTTAATATTAAAATTAATGTTTTAAAAATATTAAAATCCTTTGATGTGTTTATAAATTAATTATAATTCTATTTACATAATTATAATTTTTTTTATATATTTATATATTTCATATATATATATATATATATTATATGTGTATATTAAGATATTTATATATATATATATAGTGTATATTATAAACTCATGTGTATTATAAATTTTATATAATTAAACATTTTATATAAATATTATTATATAACTTTATATTGTAATCATTTATTATTTAATATAAGAATTTTTACTATAGTATTGTATATATGCAAATATTACTTATATAATAGAGTTGTACAGTATTGTACAAAGTATTCTTCTCAAAGTAATTATCCATATTACATTATTTAAAGTAGATTAAATCTTTAGTTATATGTGAACTATACAATAAATTAGTGCATAAGCAATGCCATAAGACATATGGTTAAATAGTTTTTTAATCACAATTTATGGTAAGTAAGCTATATAATTTAAAGTAAACTTTGATATTTTAATGAAGGCGAACTTGATGAAATAGTATATGAATATATAGAGGATAGTGATAATGATACAGGATTAACTGGATACAAGTTTCAAAAATGACAAATCGTAATAGCGTATAACCAAGAATATATAATATAAAATTCAATTTAATCGTAGAAAATTTTCCAAGAACACAACAATTTTGCGAAGCATTTCACGAAGAAATATTTTGTGATTTATCCCCAAGGTGTTCAGCTCCCTATCTATCGCGCATCTGCGATGATTATTGGCCTAGATAGTTAAAATGTAAACAAACAAAAGTTAAGTGTTTAAGAAATATCTTTAAAATACTCAAATATAGTAATATATAAATACTTATATAATATACTTCATGATTATAATTTAATTGAATAATAAGCTATTTATAATTATTATATATGTGTTAATGTATTGTACTTAATATAATATAAATAAATTATAAATTTATATATGTATACGTTTTAAAATCATTAATTTTGCATACAAATGAATTTAATTTGCATATTATTATAAATAATAATATATATTATATTGAATTTATATATTTTAGAACACCTTATAATCATAAATAAAACATACAATATTATTCATTTAGTAGTGAATACATTTATATAACACTCTTATATATATTTAATAACATTTTATAATACATATTATATATAATATTACCTATTTACCAGTTAATACATTTATATAAAAATACTATATTTATAACTTGCTTATCTAATATAATATTGAATATTAAATATACACACATATAAACAACTATATATATATATATATATATATATATATATATATATATATATATATATATATATATATATATAATTAAACTGGTTACATACATACCATTAATACTAAAGTATATCAATCATACTATTAATAATAAATAAATACTGTAGATATAATTTTCATATTAATAATTTGATAACTTTTTATTTTGTAATATATTTTATTTTATTAATGTCTTTAAACTTTAAATACAATTTAACTTATATCCTTAACATCTATATTTATATGGATATAGGCTTACTATAATAGGATAATAATGGCTGATTTTCATTATATTAAATAATTAGTTGTATAACTTTTTATTTTGTAATATATTTTATTTTATTAATATACTTAACATCTATATTTATATGGATATAGGCTTACTATAATAATAGCTGATTTTCATTATATTAAATAATAAGTTGTATTACTAAATGTAATACTTAAATTACAGTTTATATTACTATTTATATTAATATAATAGTACATTTATTTTATATATAAATAAATTAAGAAGAATTTAATAGTTGATATACATGAAATTGTTTTTACTATTAATTTTATATATGACATAATTTTAGATATTTTCTATTCTATTTACCAGTAGATTTAGAGTCTACAGTAAATTCTGTATTTTCTTTGCGTAAAAGAAATTTCATTTGATTTAAGAAAAATATACTTAAAACAAAATCATTAACAATACAAATAGCGCAATATTTAAATACAAAATTGTTATCAGATATTATATTTACAAAATTAACATAAATTTCATTTTTATATAAAATAGACATAATATTATTACGGAAACAGGTTAATAAATTATTAATAAAATCATAAAATAAAGTAGAAGGAAAATAATCGGATGAATTTTTATCTAACATTACTCTAACACTACCAGCAGAAAATACATTAGATGCAGATTTTGTTAATAATTGTAAACAGTCTTTACATTCAAATTTAGTATATATCAATTTAATAATATCGCTACAGAGTAGATGGAGAGAATTAGAATCTATAATAGAAGTGGTTTGTAATTCTGGTTCAGATAATACAGCTAGTGAGGACCTAATAGTAGGGGTTGCATGTGAAGTATTTACAGTATATGAATTAAGTTTTATTAACAAATTTCCTGCATCCAATTTACAGTTACTTCCTTTAATTTGTACAAATAAGGAATCTACAGAAATTGTCCTATAATCCGAATTAAATTCCATTGGAGTTGGATTATCACGATTACCTCCTCTACTTTTCATTCTCGAAAAAAAATTTTCCAAAAAATCCTGATTAAATATATTTAAGTACATAGAATGGAGATTATTTACAATTATATAATCTTCTAATAGTAATAATAGAGAATTAACATTTAGACGCCATCGTAATAAACATGGTAATTGATTAATATATTTATTATCACAATATTTAATATCATTTAATATATGTACAGCATTTTTTAAATAATTTAAGGATTCAAAATTGTTAACTAAAGAATTTTTATATACATTACATTTATTATTTGCACAGCTATTAAAAATATCAAATAAGTTATTAAAAAATTTACAAAAATGTCCTGTATATAATGAAGTATTATCTAATAAATTAACAATAACTAATGTTTCTATTCCTAAAGCTACACTATTAAAGCTACACTATTACTAAGAAGTTGACAAGCAATTAACGCGATTTTAGAAAAAGATTTTAACTAATAACTTAATTCTATATGTTTTATATTAAGTTTAGGTGCTAATGGAATTTTTGATTTAGATTGTACATTATAAAATTTTTTAATAACATCCATAGATATTTTATTATTTTCAAATAAAAAACCTTTTGTTAAACCATTTAGAATACTTTTTAATAGGTGAGGTGGATCATAAAAAAAAAATAGTTTATTATTATTATGTATAAAAAAAGGTTTCTCAATTGTAATATCCAATTTAGTAATGCAACCCCTATTACTAGGTCCCTGATAACATATAACTAATTTAGGTATAATACCAAATTTAATTACTCTATCAATACACATCATTAATTTACATTTTATGACATCAGAAGTCATAGTACCTGATGTAAAAAAATAACCCACTGGCTGTTTCCAGGAACCCGACAAACTTCTAATCATAAACACACTAACATAATTAGCTATGTATTTATTGATCTCTCCATCACCCGTATTATGTAATCCATCTAAAGTATCATTTTTTTTGTTATATTTCAAATCAGACTTCAAGGACATTTTATCAAATGCTATTAAAACAATTGTATCTTTAATATCTAAATCTTTACATTTATCATGTAATGCATTACAAATTATTTCATGAAAACCAGGCATTAATTTAATAGCATTTAATGTGTGCCGCAATGTACTAATGCTTGTTAGTGTTAGAGTTTTATATAATATGGAATAACATTTAGGGCTAGAGTGCCATAATGATAGGGCATGCATTTTCTCATTTTCATTAAAACGGTTTCCACTATATTTATTTTTTTTAGATAATAAATATAATAGAGAATCAGTTTTAGGAGATGTAGATTTTAGACTATTTTTTTTAATGACCCTGTTATATTTACTTCTATACATTTCACTACTTTTTTTAGCTATATTATATTTAGCCTTCCATTTGGTAATTTCTAAGTAAGGCTATCTATCTTATCATTAAGGTGGTATATCAGTTGAGATGCAGGATCAGGAGAAGTCGACTCAGTGGAGTAAGAGTCATGGGGAGATCTCCTGGGGCTGTTGATCTCCGTAGATGCTGTATCAGTAGCTGAATCAGATATTGCCTCCTCTGTGTATTAAATATATTTAAAACAATTATATGATAGATAGATAGATAAAAAGTTTATTGTAGAAAATGACACAAAAAATATATTAAAAAATGTATTTAAAGATATTCATATATTAATTGTATTAATATATTAAATGTAAGTTAAATTTATAAAAAAAGTTAAAATAATACTTAATATTATAATAATGTAATCATAACTAATAATCATAACGAGAGTATCCATCTGGCGTTTCAATATTCTTCGACTAGAGGTAGGAGCAACAGATATTTGTATTAGCCTCGGAACTCCATCCGACTTAAGTCTTGTACTGTAATTATTCATTTATTATATACATAATACATTTCATTTAGTAGACATAAAATATATATATATATATATATATTATTAGACTTGATTCCTATTCCTCGATCGGATATAAAAGAATAACTGGAACCATGAATGAATATTGAATATAGAATATATATTTACTCTAAATATATATATTCCTTACATTTTTAAATAGTGTTATTGAATGAATGAATGAATGAATTTTATTTACCGAATATTTGCTATAATAATCGGAGGGATACCCAGAAGCTATGTTTAGCTTATACTAAGGATACCCTTAATAAAATAATAATAATAATATTATTATAATAATAATAACAACAATAATAATAATAATAATAATAGTAGTAGTAACAGTATAATGGTAATAATCGAGATATGATAATATATCTTATATCGATAATGAAGTCACATAACGTAACATAATATGTAAAGTGATATAGATGCATGCATGCAGCCGTGCAAGTAACGTACATTGAGGAATTGCCAAACCAAACCATGTGAGAAGTCTCGGGTTGGTCAGGCCCATATGGGTTGGTCAGGCCCTGGGTTGTTAAATCCATAAATTGTAATGTTTTGTTGACATAATCGTCACATGATCAATTAGACAATATCCCCTGGCAATCACAAACAAGCTACATGCATATCTCTACGCACTATTCAAATACGTACATACCAAAAAATAAAAATAAATCATACTTATAAGTAATAATAAATAATACAGTGAGTAAGCAAACACAATTACTCAAATAACTCAAATACTCAACATGTTAGTAGAATTACGAAAAAAAGTTTGATATAATAAAATGTATATAAATAATTTTAATAATATAATAAAGGGTAATAACTATTATAACTATTTCTTACGGAACGTAATTATTTATAATAATTGAAATCTATTAATAATAAATTTTGTTAATAAAGATATTTTTATAAATAATTACGATTGAGATTACATATAAAATGTAGAGATTTAAAAAAAATTATATTACTTAAATTATTCCGTCAATTGAGAAATAAACAACTCATACATTTTATTTTGAAATTTGTATTTGAATTTTATTATATAAAACAGATTATATATCTATATATTTAACTTTATAATGTCATTTGATTATAGACTATAATTGACATAAACCATTCAGTATATATTGCATATTACATACAATTTAAGCTATACATATTCAAATAAACTTATGATTGTAAATTACAAGTAATATTCAGTAGTAATAAATTAATAGTATTTTTATTTTATATATACCATATAAAATATATATATATATATATATATATATATTAGTGTATATGGTATGAAATCAAAGTTTTTATAATATATATTATGAATAACTATGAATAGATAGTATTATCAAATAACAGGATAATAAAGGAACGGGAATGGAGAGTACTTTCCATATCATATGTTATAATATGACATTTTATCAGCATTATATATAAAAAGATTTTGCTAAATAAAGATTTAACACTACGTATCTATGTAACGTAAGTAATATTTATCTAATTATTTAATACAATGTAAATATGCATCACAAAATAATAATCCCAAAATAATAATCCCAAAATCTAACCTTATTCCTCTAATTTCTAGATCTTCATGTATATATTTTATAATTTTCATCCTATTAGTACTTCTTGGAATATAATCTGTACTATATTTATTACATTCTAGAATAATTTTTAATTCAAATGGTAGTTCAGGTAATCTGTAAAAAGCATTACATATAAATGGGGATCATATTATTGTGATAATAATAATATTGATAGTATATATATTTTAATAACATATCTATAATGTGTTAACTCGTTACTTATAAGGTGTAATGTGTGTTCTGTCTGAGGTTCATCATTATGCATATTGATGGTGGTATTTGCCACTTGAGATGAGGTACATGCAATATCAGATGTATTCATAACATAGTTGGGATACATCGTTGTATTGGTTTCGTTGTCCGAATTTAACAAATATAACATTGAGGAATTCATGTTCTATAAAATTTATAATAAATAATATGGAGAACATTAATAAATAATAATTGTATAAATAATATTAATAAATATATTTGTTATAACAATAAAATATAGAGTAATAATATAATAAAATAAAGAATCAAGAGGTTAATAATAAACTATTGAACATTAATAAATAATAATTGTATAAATAATATTAATAAATATATTTGTTATAAAAATAAAATATAGAGTAATAATATAATAAAATAAAAAATCAAGAGGTTAATAAGAACTATTTATATATAACTATATATAACTATTGAATTAATTATATTAAATAATGTAAAAGCAAAGTATTTATTTTCGTGCATATAAAGTCTATGTTTATGGGAATCTAATATTTCGGAAGGTTTTATGATATAATATTCAGTTTCGGGCACTACGATAAAAGCATGTTTATCGTTTAACATACCTCTCTGGAATATATATTCGACCACCAAAATACCAATTATCATATATAATATATTTAATAGATTAAAAAAAATAGGAATATGATTTTGTGTCAATACAATACATAAACAATATTTTCATCTATACTATACTTTAACCCATCAATAATAATGTTAGTAGTAATTTTAATAATACTTTCATCTGTTAAATTTATTATACAATTTCTACATTCTAAAGAAAACTTATTTAAATTAAATAGCTTGGATTTTTTAACAAAATTAACTTCTTTTTCCAAAAAATCATTACTTATATTATTTTTAGCTGTCATCATCTGGTGTCTTATTGATAGTGTATGTGATATATTTATAAAATTTTGTGTTACCTTAGACATTTTTTTAAACCATTGATGTTTTTTTTCAAAATTAAAACAATATATATTTCTTAATGAACCATATAATTGTATGTAATAAGGAATATTTAGCATAAAATGAAATTTTAGTTTAAATATTTTAATAGGGTGTATTTCTTTAATTTTGACTAAAAAGGTTGATATCAAATTTGATAAATAAACTAAACTTTCTTTTTCAATAACTGGACTATAAATATAATCCACAATATCACGTAATATTAAATATATATTATAACTTTCATTATTAATTAATATATTTGTATTGATTAAACGTGGAAACACAACAAATAATTCTAATTTTTGGGATGCAGATCCTGATATAAGTCCATCTTTCAAAATATTTAAATTTAAAATTTTTGGAATATTTGAATTATGGGGAAAGTTTATTTCTTTAAGTTTATTATTCATAGAAGTTATTGTAGAATAATTATGTTCAACAATATTAATTATAGTATATTTTAAGGTCCATGGAATTACACCTTCCATAATATCATGCATAATATCAGGTGGAAAGAAATTATGTAACTGAGCATACGACAATTCCGCAAAAACACAAGGTCGAGTACGAAGAGAATCAATATTAGTAACAGTTACGAGGTCTAACTGGTTGAAATATAATATATTCTTCATGTCACTATAATCAATGAAACAATGACGACAGATATTCTTGGAAGAAAAATTCATACTAAAACCTCCAATATCATGTGCGGAAAGATTATCTACAGATATAAAATGTAAATAAGCTTTATATTTAATAACTTTATTATTGATTTTTATAGTGATACCATTTTTAAGAATTTCAAGATCTTTAATTCATTGACAAAATAAAATGTTATATCCATTTTCAGTTTCTTTAATATATTTATATTTAGATAATAAAGTAAGAAAAATACTTTGATCAAGCAGTCTATATCTTCTAGGCAGATTTAATATACTAAAATAAACACCATTTATTATTTATGCTCACCATGATTGGCACCTATAGGATTGCATGGCTCAAATTCATCAACATACATTTGTAATTATATTGTTAATGTTTCATTATTATAAATATCTCTTCTAAATGCAGTACCATCAAATATATCAGCTATAATATCATTATTATTTGATGAATTAAATCTAAGTAAATTACGAAAACTTTCATTTAAAAACATATTATTTAAATAATCTATTATAGAAATATAGTGAAAAACAAAGTCACTATTGATATTTATAAATCTATACTCGATAGGTTTTATATATAATAGATTATTTTCTATAAATTTATTAAATTTGTAAATTGTATCAATTGGTTTAACATCTGTTACTTCTCTATCTAAATTTTTAATGAGACAGTTTATTTTAATTCTAGCATCTTCACTTATTTCAATATTTTCTAAACCTGATATTAATTCTGATATCATTCTACTAAGAATTCTGTGTATACTTAATAACGTTTTCATATGATTGAGCAAGTGTTGGAATAATAATATTTGGTAGTATTTGGTACCTCTTTAACTTAGAGAATTGTATTTGCTAAATATTTTACAGTATTATTTGTAGCATTATTATTAGAAGTTAATAAAGTTATTATAACTTTGTTTTTGTATTTCTATATCAGATATTTCATCATCAATTTCATATATCTGTTCATAAATGTCTAATCTATTATCTATAACTATATTAGTATCAGGAATATTTGAATGACATTGATTATCAATATGTAAATACTGCTCAAAATTGTTGCTATTAAATACATGATTTCTGGATAAATGTATACTGTAATTAGTAATATTATTTGATGAATATAAACAACCTTGTATTATACAGTTTATATTCAGATTAGTATCGTTATGCGACAAACGCAAATGTTTAAGATAACTAAAATGTACATTTTTATTTAATATACATGTTAGATTACAAAATTGACAATTAATATTCATAATGGATACAATAATTAGTAATTGTATATATATATATATATATATATATATATATATATATATATATATATATATATATATTACTTAATAATAGTAAACAATATTATAAAATAAAATATACAAATATTATAGTTTATAAAAAGTATAAATATAAGACATATTATAATAATAAATATATTAAAATTGTAAATTAAAGTGGTGATAAATAAATATTAATATTAAATTATAACCTTATAAGATTAAATAGTAAACAATATTATAAAATAAAATATACAAATATTATAGTTATTAATACATAATAATAGTTAACAATATTGTAAAATAAAATATACAAATATTATAGTAAACAATATTGTAAAATAAAATATACAAATATTATAGTATATAAAAGTATAAATATAATACAAATTATAATAATAAATATATTAAAATCGTAAATTAAAGTTTTGATAAATAAATATTAATATTAAATTATAACCTTATATTAAACAATTTTTGATAAACAATTCGATATTTATAATTATAAATGAACTATATTAAATAATTAAATTAAGCAATTTGCTATAAAGTATAATATACAAATATTATATGTTATATAAAGGATAATAAATATAATTTGTAAAAGTAATGTGAGCATAATAAGGGATTAAATCAAAGGGACATTTATAAACATCAATAACAGTAACATTTATAATTTATAGAAGAGAATAGATATTTATAAAAGATTTCTATATATATATATATGTTGTTCTGTATATTAATGAATATGATTTTGTCAATATTATATGCATTATACTCACATATATATTTTTTAATTGATAGAATAAATAATCAAAATAAAATGAATATATAAAATGTATTATAAATTAGAACATAATTATTTATATAAAAATTAAAACAATTTTAGAAATTCAAATTTATTTAATAGAATTATATTTGTTAGTAGACGGTATTATATCAATTATAATCATTTATTTATTTTTAAATTGATAGAATATATAATCAATGTAAAATGAATATATAAAATGTATTATAAATTAGAACATAATTATTTATATAAAAATTTAAACAATTTTAGAAATTCAAATTTATTTAATAGAATTATATTTTTTAGTGACAGTATACTATAATATATTATATTAATTATACTCACGTATTTATTTTATATTGATAGAATAAATAATCAAAATAAAATGAATATATAAAATTTATTTAATAGAATTATATTTGTTAGTGACGGTATTATATCAATTATAATCATGTATTTATTTTTAAATTGATAGAATAAACTCTTTCATAACTCACTTAGTTAAATAGAGTCAATAGTGTAATAGGTGTTAATTAGCAAATAAACACATTCACATTTTTTCACATTGTAGTGTAATATATGTTATTATTACCAGATACATAAACAATACTGCAATACTGTTTGGTAAGTAGTAGTGAGCAAATAATGAAACCTTGGTTATATATAATAATATGATAATATGTTATATTCATTTATTTTGATAACTTATTAATTTATCATATGTGCCAAATATACACACACACACACACACACACACACACACACACACACACACACACACACACACACACACACACACACACACACACACACATATATATATATATATATATATATATATAGGCCGTGGGAGATATTATTGTATTGGGGGGAAATCATGGAAGTAATAGTATGTCTTTAGATGACTATGATGGAGAATAATGATGGTGTCATATCAAATATGTTATACACATTTGATATATGATAGATAATGCCATATAAGGATAAATAATGGGGGTGTCATATCAAATATGTATAACATATTTGATATATGATAGATAATGCCATATAAGGATAAATAATGATGGTGTCATATCAAATTTATAGTATACATTTGATATATAATAATGAAAACAGTAAGGTAATTCAATTTTAGCATTTACTAATAGTGTAGGTATGATGTAGGCGAAAGTGATGTCATAGGAAAATATTATGTAGTTGTAGATAATGAATGTGATTATAATATACCTACTATATTAGGTATATTTTGTAATTTATTTTTTTCAGTAAAAAGCACCAGCTCCCAAATAACAATTTATTCCCATGAAATCCTCTAATAGTGAATCAACTATATTCCTAACTTTCCTATATTCGGCAAAAAAATCACGAGCGGAGGATTATCCTAATGATTTCCTACACATCTAATCCTATAAAAAAGTTTGTCTACATTATATTAAAGTTATGTTTGAAGCTCTTCAATTTCAGTGAATATTCACTAACATTACTATAACATATGTTATTATTGAGTTGCACGCATCCGATGGACCTGTATCGGTATCCCCATCTAACAGTAATAGCCTCATAATAGCCTCAATATTTACATTGTGCTATTATACTGTCATTATGTTGCCGTTAAAAGTCTATTACGACGTTATTAATTTGTAATGCTATTATGCTTCTATTACGAGGCTATTACTGTTATCCGGGTTGTGCATGACACTTTCTAACATACCACAATCTGCTCAGGTATCATTTTCAGAATAATCATCTATATTATAGATTCGATGGGAAGAAACTATGTACAAAATATATAAATTTTGTTAGTGGTAACACTAGTGTCGCTGGCACGATGGTGTTTATGTAGGGGGAACCAACCAATCAAAATAAATGTTGTGGTACAAGTGATGGGGGACCAATACATAGGAGGTCCCCCTAGGTTTTAAAGTGTGGGGACATATCCCCCCGTCCCCCCTGTTGCAGCGCCCATAATCATGGATACTGGTTGAATAGGTATACTGGATATGTATAGATTAGATATCATGGATACGTGTTGAATACGCATCATGGATACCTGTTGGATACGTATCATGGATACCTGTTGGATATGTATCATGGATATGTATCATATAATGTTTAATATATACATAATTAATATGTATTACAAGTACATGTGTATGCCTTTATATCTTACATATCTCCATCTATTATAATTATAAATTAAGTAATATTAGAAAATACATTTAGACAATGTTATCTATATATTTATAAAATAAACTATAATTATATGTTGAATCATAAATAATTATAAATTATATTAATTTCATGAATTATTTAGTTAACAAATTAAATTAAAATATTATATGTAAACATATTATATGCAGTCACTGTGATTGGTTTGTCACAATTTTGTATATTTTTTTTTGCGCTGTATTAATTAATATCTATGATAATATAATATAATTAATAAATTAATACTTTTTTATTTTAATTTAATTTACTAACTACCTAATGTAAATCTTTAATATGAATTTGAATTCTATAGAATACCAATATATATATATATATATATATATATATATATATATATATATATATACATTTATATAGTACAGATAATATATTTTGAAAAACTATTCATATGATATGCGTTAAACACAGATCTGTTGAGTATCAATGATTTATTGTTAATTTAAGAATAATATAATCACATGATATGCGTTAAACACAGATCCGATGAGTATCATTGATTTATATTTGGTAAAATGTTATTATAAAGCATCAAGGATCAGTGATGATACCTCTTAGATGCGTGTTTGATCCCTATCAAATAGTATGATTAATTGATTCGTGTTAGATGTGTGTTATATATGTATCCATGATACTGCTACTTACTGGGTATATTATATAATATATAATATATGTTTATGTATATATATCATATTTATATGACATTTTTAAGTGTATGAATAAATTTAATATTGAAATTAGTTTAACCGAATAACTTATTGTACCTATATTTTTATTACTAGAATAGAATTTATTGAATTACTATATATATATATATATATATATATATATCATATAATGTACATATATATTGTATATGATCATTTAGTTATAATAATCAAGTTTATATAGACAAAATATTAAGTATGCATTGAATACTATTCAATATGTTATTAAACACTCAGATATATTAAACTTAAAATAAGTCCTATACTATAATTTATAATTAAAATATAAAATTATAATAATAAGTTATATTAATATTATACTAGATGATAGATTATAAAGTAGATCGATGCTTAGTATAATAATAATAATAATATTAATAAAAATATTTTGAATATAATTTTATTAATATTATTAAAATCATTATACTAAGCATCAATCTAATTTATTATAAGTATAATGTTATGTAATTAATAAATATAATAAGTATACACATTATATGATGCTGATAAGTCTTTAACTAACCAGTTATGTTCTATAACGGACTATTCATTTTCAATACCGCTGGTATATTTAAATTTCCACCAGTGTTATATTATCGGTAAATAACTGATCGTTTATTATTTTAATAATAGATTTGAATTGTTAACTTATAATACTAATGTTTAGTAATATATCTACATAATAATCTATTCCACAAGTTAATACTATATCCATAAATGTAATAAAATATATTAAAAGTATTTTAAATTTAATTATTATTTATTTTTAAAATAATTTAGCTGTCAATAATCATAAACTGTCCCACTATGACGTCACGATAATATATGTTTTTTTATTTCGATTTTAAAAAATATGCCAAAATAGCACTTTTAAAATCATATTATGAATAAACTATACATTTTTGAAATTTTTTAACTCGACACGTATTATTATTAAATATATTATGATTTTATATTAAATATATACTATTTTCATGCATATTATGCTTTAATGAGTAAATAC
This sequence comes from Osedax fenrisi, assembly GCA_964019155.1. NCBI lineage: Eukaryota > Metazoa > Annelida > Polychaeta > Sabellida > Siboglinidae > Osedax > Osedax fenrisi. The sequence continues at coordinate 32,204,628 of OZ025242.1, forward strand.
ACTATTAGCTTGAATAACATATATTAAGCTACATACTTTACTATTTACACTGTATATGTATACTCATACAATGTATATAAGTTAAACATATATAATTTAATATAAAATGTAGAATAAATATATGTTGAACGTTTTATTATCATGAATTTTAAAATATATATTAATTAAATGTATATCACTCACAGGCGTATAATTTCCTGTTTTAATTCTTCGCAATTGTCTCGCACATCTACTTTATAAAGTTCAGTTTCAATGTTATCCTCTCCGATTATTTTCTCCCACTCACTCGCTACCTTTCTTAGTTCTAAGAAAGTCACTCCAGGTGTCGCTTGTACTCTAGATTTTAGGTCCCATTGGAGTTCACCCCATCTATTAAACTTTCTCTTTGGAGTAAATTGATCTCCTCTGTTTTTTTAAAGTTGCTTAACTTACACCCCACTCTCATTATCCTATGCGAAAATGCCAAGATCGACTCGTCCCCCTGTTTTCATAGAGTTAGCATCTTCTTCATAAGTTCTCTCTCCGATTCCCTCACTCCAAATACTTCCTCCAACACTTCGAATATCTTTTCCACATCTTCTTGCATCTCTGTTGGGGGTGATGTAATATCTATTCGAGCATCCCCCACCAGGTGTCTCTTAATAAAATCGGCCCTCTTGCTCTCGCCTATGAAATCTACACTACATCTGGCGTCTACCAGCCATTCCTCTACTGATGTTGACCCTCCAAACTTAGCAAGTGCTATGTCAGGTCTATACTATATATTTTCCGGTTGAAAAAAATTTAAAAATTAATTTTTTTATTATTTTTTTTTATTATTTTTTTTTTATTTGCCTCGACCAAGACTCGTTCATCAAACCTTCGGATTATAGGTCCGGCGCTCTACCTACTAAGCTAACGCTGCTGTCAAATTTAAAAGTAATTAATATTCCAAAAAATATAGGAACGCTATTATAAAAAATATCACAAACCTGTTCGCGATAATATTAGTTTCTTCGTCGTGTATCAATCTCGTCGTGTAGAGTTATCGTTGTGTAGAATCCTCTTCTTCGTCGTATAGTAATGTTCTTCGTAATAGAATTATCGTCGTATTAATATTCTCGTTGTGTTAATATCCCACTTCTGACACCAATGTAATATATGAGTTTCGGGGCCAAAGAAGCTTCTTTATCGGGTTTTCAAAGCAAAGGCTTGACTATACCTTTAGCTGGCAATCACTGAGGGATTGGGATTTATGACAACGAGTAATATTCAGAAACCGGGAATCAGCATGTGTCTCCTCCAGTATTTATATATATCAGAAGTATATTAATTTATATAATTTAATAAGGCAAAGGTAATAAATAACAGTTTAATCAATCCAAAATACAAATATAAAATCAATGTTTGTCACATCCCTGACATATTTACAACCCTTGTGTATATCACGTGATCGCACAGATCACGGAGAGTTAATTTATGATATATTTTATAATAACGTTCCAAACTATCAGATATGTATATATATATATATATATATACCGGTAAATTAGATTGCATAGATACCACTCACATAATAGTAGTTACTAATATATTGATATTATACTTAATTTATTTTTATTATATAATTTATATTTATTATATATAACTTTAATTTTAGTATAGTTTCATTTAAATTATAATGTGGGACACTAGCACAATCCCAAATATTAATTATTTTTAAAGCAGTTTTTTTAGCAATCATTTGATTTGTAATTCGATCTTCCTTTTTTTTGAAATTTATATCATTAATAACATCACATTTAGTAGGTAACATAAATAAATCCAATTGTTTATATTTAAAACTCATAATCATATAATAAGCGTTTTATAGAGTTTAATATATTTAAAAAATTTATAATTAAAAATTAAAAATTAAAAATTAAACAAAACCAAATTGTTATTATTCTGTTAAAAATAATAGTAATGTATCGCCACATGTCATTACTGCCACCATAACGAGTGATGACAGTAAAAATAGGATTTGTTGAATATCAAAATACCGGTCGTGAAAATAGAAATTCATAAAACGGACACGTAGATAAGTTCAAACCACTGAGTGACTCATCAGGTATACATGTTTTTCAGCCGTAACTAGAAAACCGGAGTTGATGTGAATGCCCTATAATATATTTTTATAAATTTTAAATTTATAAATTTTCTTAAATTATTATTATTATTCTTATTAAAACCTAAAATATATATTGATATTAAAATGTTGATTTTTTACATTCATAACATTTTTACATTAAATTTATTAAATTTATTAAAATCATTTATAAAATGTGGGTTCCATTTAATTAATAATTTAATATATTATTAGTGTATTTTATCAAATACACAAAATATAATAATAAAATACATAACTTAATTAATCATTTAAATACAAATACAAATACAAATATGTATTTGACCCCATCCCTGATATACACATATGATATGATATTGTATGCTTTATGATTGCTGAAAGAAGTCAAGAATAGTATTGTGGTTTTGTTAGTGTTTATTATCATGTATTTAGAACAAAGTTCAAAATAAGGGTGTGTTTTTAGTCAACCACAGATGGTAACCGCAGAAACTTGTATTCACTGCATGTAAACATCCAACTGGTAATAAATCCATCTGGTAGTAAGATTTGTTCTTACCAGATCACCTGTGGTTAAAATAATATTAGTTGTGTAGCGTGTATTTTGTTTGAATGCCCATAATCTGAATCATAAAATATGTCATAATCGTGACGTTATTGCTATTTTTAGGCACGCATTTATTTATCAAAAATTAAATTGAAGTTATGTATCTCGAGCGTGTATGTATGTTAGGGTGGGTATTTGCATAGCCATTTTTAATAATCCTATTCTAACAAATGTTTTACTATAGAGTTATATAATACTAAACTACACAAAAAAAATTAGTGTAATTGGACATCTTTTGGTACACCGTGAGCATATTGAACATTTGCATGGATAATTTAAATTAATTTACATTAAAAAAATGTAAAAAATATTGAATGTCACTAAAATCTCTATTTATGAATATAAAATCCTGAAAAATCATCGTTTCTAGGTAGATTACATATTGTTTTGAACAAATAAATAAAAAAAAAAGACATCCGGTAATATATTTTACATTTTACGGCATGTGTTTTTTTTTTTCAAAAAATATTTAAATTTTTTTTTTAAAATGAGTTTACTTATATTTATTGATTTTTTATTATATGTATTTCATTTAATTAGTATTTATTATAACTAATATATAAAGAAGTTATAATTGAAAAAAATAAGTTATTTTGTGAAATATGTTAATTATTGGTTTTTTAAGATAATTCAACGACTAATTTTGAACTAAATTGTAACTATTGAAAATTTTATTTAAAATTTTTTTTTTTAAATATAGTGTTGAGTATACTATAAATTACCCTTTGCTGTAGTTTCAATAATTTACCTTGACAAATATAATATTCACAGGTCAGGTTCAAGTCAGATTTTTTTTTCAAAAATAAAATATTATTTCTAATTATTTCTATTTATGATACCGAATACATATTTATACACATATACATATACATAATTATAAGATATATATATATATATATATATATATATATATATATATATATATATATATATATATATAATTGTACATCATTATATTTGATGTTTTATTTGTAATTATGATTTTACATACAAATAACATGATTAAACTTTTTTTAAATTAAATAAAATGTTGTGTTATACTTATATATATAAGTTATATAATACAAAATAAATATATGAATTAAATCAAAACTATGACCTATCAAATAAATTAAACAGAATGAAAATAAATATATATTTTATTATATATAATAATGTATAAATGTTATAAAAGTATATTATTGAAATCAAATTACAAATATATACATAAGGAAATATAAAAACTGTACTATAATATGATGCTTAGACGAACAATTATGAAAATATATATTTTATTGTACAAAAAAATGAATTTTCGATGACAATTTAAGATAATATATATTGTATTGTATAATAATGTTGTATACTTGTTATAAAAGTATATTATTGAAATAAAAATTACAAATATGTACATAAGGATATATAAAAACTACAATAATTTGACGTTTTGATGACAATTTAGGATAATATATATTGTATTGTATAATAATGTTTTTTTAAAAGTTTAACAATGAAATAAAAATGACAAATATATTCATAAGGATATATAAAAACTATACAAAAATTACAAATATATACATAAGGATATATTTTGCGGCCTTTAATCTAATAGAATCTCTAACATCCGTAAGCATTGCAAAAATGATATTTTCACTGTGCAATGCATACGAATTGTTATTGATGACCTTATGGAATATTTCATTAATATGAGGGTCATTAATTTCCCTTGTATTAATTACCATATTTAGAATATGTATAGGAGATTGATAAAAATATGGCCTAGCCTTAACAGTAAACCAGATTCTGGCATATACATGTATTATACATTGTATTATTAATTTAAAATTGGTGGAGGTATTTTCATAAGAAACATACACCCGCAAAATCCTATTAACTGTAGTCAGCCAGCGAGCATATCCTACTTTACCTGGAGAACGTTTGGCTAAGCTCTCGGATATTTCTCCCGAAGATAAAGTTGATCGCTACTCAAATCTGTGTTATTTAGTAGATCAGATTTGTATTCTTCTGGTAGGTTGATGGGTTGGAAGAGAACAATAGGAAGGTCTTTACATTGGTTCAGGAGTACTCCAATTTGACCAGAGTGCAGATTTGGGCCCCTCGTCGTTCCATCCAGCGCAGCAAATATTTTTTTCATTGGGAGTTCATTCATATGCAACATACATATCTGCATGATATAATTGCTTTCATTAATCACATATTTAATACAATATTAATAATATGCATATTTAGTGATCTATTATATATAATTATAGTATATCATCGAATAAAGTTAACTATATTATTCATATACTGCTGGTTATTTTTGTATATAAACTATAATATATTATTGTATATAAAGGATAATTAAATCTAATATGTAAGAATATTATAAATAGGCTAACGTTCCAATGACATTTCCTCTTGAATTGTCTTTCGATGAGTGATATTGCTCCCCCGTGTGGTCTGGTGTTGGAATTTGTTCCATCCGCACCAATTGCTAGAACCGATGCAAACTCTTCAGTAGAAATAGATTCAATGACTGCACTGTAGAGGTCATTGCAGAATGGCCAGACATTTCTTTATGCCCCACATATTCAGAACAGGGTTCATTTAGTATAGTCACATCGTTTTCTGGTTTTAGAGTTGTTTTCTTGCAATGTACTATCAACTTTACTATCAAAATATAGCCCAGAAATGTTACTCTTTTCTGGAATAGATTCCTCCCTAATTTTTCATTGATTCTGCGTACCATACTCCTATCTACGACTTGTGAGAGATCAGTTCGCGTCATTATCCCAGTATCGACAAGAACTCCGGTAATAATATCTGCTAATTCAGTATCGGGCGTTCCAAATCTTTAACTTACTGCAACAAAGTCGTATCCATGAGATCTATAATTGAAATAAGGTATAAATATACAATGTATGTGGTGCATGATACTAATTATAATATTATAACATTTATCATTATTATTATAATATAAATATAATAGAAAATAAAAATAACTAACGATGGCATTGATATTATTTCGGGTTCGTAATCACTATCGCTATCAATAAGAGTATCTCGCCTGAAGTTACATATAAGGTACATGGTTTTAGAGATAAAAAATGCCTATATATGTCTATATAAGTTGGCAATTTTCTGTAAGACATTGTTGTCGGGGTAAAGTATGTATTCATACTAGCTTTGGATCGTAAAGCCATACTATATATATGAATGATATAGTATAAATATAAAAAATTCAAATAATTGCAAGCAATAACAATTTTTAGAAAGCGCATTTTAAATGGAGGTATTATAATTTGAGTAAATAAAAATAATTATTAAAATATCATGCAGCTTACTCGATATAATATATAAAAATCTGAAACTTTAGTATTATTCTTATATTAATATATACTTTAAGATTTCATCTGTTTAATAAAAAATATATAGTATTGAATTTAATAAATATTCATAATATTGTGATGATTTATATGATTTATATATTCTCCATCCATCTATATCGTTCATCGCGTTTGGAAGTTCGTCTAAGGTGCATTCTGTATCTTCAACCAGTTGATCAATATACATCTTAGCTGGGCGTCCACGTGATCGTTTACCGTGTTGAGGTTGCCAGAGTAATACAGTGCTTGCCAGTTCGTTATCGGCTCTCCAACAATGTCCCGCGAAGCGCATACGTTGTTTTCGAATAGTTTCCGTGACCATTGGGATTCTTTTATACAATTCCTCGTTTGTTAGATGTTCTTTCCATGATTTGTTTAGCGCATCTCTAAGCATTCTGGTGTATGATCCATTTAGTCGATTTTAAAGAGTCTTTGTTAGTGTCCATGTTGTCGCTCCATATGTTAAAACAGATTCAACTGTCGCTCGGAAGAAGTTTCTCTTGAGCCTTTCCGATTTGATTTCATATTTTCGTCATGCTGGTTATTTATTAACATATATTAAAATATTAACCATATCATTTTACAATAGAGAGAGTCGCCTTCTTGCTACTTTCTTTTTAATCTGAACTAGAAGAATTCCCATTTGCGGTTTCTTTCAATATTTCACATTAGCTAAATCTATGTATTAATAAATAGTAATTTTACAGTTAATGTTATTTATTATAATATTAATATATTAATTTCAAAAATATTAATAATATAGGATATAACATAAGATATACTTTTTATTTATAGATTTTCACAGTTTTATAACAACATATAATTACATAAATAAATATAATATTAATTAAATACTTACAAGTTATTTCATTAAATAGGTGTGGCAAATCGTATTTAAAACTATATTTCTTCATTATATTTTCTTTATCCTATATAATATTTATTAATATTAATATATATATATATATATATATTTAATCAAAATTTAGGTTCAAAGATAAATGAAATTAAATAAACTCAAAAAGTTCATTTAAATAATGTCCTAAATAATACTCAATATAGTTAATTTAAAGGCTAAATAATAATATATAATATATATATTTATTTAAAACCTCTTTTTTTAACCATTTCCCGTTCAATAGTAAAATTACATAATACTTCCATTCCTGTTATGGAATATAATATCTGTCTGGCCAAATTTGTTTCATCCCTAGAACAAATCTTGGTATATTTCAATCTCTAGAATAATAATATAATTAATCATTATATTTATATAGATTTACAAAATGTATTTCATACTGATATTATATTATTATAAACTTATTTTTCTAATGCTTAACTATATATAATATAATATAAGTAAATATATTTATTAAAGAAATTATGATTAACATATTAATACTAACAAATTCCTCAGAATTTATTGACATCAAACTTTATGAACTCATCAACAGATGATAAACGATTAATTTTTCTATGCTATTAACTGTACTTATACTTTCTAGAACAATATTTTTGAGAAATTTAATGAATTGATCTTGTTTTACAAATAGTTATACATTATAATATTTATAGCAAAATAAATCAATAATATGCAAGTCATAATTTATAAATTATAAGAAAGTAATATAGATAGTACTATTTTTAAGTATACTTAATATTTAACTGAATTTTCTAATCTAGCATTAATTTCATAATATCAGCATTAGTAGGCTTAGATGCCTTTTGATTGTATTGTTAGTTGATTGTTGATAATTATTTGGTGAATATGGTTGACTATATTGATGTTGGGTTTATGTAGGCTGTTGGCTATTTGTGGGGGAGGGGTAGATGTTTGGTAATATGATGGTGAGGCATAGTTTGAAATTTGGTACTGGAGAGGTACTGGAGAATGAGACTGCAGTGATGATACCATTGTTTGTTGTGGAAAATGTTGCGGGCTGTGTTTTGGAGTAGTTGAATAATTCACTATATTTCCTCTGTTTGTTGAGTTTGTTGGAATTCTGGGTAATTCTAGCCGTAATTGGTTTATATTTTGATTTTGTTCATCGTCGCCAACCCTTTCATCATCGGTATTAAATTCAAGTTCGAATAATGCTGTATTAGCATCTTTTAATGTATTAAATAATCCTGAAAATAATAATATAATTTAAGTTGTAACCTATATATATTTTGTTAATATTCGCACATGATCATAAATAAACATATATATATATATATATATATATATATATATATATATATAAAACCTTTATTGGCTAGAATGCGACCTTTATCAATAATCCAATCTTATGATATATGTAATACAAATATAATGCATTCAGAACAGAGATAACATAGTCTATGTAGCTTATTAATTTCATTGATTTTTTAAATAGTATACCAATACCACCTCCGGTTTTGTTTCCATGAAGTGTGTTTAAAAATGTAAGTATTATTAATAAGTTGTGAAATTAAGGAAGTAAAGTCATGTGTAAGCCATGTTTCAGTAAGTGCTATTATGTCATGATTGAATTCAATAATGAAGTCAGATTATATGTAGATATTAGCTTTTATTGAGCGTGCGTTGATCAAAGCACACTTTATATATTTACCATTTAAAATTCATATAGGTTTATCTATAATAATATTCGATAAATTGGAATATCTATTAGTAGGGTTTACTAGTTTATTTTATGAATTTTTATTTATTTTTATATTAGATATATAATTATTATAGGTATTTGTATATTTTTCTATATTATCATCTGATATTATAAAGGATTATTCTTTCCAGTCAATTCTTTTAGTATGTGAATTTATAGATCTCAATTCATAAGTATTACTAAATCTAATAAAGACACATTATCTTAAAACACATGATATAATACATATTTAGATTTTATGGCATGATAGAGAATTTTACCATGTAGGAGTGTTTTGTTGTCAACAGAATTCCTAATAAATAATTTACTATACACTGATTGTTTTAAACAATGAATTGAAGATATAAAAAATGATTGAGCATAATGAGAGTTAAATGATATTTAAATATTTTTATAATTATATTTACCTTTAGAAATAAGATTTGTATTTAGTTGCATTTGTGTGAACATATTATTGATTATGTTATTATTTGAATTGAGCTTGCTACTATTTTCAATTACAATACTAAATGAGTCAGGTGCTGTAGGTAGTAGTTTAATTTTATTAGTTACATTTAAAGATTTCTTCGAACTTATGGTTGCATGTGCTCACCTGGAAGTAGAGAGAGCGCCAAAAGACTCTGATTATATGATGTGTAAGGTCATCATAACCATAACGAGGGCCAAGTCTAATGCAACGAGCACGTTTCATCACCGCCTGTAGTATTATATATAAATATATTTAGTATATTAATTAATATTATATATGAATTAGATTTATAAATCATTTATTATATATATAATGTATAGAGTAAGCTGGTTATAATGGAATAGACATCCCTTTATTAAAATATTTTCGAATACTGTTGATATAGCTCTCCAAGAAGCTCTCTCAAAATCACCCATGATCCTTTCAACATTATAAACCGGTAGTAAAGATGACTTGATACACCTATATATATTATAATTACATACATATATATATATATTGTCAATTTATACAATTAATTGCTTTCAAAATGATTTTCTACCTATATAACAATACAAGCAGTATTCAACAAATACTGCTGATATATAAATATATACATCACGTAGCAACTAAGTTGCTTTGTTATCTATTGTTCTATTAATTAAGCTATCTGACCATATTGCATTAACATCAGGTTATCTCATCAGTCAGGGCGCATTAAACACTATAGCCATATTAGGTATTTATGGATATGAAATTATAATTGCACTTTTTAATTTAATTTTCAAATGGATTTAACAATATAACGTATTTGTATATATATATACTAACCGAAAAATATGTTTATAATCGACAACGGTTCTACTACTCATAAATATATGAGCAACAGTCACTTGCTTTGTATTATCATCGTTTGTGACAAAGACAGGAATTCCGCAAAGCTGTGTAAACGGTTTTCGGATCACCCTGAAAGTTCCATCCATGTACCAAGTGGCAACATTCTTTAAAAGGGTAATCTGATACTCAGTCATAAATATAAGATGTCTACTTTCCCCTACACGAATATCATGATGTAAGAAATTATTTGGTATATATCTATGATTTAACACAAAGTTAGACTATTAATATGTCCAGGTCGATCTTTTGAAAGGCGTTAATTAAATAATTATTTAAATTTACTTATTCTATAGATATAAAAATTAATAACTAATATACATATATAGTATATATATATTCATGATATAACTTTATTATAATTCAAATGCATATCAAAAGTGATAAATTATTGCTCTAACTATTTGGTGGACACGAAATTGTGTACCAAATAATTATGTCTACCAAATGGTTAATATTATGCTAGAAATGTCTATCAAATCTGGTATAGTTATATATATATATATATATATATAAGTACGTATATTGCATTAAAATTTACTAAATATTATTTAGTACAAACATTTTAAATAATTGAAGCAGACGAAGAATGGGGTCTTTTCATCCCTTGCTTTTTTATGTTTAGAACAAAATCAATCGTTTTTTCTAGTGACTAGATTGCAAATCCGAGATTGAGGGCTTTGTCGCAGAGTTTCAGTTGTATACATTTTACAGATTTTATCGATTTGTTTTATGAGTGTTTGCATGAATATGGAGGTTTATTATATTTACAACACCAATGTAAAGAATTCCTTCTCTGATCTCGCTTCATTTGGTATGACCATGGTTGTCGATAAGAATATCGCCACCTCTTGTAGAAATTCCTTTTTTAAATTTATATACCAAAGAAATGGTTTGATCGATTGATAATGGAGATGGTATTGAATTTTCATTTAAACTTCTAGATGATTCTTTCGATGGACCATAATCCGCTGCTGTTTGTCTGTTCTGTAGCTCCAGACACGTGGAACATTTCCAGTTAATACTAACATGGTTATTTTCCATTTCCAAATATCTTGTATGTGAGATACCCGTATTGCTTGAAATATGAACTCATCATAAACAGCCGTCACACGTGAAGCCGCGCTGTACAGGTAGTACATTAAGTCCACATGTGATACATCAATCGTTATATTGTTGTTTATGTTTTTAGAAATTTTAAATAATAAGTGACATTTGTATTTTGTTGGCTCATATTAGCTACATTTTAAATTCATTGCAATTATCCAAAGAATTTCAGATATTCAGATATAGAGTACTCGAGCGATGCTCGAAGAGTGTCGCCTGTCGGCTGTGGCTCGAGTATATATACCATATATATACCTTACCATAAAGTCCCTGATATGCATAAATATCACTTTGCTATGTTTGATAATGCTTGATATATTATCACATTTTTTCTCCAACAGTTCAAAGGACAATTATTGATTCCTAATGATTTTTCAATCAAATATTTCTCTAATCATCGTCATGAAATTGTAATTAAATAAGTTATTTTAATTCAAACGTATAATATGGGAAATTATAAATTTATTTAAATACACATCCTTCTTCCTCCCCCACCACTCCTAATAATTCCTCCATAGCTGGTTTTGGTCGAGAAATTAAAGTTTTTTTGTATCTGTTTAAATAATAATTATTACTGAATAATATTTAATTGATATAATATATCTATACGATGTATTATCATTACATTATAATACAAACTTAATTTATTATATAGAGATCATTATGTATTATTCATAATATTTAATAAATATTATTTATATTCTATTACTAACCATAGTCAGTTTATTTTTAATAGCTTGGATTGCTATTTTGTAAACAATTTCATCAAAATGCTTACCATTTTTAAATCTAATATCTAAAAGTGTTGTTATATGTAACAGTGTTTGCTCTTCATCAGTATTGTATATAAAATGATATTTATTTATTAATTTTAATTAAAATAATTAATAGTATTACCTTTTACTTATATTATTATATATTAATGTTTTTAATGATCTCGTATATTCAGAATCTGAATCAAAAACTCTCATTGCAACTTTCAAAGTATACATTAAAGGCAATATGAGAGATATTGTGGGCTTTAATAATTCGCATAAAACCTAACAAATTTAAAATATTTCACATATATTTATATATAAAATATATATTTTATAGAATTAATATTAATATATTTACTAGTTATATTCTTATACAATATATATTCTAACAATATATAAAAGAAAACCTTAGATACTAGTTACTAGGGATGTAAATTTAGGAGATTTTTTACTATCTCGAGATAATCAAATACTAAAATATACTGTCTCGAGATAATCAAATACTAAAATATACTGTCTCGAGATAATCAAATACCTCGATACAAATTTATACCGATAGCAATAACAAAAATTATTAAAAAAATAAGAAACAAACGATTAAATGATTTATTAATATAATGACTTATTATTATGTAGAAATATTAACTTATCAACCAATGCTGGCAATAAGCGGTTTCTATTACTAGTTAATATGGAGCTTGCTGCGCTGAATACACGTTCAGATGCAACTGAAGTTCCTTGGATACATAAGTATCGTTTTGCTAATCTAGCCAAAGAAGGGATACGTGCATTGTTTTCTTTATACCAAATTAATGGATTGGTATTTGGTCTAGTCACTGGCATCTTCATATACTTGTCAAACTCATCCTCCTCCTATGATAGCGTATACATCTTATAAATCTTAGCTAACTATATAAATTATATAAACTATATAAAATAGATAATTTGATGCCGATACAAGTAATTATGATGACGAGATAGATAATTTGATGCAGAGACACGTAATTATGATGACGAGATAAGTAATTATGAGGCTGAGATAAGTAATTATGATGACGAGATAACTAATTATGAGGCCGAGATAGATAATTTGATGCAGACACATAATTATGAGGCCGATATAGATAATTTGATGCCGAGATATATCTTATAAGTAATTATGATGACGAGATAAGTAATTATGATGACGAGATAGATAATTTGATGTAGAGACACGTAATTATGATGCCGCGATATATAATTATGATGACGAGATAGATAATTATGAGGCTGAGATAAGTAATTATGATGACGAGATAACTAATTATGACGCCGAGATAGATAATTTGATGCAAGAGACACATAGTTATGAGGCCGATATAGATAATTTGATGCCGAGATAAGTAATTATGATGACGAGATAAGTAATTATGATGACGAGATAAGTAATTATGATGACGAGATAGATAATTATGATGACGAGATAGATAATTTGATGTAGAGACACGTAATTATGATGCCGCGATATATAATTATGATGACAAGATAGATAATTATGAGGCTGAGATAAGTAATTATAATGACGAGATTACTAATTATGACGCCGAGATAGATAATTTGATGCAAGAGACACATAGTTATGAGGCCGATATAGATAATTTGATGCCGAGATAAGTAATTATGATGACGAGATAAGTAATTATGATGACGAGATAACTAATTATGAGGCCGAGATAGATAATTTGATGCAGAGACACATAGTTATGAGGCCGATATAGATAATTTGATGCCGAGATAAGTAATTATGATGACAAGATAAGTAATTATGATGACGAGATAGATAATTTGATGTAGACACGTAATTATGATGCCGCGATATATAATTATGATGACGAGATAGATAATTATGAGGCTGAGATAAGTAATTATGATGACGAGAAAAGTAATTATGAGGCCAATATAGATAATGTGATGCATAGACACGTAATTATGATGGAGATACAATATTATTATAAAAAATTATAATTATAATAATATATTTAATATAGTATTAACATATAATATATTTAATATATAATATATTTAATATATAATATTAATAATTAAATAATAATATAAATAATTACTATTATATATTATTCATCTATAATTATAATGTATTTCAATATTTACTAATATTATATTACATATGTCATATATGACATATGATATGTATTTATAATTTAAGTTAACGTATAGTTAGTAACTATTAGTTACCTTAATCAAGTACTAATTATAATAGTATAAGTTAAATTAAATTATAAATACGCTATTATTATAATATTATTCTGATATTGTTCTGTATAATAAATATACCGTGATTAAATCACTGATTTAATTATATTTTATTATAAAATATGTAATGTAATAAACGATGTAATAATTTTACCGTAACTATATTTTATTATTACATATTTTCTTATATAATACCTCACATAATATATATATATAATTATAATTTATGTAGTAATGTATATTTTCAAAAGTAATGATATATAACAATATAATTGTAAAATAAAAATATTTATTTTTAAATAAATATTTGTTAAAAATTTAATTATTGGGTATTTAAAAATAATTATTATGTTTTATATAACGTAAATTATATCACTAATAAGTGTAATGTTACACCATCAGGAAGACCATTATGTCTCTGGCTCCTATGTCTATGGAATTACTCTGTGAGTATATTCAACTTATCGTTCATTTGTTACAAATGAACGATAATTCGAATATACACAAATTTTTTATTATTTTATTTTGAATGTATTTAAATCTTTAAATAATAATATTTAATGAATATAATTTATAATAATAGCTTATAAAATATCTGAAATAATTAATTAACTGTGTATGATAATAAATATGAACTTACCGGTGATTCCATGCTTAATTTAAAAGTTTAATTTTTAAATAAATTTTAAAAAACACCAATAATTATTAAAAATCCAGAAAATGTAATGTTATTGTAGCAGAATTCGGTAACTATGTCATCATTTTGTGATTAAATATATATAAATGATATAAATGATTTTGCGAAGCATTCCTTTGGAAAATATTTGCTATTATTAGATAAATTATCAAGATGAATTGCTATTTAAAAGTATATATTATATTATCGGGTAGTACCCGGCGGGTACCCGAAAAAAAACGGGTACCCGGTATTTTATGAAAAATTGCAACCCTGTCTCATCAAATACTAGATTCCGGGTCGGGTACCCGGTATTTGAACCCGTTTTTACATCCCTACTAGTTACTAATGATAATGGTTTTATATCTCAATTAGCATTTAATATTATTCTCTATTAATAACTAAATCAGTATGATATTCTGAGAAACTTTCTATAACTATTTCGTACAAGTTGACAAAGATTATTTTAAACATAATTGTACTCGAGTGTGTGATATGACTTATTTTTCTATAGTTTTTGATGACTTCTTTTCTTGTGTAAAGTAATAATTAACTAGTCCACTCTGATGGCCAGGATCCCATCTTCCATATTTTATTACATATTACTGTGAATATCCTTATTATAGAATCACCTCCTGATTTCAGTAATTCCGCTGGTAGAGTATCATATACTGGAGATTTACGAGTCTTTAGTGTCTGAATTGCTCTAACTTCACTTTCCAAAATAGGGTCGTTTTCCTTTTCTATGGATTCATGTATTTTTAATGGTGTCATATCTCTGTCAGCGGTGTGTTTATACAGTTCTGAGCAATACTATGTCCATCGTTGCAAGACTTCTGTTTTATCTGTCCATTTTTGACGCGGCTCAAGCCTCGCCAACGGCCTACGTCTACGTACATTCTCATTAGAATAATCAGTCGTTTATCGGCTTTAACGGAGAACGACATGATGTATGTGTTGGGTTGGGTTTGAGTTTGGTTTTTTATCTTGTATATTTACAGCTATTTTGACTTTGTTTTTTTAAATCATTTACTATTTGCTTAGCTTTCTTTGTATTGTTTTTATTTAAATATTCATATCATATATTATATACAGATATATATATATATATATATATATTTAGAAATATTTAATTATACTGTCATCAATATATTCAATATATATTGTGAAAATTTGAAGAAAAAATATTCAATACTCAATATAAATAGTAATTCGATATATTTGATATAGTAATTAATAATTAATATTATTAGTCCTTTTTTAGATATATATGATACATTGTCCATTTTTGACGCGGCTCAAGCCTCGCCACTGGCCTACGTCTACGTACATTCTCATTAGAATAATCAGTAGTTTATCAGCGTTAACGGAGAAAGACATGATGTATGTGTAGTGTTGGGTTTGAGTTTGGTTTTTTATCTTGTATATTTACAGCTATTTTGACTTTTTGTTTTTTTAAATCATTTACTATTTGCTTAGCTTTATTTGTATTGTTTTTATTTAGATATTCATATCATATATTATATACAGATATATATATATATATATATTATTTAGAAATATTTAATTATACTGTCATCAATATATTCAATATATTGTGAACATTTGAAGAACAAATATTCAATACTCAATATAAATAGTAATTCGATATATTTGATATCGTAATTATTATTAGTCATTTTTTAAATATATATGATACATTGTCCATTTTTGACGCGGCTCAATCCTCGCCACCGGCCTACGTCTACGTACATTCTCATTAGAATAATCAGTCGTTTATCGGCTTTAACGGAGAACGACATGATGTATGTGTTGGGTTGGGTTTGAGTTTGGTTTTTTATCTTGTATATTTACAGCTATTTTGACTTTTTGTTTTTTTAAATCATTTACTATTTGATTAGCTTTCTTTGTATTGTTTTTATTTAGATATTCATATCATATATTATATACAGATATATATATATATATATATATATATATATATATATATATATATATATATATATATATATATATATATATATATATTTAGAAATGTTTAATTATACTGTCATCAATATATTCAATATATATTGTGAAAATTTGAAGAAAAAATATTCAATACTTAATATACATAATAATTCGATATATTTCATATAGTAATTATTATTAGTCCTTTTTTAGATATATATGATACATTGTCCATTTTTGACGTGGCGCAAGCCTCGTTTTTACGTCTACGTACATTCTCATTAGAATAATCAGTCGTTTATCGGCGTTAACGGAGAACGATATGATGTATGTGTTAGGTTGGGTTTGGGTTTGGTTTTTTTATCTTGTTGGTTACCGCATTTATAATTGACTTTTCTCTATCTGTAATAATACAAACTCTTTGTTTATAGTAAAGGAATTTTTTTTTTCATAATCTCTAAAACATTCATGAGTAGTCTGACATTTTCTTCTTTGGATCATGAAAGCTAATGGAAGACATGGATCGCCCTCCAGTAATGGGTGTCTGAAAACTCGGTGTGACGTAATATAGTATAACAGTTGTATCATGACTTTTGAAAATCTTTTCAAATTCTAGTATGGTTTAGTTGCTCCACAACTACATATCAAGTCGGGAAATATTGTGATTTCTTGGATAAAATTATGTAAGTTATAAGCTAGTACCATAGAATTATATATTTCATCCCTCGAAAACCTTTTTTTAGTATTAAAATTAGTAATAGTATTATAAAGTTGTTTGAGGTTTTGTGGTCTTATGACTGGCACATGTGCAGGATGCACTTCCGTGGCTAGCAAATGTTGTTGGATTTCTGCGGGCGTCTTTCCATTTTTATATTATTCCTTGACTGGATAATATACCTAAGGTAATGTTCCATACGTTTGTTCTTTATATTTCGTGTGTTCGCCGATGTAGTGTACTAATTTTAAGTGAGGAATTCTATCTTTATCTTATCGCTCACCTTCCTTTTTCTCACTATTATTTCCCGTATCTACGATAAATGGTCTCATTTCGTAATTTACCAATTATATTCATTCCGATAATACACAATTTATCATTGTCTACTAATAGGAACCCTACATTATCTATAATCTGATCCTCTACTACTACGTTTGTTTCAAAATATCCTATATATGGTATAACCCCATTATTAACTGCTCTAATGATTAACTATGTTAACTGTCTTCTCAAACTACTTAGTACTATGTTTATCATCTTTGCTATCCTTTTCTAAATTATTTAAATTCGGCTTTTTACTATTGACCTTCAACCGAGATGACTTATAACTAAATCATTATAAATATAAACATATATATATATATATATATATATATAAATATATATATATACAATTTATTAAAATAGAGTGGGTTATTTTCTATATGATTAAGTTATTAATTAATTTAAAAAAAGTATTATAATATAATAATATATCAATTATATATACCATTTCAACATCAATGACATTTCTCAGCCAACTTTTTTTTAATAATTAAACTTAATTGGTTTGTTTCTGATTCCTGTATCCATTTAACAATAAAGAAACCCATACTATGCAAATGTTGTATTGCTTGTATAATCCCAGGAAACCAAACTATTAATATAATATGCTGAACATATGTAATTGTTAACATGTTGTATTCACATATAGGTAATTAATAATTAATAATTATATATAAATTATTTATTTTACTAAAAATGTTAAATTAATATCTTCATACTATTACATTTATATTTAGTTAAACATATTACATTTGTATTGAGTTCAACATATACAGTTATGTTAACCTGTGTATAATAGCATATGGTTAGTTAATTTGTATATCCCTCAGCTTTCAAAATGTATAGATACCGGGGTCCAGTATCAAAGTGTATTAGTCCAAGTATAGCAATATCGTGTAACACGACGTATAGGGACAAGGTATAGGAATCAACTTATCATGTCATCCCTTTAGGATTAGGGGCATGGCTTATGGTGAAGCGCTCAGCCAATAGGTAGCGATGTGGCGGAGACATTCCTGCCCTGAATCGTGTCACGGTCTATAGCAATGTAAATTATATTTAAAGCATTCATTTCTCATCAAGATTTTAAATTATTTGTATACTATTAATATATCAATCAATATTATAATGAATATCTGTCCTAAATAAATAATATTTAAGAATGATGTTAAAATAGAGTAATAAATATTATTATATATATATATATATATATATATATATATATATATATATATATATATATATACATTATTTATAAATTAAGGATTTTAAATATTAAATTATTACTAATTTTACAATTACATATTTTATATTTAGTTCATTATATAAACATCTTTGGAATAAAATAGTATTTAGTTTTATAAAGAAAATAGATATACAAATAATTAAACAGGTGATACTATTTATAATTTTATTAATTAAGGAATTTAAATAAGTAGTATATCTTAAAAAATCTTAATTTTTTCACAATTTCTTCGTTATTACCTTCAAAAATATCTATTGTTATTTAAGTAAAATTAAATATATATAAAATAACTTTCACGAGTTCAGAACTACAAAAGCCCCTCCTACTATTTCCTCCAGATCTATTTATTTGCTGCCATACTTCCGGACTACATATCGTAATAAGTAAGATGCAACCATTTTGTATGTGTTTCAATGGGCGTAATTGATTAATCTATAAATGTGAATATATATTATTTATTAATATAAATATATAGAATTATAGTAATTAATATTTATAAATGAAATTTAAAAATAATTACTTGGTTGTTTAGAATAAAAAGATAATATCACTAACCGCTATTGTAGTCTCGCCCTCTTTTTCAAGTAAACTATTATATAAGTCGTATTGTTCAATAGTTGATATAGTCGTGAATGTTTCTCGTGCCATGTATTGCGAATACATATATTTGATTGAATCCCGACTTCTTAAAAGTAAATTACCTTACGATTAAGCTTATCATTATCTATTGAAACAATGTATTATTAAATATGTATATATATACTTTAGATATATCTTATAAGTAGTTATTAATTAATATATTCACATATTTATAACTATTATTAAAAATGTTCTTATTACATATTTTATAATTAGTTTATTTAAGTATTCATATAAAATATCTGATATGAAAGAATAAGATATTTGATAGATAATGATCATTGAGTGTATATATATATATATACATTGAACCAAATGGATCAATTAAAAACTACAAATATATATCTAGAGCTGACAATTGTTAATATTAATATTCAAGCTAAATCATGTATCAGTGGATGATTCTATTCACAAGGAACTTTTAAATTATCATATATATAAGTTTTAATCATATAAATGATAATTTAAAACATTATTTTACATTTTAAAATTGTATAATTTGATACAAATTTACATTATAAATGTATCATATGATCATATGAGACTATAATGATTATTCAATCAAATATCAATTTTAAAATAGTAACTTATTTTTAATAATAACATTACTATTTTATTTATATATAAATATCTAAGCTGGTCTTTACACTACTAGGTTTATTGACATATAAATATCTAAGCTGGTCATTATATGGCTAGCTTTATTTACATATAAATATATAAGCTGGTCATTACACAACTAGGTTTATTGACATATACATATTTAATCTGGTCATTACATGGCTAGATTTATTTACATATAAATATCTAAGCTGGTTATATATGATGAAGTTTATTATTAAAAAATATAACATTCTATAGAATCATATACGCTGATAAATATTAGTATATGTCATATAATAAATTAGTTACATGATTTGTATAAATATTATTATTTAATTGTATATAATATAAATACATAAATAAATAAATAAAATTATTTACATATTTTATTAAATAAAGTATCAACTTTTTTTGTTTATAGATACATTATCTTGTAAATCAAATATAATTTTTTGTATGAAGGATAATGATAACTGTAACCCTTTAGAGTAAGAAATATTATATGAAATAACATGAATATAAGAATATAAATATAGTATCAAAATTATCAGTAGTTAATATCAGTATTTTTTCGATATATAATTTATTTATATTATCCGTTAATTTGTATAATATATGGATATGCAACATCTTGTTCAGTAATGAAGAATAGCCCCATTTTTTCATTAAATATATATTTCAAATATAGCCTCCTCTCTATATTTCTCGATACCTCAACTTGACTATACAGCTTTTTTTTGGTTAATATCGTTTTCATTTCAATTTGATGTCTAAGAGCCTCTTTTATTTCGCTCATTTCGTCGTTTTCTTAGACGTCACATTTGTTTCACGTACACGGACCGACTCATATATTGATGATTCGAATTCAATTAATCTCTTTGTGTACTCTCTTACCGTTAAAGCAGGCCACTCATTCCATAATCGTAATGCTTCTCATCGTACGTTAGCATCCTTTAACGCCTCACCTATCCTCTCCTTCAGCACACTGGTATAATTATAATTTGATTTTGAACCAAGTTCCGTAAACATTTCTCATATCATCAGAGCCTTTATGCTTTGTTCACCATTTTGTTGAATAGCATAAAAGTCTCCCCATGTACTCTTACATTTACCGAAACATGATCTCATGAGTGCAACTAATTCCTTCCACTCATTCATACCCGACATACCTTCGGCTCGAATCTCTCTATACGCTTCTCCCTTAACATGTTCTACTAAAAATAATGACCACTCGGCTGTATAAAAATACTAAAATTATATAAATTTCAGCAGCACTCTGCTTAAATATAAGATAATAAATGTTACGATATAATAAATATAATAATAAATATGACGAATATATACTAATATACTAAATATAATAATGCTAAAATGATATAAATTTGACAATAAATATGTACAATATATTTTTATTAAGCTTTTGTATAATATATAAATGTTATTATACTAACATATTCTTGTTTAGTAAGATATGGAAATTGTTCTATTATATCTTTTACCATTCATATTTTAAGATAATATTGCATCTCAAATAATACACTTAGTCCATGAAAGTTTGAACTTTAGTTGAATTCTGCGCAGCCTCATTGTAGTGTTTTAATAACCAATCACGGAATACAGATAACGTATCCATGGTATCTCCTATTGGCATATCGGGTTGATAGTTTATCAACCCATATATATTAGGTTTAACTAATGGTTCAACACATATTCTATAATTATAAATTAAATATTTGAATACATTATAAAAATTATAAAAACTGAGGTGTAGTAGGGGATTCGGTTGCCCTCCATGCGGTTGCAGATTGTTCAGTAAATAAATTTATTTACTATAAATCAATAATAAAAAGAATGTTTTTGTTATTATATGTTATTAATGATTAACATAATAATAAATTATAAATTAAATATTTTAATACATTATAAAAATTATAAAAACCGAGGTGTGGTAGTATACATTTTATTTATTATAATTAATGAATTGATAATACAATAATATATATATATAAACATTAATGACATAATTACATAACGTTTATTATAACAATTATAAACATTTAATATAATCACGTTTAGTGGAAATAGATGGAAGTAGTTTACATTCCATTAAAGTAATATTTATGCGGGCATCTCGGTTCTCTTCAGAAACAATAGTCCTCACGGTTTGCGAAACAAGGCGAATATTCCTTTCGACACTTTGTGTGTGGCTTGGATATTGTGGAAATAAAATAATAGTGACGCTACTTTGTATATACTCCAGCAAATTTGCAGTAGAAATATGACGGGTTAAAACTGATTCTAGCCAATCATCATATTCATTAGTAAGATCAAAATAGTCATCTGCATTAAAATTTATATTTGGTTTAATAAAAATCCTCACCTCATTTTCATCTTTTTTGCGACATTTTATTATAATCTGTACCGCCTTTAATCTAATGATTGGTCTAGAATCAGATAGCATGGCACAGAGTATATTCTCGCTATGCAGTGAATATGCATTATTTAAAATAATTGTATGTACAATATCATTAATTCGAGTATCATTAATGACTCTAGTATATATAATTAATTAGTGAATATGTATGGGAGAATTATAAAATATAGGTCGGGCTTTTAACGCAAACCATGTACGCGCATAAACATTAATGATATAATTACATAATAATAAATTATCTGAAGGATTAACGATCGAAACATAAACACGTAGAACCCTATTGGCTGTAGTAAGCCACCGGGTATAACCGAGTTTGCCCAGTGAACGCTTGGCCAAACTCTCGGATATATCTCCGGATGATATAACAATAATGATATCCCGGAGATAGAGCTAGTCACTGCTCGAGTCGTTGTTACTGAGCAGATCCGAGAGGTATTCGGTTGGCAAGTTGACAAGCGGGAAGCAAACAGGTGGTAGTTCAGTACACTTGTGTAGAAGAGTTCCAACAGGACCGGTGAAGAGATTTGGCCCTGACGTCTTTCCATCCAGAATAGTTATGATTTTCTTCATTGGGAGCTCGTTCATGTGTAACATGCAGATCTAAGAGTATGATGAAAATGTCACTCTAATAATAAAATTATATATTATACATTAACTATTATTTAATATTATTTAAATTATTACTTATTATTATTTCTAAAGTTAAATTAAAAATACAATTACATAGTTATATTTAGCTTAATCTATTTATCAATATTTAAATATAAATCAGTTTAAAAAACTTACATTCCAATGACATTTCCTATTTAGATGTTTTTCAATCAAGGCGATTGCTCCTCCATTTTTCCCGGTGTTGGTGTACCGTTAGCTCCTATTGCCATCACCTTTTGCAATTCATCTGCAGGAATAGTAGCGATGATCGCATTCTTTATATCTATTGCTGCGTGACCAGCCATTGCTTTGTGTCCGACATAGACACTTCCCGGCTCATTCAAAATTGTAAGATGGTTTTCATTTTTTAATGTTTTGTCATTCTGCATGGACTCTATTTTGCCATCAAAATACAGCCCAGAGATATTGCATTTAGATGGCATGGAATTATTCCTCGACTTCTTCCTTTGCAGTCGGATTAGATTACGATCTACGATTTCAGTAGTATTATGTTTCGTTATAATACCACGATCAATCAACACTGATTGATTGATAATTTATTTAAGCAAATACATAGCTGAAAATATAATCGAAAGTATAAAGTATAAATATTTGCTAACATATGTTATAGAAATAAACAAAGAATAATACGAAATTAAAAAATTAAAGACATTAAAACGTTTTTACAGTTACGTAAAAATAAATAAAAAACAATCGAAAGTAGAAATAAATCATATAGTAAAAATAAACGAAAAATGATCAAAATAGAAATAAAAGATAGCGTAAAAATAATTGAAAATAGAAATAAAATACATTATTTTGTAAGTGGCATCGAAATATTCAATTTCTACTTTAACTTTATAGAATTCTTCTTATCTTTGTACCCTGTTTTAGTAATAAATTATTAGTTATATAGTTTAATATTTAAATGTTTAATTTAAAATATATTATAAACAGAACATGTTAAAAATCAAATAAACCAATACTAGAATAAAACAAATACTAGAATGAAACAAACAAATAATGTAATACTTACCAAAATCTGTAATAATAGTAGGTAGTACTTTATTAATTTTATATTTTAATTGTATAATTAATTTGAAACATATATATATATTTATATATATATATATATATATATATATAAACAGAACAAGTTACAAATAAAATAAACCAATATACCTATACAAAAACAGTTAATAACAAAACATACCAATAATATTACCAAACAAACAATATAATACTTATCACTATAATCTGAAATAATAGAAAATTATTAGTCGTGTTTTTTATATCATTATAATAACGGAGTTGGTTGGGTTTTGGGTTGGGTTTGGGTTTAGCTATAGAGTTCATAGACCCCGACGTTATGGTTATGTTATCCTCGCCTATCGAAACTCGCTTCTCTTTTTCATTATTGTTTTCTAATAATATCAGTTCGTTCTCTGCAACTTTCATCTTTAAAACTTCTTAAAAACTGATGTTATTATCGTGGCTAATTCTGCATCAGGGGTGCCAAACCGTCTGCAGACTTCATCGTCACTTCATAGTAAACATGATTAGATCTGTAAATCACACATATAATGTTAATAATATTGATAAAATATTATTAAATCGAGATATATGCTAAATACTTAAAATAATGTATTATAATAACAATATTTTAATATTAATTTATAATTATTTTCAAATTAAACATTAGAAAACAATGTATATTTGTATAAATATATATATATATATATATATAATTATATATTTATATAATTATACATTTATATAATTATGTGCATAAGTATAAATAGAGTATATAATTTGTGAAATATTAGATTGTGATATTTTGTTATTATGACCAACTAATAGCTACGCGAATGAGATTTTTATATTGTAATATAATTAGTATCATTGGAAAGCTTGTTAAATTCTTTAATATAAATCATATTTTAGTTTTTTTTAATTATAATTAAAACAAATGCTAATTAAAACAAATACCACTATATCGTAATTATATATATATATATATATATATATATATATATATATATTGGTATTGTAAACGGGTCAAGAATGTGAAGTTTCAATACCGACCCAAAACCAAAAATCAATGTTTCTACACCGATACAAAATCATAAGTCAATATTTCGAATCACACAAATTATTTATACAGTAATATCCTATATATAATTATATATTTATTATAGAAATGTATTAGTACATTACATCATATTTATATATATACCTTGTTTTTTATATAAATTGTATTGATTATAAAATTAATAAATAGAATAGTATATCTATAATTCAAACTCATATTATTATAAACATAGATTTTATTTTAGATTGTATAAAATATTTTTACTATAATTTTTAAATAAGCATTTTTTATATTTTCGATAATGATAATAAGTTATTAGTATTTAAATCTTAATTGACCCGAAATCATATTCTGACACCCGAAACCATCCGGGTAGTCAATTACCTGAAACTTCCCGACACCACTTGACACCATTTACAACACTAATATATATATATATATTTATGGTAAATTAAAAGTAATTGTAGAAACCCTATCATAGATATCATTTCTGGTTCGTAATCACTATCGTCCGGGAATTCATACTTATCAGTACAATCGTCTTCAATTCACTTTCGGTGTCACTGCGGTTCATTACGGCATTCTCAATTTAAGAATTTGATGAGGCTTCTATTGATTAATAATATTATTGCAAAATATGAATTATAATTAAAAGTATTAACAAGTTATACTATATAGTATATATTAAAATCTATATATATATATATATATATATATATATATATATATACATACATACATATATAGTATAAATTTCAATATGTTATAGAAGATAATAATCTAATTTTCTTCTAAGTTATAACCAGGGATGGGGTAATATACAATAAAGTAAAAAACATACGCATTTTCGGTTGAATGAATTTGAGGCGGGTGTCGAGCGCGTTACTCACGCAGAGATTTATAAATAGAGTCTATTTTTATTTACGCATCAATGCATAATGATATTGATAAAGTTTATAAAGCATACACTCATGTACATTATGAGTTATAAGTATGTTATAAGTATACGCTATACTGTATAATTGGGTGTTCACACGAAGCAGCTTTTGCTTGTCGTATGAATAAATGATGGACCGAATTCTTAAAAATCCTAAATTCGGTCCAGTATTTATATTTTTTAGATTCCTATTTTTATATATTTTATAATATATATATATATATATATATATATTTATATTGAAATTATTTTCATGGTTATAGAAATATAACGAAGCTCGATAGTTGTATTATAATATAATATATATATATATATATATATTTATATATATTATATTATAATACAACTATGGAGCTTCGTTATATTTATAAAACCATGAAAATAATTTAACAAAAAAGTAACACTACTTAATAACACTGAATTAGACACAATTAAAAAAACCTTTCTAATTATATGCCAAGTTGTTAATAATGTAATAATAAGAGTTATAATGATAATAATAATTGCCTTCAGCACAGCTGAGCAACATTAAACACATCTGAACGCTTTCAGCTTCGACTGACAATATAATGTAATTCCAATGTAAAAGTCGGCATGACTACATTTTCACATTATTTTCAGGTGTAATATTTATCCGATATATATTATTACACATTCTTTAAATCCACAATAGGGTTAAGCAAATTTATAGTTGAAAGTATAAATATTTGCTAACGTTATTGTTATCTTGAAGTAGAAAGGTCACAAACTGCTAATGTCATCTCTAAGCTGGTATCACAGAAGGCGGTAACGGACTTATGAGTTAACTCAAAGGTGTTACGTCACTGAATATCATGGACTGCTGTTGATTTATTTTTTATTTAAGCAAATATAATGTAGAAATAGTCGTAAGTATACCGAGTTTTGGATATATATTTATATGTATAGCTCTGGTTATATATCTAACTAAAAGAAGACAAAACCAAAAATTAAATAATATATTTATTAAAATTCTATTTTACAATTCATCCAAAGTTAAATCTCTTTCATACTCTTCTTGGTATTCTGGGAGTAATCCATCCAGTTCACCAGTATCTACTATCTTTAAAATAATTGATTAATAATAATTAAAATAAATTAATTTAATTACCATTTTCTCTTCATAAGATTCGGCCTCTTTATCTTGAACATTAATACTTATATTATTCTTGGGACGTGAGGTCTCTTGAGGTCGTGAGGTCTCACTTTTGGGTCGTGAGGTCTCACCTTTTGTCTTTCTTAGTAATCTGAAGGAATACTACAATAAGGTATCTTCACTTACATAAGAACAAGGTATCTTATACAATTAATAAATTTAAAAAAATATATTATAATTTATTTTATAAATTAATTTTAAAACTTTATAATAAAGGGGTAGGGGAGGAGTAGGGGTAATGGCCGATGCAGGAGTAGTGGCCGTTTTAATTAACGCTGAAATGGTGCTAGATATGATAAAAAGTTCTATATACAATATTTAGATAATCAAAATGTCTATAATATAGAGTAAATTTTTTTTATTAATAATTAATTAATTACTCTAATTTATTACATAATAATTTTTTGTAAAATTTTAACAAAAACATGATTTGGAAAAGCACTTTTATACAATGAATATTTATTAAATATTTATTTGTTGTTGCATATTTATAAAATATAATTGCTTATCTATCATAATATGTATTTATGCATTCATATACATGTAATGGTAGACATATACTAGACCATATGTAAGCAATAGTAGTGGCCGAAAAAATTCGACAGTAGTGGCCGCCTTATATCCAATGAAAATTGAGTAATATAGAACTCATTTACATATTCAAATTCCATAATTATTTATTTGTAAAACAATTTTTATGAAATTCTCTATAAAATTGCGTATGCACCACTTAATATGATACATTATATATATCTGAATATTTGTAATATATCAATGAAACATATATGTTACATATATAATTATATATATATATATATATCTGAATATTTGTAATCTATCAATGAAACATATATGTTACATATATATATATATATATATATATATATATATATATATATATATATATATATATATATATATATATATATATATATATCTGAATATTTGTTATATATAAATGAAACATATATGTTACATATATAATATATATTATATTATATATTATATATAGTTTAATTATTTTCGTTATATTATGTTTTGATCAACAAATACATTTGATTATCAATTTAATATTAACTATAAATTTCATTATAAAATATAAATAATAATTAACAACCTAAATCAATAATAAAAATGAAATATATGTTATTTATTATAATATGTGTTATGATATTGTATATTTAATATAATATTAATATTAATATAATATTAATATACATTTTGGTTATTATTACACTTTTGATAATTATCTATATATATAGGCTATATATCCTATATATATATATATATATATATATATATATATATATATATATATATATATATATATATATATAGGTATTATTAAATAGGTATATATAATTATTATAATAATATATAATATATATTATATATATTTATATAAATAAATAATTAAATATAATATTAAATTACAATTATTACTCTTAGAAATTACTCGATTATCATTAGAATATGTTACGTATACATGAGATCGATACAGTTTTAGATTTTACGTTTAATCTCAAGTAGGATCAATAGATTATATATGTATAATAATATAATACATCAATAGGATATCCGTGATAATAAATGATCAATGAAGTATGTGTTATTAAATGTTATTATGATTACATTACAATTATTACCCTTAGAAATTACTCGATTATCATTAGAATATGTTACGTACACATGATATCGATACAGTTGTAGAATGTATGACACAGAAATATACATACATTGTACATTTAATTTCAAGTAAAAACAATGGATTATATATGTATAATACTATAAGCCTCGTTTTATAAATATCATAATACATTTAATATTAAATACATGTCTTATGGCTTAGTGGTACAATACATGTTTTCCATGCAGGAGGTCATAGGTTTGAATCTAGCTTGTGCTATTTTTATTAAAATTTTTAATAATATATCTTGTATTACTTATCATAATTTAATAAGTCAATTAATTTATTATAATTAAGTTAATATAAACTGTTTAGTTAATAGTAATATAACTTATATATAATAAAGACTAAACATAAACACACACATATATATATATATTCCTGTATAATATTAAATGTATTATATTTTTTCAATTATGTATATTTATTATTTCACTTTTAATTTAAAATCCTTAAATTATTTGATACAAATAATTAATACAAATAAATATTTTATAATAGTTAACTTCTATACTGTTTAATATACATAAAAAATGTATATTATCAATCAATATATATAATCATAAAATACACAACTATTTAGGTAAATATAATTAAACATAGATAAACTATATTATACTCATTAATACCAAGGACCTTGTCAATATATTTAATTAACCACTAAATTAAACAATAAAATTATAAAAGTTTATAATTTAAATAATAATTATTTGTTATATACATATATTTTCAAAAGTAAATCCATCCTATTCATATTTTATTATTGAGTATAAATATACTATCAATATTATAAAGTATTATATATATATAAATATTTAGTGTATATAGATTTACTAATAAAATATGTTATTTAATCAACAATATATCTATATATATATATATATTAATATAGCACATTAATTCTGTAAATAGTTTTACTAATAATATATTAAATAATATAAATATAAATTTTTATTTTATTTTGGCGGATCTTCCATCAGATCCAGGAACTTATATGAAGTTGAAATCATTAAATATATCTAATTCCCTTCGAAGTCGATCTCATGTTAAATAATCCATATTTTGAAGAGAACCAATAATCTTGTATATACTATTATATATATATATATTATTTCCCATTTATGTTGTTATTATGAATTAATAAATTTGTCCACTAATTTTGAAATATTAAAAACAATTATTTTTCTACATTTGTTTGTTGTTTAGCTAACATTTTTAACATTTTATTGTATTTACTAGAAATGCATAATTAGGAATAGCTATATTTAATACATAATATATAGGAATATAATCGAAAACCGATCAACGCCGGGATATTCATAACCCATATTTATATAAATAATAATTGAATAATTAATCTGAATTAAAATGTATATGATATAATTTATTTATTTTAAGTAAAATTAATTATAAAGTCACGAATTATGCATTGACATAGATAAATTTGACATATGAAATGTACATGCATAAATAATAATTATTATTTATTTACATAAATCGCATATGTCAAAGGTATCTATATCGATGCATAATTCGTGACACCATTCCAAACATTGATTACACTGTACAGATGAATCTATGGAATCATCAATGTCCTCTACACATATTACACATTTATAAATAATATGTGCAGGTTTACTTTTGTTTTTCCTCGTAGTAGACACCATTTTCTTTTTAATAATTTTTCCTTTTTTCGTATTTGATATTAAGAATCTTTTATATGGCGACCCTGTTATAATGGCAGTGAATCCTTTTCGTCTCCCTTTATTACATATATGTATATTATTAGTACATAAATATTGAATAAAACAATAAATACATATTATAAAAGTATTATAACCATACAATTATTAAATTTAGATTTATTATAATTTATGTATTGCTATTGATTTATGAATGGACACTAAATCTAATTAATTATTTATTAATTATATTCATGAAGTATTATATAAATTGTATATAATTAATGAATATATTTGTTAAAATATGAGTAATTATGTATATATTTTTGTACATTATCTTAAAAATAATATGTTATATAATATTAACCTGGCACTAGAGACGCCGAGTTTGTAGTTCCCTGCATAGATGCACTAGTTCCTATAATATGTAATAGGCATATTAATATATGTTATATTATATATAAAATTATTAAATTTAAATGAAATATTATTAATATATTGATATAAATTTATTGATATTAATCTTAATATAATAAATTTTTTAAATGAAATATAATTAATGAATTAATATTATACACTGTTAAAATAAATCCATAAATATGTTTAATGTAATATAATTTTTTATAATGTTATTTGTAACATTACTATAGTAATAATTAATGAATTGATTTTTTAACATATGAGTAATTATGTATATATTTTTGTACATTATCTTAAAAATAATATGTTATATAATATTAACCTGGCACTAGAGACGCCGAGTTTGTAGTTCCCTGCATAGATGCACTAGTTCCTATAATATGTAATAGGCATATTAATATATGTTATATTATATATAAAATTATTAAATTTAAATGTAATATTATTAATATATTGATATAAATTTATTGATATTTAATCTTAATATAATAAATTGTTTTAAATGAAATATAATTAATGAATTAATATTATACACTTTAAAATAAATCCATAAATATTATTAATGTAATATAATTTTTTATAATGTTATTTGTAACATTACTATAGTAATAATTAATGAATTGATTTTTTAACATATGAGTAATTATGTATATATTTTTGTACATTATCTTAAAAATAATATGTTATATAATATTAACCTGGCACTAGAGACGCCGAGTTTGTAGTTCCCTGCATAGATGCACTAGTTCCTATAATATGTAATAGGCATATTAATATATGTTATATTATATATAAAATTATTAAATTTAAATGAAATATTATTAATATATTGATATAAATGTATTGATATTTAATCTTAATATAATAAATTGTTTTAAATGAAATATAATCTTAATATAATAAATTGTTTTAAATGAAATATAATTAATGAATTAATATTATACACTGTTAAAATAAATCCATAAATATTATTAATGTAATATAATTTTTTATAATGTTATTTGTAACATTACTATAGTAATAATTAATGAATTGATTTTTAACATATGAGTAATTATGTATATATTTTTGTACATTATCTTAAAAATAATATGCTATATAATATTAACCTGGCACTAGAGACGCCGAGTTTGTAGTTCCCTGCATAGATGCACTAGTTCCTATAATATGTAATAGGCATATTAATATATGTTATATTATATATAAAATTATTAAATTTAAATGAAATATTATTAATATATTGATATAAATTTATTGATATTAATCTTAATATAATAAATTGTTTTAAATGAAATATAATTAATGAATTAATATTATACACTGTTAAAATAAATCCATAAATATGATTAATGTAATATAATTTTTTATAATGTTATTTGTAACATTACTATAGTAATAATTAATGAATTGATTTTTTAACATATGAGTAATTATGTATATATTTTTGTACATTATCTTAAAAATAATATGTTATATAATATTAACCTGGCACTAGAGACGCCGAGTTTGTAGTTCCCTGCATAGATGCACTAGTTCCTATAATATGCAATAGGCATATTAATATATGTTATATTATATATAAAATTATTAAATTTAAATGTAATATTATTAATATATTGATATAAATTTATTGATATTTAATCTTAATATAATAAATTGTTTTAAATGAAATATAATCAATGAATTAATATTATACACTCTTAAAATAAATCCATAAATATTATTAATGTAATATAATTTTTTATAATGTTATTTGTAACATTACTATAGTAATAAGTAATGAATATATTTGTTAACTTATGAGTAATTATGTATATATTTTTGTACATTATCTTAAAAATAATATGTTATATAATATTAACCTGGCACTAGAGACGCCGAGTTTGTAGTTCCCTGCATAGATGCACTAGTTCCTATAATATGTAATAGGCATATTAATATATGTTATATTATATATAAAATTATTAAATTTAAATGAAATATTATTAATATATTGATATAAATTTATTGATATTTAATCTTAATATAATAAATTGTTTTAAATGAAATATAATCAATGAATTAATATTATACACTTTAAAATAAATCCATAAATATTATTAATGTAATATATATATATATATATATATATATATATATATATATATATATATATATATATATATATATATATTGATATATACGTGTGGGTGTGTATGTGTAAATATAATCATTTATGTATAACACTCATAAATACATTGTAATCTATCTTATCTATACATTTTATATGTATTAAAATAAATAATAACTGTACAGAATGTTATATAATATATATATATATATATATATTAACCATAATCTAGTATTATTTTAATAAATATGTCTACCTATATTAATAAATTTCATTTATAAAAAAAATCAACCTATATAATTTAATTATATTAAATCTATAAATATGTTTACAGATATTAATGAATTACGTTTATTAATTATAATTTTAACTACTTTTTAGCAATTTTTAGTGATACCAAATCACTAAAAAAAGGTGATACCTTATAAAAACTATTTTAGTAATATTTATTAATAAATCTTTAAAATTTTCCACATTTAATAAGTTTTAAAATAAATTACATAATGTTACAAATTTAATTTAATTAATTAAAAAAAAAAAATTTAATGGAATATATGTTATTTTAATATGATATATTTTTAATATTATATACTTAATTATAAATATATTATAAATATAATATTACATACTTAATATACTTATTTAAAATATATAAAAACCTCTCGTGCTAGAGGCCGGTTCGTTTATATCATTAATGAGTGTTTCACCATCTATATAATATATTTTAATAATTTACATTGAAACGTAATATGATTTATTTATAATATAATTTAATTCACAATTTAATGATTAAATTTAGTTTAGTTATTACATTAAATTATTAATAAGAATTTATAATTTGTTAGTTAAACATTAATCCTAAATATAGAATATATTATAAAATAGTAAGATGGTAATTACCTAGTACAATATGAATTTCACCGTCCACTCTTTTCAATGATATCCGAGGAGAGTGCACTACCAGTACCTCGTTAGTATACACATGTTCATTGAAAAGGGTCGGTGTAGAATTTACCGAGGTTAAACTTGGAAGAAAGTCAATATCGTTAAAGGCATTACGATTGAAAGGCAATATTCCAGTTTTATTAAATCCACTCTTTATAATAGAGTAATTACCTAACGTCATTGATGCCACATTATATATCCCTACTAGATCGACTAAACGTACAATATTTCTGTGCTTAATATGGGCCTCTAACACTTTATTAATGGCTTGCTTTAAAGGCCCCATATACGATACATCGAGGGGTTGCAATCTATGAGTTGTATGTGGTGGAAAACATAGAATATCTATTCCTATTTCTCTGGCCTCATCAATCAATTCAATATTTTTGATATGTGTAGAATGGCCATCCAACAATAGTAATGTTCTTGAATTTATATTCGCATGAGAATATTTTATAAAATGATGGAACCATTCCAAAAATAATTCTCCGGTCATCCACCCATTCTTATTAAATCCAAATAAGGAGTTTTCCGGAGCCTCTGTCATATATTTTTCATTTTATACGAGGAATAATGAACATAGGTGGTATAATGGACCCATCACCACCTACACATACCTCAACAGTCATCCCTTCACCCCTTTCTGCAGTTGTTTTTATTCCAACCTATAATAAACAGTAATCAAATAAATAGTAATATATATATATATATATATATATATATATATATATTTTATTATTAAAATGTGTCATATTTTTACATAATATTATCCTTATATTAATTATTATTACAATATAAACTTGTTTTTGTCCTTTCCTGGCAAATATTTTGTGATGCCTCGTCGGAACTGTTGACATATTTGTCTCATCGACGTTAAATATTCTGTCAGGAGTATAGTTATGCTTATTTATCAGTTGTTCTAGTAAATCATAAAAGTCCTTAACCACATCTTTGTTAAACCCTCTTGCTCTGGAACCTATAATTAATTTGTATTATGAGTATGCATTTATATATATATATATATATATATATATATATATATATATATAGATAATACATACATACATACATACAGACACATACTTTAATCATTAAGTATCAGTAATTATATAAAATACTGCATACAATTCCCAGAGATTGTATATATATTTTTTACTAAAATATACATGTTGTAGATCTTAAATTAAAATATAATTAACATTGTAAATATATTAAACATATTAAATTATAAAAAATAAAAATTAAAGAAAGAATTATATTATATATATAATAGGAATTGATTGAAATAATTTAATTTTAATATTCATGTATTTATTAATTCATCAGGTAAATGATTTAATTAAAATTCGGATATGATTAGATAATATTCTATGTTATAAATCGAGTACACACGGCTAAATGATTTGATTAAAATCTGGATATGATTATATTATATGCTTCTATATATATATACAGTAAAACTCTCTATAAGAAATCTCTTTATAAGAAAAACCTCTTTATAAGAAAATTGTTAACACATTTGGTTGGAATTCAACCTTTTCCACATTAAAAAACCTCTTTATAAGAAAATCTTATAAGGAAAATATTAGAAAAACCTCTTTATAAGAAACTTATTGTATACAAATATAAATAATTATATATAAATAGAAGTATTGTATATTGATAACAATTATAGAAATTAATTAGTTTATAAGATATTTTTTTTTCTTACAAATATTTTATATTACATAAATAGCTCGAAATGAATTAAAATGAATTAATAATTGTTATTGAATATCCATAAATTTATTAAAATTAATATTTTATATTACATAAAAGGCTCGATATGAATTAAAATGAATTAATAATTGTTATTGAATATCCATAAATTTATTAAAATTAATATTTTATATTACATAAAAGGCTCGATATGAATTAAAATGAATTAATAATTGTTATTGAATATCCATAAATTTATTAAAATTAATATTTTATATTACATAAATAGCTCGAAATGAATTTTAATGAATTAATAATTGTTATTGAATATCCATAAATTTATTAAAATTAATTAATAAATGATATTATAGTATACAATTAAAAGGTGCGTTCACACCAAAAATTTCCGCTGGAAATTTCCGGTGGAAATGGGTATAAAATAATAGATTATTATAATATTCATTATATTATATTCATCAATGATGATTCATAATTTATAATTGCTAATGTAAATATAATAAAATTTCATTATGTATTCATTATATATTAACATGTCTAAATGCAAACAATACAGTATATATTACATATAAATAAATATACTATATATATATAACCCATAGGTTATATAATGCATTTTCAATTATAAATTAATTCTTAAAATCATTGGAAAAGTAAAAACATCTTTATAAGAAAACCTCTCTATAAGAAAAAAATTAATGAAAAAAAGTAGTTTATTATAGAGATGTTTTACTGTGTGTATATATATATGTAAGCATATAATATAATAATATCCAGATTTTAATCAAATAATTTAACCGTGTGTACTCGATTTATAACATAGAATATATATAATATATATATATATATATATATATATATATATATATATATATACTATTTTGAATATTTTCACTTTTTAATTACACTGAATACGTATTATATTATAGTTTGGATCAGTCATTAGTTTGGATAACAATAATGACTGATTAAATTAATGACTAATTAATGAATATATATATAGAAAATGATATATTAAAATAATAGAAAATTAAAATTAAATACTTTATTTGTAGTACGATTGTAGGTTATTATACGACTATGATGTTCTTTTAATATAATTAATATAATTCTCGATTAAAATAAGCACACATTTAATTACGCATTTAATTTAATTACAGTTTATATGTAGGTAATGAACATAACTATTTTAACTGATAACTTTATGTATCTGTGAACAAAATCAATATTCTATATTTTTACTTTAAATTATATTTATATTATATTTGTAATCGGTATTAATTCAACGTTATCTTCATGGTAGGTATAATCGGGCAATATAATTAAGAGCTCTCATATCGGTGAATACTTTCAAGAATAGTAATATATCTATTAATGATATCCATTTGGAATGATATGATTTATACATCGATCGCTTCAACGATTAGGTTATAGTGTCGAATAATTGACATTGATTTAGGTATATATAGATTTGATATAGGTAAAATAACAATTTATGTATACACTGGTTATATATATATATATATATATATATATATATATATAGGTATCTATAGGTATAACCGTATATAAGTATATGAATAATTTTATAATTATTAGTTTTATATATAGATTATATAACATTATAAAATTATATATAACCTATATATATATTATATTAATAGCTTATTTAATAATCTAGATACTAAGAAGTTATTAGTTTATTTAATTTGTAATATTTAATATTATATTATAATACTTAAATATATATATAAGGTAACATATGTATGTATCTAATCATATATGTATATACTCATTATATATATATATATATATATATATATATATATATATATATATATATATATATATATATATATATATATATATATATATATATATATATAAGTATACTTAGATATATATATATCTAAATAATTTTATTATTATCAGTTTTATATATAGATTTTATATAACATTATATAATGCTTTATGTATATTACTTATTATATAATTATATATAACCTATATATATATATATATATATATAAAATTAATAGTATAATAATAGCAATAGATTAATTAGCAATATAATATATAAATATAATATTACAATATTATAATATAATATAAATATGGCCTACCTGATGTAGCTTCTGGCATTCTAAGACTTAATTCGGGATGCCGCCTTCTAAATCCATTTAGCCACCATGTTCCAGCCATTTTATCGTGTATATTAAAATTATGAGTAATATTATGTTTATTAGCAAGTTTGTATGCAGCTCGTCTAACATCCTCGCAAGTTAACCCTAATAAACAATTAGAACTATGGAGTATATAGTTTTTTAATTTTAATTCCAATATTGGAGGTAATATTGAATCGGGTCCCTTTATTATTTTAACATTATCGATATTAAAA
This sequence comes from Osedax fenrisi, assembly GCA_964019155.1. Classification (NCBI taxonomy): domain Eukaryota; kingdom Metazoa; phylum Annelida; class Polychaeta; order Sabellida; family Siboglinidae; genus Osedax; species Osedax fenrisi. The sequence goes on from OZ025242.1 coordinate 32,243,211, forward strand.
TTAGTTTTTGATTTACATCTTCTTTTGAGTGTTGTACATGGCACGGTGTATCGCCTGCAGGCTTCAGCATATGTTCCGCCACCGTTTACGAATTGTATTGCTTGTAGCATTTTCTCATTATTCCATTTACTCATTATAATAATGATTATTATTATTTATAAATATATATAGAGTAATAATATGTAGGTATCAAGTAAGTAGTAAAACTGTAAAGTAAAAATTTCTAGTAATATAAATATATATACTTATTTATGTATATGAGTGTGTATAATATATAATTAAATCATTGAATAAAATAAAGGTGCGTATGCATCACAAAATATAATTAATAATCTTACAAAATTTAAATACAAATTAAATAATTTAAAATATTTAAATCGAATACATTACGAGACACCTATTGCATTTTCTGGTACTAGCGGCCACTACTCCTGTATTTCTTATTTTAGTGCTTTTTTTTAATGACTAAGCAATCGTTAATATTATTCAATAATATACTTTATATATAAAAGTGAAATCACAGTATTCTAGAACTATATGATTTCTAGCTAATTCAAAAAAATAAGATATTCAAATTCAGTATTTATCGATATATTAGAAGTATTCTAAGGCATATTTATTTTCGGCCACTACTCCTATTCCTCCCCTATTGAAAACCGTTCTGGACACCGTGTTCACACAGTTTCGGTAAATTATTTGTGAAAATGTACATATGTAAATTTCAAATATTTACCTAGGAATATTGTTAGAGCATTCACATTTGTTCAGTATTTTTTTAATAGAGTTGATTCACAAAATATATTATTTTTTACTATTATATTGATATATAGATTAGTTAAAATAAAACTTAATGACATTACTATAATATTAAAAACCAATTTGTTTGTTATTTTTAATCAACTTTATAAATATGTAGTATCTTAGATTTTTACCAATACTTATGACTGTGCGTTTTAACATTAACAAAAATTGGTAAAATATTTATTATGGCTTATACGATAAATCTAAATAATATTGATAATATTTATGTAATACAATATATATTAAATAATAATGAGTTATTTCAGGCAATATTGTAAATATTTGGAGCCTCTCGAAAATATACTAGTATTATATAATATATTGTATAAAATATATATATATATATATATATATATTATACAGGGAATATTTAATGACACTGCTCATTACGATGACGTATACGCAAAGATAGTTCCCAAGATAGGATTATTTAATATTTAATATACCTTGTATATTATGCATACACTTGATTGCATTTAGATATATCTTTGATTTAGAGAACATCGTTATAGATTCAAAACCATTTATTTCATTTAGATATACCTATGATTAGAGATACAAAACCGTTGAATGCATTTATATATACCATTACCTGAACTATCTTTGCGTATACGTCATAGCGTAATGCGCAGTGTAATTAATTATTCGCTGTATAATCTATATATATATATATATATATATATATATATGTTATATAAAATATATTCTATATTTTATAGCCAGACGTGAGTATATATAATTAAAAATACTCGGCTCTTTTCGATTTCCCTTTAGGATACCTTTTCGATTACCCTACCTCGGCTTAAATCGAGATTATATAATACTCGGCTCTTTTCGAGCAGAACCAAATATTTGAATTAAGTATTTATAAATTTGACCATGTACATTTTTAAATAAAATTGAATGAAATTCGAAAAGATTAAAAAATTATAAAGTTAATTTATTAATATAAATATATATTTATTAATATACATTTATGTTATTTAGTTATATATGTATTTAGGATTATTGGACATAGCCTAGGTATAATAAGAAGAGTGTAATGTATTGACTGCTTTATTAGTATAGAAGTGCTGCTTATATAGCCGGTGTGGCGTGAGCCCTGATCAGCTAGGCGTGACGTGAGATGTGTGTGTTGGATAACAAGACATCCCTTCTTCTCTGAGTTCAGAGAGATAGGCGGTCAAGGGTCGGTGGATTAGTTTACCACAATGTGATGTTGGGCTCGCAGCACGGTTCTGTCGTTTCTTCTCATGTCGTAGGAGTTCGGTTCGCTTCTCTTGTTGACGAGTAGAGCAGGATTCCTCTTCTTGGATATGGGGTCTCGAATGAAGACTTGTTGATTCGGCGTATATGTGGAGTACTTCTTTCAGAGGTGTGGAGCGGCTCATTTAGTTTGCGCTGATTGTATCTTTGCTAGTCGTGTCTGTTGGTTTGTGTTATTGAATCGTGATTGATGGGTGAGTAATTGTAGTGAGCTAGGGGAGTTATTGTCTAGCGGGGTCTGTCTTAGTGTGAATAGTGCTAGATGTAGATCAGAGGATTTCTTTAGGGTATTTGTCATCGTTTGTACCTGCCTCTCGATGAAACCGTTTGATTGTGGATAGTGAGATAGTGATCATATAGATTTGAACTTGAAACTATATATATATATATATATTAGTGTTGGCAATTTTAAGATTTTTCACTCATTCAAAGGTTTCGAATAGTAAATAAATACACTTCGAAGGTTTCAATTAGTATTATTTTTATTAAATTAAGTATTCAAAGGTTTCGAATAGTAAATAAATACACTTCGAAGGTTTAAAATAGTATTATTGTATTAAAGTAAGTATTCGAAGGTTTAAAATAGTAAATAAATACACTTTGAAGGTTTTAAACAGTATTATTTGTATTAAATTAAGTATTCAAAGTTTTCAAATAGTTAAATTATTCATTTCTAAGGTTTAAAATAGTAAGTAAATACACTTTGAAGGTTTCAAATAGTAAATATATTTAATAATTAAAAAGAATAATAATTATTTATTTTGAAAAATATATATATATAATAATATATAATTAAAAAGGGTTATGAATATTGATTAATGAATTTCAATAAGTCTAATATCTGGACATAATTTTGAACGTTTTTTTGTTAACATATTTAGAGCCATAGAAAAATTCTTTCTGCAGGAACAGAAGATGCCTGCCCAATTAAATATTTTTTTTAAATTTTGGAAAGAATAGTAAATTCCCTATCGTGGTCAGACCACCACATTAATGGACAATCACTCCTGTCAATTCTCGGTTTATCCAGATATAATTTCAGTTCATCTATTTCAGATATATTCTACTTTAATAATTCAAATCTGATTTTCTATATTTAAATCGTTTTTAAAGCAGATATATTCAGCTTTAATAATTCAAATCTGATTTTCTATATTTAAAGCGTTTTTAAGCAGATATATTCTGCTTTAATAAATAACTATTAAAATCTGCTTTAATTCTGATTAAAATCTCCTTTAACTTTCGTTTCTGCTTTAAATCTGCCGAAAGTGTTTGCTTGGGTTGCATCTACCGTCTCTCTACCCTCTACTCCTACTCTAAAACAAGTCCCATTATCATATGTTATATCCTCGAATGTTCGCACACGCTGCCTTATCTCCTGAAATTTTATATGTGTATCACTTAATAATAGATACCTTCGTAGGTCCATATCCCTTACGTTCGATTTAAATACGTCTATCATATGGGCTTCCCAGCCATCGACTTCCCCTTTTAGAGCTAATCCTAACTTTAGTAATCCATCCGCAAAAGATGTTATTGTTTCCCCTTCCAGCTGACGTCTATCCACTAAATCTCTTAAAAGTATCCCCTTTGCTTTTCCCTGGCTACATCTATTTCTCAGTGATTTAAATATAACCTCATTATCCAATAGCCCTTCTCCTAGCATAGATAATTCTAATTTAGCCGCGCCGCGTATATGATATAGTATATACGCTGCGGCCTCTTCCCCTTTATAGTTTAAAAGCGAAACGCATTCCACTGCACTCGTTATCCACTCATCCACATCCGACCCCTCATCGAAAAATACCAATTTTACATAACTAAGATCTTTTTCTCTACCCACTGATGTCTTAGTGTCAGTCATGACAGTATGTAATTACTATACTAAATCAATTATTCTAAATAATGCAAAATTAATGTATATTGTCGCTATCACAATCATGCACTCAATAAACACACTAACCCAATATATGTTGGTTTCTCGTCGGCTGCGTTACGGGTACAGTGTTTACTTCTGGGTTTCTCGTCGGCTGCGTTACCGGGTACCGTGTGTACTTCCGGGTTTCTCGTGTGCACTTCCTGATGGCAATACACGGCCTTCTTGATATACTGATTTGATTGTACAGGATGCCGCTGTCACCAATGTTGTACGGTCGCCGTGTGAATAGACGTAATACCGTGTGTCCACAGATCAAAGATAAATGTGTTATTCTGCAATCACATTATTCAGTATCAACCGTGTATGCGGGTTCGTCGATTATATATTCTAGTTAATAAATAAATGACACTATAGGTTTTGTGTCCAAAATCATACTGAAACAAATAAATTAAACGCGAATCACTATTTAGTGAACGCGTTCCACTCCAGTGCATCGGATAGTGGCAGTGTATTTATAGAATACCGATTGTGATAGCTACAATATACAATATACATTCGCAGTCGAGGCGCTCTTGTACAATAATATAAATCTATCATGACTTACTCTATAACATATATATAAATGAATATATTTGAATATCCTTTTCTGTTGACCCGATGCAGCTCCCAAGATAGTTGAAATTTTCCACTTTTGCAATAATTTTACCATTTATGCTGTTTATTGTGATATCATCGGAGTCAGAATTTTGATTTAATTTCATGTATTGAGTTTTTTCAGTATTTATACTTAGTCCGATTTCATTTGATGTTATAGAGTTTTTTATTTTTATTTCATTTAGTCTTCTATTTGATGTAGTAGAGTATTTGCACTTCATATCATTTGTTGTGATTGCTATATCGTCTGAATAATCAATATCAGTTATGTGTGTGGCCGGATAGCGTCTACTTCGTCGCTCAGTTAGTGTGAAACCTAATTCCTCGTTGATATCTACAGAAGTCTTAAGAATATAGTCGAGACATAATATAAACAGTAAGGGAGCAAGAGTATCTCCTTGCAGTACGCCAGTGGTAATCTCGAAAAAGGCAGTATCACCATCGGGAGATCTAACCATAGAAAGAGTATTTCTATACAGCATCATTATAGCTTCTATAGTTTCTGTTGGAATTCCATATATTTGCAGAATTTGCTCCATCTTATTTCGTTTGATAAAATCGAATGCTTTTGAGAAATCTATGAATAAAAGTATTAATGGTAGGTATCGTCTATAAAAGGTCTCAATGTAAGACATTTTTCTAATATAAGTTTATAAGTTGAATTCCATCTACAGTATTTAAAATGGTATATAATGTTAATGGTATATATTATTTATTAATTATGTATTTTTAGATACATAAGTGTATATATATATATATATATATATATATATATATATATATCTTATATATTATAATTTATTTATATTTAAATTGTTTTATTTTAACTATATTTATTTATATTGTAAATGTAAAATTACCTTGTAGAAACGTCATGAATCGGACGCAAATAAGTGTTTCCATGTTCAGTATCTAAAATCTCAACATTTTTATTACTCCTGTTGATTTTATTAACAACATCTTTTACCTTATCAAGCATAGATACTATTTCAGCATTATTCTACAATAAATTAAAAATAATTATTAATAAATTTAAATTAATTATTAAAAATTAAAAATAATTGATCAAAAAAAAGTAATTATAAAACAAATTAATAAAATAATAAGATTCAAACTTCAAATGCACTCTTGGCAACTAAATTCAAACAATGCGCGAAGCATTTGATATGTCCGTTGATAAAATCCTCCGATTTGCCAACGAACAGGCTTTGACAATGTTTTTAGCAGCATCAGTAGTAACCTGTTTATGAAATAATTAATAATCTAATTATACTTGAAAGTAATAAGTGAATAATTATAATTATACAATCATAATATTTTATTATTAATTTAATATTTTTAATTAAAGAAACTCAAACAAACAATTGGTTTTTGATCTTCTAAATGCCATTCTTTTATAATTTCAATTAAATGGGATTTTAAATTTATTAATGTGTGATTCCTAAAATATAATAGAAATGTGAAATATATTTCAAAAATATATCAAATAACTATAGTTATTTGATTTAAATTATTATAATGTAATAATATTAATAATTAATAATAGTATGCGCCTAAATTTATAAAAGCTTACTTTCATTGGTGAGGTTTTAAAAACAAAGCTCAATCTCTTCCAGTTATCATTAATTAGATGTATTGTATATGTAACATATGATACTTGAGAAATACCTGTCCAGGCATCCGTAGTTTAGCTATAATGAAGTCCACTTATCTCTTCTTGCACATTCTTTAATGTTGTATTGTATACATTAATTGTCAATTTACGAATCATATATTGAGATGGGATTTTATAATTTGGGACTGCAACTCTCATTAAATTTATGAATCCTCGCACTTCAATAGAATAAAATGCTCGCATGTCCAGCTCAATAAACAAAACCATAGCCTCATCAAGTTCTGCTGTTTTTGTTTGAGATGGCTGTACAAATTTAATTGCGTTTATATAATAGAAGGATAAATTATTAGCTAAATAAGTATTCTTATTACAAACTTAATTTAGTATACGAAATTTCTTCTCCACAGTCATCCACTTCTCTCCACAGAGATTCTTTCTCATTGGTACCTTAAATAAAAATAATATATATATATATATATATATATATTAACTATATTATTTAATAATATAATACTGAATACTACACTATAATATTTAACTAAATATATATATATATATATACACATATGTATAGTAAGTTATAACCTGTTTTAATTTTTAGGAATAACTATTCGTAACGAAGATTAAAAATTATGTTTATATATGTGATAGTAAACATATATATTTTGATTCAAGTAATGTTTTAATAATCTATTTCAACTTAAAATTATATGTATTAATATTTACAGCGGCTTCATTGTTATTGAGTGGTGTGCATTTGAGAATTGTAGACTGTGATAACGATGCGTGTGACGACATGCGTTAAAACAGGTCAACTTTCAAGTTTAATACAAGGACAAATATTCTCATCATTCATTGAACTGTGATTTGAAATCATCATTATTATAAAATCCATGGATGTCCATTGCCATTGCATCCATTGTAATGATATAATAATGCCGATTTCAAGTGACAATTCATGGTTCATTTACAGTTCATGGAATGATAAGTATATTTTACCTTTTAAAAAAGGTAAAGTTTACGGATGCTTTTAATAAATTAATATTATAAAAAATATCCTATCTCTAGCTTCTTTTTATATATATAGCTGTTAAAACTAAGGGGCACAGTATAGTTACCTTAAATATATATTTAGTATATTAACAATTAGAACTTTTTGAATTGATAAGTTTAAACTAAAATAATATTCAATTAACACGTTAATTATCCTTTTTAAATTACAATATAAATTACTGAATATTCATGTAAGTTTAAAGGTTTTATTAAATTAATATTATAAAAAATATCCTATATCTAGCTTATTTTTATATAGCTGTTTAAACTAAATAAGTATTTATAATACTCACTTTCTGCTTGATGATCATTAGCAGATTCTAAAATATTTTGAATATGAAGTTCCTTGGGGATAATAGTCAATTAACACGTTAATTTTCTTATAATAATTCGATTTTTTGTTAAATAATTTAGTTAATAAATTATGTATAAAACAAACTTGAATTATCATACCGGGGATTGGTCCATTGGCAGTATTTAAAAGAATTATATTTATGAATTTAATATTTATATTTATATATATAATGATGATGATGATACTTATTATCACTTTAAAGTTTATTATCACTTAGAAAAGGTGTGACCACCCTCATAGGTGCATATAACAATATAGAACGAGAAAACAAAAACAATAAATAAATAGATATGTCTACATATCACGTTTAGTGCAGACTATGTAAATAATATTTTTATTAATAATGATTTTTAATAATAGTAAAAGTAAGTAAATTCACATGATTTTTGATATTTAACAGATTAAAAAAAAGACCATATATTAGTTTTGCGCTGTTAAGTTTTGTATTTAAACAAAATAAAATTACAAGATTTTAAGTAGGTGTTATAACTTTACTATAACTATAGTTAATCAATATAAATAATTTGAAGCATTATTAAAATAAATTATTATAATAAATATGCCCAAACTATAAGTATATATATATATATATAGATATAGAATTAATATAATATAGATTTAATTATTTTATATATATTACTAACCTTTCTCATTGGAATCATCTGTAGATATTGATCATCACTTGACACATCATTAGATTCAATTTAAATATATTTAAATTATTTTTCCCATATTTAAGGCAATACGTTTGATTCCAATAAGAAATGTATAATACAATTATTATGAAAAAACGAGCAATAAAATATATATCGTATAATGATATACAGTCATCTTCTGAATTCATGTTCAAACAAAGGATTTGGTCATTTGATACTTTAGTCAAATTTAATTCATTAACATTTATATATAGAGGATATAATAATTTATTAACAATTAATATACAATATAGGTTGAAAAAAAATACTTATAATCAAGATAAATTTATTCGTGGTATTTCTAGAATATCACGTAACCTGTTTCGAGTAACTAATATTGGTGTAAGTCATTGTAATTATTTACCTAGTAATATCATTAATTCACCAAATTTAAATTTTTTTTCCAGATTATATAAACGTTTCGTCTTTAATGAATATTTATATTTTTTTATATATTTTATATTTTTTACATATTTTAATTTTATTATATTTTACCTAGTTTTGTCATTTACTTCGTATCATGTTACAATTATATATTATTTTATTAAACATGGTGAGTTAGAGATAATGTTTCGTTTTATATTTTTATATTTTTATATTTTTACCAGATTATATAAAAATCCTTAATTTATATTTACATTTTATTATACAAATTTGTAATTTTATTATATCTTACCTATTTTTAATTTGACATTTTATCATTTATAATTATATTTTATAATAGTATTTATTATTTTAAACATGATGAGTTAGAGCTAAAGTTTCGTTTTATATTTGTATTTGACATTGTTATTAAAAAATATTATTTATTTATAAAAGTCTTACACTAATTATATATTATTATTATTATTTAAAAAAAATAAAATAAAAAAATACCAAAAAATAAAAATAAATAAACAACAAAAATAAAAATAATAAAAAACACAAAAAAAAACAATTAAAATAGTCTTTCTATAATATTATTATTATCATTTAAAAAAATATTAAGTTATAATTAATATTATTATTATTATTAATTTTATTGTATTGTTATTTAAAAAATAAAAAACAAATTTTATAATTATTTATTTTATATTTGTATTTTATCATCGAAACTTAACTCTAAACATAGATACCTCGATTAGCTATTCTTGCTTCTGTATCTACTCTGATATTATTATTATTATCATAATATATATATATATATATATATATATATATAGTTATACTTTTATTATTTATTATATATTGTTGTTTATCTAACTAAACATGATGACCTCTCTTGATAACGATGTTCAAGTATACACTATTTATTCATCACGATTTTCATTTACACAAATCAAATTTATCTATATTCAATTTACTAATGAATGTATAGTTCTAATGATATACACAATTGACATTTTAAAGAAAATCCTTTATTGTTCTTTTACAATTTTCTTATATTTTGTATTCTTACAATATTGTTATCAAGTTGAGTGGGAATATACCTAGTCAATCTTTGCTATTTTCCTGAGTGTTTACACTATCTGATTCTGATTCTAATATATTTATAAATACATGTGAAGATATACTTCCGATAAGCATACATGAATAAGTTATAATATATATATTATAAAATGGATATTCATTTAATTTGTTTTAGATTTTATATCTCCAAATTAAAATACAACATTAATTTATCATTTTCAATTACCAATTTCCAATCTTTCTAAATTATCCAATACGCTAGAATGTGTTGTTAATCATCAACTACATTCCTACTTTTATGAAAGAAATATTTTAAATCGCTTATACTTAAAAAAATAACTGATATATAATCTATAGGTATATATATATATATATTGTCTATATTATATAAATATACTAACATTATTAGATTTTAAAATGGGTTATCTAATGAATAATGATGGAACGAATATTGTTGAAGAACTAAATGATTATTCTGACAAATCTTTCATTAATATGGGTTTCTATTAATGTTTCTGATAATCTTTTAGTTATATTTAAATTATTTGGCTTACAAATATTAAATAAATTTAGTTTAAGTCACTATGTTTACATTCTATATTTTAATTCTAAATAATATTATTATATTATAGATTTATTTAATTATTTTGTAATCCATAAATGCTTACCATTATTAATTCAATTTACCATAACTTAATATAATATCAAATTAAATAGAAGATTCAATACTTATAAAACTGGCATCTTTACAAGAAATCGTAATTGCAAATTTTTCAAGAGTCCGTGGATCTTTAATTTACAACATTGTGAATTCTATCAACCCACTCGTTTACAATAAATCTACAAACAAAGGATCTTCACAAAATGAATCTTCGATCATAGTTCAATATCAAACATATTATTTTACGCATCGAAAATATACATCTGGAATGAAATCGTCATGCTCAGTAACTTTTGAGTCGATATCTGATAGTGGAGCAATATCTTCAAGATCTGACATAGCATACGGAGTTCATAAGGTCGTCATATTCAGTACCGTTTGGATTACAATGAATAGTAAGGTAAATTATTAATAATGGAAAAGTATGGATAAGATACAATACATATTTAAGTTTAAATAAATTACATTAAATGTATATTATATTATATATTAAAAATAATTTGCATTATAGTATATGATAGTTTGCATTACGCTTAATGATTGTATTACGCAGGCGCTTTCGTTGGTCACTGTACCCGCAGACATACGTGAACGTTACGCGAGCCTGTTTAACGTTAAAGCTTCTATACCTCGCTATCTGGTATTTGATATTCCTGTGGTGTCCTCGTCGAACATGTTCACACGTATACTGCAGTTTACATCCGAATATACAGACTATAATAATCATATTAATAATAAAATATACACGAAGATGTGTTATGATTTTGCTATTCAGTCATTTGGAAAATTTACCGTAAGTTTATGGTTATTATATTAAATAACTGCAATTTATTAATTTATAATCATTGTAGATATTGGAATGCGGTATCTATTTCCAACGAGAATGCAAAGAAGGAGATGTTATTCATTGTACTATTTGGAAAGCGGATCCACTGTCTCCTATACGTTGTGTACTAACAAATAATTATGTTAATGTGTTCCATTGTTATTTCCTAGAAAAACGATATGTTCCACATCCAAGATTATAATATACTTATCAATAATATATAATTTGTAATGTATACCAGATATAGAAGCATCCATATTATAGTTAATTATTAAATATGGAGACAACTTATTACATCTCCACTTTATTTACATATTTGTTATTAACAACTAATTCCATTATCTATATAATCATTACTAATATTATGATATTTAATTAAAAGCTGTTGACCCTTATAAAGAATGATGAACTTTTAATTATTTTATTATTATTTTAAATAATATATACATACATATTTGTATGTGGATAAATAAATTCATATTAATATTAAAAATATATTAGAATATAAAAAAAATCATAATATATTTGAATACAGTAATAGATTATATTATTTCTTCATAATTTTAAATGTAATGTTAGATTAATTTTACTTTAATTTTATGTTAAATTTATATTTATATTCATTTTTTAATTTATATTGGTAATCCAATATATATTTATTTTATTTAAAAATTGAATTTTGGGTTAACATTGTTTTTTTATATTTTAATTATGTTATTAAAATTATTTTTTAAATACAATTTAATTAATATATTAGTAAATTTTCAACATCATTTATGAAAACATAAATATGTATATTTCATTATAATTATTCATTATTACTATTATATATGTTATGAAGTGAATATTACATTATATCATATTAATATATAGGATATCTTATAACACAGTAGATGGGTAGACATTTTTGTTCGCTATATGCGTGCGATACTTTCAGAGAGACTGCCTTCTAGAGATGCCTATAGAATGTATACAAGATGAATCCAGCAGCCCGTGGTATATTCCGAGATACCACTTTCTAGAGATGCTTGCTATATGAATACAGCAGCCCGTGCACGGTATACCATGGTATATTCTACACACATGTGTAAGGAGTTAACCCTGTGACGAATTCGTGAGATAACAGCAGATCCGTGAATAACAGTATCTAGTCGAATCGTACCCGGTGATGTGGGTAACCACCCTTCCACCAGGGAGATACACGTTCATGTGGGTAGTGACCATTTCACATGCGATCCACACAGCGGTGTGTATACAATAGAAAGGTAAATAATGAATGCTTAGAAATACGCATCACTAAATAGTTATACGTGTACATGATAACTCCCACCATAGTTGTCTTAGCAATATTGTCTATTCGATTATTTCCTGCCTAAAGTGACAACGCTTATTTAGTCACTACTTGATGCAGGTATTGAATGAGCTTTGTTGTAGCAACTCTATATTTTTATAATTATTATTAATATTATTAACACAGTTAATAATATGTAACAGTTTTTTAGTTTTTGTTTCGTTTGATAAATAAAGTGTAATTTGATTATCATCTTATCTTTTTTTTTGACAACTGTAAAGTCCGTTTTCGTATCATATAAATAGTAAGTTTTAATAAATATAAATATGCATATTTACATGTACTCAAAGACATAGGATAATATATCATAAATATAAATATAAATATGCATATTTACATGTACTCAAAGATATAGGATAATATATCATTATAGTAGATGTAACAGTAATATAAGAATAATGGATTGCATATATATAACTTATATGATATAAGCATATAACAAATTCATTTTTTATTTAAATTAAATACAATAAACTATTTATAAACTATACGTTAAGTAAATTACAAAATATCTTTTAATTATTAGGTTTATTATATACTTTATTTAAGGGAAAAATTGATTCTTAATTTTTTGAATTATAAAATAAAATAGAATAGATTAATATATATTGGTTGGATATATTTGAGTTATTTCTTCTTTCAGGTCCACTAGGCTATCTTCAATTATTAAAACGGTTTAGGTCTGCTTTAGTGTAATTGAGTTGCTGAATTCTCAGAATATCTAATTTAAATTTTAAATAATTTTAAAAATGTATAGTCTCATAGATCTTATCCTTGATTATTCCATTTAGATTATTCCTATTAACTCCAGTAATTATAATTAATTAACAGTATCAGTAAATTTTATTTTGAGTAAATTATATTATTTGCTACATAGGTAGGGGAGAATCGTCATGTTTTATAAAAACGTATACTACATTCAAATACTACCATTATAAATCATATTAAGCATTACACATGTTTACTTTAATATATTATAATTAATAAATGGGATCAATTTGTTTTTAACAATTAAATATTATTATATATTAACTTTAATAATGTTTTACATGTTGATTCTACTAAGAAGTCATAATAAGCACATGTTTGAATAACATTATATACATAGTTAAATTATATACAATACCAAAGCCCTGGGCTTTGACAATACTATAGGAAACCTACAAATTAAATTTATGTAAAATGTTAAAGAAATATATAATTATGATATGCATTACACTAACTAAACAATTTCAATGAAATGGAACACAATTTTGTATATCTTTATAAATGATTATTAAATAAATATAAAAAATTAGTAATTATTATATTTATCAGAACTATTAACAATATGCTCAATTTCCTTTCACTGTTACGTAGTTCCTTTTTCTGTGGTACGCGATATAGATTCCTATACACGATATTGAAATCGTTATTAATGCCACATGTAATTGTAATAGAATTGTAATAGATATGTATTTGTATAATTAATATATAAAGATTAGAAATTTGTGTATTTAATAGCAATTTATAAATAGATTTAATTAACAGAATGGGTAGAAATTAGATTAATTAGGATAATAGGATAACTATAACCAGATTTCAATTAGAAAATTAAAAAAATAATAATAGGTTGTATACCTAATTAAATGTGGTTATACTACTTTAGACCCCTTCTAGGTGAATTATGTATACCTATATACTATAGTATTACATTATGCCCCTCCTTTGTGTATCAAGAACGACTAGGGGAAAGTAACCGAATACGGACAGTGCCCGAATACGGACACTATCGGTATCTCAGAAACCATAAATCCTACAAAAATGTTTAATGAATAAAATATTCACAATTATATAAATAGTCTAACAAATTATTTTTTTATTTTTTAATTATTTAAAATATTGCTGATATATCCAATAATAAAGTGATTTTTTTATTACGTTTTTAAATTTATGAAAAAAAATGTCAATTTAAAACTTTCTCAAGAATATACAAATGTATCGATATTACAATATATTATTAAAAATTAATGCATTCTAAAAATTATATATATAATTTCTACATTTTTTATTAAATATTCATTAAGTTATACGCATATATCTAGATGTCATATAAGTTCCTAATACGAATACTCTAAATGTCTTAATACGGACACCCTATAACCAATCATGAACAATTCTGATTTTCATAAAAATCGCGTGTGTTATAATATTAATACCACCAATATAGCTAAATCTAAAAATTGTATTATTTAGATATTTAAATTGTATTATTAATTAAAAAATAAATAAATTATTAACTAATTAAATTAGAATAAATTATTCATAAAATTAATTATAAATAATGTAATTGTGATTTGTCTGATTGATTCATCAATAATATATAGTTTATTTAGTAGTATATAGGGTGTAGGTATTATAACAAAGGGTGTCCGTATTCGGTACCCATGTCAGTTATCTATAGAATTTAAAGATTAAATAAAATTTTAAAATCACAATAATAGTAATATATTGTAATTTTTGAATACAATTAATGAGTCATACAATTTTAAGACCATTTATTATTAAAGTTTCCGTATTAGGTTACTTTCGCCTACATTATGGCAACCTCTTAGTATACTAGTATCCCTCATAATGAATCAATGGACATTAACTACACCACGTGATACTCATAGGCAGGCATCGTTAACAGATATAGGTATAGATACAGTTATACCTACTAAATAATCCCCCATCTAGACTA
Source organism: Osedax fenrisi (assembly GCA_964019155.1). Lineage (NCBI taxonomy): Eukaryota > Metazoa > Annelida > Polychaeta > Sabellida > Siboglinidae > Osedax > Osedax fenrisi. Next base: position 32,258,538 of record OZ025242.1, read on the forward strand.
TAGTTCAGATAAGATATATTCATTTGTCAGATAGATGTCACTAGACTTGATTACACAATATCGTAGGGTATGCTTACATAAGTACATCTATTGTAATGTACAATCCCGGGTATAATATAGTATATAGAAATATATGATAAAGTAGGACATTAGGACCATAATCCTACAGGACATCTGCGCTCTATCTCTGTAATTGTTAGGGGGGAATTGAGTACCAGTAAATTCCGACCACTTTTGAAATAAACTAGGAATACTTTTGAAAACAACTCGGTCTACTTTTATGCTTTAACCCATATATATAGAAGTATACTATATATAGCTTTTTTATACTGGTCCGAATCTTTTTCAAAAGTGGTCCGAATTTTATTTCAAAAGTGGTCCGAGTTTACCGGTATTGGGGGAATTAAGCTCCTTTTTTTTTTTTTTTACAAAAATATATCTTGTGAGGGTGGTATTGGTTTTACTTTATAACCAATTAGTATACATTATATTAATATTGACACATCTCAATTATTTCAGCAATTAATAAATAATATAAGTTTATTTTAATACCCATTACTCTCCCTGTTTTCGTGTTCTTTAATTTTATAAATTGTATTAATTATTCAACATTAAGTTAATATCATTAACTAATTATTTATAATAATGTTAGTTAAAAGTAAATATAAGTATAATATATTTAAATTTTAAAACATCAGCTAGTGAAAAAATATACTTATTATTATTATACAAAATATACAACTAAATCTTTAGGAAGCAATATCTAACAACTATATCTAAGAGAATTTTTTTACTTTTTTCAAACTAACCTCAATTTTAAACCATTTTATGGCTCTTTATGACATTTTCTGAGTATATATTTATATAATATTTCTAACAATACAATAGATAATTAAAATAAATGTATATATTCTATAGATACACATATATTACATAATATCACAAACATATGTATATTTTTGGATTTTGAAATAGTTGTACTACTACTACTACTACTACTACTACTACTACTACTACTACTACTACTACTACTACTACTACTACTACTACTACTACTACTTCTACTACTACTACTACTACTACTACTACTACTACTACTACTACTACTACTACTACTACTACTACTACTACTACTACTACTACTACTACTACTACTACTACTACTACTACTACTACTACTACTACTACTACTACTACTACCACCACCACCACCACCACCACCCAGAGCTGGGTACGATACTCGAAAAAGTTATAATAGATACAATTACAATTACACAATTTTTTCTTATAATAGATACTACTACAATTACTTTAAAAAAAACCATAGTAGATACAATTACAAATACATTATTTTCTTAGTAGATACATCTTAGTAGATACAAATACATTATAATGATATACAATTATATACCTTATAAGGGAAAATCTCCGATTACCGACCCCTAAATGATTATTTGTAATAACTTATTCAATATTAAATATATTTATTTGAAATTTTGTAAGTACTACTTACTAAGTAGGGTAATATTATGGCAATGAATAATGTGGCTATTTTAAATTTTTGATATAATTATATTTACAAGAATAAACAGGGGGTCGGTAATCGGATACATGTGCCTAATGCCGACCCCCTTCTCCTATTACCGACCCGCTAAAATAATCGTGGTATAAATAATTTTAGTCAAATACGTTATATATTAATACAGGATTCGCCCCTTAGATGTCTATGATTGTAGTATTATAATATCCAATAAAAATAGTAGATATACGTAAATGTAATTAATGCAAATTAACATGCACACAATTTATTTATTATTGAATTTATGTTTTAATAGTAATATTAAATTTAAATTTAAACTTTGTAGTAATTATATTAAAATAGTGTGTATTATTATTTAATATTTATTTATCAATCAGTATGTATATAATCAACTGGAATCAATAATCATAAATCTATATCAATGATACACAAACAACTTACGACATATTTTAAAGTAAAATACGGATATATTTTGATTGGATACAATATATCACAAGGGTTCGGTATTAGAGTAATTTAGGGGATCGGTAATAAGAAAATAATATGGGTTGCTATTATTAAGATATATTGGTTAATAGTTATTCAAATTAAATTATTTTTATAAAAGTTATAAACATTTTATTGATCTACAATATTATGCACAGTATTACGTTTTCTTTTAATTAATAAAGTATTTACAATTTAAAAGTTAAAAAAAGTTATTATTCAAATATTTAAAAAGTAAAAACACAATATTTCATTTCATCAAATAACAATTGTAGGATTGAATATTTTTTAAAACAAAATACTTATTCATATTTATCATTAAATTACTAACATTTCATGTAAATATAATTTTTTGATATCTCTTATAGTTACTGAGATACGATAGGGAGTCGGTATTAAGAGGGGGTCGGTAATCGGAGACCTTCCCCTATATAGTATATGGACATAAATTATATATATATATATATATATATATATTCATCGATGTCGATTTGAAAGTATATATCAAGGAACATTAAGGGGGTATCCCACTACAAGTATTTTAACTTTAAAACTATTTTCTATAAAGTTAACTATCATTTTACTGGGAAACCCCCTTACTTTCCGGCAACTTGCCGTAAATATAATAACTTTATAGAGTATCCCATTACAACTTGATAGAAAATGGTTTAAAAGCTACAATATTTCCGGTAAGTTGCCGGAAAATCTTGTAGTGGGATACCCCTTTATACGGAAATAATGTCCGGAAATATTTTATAGAAAGTGATTTTCTAGAAATTTGTAGTGGGATGCCCCCAATAAAGTTACTATTTTTCCGGAAAGTTTCCGGAAAGTAAGGGGGTAATACACTAAAATTGTAGTTATCTTAGCTAGAAAATAACTTTCTAAAAATATTTCAGGACATGATTTCCGGAAATACTGCTAGTGGGATACCTCCTTTAAAATGACATATTACATATTTACACCTTATAAAGTGTTCTTCAATAGATGATATAGAATACATTTGTTGATATTTATTTACATTTAATGATGCCCACGATGAATATCTTAGTGTAACAGCGTTTATTTCATCTGAAATTATACTATGAGCCTACTATTACATTATAATTATACTATTACAGACTATATTATTACAATATACTATTTTTCAACTAAAAATAATCAGCGACCTTTACTTTCGAATGTTAAACATGAATATAGTAAATTATCAAATATACAAAAAATAAATTATTAATATATTATTAATTATTATTATTTAGAATTATCATATTTATTAAAATGATTTTATCTTTCTATATAATATATAATTTTGAATTATAAATCAATTTTATATAACATATATTATCAAAATAATGTCTTTGTTTTCAATAAATGTATATAATGGTTTTTGAGAATACACCACTATAATTGATATATCATAATTTTTAACAATGAATTAATTTCAATATTTACAAAAGATATTTTATTAAAAAATATATATATAATGTATATATATATTAAAATTAATTTATAAAATGATATTATAAAATATTGATATAAAATAAATATAATGACAAAAGAATATATTATTAAATAAAATGTATCTGCTTAAATAATTGTCTTAGTAGATACGTATCTTAGATACTATTTATGACTAATAGATACGATTACAAATACTTTTTTAATTTGTATAATAGATACAAATACAAATACAAATGTATCTACGATACTGATTTTTTGCCTTAATAGATACTGTTTCGGCGATACTGCCCAGCTCTGCCACCACCACAACCACAACCATCACCACCATATTTTCAATATTAAAAAATATCAACACAATATAAAATTGTAAATATTTGTGTTTAATATAGAGTTTGGGTTTATTATTAGTTTATATTTATGCACGCCACTGTCAATAAACATAGAATTATTTATATTATAATGATAATAATAAAATACTGATATTTATATTATTTTATAGATATAATAAATAATACAGATACATCTATTGTAAGATAAGATAATATATATTTTATAACTGAAATATTAACAAAAAACATTAAATGGACAGATACATTAGTTATAAAATATATGGGAGTATTATAGTATATTAATATGCATATTACATGAAATAAAATGTATTACACAACTTTTTAAATTAGATCATCTCTTTAAACAAGTGGGTACTAGTGAAGGAATATTCAGTTTTGTCCAGTCATATGTTTCATCATTCCCCGATGCATACTATACATCCCTAATACACCCAATGACTCAAGCATATCCAATCATGTACCCAAACACACCCACATACACTAATATATACTAATATATGATAAAACAAAAATTATACATTATAATGATAAATATAAAAATTATATAAATTAAATTAGGAATTAAAAAAAAGAAAATAATTAATAGTACACTACAATAATTTTAAAATAATATTAAATAATATTTCTCGTAATCTCTCTCATCATGTATAAAACATAAATATAAATTGTAAAATACTAGATAACTTATAATAACAAATAGTAAGTAACATAATGCATAACTGTAATATATCCTACATATATATAATATTATATAAATTAATATATAATATACATGGAATAAAAATAAATCATAGATATATAGAAAACATATAATATATAGAATAAATCAAGAAAAATATTACCATAATAAAAAAATAATAAAAGAAACATTTTTTTTAAATCAAAAAAAAAAAAAAAAAAGATTATATATTTATCAGTAGAAATATTATAATGCATGCCACCTAAAAAAAGCGAATATTATTTAATTATAAAAAATGTAATTAAAAGAAATATTAAAATGTTATAAATAAAATGATATCTTTAGTTATAGTTGTATAAAAGTAAAAGTAAAAGTAAAAGTTCATAATATGTAATGTAAAAATGTATGTGTAATTATATAAAATATATATCATTAGTCAATTAGACGAAAATGATGTAAAAATGTATGTGTAATTATATAAAATATATATCATTAGTCAATTAGATGAAAATGATAATAAAGTAGAATAAAAGTAAGTGTATATACAAAATATAATATAATAATTTTTTAATTTGTAAAATTTAACATTAGTCAATAAAATAAAATTGTTAATAAAAGTATACCATTAGTCTTTATATAAACTTATTAAATATTTTTTATAATTTTTATTAAATTTATTTGGATTATTATTGTATTTCAGATTTATGTTTAGGTTATTCCATAATTGTGGTCCAACATTAGTCAAACAAAAAGCTTTTCGATCTGTTCTGACTTTTATTCTATAAAATAGATTTTTATTATAAGTTTTTATTTTATATAATTTCTGTAAATTTATAGGCAACATTTTATTAATTGCCCTGTTCATAAATTTAGCTGTATTATATTTCACAATATCACTAAATTTTAAAATGTTGAATGTTGAATGTAATTTATTATAATTAGAACTATTATACTGTGTACCTAATATGCATTTTAACGCTCGTTTTTTTATAATAGTTATTTTTAATAAACTAGACACAAAAGTATTTCCCCATATATGAACACAATAATTTAGGTGTGAATAAAAAAAAGAATTATATAGTAAAATTAATGTTTTTATATCGAATTTATGTTTTACTTTATTTAAAATAGCAATTGCTCTACAAAGTTTTGTTGCTACATAATTTATTTGTTTTTTCCAATTAAGCTTGTCGTCAATATATACACCTACAACTTTTATATCAGTTACTTGTTTTAATTTAATATTATTAATATATAAATTTAAGTTTATATTTTCATTTTTATTTCTGATATTAAAAAGTAAGACATTAGTTTTATTGATATTTATAGATAATTTATTTATATTAAGCCATTTAAATAATTTATTTATATCTAAATCTGTTTGCATTTTATCTTTAAGATTTAAAATTGTTTTATCATAAAATATTAAGTTAGTATCATCTGCGAATAAAATAGGTTTAAAATTATTTGAAATTTTCGGTAAGTCATTAATATATAAAATAAATAAAAGTGGTCCAAGAACAGATCCTTGTGGAACTCCACATGTAATATTATTATAATTTGAATTTTGACCATTTTGGGATACATATTGTTCCCTTTCAGATAAATAACTTTTTATTAAATTAAAAGCTGTACCTCTAATTCCATATATAAAAAGTTTATTTAACAATATGGTATGATCTAGTGTATCGAATGCTTTTCGTAGATCGATTGAAATAATTGCACATTTTTGTAATGATTCCAATTGATCACTTATGATCTCAACTGTTTCAGAAATAGCATCTGCTGTTGAAATATTATTTCTGAAACCATATTGGCAATCATTAATTATGTTGTGTTTATTTATGAAATTCAAAATTCGATTTTTTATCAATCTTTCTAATATCTTAGATAATTGTGGGAGTAACGATATAGGTCTATAGTTCTCTGGTTTTTTTCTATCTCCTGATTTATATAGTGGTATTACTTTAGATTTTTTTAATATATTCGGAAAATATCCATCTGATAAAGATCGGTTAAATAAATGAGTAATAATAGGACAAATTGCTGTACTTATATTTTTTATAATATACATATTAATATCATTGAAATCAGTACTATATTTTATTTTTGTATTTTATATTTCTTTTTGTATTTCAGTTAAAGTCGTAGGTAATAAAAACAATGATTCTTTAGTATTTTCATTCATTGTTGAATATATAGATTCATTACTAGGTTCATTAATTATTTGTTTAGCCAATGTCGGTCCAATACTACTAAAATAGTCGTTACATTCTATGGAAGTTGGATTATGTAATGAATTAATTTATTTTTTGTTTGTATTTATAACTTTATTTATAATAGCCCATGTATTTTTTATGTTATTATGATTGTTTGTTAATTTTGAAGAATAATACATATATTCAGATTTTCGTAATAAAGTTGTCAATATATTTTTATATTTTTTATAATAAATACATTTTTCTGTAGTTTTGTTTTTTTAAATATTTCTATACAATTTATTTTTTTTATTTATGCATTTTATTAGACTAGAATAAATCCATGGTTTTATAATTTTTGTATTATCTTTTATTTGTATAATAGGACATTTATCATTATACAATCTTATTTAACAACATTAAATTTATTAAATATATAATCTATAGTATTATCTGTATAAATATAATCCCAGTTATATTTGATTATATTATCTTTTAAATTATTTATTGTTGTATCATTAATTTGTCTAATATATTTATATTTCAATTTGTTTTTTTTTATAATTTGTTGTTTCACATTCATATACAACATATATAGGAAGGTGATCACTTACATCACTGATTATAATATCGTTGACTATAGGTTTGTAATTACAATTACAATATATATTATCAATTGATGAGTTAATATGTATTCCATATCTTGTTGATTTTGTAATTAATGGATAACAACCTAAACTGTAAATGTTATCTAAAAAATATTTAATTTTATTGTTATTTATTAAAATATTATATATATATATATATATATATATATTGTAGTATATAGTTATACCTTTTCCCAATCAATTATCTAATAATTATATACGTATACAATATTATATTTTATATTTTAATATAATATATGTTATAATATTATGATTATTATAAAAATCTATAAATATTTTAAAAAATCATATATATTTTATGTTATATGATAGACAATTTTTACAACATTACATATCCAAATATTACAATATTAAAGAAAGAAAATATATTAAAAAAAATTAAAAAAACCCTATGAGGTTATTTAAAAATAGTACAATATTATGTAGTGATAATATATATTTATATCAATTTTTATTTATGATTATTAATTTCATTTTAAATGTTTATGAAAAATAAAAGTGTATGAATATACAATCAATTATATATATAAGACTGTTCCAAAACATTAACATTATAGGTATCAAGGTTAAATTTAATTTTTAATTTATAAATATAGATAATTTGGCACTGATTACGAATATGAAATATTTTAAATATATTTTCTATATTCGAGGCCCATAAGAGTAAAATGTATTATTTCCATCCCTTTCGTTTATATATAAATATAAAAATTAGTCATAATATCATCTAAAGTATAGCATTATGTAGTTCTAGATACTATTGATCCCACATTTGATGACGTCATTGTAAACATAATCATACAATATGTCGCTAACATGGGTATTCACCTCGTGACTTTCTAACGACTCTAACGACTTGATGTCAACTATTTATATGTTTATTTTATTCCTGTAAGAATAGAACTATTCTACAAAATACTTCTCATAAATTAGGTTTTGTGACAAGAATATTATTTGACAATATTAGGATATAATATAGGTCTATATCCTATTAAATATTGATATTAAATATTTAATTATTAAATTTAATATATCTATTATATAGATTTACATATGTATACATATTACATACCTACTTATATAGGTATGACGTATTGAATTGAAGAATAATAAGTTTATTTAATTATAGTATTAATCTTATTATCGGTAAGGATCATTATACTATAAATTAGGTTATAGTAGGCCTACAATCGTTTGTTTGACGATCATTATTAAATGGATTTTATTAGTTTATTTCATAATTATTTTTTTTCTACCTCGATCTATGGTAAAAATTGTATATGTCAAGTCGATAGAGAAATCTTCACAAATAAAAATGATCTTGTTAATATTCATATTGGTATTTTTATATATTATATAGGTTCAGGACTGCTTATTGAATATATTATTCTTGTATTCGCAGCTAACACTCCATATACGGAGGTCGATTCCCCTATCCACCACATGGGGACCCGCTGGATGGGAGTTAATATCTCCACACCAGTAAACGTAATATATAACTATATATATATATATATATATATATATATATATATATATATATATATATATATATGTTGACTTCGGAAAACGGAGAATTATAGTTCATGACAGGTTATATATTTTATTGAATGGAAATAGACTAGACTTGTGGAGAATGTGGTGTGGTTTGTGGATGGACGTTAAGAGTGATTTTAAACATGATGTTACCGATGGATTCGGCTGCTTCATTTGATTCATCAATATTTTAGTATTGAGAATACTCAAAACAAATTTTTTTGATTTAGGTCAATATTGGCTGTGCGAGGGCATGTTCACTTTATAAAAAAAATAACACGAGTCACGCATGCACATACAATAACTATGATATAAATATTCAAATCAAATCAAATAACTCTATAAAAACTATCTACAATATTATATAATCGAATTAGCGTTCATAGTATGTTTGATATAGCCACGCTTATATTCCCACCCCTTGTGAATTCGCCGGCTACAGTCACTGGTAACTTGTATATATGATATAGACTAATTTATGTATATAATAGTTTTTAATTTGTATACATACACACACATATATATTAATAATATATTATAAATTAGTGGACCCCCCCATTATTAAATATACCTTCCTGCGCCCCTACGTAGTGGGCGTATCTCTAATTAGCTAACTAGATAAACACTAGTTTATCTAATTATAAACTACGCTCTCTTTTACAATTTACAAAACAGAAATAAAAAAAACAAATAACCGAAAATATCAAATCAACATTTATACAAATTACATAACATTTAAATTCGTACAAACCACGTCTACTAATTGCAATTTACAAAACAGAAATCAAATTATATAAAACATATAAATAACAAAATATATTAAATCAACATTTATACCTATTGCATAACACACATACGTATCACCATGCAGTTATATACGTAGTTACCACAAAGATATTGTGAAGTAAAGATATTGCACTCCCTATCTATCTATAGTAGTACCTACCCATAGATATAGAGTGAGGTAGATTGCTATTCGACGCGTCACGTGACCTATTTTAGCATAACAGTCGTGTAGAAGAATTCGCCATTACAGAAAACCACAAAATAATATTTAATATATTAATAAATTTTAAAGTTATATTATAATTTTCCTTCTCCTAACTACTACTATATTATATATTTTGTATAAATATAGTTAATAACACTATTATTGATTTTTATATCACATAATATATTAAATAATTATACTATCATACCATCTTTCGGTCGAAATAGTAAATCTATAAGACTAAATTTCGCCGATTGATATGTTCAATATATAATAATGAGTTTTTTTTATTGATGCTAGAATAAAATAATTACCACCATTGGAAAGATAATTAAAAACTAATAGGAGTTTCATATTTTCATTTTTTAATCAGAATAAAAATTAAAAAGTTATATGTAAAACAATTTCAAATTTATGTATATAAAATTAGCCCATATATATATATATGTAGTTATTTGTTATTAAAAACAAATATGCAGATCATTTGTTAATTAATATTTTACGATATATTTTTCACACATTATTCGTTTAAATATATTATATTAATATAAATTATAAATATTATATTACATTAATCAAAATGGTCAATTTTGTTGGTTAATTTAATTTTTCAAATAATTTTTATCTTAATAATTTTAAGTATTTTTTATGTAATATGAATAAATAATTTGTATTAGTTTTATAATTAATTGTTTAGTAAAACATATATAATATTATTAAAAATGTAATAAATAAATGATTTAATAATTAATTTAATATAGTAATAAAATTAATAAAATAAATATTTTTAACATATTTTAAATACATTTAAATATATTAATAATGTTTTCATATAAGATTAATAATTATCTTTTAATATGATATATATATATAATATACGATGGAGGACTTTGAAGTCAAGGAAGGAGACGAGACAAGCGGATGTCGTTTTTATAGTTTATTAAGTACAGTATCGCTTTTGGTTATAGTCTATCCAGCCTCATACACATCAAGCGTCTATTTTGGATAGAGCCGGGCTATAGCCCCATACGCATTAAGTGTCTCTTATGGATATAGCCTAGTTAGCCCCATACGCATTAAATGTCTCTTTTGGATATAGCCTCATATGCATCAAGCGTCGCTTTTGGTTATAGTCTATCCAGCCTCATACGCATCAAGCGTCTATTTTGGATAGAGCCGGGCTATAGCCCCATACGCATTAAGTGTCTCTTATGGATATAGCCTAGCCTCATACACATCAAGCGTCGCTTTTGGTTATAGTCTATCCAGCCTCATACGTATCAAGCGTCTATTTTGGATAAAGCCGGGCTATAGCCCCATATGCATTAACTGTCTCTTATGGATATAGCCTAGTTAGCCCCATACGCATTAAATGTCTCTTTTGGATATAGCCTAGCCTCATATGCATCAAGCGTCGCTTTTGGTTATAGTCTATCCAGCCTCATACGCATCAAGCGTCTATTTTGGATAGAGCCGGGCTATAGCCCCATACTCATTAAGTGTCTCTTATGGATATAGCCTAGCCTCATACACATCAAGCGTCGCTTTTGGTTATAGTCTATCCAGCCTCATACGCATCAAGCGTCTCTATTGGATATAGCCTAGCTAGCCCCATACGCATTAAGTGTTTCTTATGGATATAGCCTAGCCTTATACACATCAAGCGTCGCTTTTGGTTATAGTCTATCCAGCCTCATACGCATCAAGCGTCTATTTTGGATAGAGCCTAGCTAGCCCCATACGCATTAAGTGTCTCTTATGGATATAGCCTAGTTAGCCTCATACGCATTAAGTGTCTCTTATAGATATAGCCTAGTTAGCCCCATACGCATTAAATGTCTCTTTTGGATATAGCCTAGCCTCATACGCATTAAGCGTCGCTTTTGGTTATAGCCTATCCAGCCTCATACGCATCAAGCGTCTATTTTGGATAGAGCCTAGCTAGCCCCATACGCATTAAATGTCTCTTATGGATATAGCTTAGCCTCATGCACATCAAGCGTCGCTTTTGGTTATAGTCTATCCAGCCTCATACGCATCAAGCGTCTATTTTGGATAGAGCCGGGCTATAGCCCCATACGCATTAAGTGTCTCTTATGGATATAGCCTAGTTAGCACCATACGCATTAAGTGTTTCTTATGGATATAGCCTAGCCTCATACACATCAAGCGTCGCTTTTGGTTATAGTCTATCCAGCCTCATACGCATCAAGCGTCTCTATTGGATATAGCCTAGCTAGCCCCATACGCATTAAGTGTTTCTTATGGATATAGCCTAGCCTTATACACATCAAGCGTCGCTTTTGGTTATAGTCTATCCAGCCTCATACGCATCAAGCGTCTATTTTGGATAGAGCCTAGCTAGCCCCATACGCATTAAGTGTTTCTTATGGATATAGCCTAACCTTATACACATCAAGCGTCGCTTTTGGTTATAGTCTATCCAGCCTCATACGCATCAAGCGTCTATTTTGGATAGAGCCTAGCTAGCCCCATACGCATTAAGTGTCTCTTATGGATATAGCCTAGTTAGCCTCATACGCATTAAGTGTCTCTTATAGATATAGCCTAGTTAGCCCCATACGCATTAAATGTCTCTTTTGGATATAGCCTAGCCTCATACGCATTAAGCGTCGCTTTTGGTTATAGTCTATCCAGCCTCATACGCATCAAGCGTCTATTTTGGATAGAGCCTAGCTAGCCCCATACGCATTAAGTGTCTCTTATGGATATAGCTTAGCCTCATGCACATCAAGCGTCGCTTTTGGTTATAGTCTACCCAGCCTCATACGCATCAAGCGTCGCTTTTAGTTATAGTCTATCCAGCCTCATACGCATCAAGCGTCTATTATGGATAGAGCCGGGCTACCCAGCAAACTATTTTTTGTCAATATCCGGATTTTTCTGGACAGAATCCGGATTTTTTTGGAAAATAATATCCGGAAAAAATCCGGCAACATGTGGTTAATTTGGCAAGAAATAAATCTGGAAATATACGGCAAGAAATAATCCAGAAATATCCGCAAAGAACATAATCTGGAAATATACGGCAAGAAAATAATCCGGAAATATCCAATAAGAAAATAATCTGGATTTATACGGCAAGATATAATCCAGAAATATCCGATAAGTAAATAATCTGGAAATATACGGCAAGATATAATCCGGAAATATCCGACAAGTAAATAATCTGGAAATATACGGCAAGATATAATCCGGAAATATCCGACAAGTAAATAATCCTGAAATATCCGACAATCAATAATCCGGAAATATACGGCAAGATATAATCCGGAAATATCCGACAAGTAAATAATCCTGAAATATCCGACAATCAATAATCCGGAAATATACGGAAAGATATAATCCGGAAATATCCGACAAGTAAATAATCTGGAAATATCCGACAAGTAAATAATCTGGAAATATCCGGCAATCAATAATTTGGAAATATCCGACAAGTAAATAATCTGGAAATATCCGACAAGTAAATAATCTGGAAATATCCGGCAATCAATAATTTGGAAATATCCGACAAGTAAATAATCTGGAAATATCTGACAAGTAAATAATCCGGAAATATCCGACAAGTAAATAATCTAGAAATATCCGACAATCAATAATCTGGAAATATACGGCAAGATATAATCCGGAAATATCCGACAAGTAAATAATCTAGAAATATCCGACAATCAATAATCTGGAAATATACGGCAAGATATAATCCGGAAATATCCGACAAGTAAATAATCTAGAAATATCCGACAAGTAAATAATCTAGAAATATCCGACAAGTAAATAATCTAGAAATATTCGGTTAGAAAATATAAGAATTAAATTTATATATTTATTTTAATAATGAGGAGAATTCCCTTGCAATGGTTCATCATCCATTTCATCGTCGTCCTTTTCTTCTTCCTCGTCTTCCTTTTCATCTTCATCTTCTTCATACACTGTTAAAAATAAGGGTATAACATTATTAATGATATGGTATAACATATGGAAATACGAGTTATACCATGCAATTAAGTTAAATGGTATAAGATCACATATTATATGGTATAACATTTGATTTTTTTAGTTATACCATATAGTTTAATTGAAATGGTATAAGATCACAAATTATATAGTATAACATTTGTTTTTTTTAGTTATACCATATAGCTTAATTTAAATGGTATAAGATTACAAATTATATGGTATAACATTTGTAATATTTAGTTATACCATTAGCTATTAAATATAATGGTATAACTTTATGAATTATATGGTATACAATATGGAAATACCAGTTATACCATAACATTTTGAAATTAAGTTTATATTTGATTGGAAGTAAAATGTATAGAAAATATAATTCATAATAGTATCTTTAATATAACAGTTTACTTATTGTTGTGTTATAGTATTATAGACATAGCATGTATTGCTTCTAATTTCAATTAAACTGGCTTTCAGAAACTATATAGATTCCCTATATGGAAATATGTATACATATACATATTTCCTATATTTTATATACAAATACATATAATTATTCGAGTATATATATATATATATATATACATGTATGTATGTATGGATGTATGTATGTATGTATGTACGTAGGATTCCATTGGAAAATCTTTGTGTATACTATACATATTAATGATAACATATTGATTTAAATAATCCCTCATATAAAAACCTAGGTGATATTTTGAATAGAACCAAGGAGATATCCCTGATAGAACTATAATAAAACTATTGTTATAAATTTATTTACAATACAAGCTAATAGGCATTATTTGTATATTATATATATTTCCCAAAATTAACTCATAATCAACCCATATTTCCATAATTCCATTTTATCCCTTAATACATTCTATTTACACTCTACAATCAACATGAGAAGCATCTATTTTTCAACACATTATAATATACATAAGGTATTTATACTTATATATACAAATTATATCATATTATATATAATATAAAAGTTTATATAATATATAATGTTATAATATATTTATATATTATTTATAATATATAATTAAATTGTTAGAATATAATTATATAATTATATATATATATATATATATATATATATATATGTTATAAAGTCAAAGTTGTAGATATATCGATTCTAATAAATTCTATTAAATATACATTTAAATGCATTTAACATTACGTAACATAAATCGATATATCAACATAAAAACTTTAAACTAGATTTCGGTGTCACGCTCTGTGTTAATTGCATAGCCATAGCCATGTAAATGTTTATTTTTCTAGTATTTTATATTTTATCGTCTGTAAAGTATATTTCGTTATTTTTCTATAGAATAAATTCCAATCGGTGAGATTGCTTCATTCTTCGTTCTGCATATCATCGGGTAGGTACTATTATTATTATTATTATGTTCAACAGGTCTTTTTTTTGATTAATAAATTGTATTAGAACATTCACTTTATTACATATATATATATATATTATAAAATTATGATTACTATATGCTATATATTAATATGCAGGAAACTGAAGAATTATTTGCAGAATTTCAAATTTCACTTAAAATATTAGAAAAAATCCCGGAGAGGAATAGTGAGTTGATGGGGATGATAAAGCATATAAAGTATATAGACAAAATAATTGATGTACTAGGTAGCGCTACTACGCAAACTAATCAAATAGGTAATATAATTAATAACATTAGTTAAATATCTTTATAAAATAATTATACAATTATATTTTATTAGTCCATGGATATGATATATGTATACTATATATCCATATATGGTCAATTATTTATTTTATTTTTAGCTCACAATGTAATTAAATTTAAATTATATTACTAATAGGTAGGTATATATACAAATAATATTAACTGTTGTACACATATTATCAATATAATTCTATCCTTAATCAATTATAGATTATAAAGTGTATAATTAAATATATATAATATAATATTTCCTAAAATAGATGCGGAAATCTTATATTTTATGATGCCCAGCATTCAACTTACATCAAAACTTAAGTTGAACTTAAGTTGAACTTAAGTTATGATGTAAGTTGAACTTAAGTTTATCGACTTAAGTTGAACTTAAGTTGAACTTAAGTTGTGATGTAAGTTTTTTAAATTAAGTTAAATTTAAGCATTATTATTAATGTACTATAATCAACTTTAGTAGAACATAATATATAAAATATAAAATTATATAATTAAATATTATTTATTATAACTTATGTTTCATAACTTAAGTTCAACTTAAATTCTCAACTTAAGTTCAACTTAAGTTATTAACCTAAGTTCAACTTAAGTTATTGATGTAAGTTGAACGTAAGTTTAAATTAAAAATAAAATATTAATATAAATATTAGTATTTTATGATTAATTATTTATGTTTAATATAGTTATGATATAAAAATATACATTTAAACATATATTTATTCATATTATAAACTTAAGTTACATAACTTAAGTTGAACTTAAGTTATGAACTTAAGTTGAACTTAAGTTATGAACTTAAGTTGAACTTAAGTTACGAACTTAAGTTGAACTTAAGTTGTTGATGTAAGTTGAACGTAAGTTTATATATATTATAACAATAATAATAATAATATTATAATATTATAATAATAATAATAATAATAATAATAATAATAATAATAATAATAATAATAATAATAATAATAATAATAATAATAATAATAATAATAATATAATACATATTATATTATATACTTATGTTACATGACTTAAGTTCAACTTAAGTTATGAACTTAAGTTGAACTTAAGTTATGAACTTAAGTTGAACTTAAGTTATGAACTTAAGTTGAACTTAAGTTACGAACTTAAGTTGAACTTAAGTTGTTGATGTAAGTTGAACGTAAGTTTATATATGGGTTTATATATAATAATAATAATAATATTATAATAATAATAATAATAATAATAATAATAATAATAATAATAATAATAATAATAATAATAATAATAATAATAATAATAATAATAATAATAATAATAATAATATAATACATATTATATTATATACTTATGTTACATGACTTAAGTTGAACTTAAGTTATGAACTTAAGTTGAACTTAAGTTGTTGATGTAAGTTGAACGTAAGTTTATATATGGGTTTATATATAATAATAATAATAATAATAATAATAATAATAATAATAATAATAATAATAATAATAATAATAATAATAATATAATACATATTATATTATATACTTATGTTACATGACTTAAGTTGAACTTAAGTTATGAACTTAAGTTGAACTTAAGTTATGAACTTAAGTTGAACTTAAGTTACGAACTTAAGTTGAACTTAAGTTGAACTTAAGTTGTTGATGTAAGTTGAACGTAAGTTTATATATGGGTTTATATATAATAATAATAATAATAATAATAATAATAATAATAATAATAATAATAATAATAATAATAATAATAATAATAATAATAAT
Source organism: Osedax fenrisi (assembly GCA_964019155.1). Lineage (NCBI taxonomy): Eukaryota > Metazoa > Annelida > Polychaeta > Sabellida > Siboglinidae > Osedax > Osedax fenrisi. The sequence continues at coordinate 32,275,918 of OZ025242.1, forward strand.
ATAATACATATTATATTATACACTTATGTTACACGACTTAAGTTGAACTTAAGTTCATAACTTAAGTTGAACTTAAGTTCATAACTTAAGTTCAACTTAAGTTAATAACTTAAGTTCAACTTAAGTTATTGATGTAAGTATTATTATTAAGTTTATATAATTATTTTATTATAGAAATAATAAAATATTATACCTTTTAATTATTTTGAAATATTGATTTAATTTTTATCTATGCAAATTAATTATAAATTATTATTTTAAATTAATATTTAAGTAAATAAACTGTTTTTAATAAATAAAATATTATTTTAAAACCTAAAATTATTGAAGTAATCCTATGTATTTTAATATATTATCATAATATAATTCAGGAGACTCGTGAACAACAATTTTAATCATAATTAAATTGATAATACAAATAGAAATCATGTGAAATAATTGCCCAATATTTAATATATAGCAATTGCATATTGATTAAATATTGTATTCAATATTAAAATGATTATATTATTGAATTTAAGTTTTAAATCTAACTTAAATAAAATAATATAATATATTATAATATATAAGTTAATATTTTGTTATGGTAATACGTATACGCTAATATACTATTATTTATTTTACATATAAACTTACGTTCAACTTACATCAACAACTTAAGTTGAACTTAAGTTTAGAACTTAAGTTGAACTTAAGTTATTAACTTAAGTTGAACTTAAGTTATGAACTTAAGTTGAACTTAAGTTATGAACTTAAGTTGAACTTAAGTTATGAACTTAAGTTGAACTTAAGTTCATAACTTAAGTTCAACTTAAGTTTATTTGTTACCATCGACTTAAGTTGAACTTAAGTTCATAACTTAAGTTCAACTTAAGTTATTGATGTAAGTTGAATGCTGGGTGGGAGTTTACGAATTATTGAAAAATGAATTTGCACTAGTATCAATGAAAATAAAGATAAGGTTACTCAATAACTATATATTTAATATTATAGTTATTTTAAATATTTGATTTTTCGTATGCTAATTCAAAAGTATAGTATACTCTATTATATATATATATAGGTATATATACCTAACTGCAGTAATTAATATAAAATATTGGATTTTTCTAATTACAATTCTAGAGTATACTTTATATAGTATGATATTAACTATATAAAGTATATTATAAGATATATATATATATATATATATAATATTATATAATATACAATATTATAGTATATTATATATAATAGTACTTTATTTATATAAATATTAATTAATAATAAATATAAATAAACTTATATAAATATTTGAATTTTATTGCAGGAAATAATGACTTCATATATCAGAAAAGAGGATGCCTATTATGTGTGTCGATAATTGTTTGGTTTTCGTTCAAAATAATTGATTTCGTATTGTATTAATTGGTATTAATTTTATTTGTTTCACATAACATGTCCTACAAACATTAATTGTTTATGTAATTTTGTATCACGATATTTATTTAAAAAAGTATCTGTTAACAGAATTAACAATATTTCTACACCAAAATATGTGGTTTTTAGAAAATAAATGATCATTATAAATGTCGATTCCATATATAAATTAATAATATAGAATAGTAAGTTATTATAAACACTGGTATAAATTTAAATAAAATATAGTATAACTTTTAATAAATTATGTTATAACTTTATATAATATATGGTATACATTTTAATAAATTATGGTATAACTTTAAATAAAATATAGTATAACTTTAAATAAATTATGGTATAACTACATATAATATATGGTATAAATTATGGTATAACTTTAAATAAAAATAGTATAACTTTTAATAAATTATGGTATAACTTTATATAATATATGGTATAAATTTTAATAAATGATGGTATAACTTTATATCAAATTTGGTATAACTTTTTATAAAATATGGTATAACTTTATATAATATATGGTATAAATAATGGTATAACTTTATATAAAATATGGTATAACTTTTAATAAAATATGGTATAACTTTTTTAATTTGTTATACCGTAAATGGTATACCAGGGCGCCACGGGGTTATACCATTTTTTAATCAATGTTATACCATTTATTTCTAACAGTGTATACACTATTCTTACCTGGTGATTTTATAATATAATTACTAATAATTATAAGATGATATAAATATATTGGCTCGGTGACAACTATAAAAAATAGTATTCTTATTTTGGACACATTTAGAATATTTAAGGGGATGAGCACTTTATTCGTTTTATCATAATAAATATGTATTTAATTTAATTTTAATTGATTAATTATACATCTCTACATATAAATATTATGATATAAATCTAATGATTTATATATAAATGGATTATATATTTTTCAAAATCTAATAAAATTGTAAATAATATTAATCTAATCATTTACTTTCTTCAACTAGCATTACGTTCTCTATTTACACCTAAACTAATGTATGAATATAAGCAAAGGAGTCACTACAAGGCATAACAATAACCAATGAATATGTATATAAATATGTTTGTATAATTTTCATCTAACACACAACATAGGTGTTGATTTTGATATTTATATGATTTATCCCTGATCTACATTATATTATATACATAATTTACAACACCTATATACTCTACAGAGAATAAAGTAGCAATATAAAATGTAGGTATACATATACTTCTTCTAAATAGAATATCTTGAAATATAAGTCACAAAATAATTATTTACTTATACCAGACATATATAATCATTTAATAATAAACCAGTTCTATCCATCTCCTGCTCCTTTAGCCAGATATCCTTCCAATATTATTGTTCCCTGCTTTTATTGGTATACTATTTTGCATCTATTCGTTATATATTGTTTATATATTTTATTGTTTAATTTTATTGTTTAGTATTTAATTAATTTTTGAGTATAATTTTATTTAAATAATTAAAATTTCAAACATATTATTAATTTTTTCATTTAAATCTCTAAATTCAAATCACCAACGATATCCCCATCGATATCCTCATCGAAATTGTTAGTGTGGCATAGGCTTTAGCATTTAAAACATATAATTATCTCTATCTATTAAATAGAAAATATATTTATAAAACGAACGGCACTCATCCCCTTAATACGTGAATATTTTATTGAAAAAAAATATCTAATAATTAAATATTATTATTATAATATATATATTCCATAGATATGAGAAGTATATTACAACAAATTATATTATAAAGTTTTAATTTAATGTATACATAAAATAAATGTTATATAATTTTAATTGTAATATTAACCATTATTAGAACACACTTTAATCGATTTAAAGGCTGCCGCAATTTTTCTATCAATTTCACCATTCGTCATCTCTTTACAGTTACACTTATATTTATCTGTAATTATTTACAATTAATATAAACATCAACAGAATACATTTTATAATAAAGTAACATAACACGGATACAAATTAGTGTACTAATAAACTTTAATTTAGGGTACAGTGAAGACAAATGTAGTACATAATTAATATGTACACTAATTAGGGTATAGGAGTATAACAATAATGTAGGGTATTGGTGTCATATTTAGGTCACATATATCCCTTTACTGGGTTATAGATGAATATAATTTAATTTTTTTTCTACATGTTTCAATTATGTTATGAATATATTATAAACATATGATAAATAATTTCATAAATACATTATTTATAAAATAAAAGTGTAGGAAGATACCTACAAAGTACAACTATATACTTTTGTACTCATTTTAATATAAGATCATATAAAATAACATTATATTAAAAAGCGAGTAAAAGCTAATTTATATAAAATTTAATAGAGCAATGAAAACATTGTAGTTCACAAATCGCAGCAAACCTAAATTTATAGATATATCTATTTCGATACTGCCGATAGTATGAATACTAATCACGTTGCGTAGATATGGAGTATTATATCTTTGCTTCGCAAAATCTTTGTTATTATTATTATTATTATTATTATTTAAAAACCTGGTTAAGACATAGTTGGTCTGTTATTTCATCCAGCGCTTTCCTTGCATAGTGTTGCCTTTTTAGAACTTAGCTCGGATCAAGGAATATTCGGAGCATACTGTAATTATTATAGGTTTTTTAGATAAAATACAAATACATTTTTCATAAATAATCAAATATAAATATACAATTAAATTAAAATAAAATATGAATACAGATAACTGGCGCCAAATTATTATATATATATATATATATATATATATATATATATATATATATATATATTTATATAGATTTAGTATCATTTAATATCAATTTGTAAGTATTATCGGTCTGTATCGAATATGATACCCTTTTATTTTGATTACTGAATATAAAGTCAAAGTAAAAATACTTGTTTCGATATTATACACACTAGTACATGTTGTATATTATAAGAATTATATACATGTGATATTATTATAATTTTAAAGTATACAAAGATACATGTAAAATATTTTAAATGTGACTTAGGCAATAGTAATAAAAACAAACAAGGGCCATATTTGATATTCTCTATGTAATCATAGTCTATGATATTTACTTAGCTCATCCCATATCTATTAAAACATGTTTGTTCAAAATTCAAATCATTCACTCGCCACCACCTGCAATTTTACGATATATTTTGAACCGAAATTATCGTTATTTAGAGAGCTCAAGTGATTATATTTTTTAATATCTGCGGCTAAAACTTAGTTATTATATTAATCTGTATTACATATATTTATTTATATGTGTATAACTAGTAGTATACATTTAATGTAGTTTTAAACAGGGTTGATGGTTTTTTCGGTGTTTACGTAAAAACCAAAAAACCCGGTTTTTATCTGGTTTTATCGGTTTTTATTGTTTTTACAATATAAACAAGTACAAAATATAATTTTTTCATAACAAAAAATTAACTAAATTGTATTATTTTCATTATAATTTTAAATATATAGACATCACATAATGGAACATAATTATTATTCAACATTATAATAAATTTAATAAGTTCCTCAGTTAAAAACCATTATTTTTAAATAATTATAAATGAATAGATATCATTTTATAGCTATTTAAATAAAAATATAATATCAAATGTAATTATATAATATGATTACATTTGATATTATATTTTTGATTCATATTTATAACATTTAATTTGATTATATAATAGTTATTTTATTTGCATTTAGAGTATTTCGGCTATAGCCATGCCCATAGTCCCACCCCTTTTGAAATCGCCGGCTACAGTGACTGGTAACCGTTACAATATACTAAAAATTGTAGTCTAAAATTGTACTTTACTTTATATTATTTAGTAAAATAATTAAGTTTGGTAATATTTGGCTATTACATATAAATAACTATTATTAATAATAATGTATTATCATAAAAACTATAATTTAAAAGTTAAATTAATTTGTTAAAAACCGTAAAAACCATAAAAACCATGGTTTTAACAACTTGAAAAACCATAAAAACCGACGTAAAAACCCATTTGAAAAAACCAATTTTAAAAACCGAATCAACCCTGGTTTTAAATATTAAATGTGATTATAAAATATAATAATTATAATAAATATGATATGTGATTTTATTGATAAGTTATTTTGTATAACTTTCAGGAATCAGATTTATAGTAGCAGATATTTAAAAATATAATCATCTGAGAATTATAATAGTGATAGTGGCTGATCTAAATAGATTACAAAATTGTTTATAATTGTTTATAAAATACATTTATCTGCTCGATATCTAGTAAATGTTTTAAAATAATGTGAAGCAGCCGATATCTGGCTATAAATATCAGATCGATATCGGGCTGTAGTTGTTGTGATATGAGCTTTAATGGTGAATGGACCAATACCACGAGAGTGACGTTTAAAAAAATAACCTGGTTAAGACATAGTTGGTGTGTTATTTCATCCACACTTTCGTTGCAGGGTGCTTCTTTAGAGCTTAACTCAGATCACGGCATATTCAGCGCATACTGTTCAATTTTCTGTTGTATACTAGGCAGGATTCCCAGTCAGGTACGTATGTATCAATGATGTATTAGTTGATATAATTTTAAATATTATACCTATTATAGGTTTTTTAGATAAAAATACAAATACATATTTCATATAGTTGGCAATATAGCATGTTATTGTATATTGTAACAATTATTACATGTTAGTTTTTATATATATACATATATATGGTTAAATTCTATATCATTATATTACGAAAATACCACGGATAGTACGAATGGTAGGCAAAAATTAAATAACTATAAATAAAAAAGTGTATGCGTGTCTCTCAAGGCGTTCGTCGAGCGAATACATTATTTGTAGTTACTAATTACTTTGTATAGGCTCACTTCGGGATATAAAGAAGCTAAAAAAACTGATGAATAAAACTAAACAAAATAAATCAAATAACCCAAAATATCAATTAAAACGAATGGTCACCATTATGGTATATATGTATATTTTTATAAAGTCATTATTCCATATATACATGTTCTATTTAGATTTTATTTTCGTATATATAATAAATGTGCGTAACGCACGCCTTGCCCGCCACACGTGAACTTTGCTATTTATAGTTATTTAATTTTTTTAATTTTTTTTATCATCGGTATTCCCCCATACCACCGGCCTAAATAAATGATACATACTATATTTTACAATTTAATTTACAATTCCAATTACATTTGTTACATATTTTGATAATAATTATTATTTAAATACACATTTGTAAAAACATATGACTTTTAGTATGATTTAAAAAGCTTTGCGATTTTTAAATTAAGCTACGCTTTAAAAGTTCAAAATTGCCTTGTAAATATTCATAGTACCAGATTATCCGATGTTAATACATCAAGTTATGGACACAATACTCTGTTTATATTGTAATACATTTGGATCAACAGAACTATTGGTCAACCGGTCAATTCCACGGTCATTGTATGACCGCAATACAGTCATTTATACGGTCAGAACTATTGGTCCACCGGTCAATTCGATTTTTATTATCTAATATATAGTATATAATAGGGTTGATTCGGTTTTTAAAATTGGTTTTTTCAAATGGGTTTTTACGTCGGTTTTTACGGTTTTTTCAAGTTGTAAAAACCATGGTTTTTATGGTTTTTAACAAATTAATTTAACTTTTAAATTATAAATTATAATTGCCTACATTATATGTTATATCAGTGAGTGGGTAGGACTCTCATCTAATTACACTTATATGCCTACGATACAATGATTATGTGATAACAAATTTAATTACGCCACCATTAGGCAGAATATTCTAATTATGAATTATTTATATATTGAAATGTAAACATATATCGTTTTTATGATAATACATTATTATTAATAATAGCTGTTGTATTGTTATTTATAGTCAATGAATATGACCTGCGACCCTTGACATATTTCATATTAACTTCCTCTTGTAAATAAATATATATCTAGTTAGACGTGTTTTATTAATATATCAAATCTTCGTAGCACAAACTCGTAACTTAGCCATTCTTTGCATCCAGATCTATTCCGTTATAGTTAGAACAATAAACTATCATAACATGGTGACAGCGGTAAAAAAACGAACGCCAGAATCAGACATTTAAAGCCTTTTAAAAAAAAAAGCACGTGTACGGAAAAATTTTTTTTTTAACAAATTTAAAAAAAATAATAATTATGGACGGAATAAGGACCCCGAGCATGGTATGGTCAGGAGACCTACCCCACGAATTAATGGCATTTAAACAATATGTTGCATTAATATTCAAGGGCCCGTTATCAAAATTGAAAAGCGAAGAGAGGATGACATACGTCCTCATATGGATCGGTGAAGAAGGGCTGAGAATATATAACACGTGGAACAATGAAACCAAAACTCTAATCGAATTTTGGGCCCACCTGAGCGAGGTCCTAGAGCCAAGGTCTAACTACAGACTGGCCAGACTACTACTAGAAAAGATGAAACAAGCCAAAGACGAACTAGTAGACGAATACATGACTAAATGCATGCTCCAAGCGAAGAAATGCAAATTCCGTGATGAAACCGAGATAGAAACGCGCCTGATAGAGCAAATAATCAGAGGAGGCGCTCACGACAAAGTCAGGGAAGATATACTCTGCAAGGACAACACCCTAACACTCGACCAGGCCATGAAAATCGCCCGTACCTACGAAGCACTACAGAGCGAGCTCAAGGAGTTCAAAGCCGGCTCCAACACCCATATCGATCATGTTAGTAATAGACTTAGTGAAAATAAACCTAAGACCGCATATCGGAAGACCAATAATCGCCTCGATAAATCACATAATGATAAGATTACTAATTATTATGTTACTTGTAAATATTGCGGCCTGAAACACACGGGTACCCAGTGCCCCGCCGCACAGTCCGAGTGTCGATTTTGTCACAAAATTGGTCACTGGGCTGCGGTGTGTCGCCAAAAATCTAAACCACTTTCTGCCCAGTACCATAATAACACAGGTCACGCCCGAAAACACGATCGCGGACACGACCGCACATACGATCGCGGACCCGACCGCACACACGACCGCTCATACGACCGCACGTTCGACGAGCTGAAATTCAACGACCTGAAACTCGACGAGATCGCAGCAGACCCGACAAGAGTACTGAACACTGTCCTACGCTTCACGCTGAGAGGGCTACCCGCGACCATGAAGGCGAAGGTAGACACAGGCGCGGAAGGAAACATCCTTCCACTACGTACGTATCTTCGAATGTATCCCGAGCACTGCAACAACGCACGACCAACGCTTGGTCACCTAAACCCAAGCCGAACCACGCTGACCGTCTACAACGGAGACAAGATGGTCCACTACGGAACAATCGATATCGACATCACGCTAAAGAAAAGTGCACGATCAAACATACCTCTATACACTTTTTTGGTCTCATATTCAACGAAACTGGAGCGAAACCAGACCCGGCAAGACTAGACGCGATAAGAGACATGAAATCACCAACGAACAAGACCCAACTACAAGAATTCCTGGGCATAGCCACATACATGAGCCCATTCGTACCAAACTTATCCACACACGCTGCGCCGCTACGAGACCTACTCAAGAAAGAAACCGACTTCACCTGGACATCTTCCCACGAAAAGAAATTCGACGACATCAATACCTTGATCTGCAGAGACAGCGAACTCACATACTTCGATCCCGCAAAAGAAATCGTCATCCAAGTAGATGCATCAGGAAGAGGCTTGGGAGCAGTACTGACCCAATCTGGGAAGCCCATAGCCTACGCCTCAAAATCACTCACCGAATGCGAACAGAGATACGCAAACATAGAACGCGAGATGCTCGCCGTTGTATTCGGATGTACCCGTTTCCATACTTACATATACGGAAAACGGTGCACCATCCAGTCAGACCATAAGCCGCTCTCGATGATAATCCTCAAGAATATCGCGAGCGCCCCCACTAGGCTCCAAAGAATGCTCCTCAGACTACAATCGTACGATATCGACATAGAATACATACCCGGAAAATGCCTACCACTACCCGATACACTCTCGCGACAACCACTGCCAGAGGATAACGAGATACTGTTCGACAAGCAGATATCTTACACCCGCTTCAGTGAACCCAGAATAACGCAAATCAAGAACGAAACAAAGAAAGAAAAAGAACTTCAAGAACTAAGCAGCATGATCATCAAAGGATGGCCCAATGAAAGGAGAGATATCCCCCAGACAATACGAGAATATTGGCCTTTCCGCGACGAGCTTACCATAGAGAACGGCATGATCATCAAAGGAAATCAAATACTGATCCCTACACATCTACGACCCGAGATATTAAAAGATCTACATATTCCACACCTAGGAATCGTAAAGACCAACCTACTCGCAAAGACCTGTATATATTGGCCAAGAATGAACAAAGACATACAAGACCTAACAGGAGAATGTAGCGAATGCCAGACCCACCAAAGAAGGCAGACCCCCGTAGCATTCGTCAACAGAAGATTACCAAGAGAACCATGGGAGGCGATTGCAGCCGATCTGTTCGAGCTCAACAAAGAAAATTACCTGCTAGTCGCCGACATCTATACCAAATTCCCAATCCTAAGGAAACTAAGAAGCACCCACAGCAGCAGTATCATCCAGACACTAAAGGAGATATTTTCAGAACACGGAATACCGAGACACTTCCATTCCGACAATGGACCACAATTCTCGGCAACATCCTTCGCACAATTCGCTGCGAGCTGGGGATTCCAGCACAATACCAGCTCACCACACTATCCACAAAGCAATGGATTCATTGAACGACAGATACAAACCATAAATAGAATCCTGACAAAGACCGACGATCCAGAAAAGGCCCTACTATTCTGGAGAGCCACCCCCCTAGAAAGGAACCACCCCTCTCCAGCCGAACTCCTATACGGAAGGATCATCAAAACGACGCTACCAAAGACCAAAGTACCAGCATCTACAAAACAAGACAAGCTGCTCAACGACCGACAAAAGAAAGCATCCGACCGCTATAACACCAAGGCACGAACAAACAAACCGACACTGAACAGTGGACAACGCGTGTTCATCAGAAACCCCATCAACAGCACATGGAGTCCCGGCACTATCCATGCGGAACACCCGTCCCCGAACTCGTACATGGTAGACTCAGATCTCACCGGCTCAAGATTCCGACGAACCCTGACAGACTTGCGTAGAGACGACACTACCAGCGAAGACCCACCGGTCATCGCACAACCCGATGTCGCATACGAGCGACCATCACGCCAACGCCGACCACCGAGTCGCCTTGACCTATGACATGCGCAATAGCACATCACCCAAACTACGTATCCCTCACGACCAAACACAGTCCTGAGGTTGATTAGTATTATACTTACATCGGTGTCGCTATGACAACCTAGCATGTACCCCCATGTCAACAGACCTAACTTTGACTAACAAAGGGGGATGTTGTATTGTTATTTATAGTCATTGAATATGACCTGCGACCCTTGACATATTTCATATTAACTTCCTCTTGTAAATAAATATATATCTAGTTAGACGTGTTTTATTAATATATCAAATCTTCGTAGCACAAACTCGTAACTTAGCCATTCTTTGCATCCAGATCTATTCCGTTATAGTTAGAACAATAAACTATCATAACAATAGCTATTTATATGTAATAGCCAAATATTACCAAACTTAATCATTTTACAAAATAATATGAAGTAAAGCAATGCTTTAAAAGCAGGGTTGATTCGGTTTTTAAAAGTGGTTTTTTCAAATTGGTTTTTTCGTCGGTTTTTACGGTTTTTAACAAATTAATTTAACTTTTAAATTATAGTTTTTATGATAATACATTATTATTAATAATAATTATTTATATGTAATAGCCAAATATTACCAAACTTAATTATTTTACTAAATAATATAAAGTAAAGTACTATTTTAGACTACAATTTTGAGTATATTGTAACGGTTACCAGACACTGTAGCCGGCGATTTCAAAAGGGGTGGGACTATGGGCGTGGCTATAGCCGAAATACTCTAAACGCAAATAAAATAACTATAATATTTTAACTATTATATAATCAAATTAAATGTTATAAATATGAATCAAAAATATAAAAATGATATCTATTCATTTATAATTATTTAAAAATAATGGTTTTTAACTGAGGAACTTATTAAATTTATTATAATGTTGAATAATAATTATGTTCCATTATATGATGTCTATATATTTAAAATTATAATGAAAATAATATAATTTAGTTAATTTTTTGTTATGAAAAAATTATAATTTGTACTTGTTTTAATTGTAATAACCGTAAAACCATAAAAACCGATAAAACCAGATAAAAACCGATAAAACCCGATAAAAACCATAAAAACCGGGTTTTTTTGTTTTTACGTAAAAACCGAAAAAACCATCAACCCTGGTTTAGTTATACTAGAGGGGGATGCAAGAGTTGGGAACGGTTTTCAAAATGTTATCAACAATTGAGGCGGCGGCAAGCGCGCATAGTGCTATATATATTATATATATATATATATTATATGTATACTATATATAAATTATAAAATTTAATATAATATATATATATAAGTATATATACTATATATAAATTATATAATTTAATAAAATATATATACAGTGATGGGCACGATCGCGATCGACGATCGTTTGAAAATGATCGACTATCGTCAGCAACTGATCGCGATCGACGATCGTGAAAAAAATTTAAACATAATTTATATATATTTACATCAAGAAATAACAAAATAGTGGATATAATAATAACTTTTATTTATGAAAATGTTGAAATACGAATTAATTAATAATGAAATAATATTAATATAATGAATTTGCTTTCAATAGAACTAACAATTCAAAGTTAGTATCATTTAGTTTATTGCGTTTCGGTTTATTTATATTGGTAGCAATACTAAACATTCTTTCCACCGGCGTGGATGATGGGATTATAGAATTGTATTTTATGAATAACATTTTTATAATAGGATAATTATTTAGCATATCTAAATTAGTATTTTTACTATTTATATAATTAAGTATTTCTATTTCTACCGTTGATTTAGAAGTGGATGGTCCATTATCATCAATAACATAGAATTCATCTGAATTAGTTTCGCTTTGTTCTGGTGTAATTATATAAACCTCGTTATCTGGGATATGTCTATTAACATCTTTCTTAAATGTATATAACAACATATCTTTTTCTTCTATGTAATTACTTAACCAATTTAAAGCAGCCCGGATTGATACGCTTATATAATAATACGATCGACATCCACAATCGGCGATCGATATCGACGATCAAAATAATTATACGATCGACTATGATAAAAAATGATCGATTAAAAAGATCGACGATCGTTAGAAAATGATCGTGAAAAGTCGTGATCGTGCCCATCACTTTATATATAAATATAATATATAATATAAATAAAACTCAGACCTCACGCGTTTTTTTTTATTGTTGCGCTATAGTTTTAACCCGTCACCATATATAATATATTTTATATAAGCTTTATCAATATCGGTAGGCATTGATGAGTAAGTATAAACATATAATCTATTGTAAACTGTATTATACAGTTAAAATGACATAGTGTATACACGTTCGCCGACAGCCTCACTTGCTGGTAACATTTTGAAAACCATTCCCAACTCGTGCAGTAACCATACTAGAATATAAGTATTATATTTGGATTATTATATAACTTATATTAACTTATAACATATATACTACGGTCATTTATACGTTCATAACAATTGGTACAACGGTAAATTCGATTTTTATAAAAATAATGACCGTAGTATATATGTTATCAGTTAATATAAGTTATATAATTATCCAAATATAATACTTATATTCTAATATAACTAAACCATTATATATTATCTATATAGTATATATTAGATAATAAAAATTGAATTGATCGTAGGTCCTACGGTGTAGGACCAATAGTTATGACCGTATTGCGGTAATACAATGACCGTGGAATTGACCTGTTGACCAATAGTTCTGTTGATCCATACATTTTATATAAATATTTATTTATTCAATTTAACTTAATAATTACGTTATTATAACGATTATAACGGTTATACAAATTAAATAATAATTATGTATTATCATAATTATTATGATAATACCGTATTATAATTATTATTAAATAATTATGATATTTAATAGTATATTAAATATCGTTCATTGACGAATTATAAATAAATAGAGTATAATTATATGTCTAAATATGTAAAATTAACTATGTTATTCATATTAATTAATATATAAATATAAACTATATAGAATGATAAATGTACAACTTTTATATTTTAAATGCGGTTATTTAAAAGTTTAATTTATTTACCTCTTATTTTTGTTTGGATAATTTTGAAATATAATATAATTTGCCAAAGATAATTTGAAAACAAATATATAATCTTTGATATAACAATATACAGTAGTTGGTAAAAATATATAATTACCGCAGCCTAAGTGCTTTCATAAATAATTCGTACCATTAATTATAATTAATACATAATTATATATGTATATAATGATTTATAATGATACATGATGATGTATTAGGTTGTATCATTGATTACAAATAAAATATCATAAATATATATATATATAATATTATAATTTAAAATATATGAAAATTAATTTTTTCTTAAATTTATATAATATAAATAATAATTATTAAAATACACTATAAAATAGTATACATTTATACTTGAGATAATTAGTAATATACCTTACCCTTACCATGTTTAGCTTGCTCGGCAGTTTTCGAATATATTCCTCCAACCATTTCTATGTTGACGACACATAATTTTACAACATAATCATCAATCGGAAAATTAAAAAATAATACAATATAATATTATCATACGAAATGATTATACGAAATAAAAATCTAAAAAAAGATGCATGCAAAATAGTAATAATAGTTAATAGATATTCAAGACACATAATTTTACAGCATAATCATTAATCTGAAAATTTAAATAATAACTAAATATAATATTATCATGCGAGGATATTACGAAATATAGATGAGATAAATCCAAGTTGATCTCAGTTTAAAAAAATAACTTGTATTAAACTGGGATATGTATATATATACATACATATACATATATGTAAAAGTAGAAATACTATAGTAATTAATAACATACTCTTATATTATACGCAAATAAAGAAAATGGTTCGATCCGGCAAAAATCCATTAATGCAGATTATAAATCGGATCGAAGAAATACAATCTCTGTTTCCTGTGGAAGATATTATTAAGACAAAATCTGTAGGATTAAAACACCCAAACAATATAAATGAATATAAGGAATTTATATGTAGGAAACTAATGATAATATGAATGTTGTTTGTAAAGTTTATTCAAATGTATATCCTTTATATGACCTCGATAACTTTACTTCGTATAATATTAAGATTATTATATTGAACTAATATATTGTGCATATTTAGTAAATAATATAATTGTTATCCCGATTATGAAATATATAAAATGAAGTTGTTCGAGTTGGTGTACCCCTTTAAAAGATTTTTAGATTTTTTTAGATTTATTTGGAAATAATATATCCGGATTTATTAGTTTCCAATTTCATCCAAATTTATCTGGATTTTTTTAGATTTATTTGGATAAAATATTTCCGGATTTGTAAAATCAAAATTTGTCCATATTTATCTAGATTTATTTGGATTTATTTGGAAAAAAAATATCCGGATTTATTAGTTTCCAATTTCATCCAAATTTATCTAGATATTTTTGGATTTATTTGGAAAAAAAATATCCGGATTTATTATTTTCCAATTTCATCCAAATTTATCTAGATTTTTTTGGATTTATTTGGAAAAAAAATATCCGGATTTATTATTTTCCAATTTCATCCAAATTTATCTAGATTTTTTTGGATTTATTTGGAAAAAAAATATCCGGATTTATTATTTTCCAATTTCATCCAAATTTATCTAGATTTATTTGGATAAAATATTTCTGGATTTGTAAAATCCGTATTTGTCCAAATTTATCTGGATTTTTTTGGATTTATTTGGAAATAATATATCCGGATTTATTATTTTACAAATTCCATCCAAATTTATCTAGATTTATTTGGATTTATTTGGATAAAATATTTCTGGATTTGTAAAATCCATATTTGTCCAAATTTATCTGGATTTTTTTGGATTTATTTGGAAATAATATATCCGGATTTATTAGTTTCTAAATTTGTCCAAATTTATCTAGATTTTTTTGGATTTATTTGGAAATAATATATCCGGATTTATTAGTTTCCATATTTGTCCATATTTATCTGGATTTTTTTGGATTTATTTGGAAATAATATATCCGGATTTATTAGTTTCCAAATTTGTCCAAATTTATCTAGATTTTTTTGGATTTATTTGGAAATAATATATCCGGATTTGTAAAATCCATATTTGTCCAAATTTATCTAGATTTTTTTGGATTTATTTGGAAATAATATATCCGGATTTATTAGTTTCCAAATTTGTCCAAATTTATCTAGATTTTTTTGGATTTATTTGGATAAAATATTTCCGGATTTGTAAAATCCATATTTGTCCAAATTTATCTAGATTTTTTTGGATTTATTTGGAAATAATATATCCGGATTTATTAGTTTCCAATTTTGTCCAAATTTATCTAGATTTATTTGGATTTATTTGGATAAAATATTTCCGGATTTGTAAAATCCATATTTGTCCAAATTTATCTAGATTTTTTTGGATTTATTTGGAAATAAT
Source organism: Osedax fenrisi (assembly GCA_964019155.1). Taxonomy (NCBI): domain Eukaryota; kingdom Metazoa; phylum Annelida; class Polychaeta; order Sabellida; family Siboglinidae; genus Osedax; species Osedax fenrisi. The sequence continues at coordinate 32,292,262 of OZ025242.1, forward strand.
ATATCCGGATTTATTAGTTTCCAATTTTGTCCAAATTTATCTAGATTTATTTGGATTTATTTGGATAAAATATTTCTGGATTTGTAAAATCCAAATTTGTCCAAATTTATCTGGATTTTTTTGGATTTATTTGGAAATAATATATCCGGATTTATTAGTTTCCAAATTTGTCCAAATTTATCTAGATTTTTTTGGATTTATTTGGATAAAATATTTCTGTATTTGTAAAATCCATATTTGTCCAAATTTATCTGGATTTTTTTGGATTTATTTGGAAATAATATATCCGGATTTATTAGTTTCCAAATTTGTCCAAATTATTTAGATTTTTTTGGATTTATTTGGAAATAATATATCCGGATTTATTAGTTTCCAAATTTATCCAAATTTATCTAGATTTTTTTGGATTTATTTGGAAAAAAAATATCCGGATTTATTATTTTCCAATTTCATCCAAGTTTATCTGGATTTATTTGGATTTTTTTGGAAATTTTTTTTATTTTTAAATTTACAAAAAACTTATTAATTATAAACCCTTTATAAAATAAGAGTATATTTGAAAGGTTTAACCACTTTTTTTTTTTGCCAAATCTTACCAAATCTTGCCAAAAAAAGTTTGCTGGGTATAGCCCCATACGCATTAAGTGTCTCTTATGGATATAGCTTAGCCTCATACTCATCAAGCGTCGATTTTGGTTATAGTCTATCCAGCCTCATACGCATCAAGCGTCGCTTTTAGTTATAGTCTATCCAGCCTCATACGCATCAAGCGTCTATTATGGATAGAGCCGGTGTCGTATTGAGATGATGCCAACTATCGATATGATATCAAATGAACTTTGACATTTCTATTATCGCCCATAGATTTTTAAATTCACATTTACAGTGTTATAATAGCATATTATTATATTGTATATTAAATAATTAGCATTGTATATAAACATTACCATGTTGGTAATGAAAAATGTATTTTAAACGATATAATCGAATTATTTTTTGTAATAGTATTTATTTCATTTAGGGTTTATTTGAGGGTTTATTTAATTTCAAATTAAATTAAAAAATTTTGAAATAATTAATTTATTATGGATATTTTGAAATAAACGAATGTTAATGTATTAAAATCATAAGTACTTATATCAATTAATTAAAGTGAATAATATTACATGTGAATACAATAAATTAGTTCAATTCTGGATTCATAAAATAATAGACGAGACAAGCGGATGTCGTTTTTATAGTTTATTAAGTACAGTATCGCTTTTGGTTATAGTCTATCCAGCCTCATACACATCAAGCGTCTATTTTGGATAGAGCCGGGCTATAGCCCCATACGCATTAAGTGTCTCTTATGGATATAGCCTAGTTAGCCCCATACGCATTAAATGTCTCTTTTGGATATAGCCTCATATGCATCAAGCGTCGCTTTTGGTTATAGTCTATCCAGCCTCATACGCATCAAGCGTCTATTTTGGATAGAGCCGGGCTATAGCCCCATACGCATTAAGTGTCTCTTATGGATATAGCCTAGCCTCATACACATCAAGCGTCGCTTTTGGTTATAGTCTATCCAGCCTCATACGTATCAAGCGTCTATTTTGGATAAAGCCGGGCTATAGCCCCATATGCATTAACTGTCTCTTATGGATATAGCCTAGTTAGCCCCATACGCATTAAATGTCTCTTTTGGATATAGCCTAGCCTCATATGCATCAAGCGTCGCTTTTGGTTATAGTCTATCCAGCCTCATACGCATCAAGCGTCTATTTTGGATAGAGCCGGGCTATAGCCCCATACTCATTAAGTGTCTCTTATGGATATAGCCTAGCCTCATACACATCAAGCGTCGCTTTTGGTTATAGTCTATCCAGCCTCATACGCATCAAGCGTCTCTATTGTATATAGCCTAGCTAGCCCCATACGCATTAAGTGTTTCTTATGGATATAGCCTAGCCTTATACACATCAAGCGTCGCTTTTGGTTATAGTCTATCCAGCCTCATACGCATCAAGCGTCTATTTTGGATAGAGCCTAGCTAGCCCCATACGCATTAAGTGTCTCTTATGGATATAGCCTAGTTAGCCTCATACGCATTAAGTGTCTCTTATAGATATAGCCTAGTTAGCCCCATACGCATTAAATGTCTCTTTTGGATATAGCCTAGCCTCATACGCATTAAGCGTCGCTTTTGGTTATAGCCTATCCAGCCTCATACGCATCAAGCGTCTATTTTGGATAGAGCCTAGCTAGCCCCATACGCATTAAATGTCTCTTATGGATATAGCTTAGCCTCATGCACATCAAGCGTCGCTTTTGGTTATAGTCTATCCAGCCTCATACGCATCAAGCGTCTATTTTGGATAGAGCCGGGCTATAGCCCCATACGCATTAAGTGTCTCTTATGGATATAGCCTAGTTAGCACCATACGCATTAAGTGTTTCTTATGGATATAGCCTAGCCTCATACACATCAAGCGTCGCTTTTGGTTATAGTCTATCCAGCCTCATACGCATCAAGCGTCTCTATTGGATATAGCCTAGCTAGCCCCATACGCATTAAGTGTTTCTTATGGATATAGCCTAGCCTTATACACATCAAGCGTCGCTTTTGGTTATAGTCTATCCAGCCTCATACGCATCAAGCGTCTATTTTGGATAGAGCCTAGCTAGCCCCATACGCATTAAGTGTTTCTTATGGATATAGCCTAACCTTATACACATCAAGCGTCGCTTTTGGTTATAGTCTATCCAGCCTCATACGCATCAAGCGTCTATTTTGGATAGAGCCTAGCTAGCCCCATACGCATTAAGTGTCTCTTATGGATATAGCCTAGTTAGCCTCATACGCATTAAGTGTCTCTTATAGATATAGCCTAGTTAGCCCCATACGCATTAAATGTCTCTTTTGGATATAGCCTAGCCTCATACGCATTAAGCGTCGCTTTTGGTTATAGTCTATCCAGCCTCATACGCATCAAGCGTCTATTTTGGATAGAGCCTAGCTAGCCCCATACGCATTAAGTGTCTCTTATGGATATAGCTTAGCCTCATGCACATCAAGCGTCGCTTTTGGTTATAGTCTACCCAGCCTCATACGCATCAAGCGTCGCTTTTAGTTATAGTCTATCCAGCCTCATACGCATCAAGCGTCTATTATGGATAGAGCCGGGCTACCCAGCAAACTATTTTTTGTCAATATCCGGATTTTTCTGGACAGAATCCGGATTTTTTTGGAAAATAATATCCGGAAAAAATCCGGCAACATGTGGTTAATTTGGCAAGAAATAAATCTGGAAATATACGGCAAGAAATAATCCAGAAATATCCGCAAAGAACATAATCTGGAAATATACGGCAAGAAAATAATCCGGAAATATCCAATAAGAAAATAATCTGGATTTATACGGCAAGATATAATCCAGAAATATCCGATAAGTAAATAATCTGGAAATATACGGCAAGATATAATCCGGAAATATCCGACAAGTAAATAATCTGGAAATATACGGCAAGATATAATCCGGAAATATCCGACAAGTAAATAATCCTGAAATATCCGACAATCAATAATCCGGAAATATACGGCAAGATATAATCCGGAAATATCCGACAAGTAAATAATCCTGAAATATCCGACAATCAATAATCCGGAAATATACGGAAAGATATAATCCGGAAATATCCGACAAGTAAATAATCTGGAAATATCCGACAAGTAAATAATCTGGAAATATCCGGCAATCAATAATTTGGAAATATCCGACAAGTAAATAATCTGGAAATATCCGACAAGTAAATAATCTGGAAATATCCGGCAATCAATAATTTGGAAATATCCGACAAGTAAATAATCTGGAAATATCTGACAAGTAAATAATCCGGAAATATCCGACAAGTAAATAATCTAGAAATATCCGACAATCAATAATCTGGAAATATACGGCAAGATATAATCCGGAAATATCCGACAAGTAAATAATCTAGAAATATCCGACAATCAATAATCTGGAAATATACGGCAAGATATAATCCGGAAATATCCGACAAGTAAATAATCTAGAAATATCCGACAAGTAAATAATCTAGAAATATCCGACAAGTAAATAATCTAGAAATATTCGGTTAGAAAATATAAGAATTAAATTTATATATTTATTTTAATAATGAGGAGAATTCCCTTGCAATGGTTCATCATCCATTTCATCGTCGTCCTTTTCTTCTTCCTCGTCTTCCTTTTCATCTTCATCTTCTTCATACACTGTTAAAAATAAGGGTATAACATTATTAATGATATGGTATAACATATGGAAATACGAGTTATACCATGCAATTAAGTTAAATGGTATAAGATCACATATTATATGGTATAACATTTGATTTTTTTAGTTATACCATATAGTTTAATTGAAATGGTATAAGATCACAAATTATATAGTATAACATTTGTTTTTTTTAGTTATACCATATAGCTTAATTTAAATGGTATAAGATTACAAATTATATGGTATAACATTTGTAATATTTAGTTATACCATTAGCTATTAAATATAATGGTATAACTTTATGAATTATATGGTATACAATATGGAAATACCAGTTATACCATAACATTTTGAAATTAAGTTTATATTTGATTGGAAGTAAAATGTATAGAAAATATAATTCATAATAGTATCTTTAATATAACAGTTTACTTATTGTTGTGTTATAGTATTATAGACATAGCATGTATTGCTTCTAATTTCAATTAAACTGGCTTTCAGAAACTATATAGATTCCCTATATGGAAATATGTATACATATACATATTTCCTATATTTTATATACAAATACATATAATTATTCGAGTATATATATATATATATATATATACATGTATGTATGTATGGATGTATGTATGTATGTATGTACGTAGGATTCCATTGGAAAATCTTTGTGTATACTATACATATTAATGATAACATATTGATTTAAATAATCCCTCATATAAAAACCTAGGTGATATTTTGAATAGAACCAAGGAGATATCCCTGATAGAACTATAATAAAACTATTGTTATAAATTTATTTACAATACAAGCTAATAGGCATTATTTGTATATTATATATATTTCCCAAAATTAACTCATAATCAACCCATATTTCCATAATTCCATTTTATCCCTTAATACATTCTATTTACACTCTACAATCAACATGAGAAGCATCTATTTTTCAACACATTATAATATACATAAGGTATTTATACTTATATATACAAATTATATCATATTATATATAATATAAAAGTTTATATAATATATAATGTTATAATATATTTATATATTATTTATAATATATAATTAAATTGTTAGAATATAATTATATAATTATATATATATATATATATGTTATAAAGTCAAAGTTGTAGATATATCGATTCTAATAAATTCTATTAAATATACATTTAAATGCATTTAACATTACGTAACATAAATCGATATATCAACATAAAAACTTTAAACTAGATTTCGGTGTCACGCTCTGTGTTAATTGCATAGCCATAGCCATGTAAATGTTTATTTTTCTAGTATTTTATATTTTATCGTCTGTAAAGTATATTTCGTTATTTTTCTATAGAATAAATTCCAATCGGTGAGATTGCTTCATTCTTCGTTCTGCATATCATCGGGTAGGTACTATTATTATTATTATTATGTTCAACAGGTCTTTTTTTTGATTAATAAATTGTATTAGAACATTAACTTTATTACATATATATATATATATTATAAAATTATGATTACTATATGCTATATATTAATATGCAGGAAACTGAAGAATTATTTGCAGAATTTCAAATTTCACTTAAAATATTAGAAAAAATCCCGGAGAGGAATAGTGAGTTGATGGGGATGATAAAGCATATAAAGTATATAGACAAAATAATTGATGTACTATGTAGCGCTACTACGCAAACTAATCAAATAGGTAATATAATTAATAACATTAGTTAAATATCTTTATAAAATAATTATACAATTATATTTTATTAGTCCATGGATATGATATATGTATACTATATATCCATATATGGTCAATTATTTATTTTATTTTTAGCTCACAATGTAATTAAATTTAAATTATATTACTAATAGGTAGGTATATATACAAATAATATTAACTGTTGTACACATATTATCAATATAATTCTATCCTTAATCAATTATAGATTATAAAGTGTATAATTAAATATATATAATATAATATTTCCTAAAATAGATGCGGAAATCTTATATTTTATGATGCCCAGCATTCAACTTACATCAAAACTTAAGTTGAACTTAAGTTGAACTTAAGTTATGATGTAAGTTGAACTTAAGTTTATCGACTTAAGTTGAACTTAAGTTGAACTTAAGTTGTGATGTAAGTTTTTTAAATTAAGTTAAATTTAAGCATTATTATTAATGTACTATAATCAACTTTAGTAGAACATAATATATAAAATATAAAATTATATAATTAAATATTATTTATTATAACTTATGTTTCATAACTTAAGTTCAACTTAAATTCTCAACTTAAGTTCAACTTAAGTTATTAACCTAAGTTCAACTTAAGTTATTGATGTAAGTTGAACGTAAGTTTAAATTAAAAATAAAATATTAATATAAATATTAGTATTTTATGATTAATTATTTATGTTTAATATAGTTATGATATAAAAATATACATTTAAACATATATTTATTCATATTATAAACTTAAGTTACATAACTTAAGTTGAACTTAAGTTATGAACTTAAGTTGAACTTAAGTTATGAACTTAAGTTGAACTTAAGTTACGAACTTAAGTTGAACTTAAGTTGTTGATGTAAGTTGAACGTAAGTTTATATATATTATAACAATAATAATAATAATATTATAATAATAATAATAATAATAATAATAATAATAATAATAATAATAATAATAATAATAATAATAATAATAATAATAATAATAATAATAATAATAATAATAATAATATAATACATATTATATTATATACTTATGTTACATGACTTAAGTTCAACTTAAGTTATGAACTTAAGTTGAACTTAAGTTATGAACTTAAGTTGAACTTAAGTTATGAACTTAAGTTGAACTTAAGTTACGAACTTAAGTTGAACTTAAGTTGAACTTAAGTTGTTGATGTAAGTTGAACGTAAGTTTATATATGGGTTTATATATAATAATAATAATAATATTATAATAATAATAATAATAATAATAATAATAATAATAATAATAATAATAATAATAATAATAATAATAATAATAATAATAATAATAATAATAATAATATAATACATATTATATTATATACTTATGTTACATGACTTAAGTTCAACTTAAGTTATGAACTTAAGTTGAACTTAAGTTATGAACTTAAGTTGAACTTAAGTTATGAACTTAAGTTGAACTTAAGTTACGAACTTAAGTTGAACTTAAGTTGTTGATGTAAGTTGAACGTAAGTTTATATATGGGTTTATATATAATAATAATAATAATATTATAATAATAATAATAATAATAATAATAATAATAATAATAATAATAATAATAATAATAATAATAATAATAATAATAATAATAATAATAATAATAATAATAATAATAATAATAATAATATAATACATATTATATTATATACTTATGTTACATGACTTAAGTTCAACTTAAGTTATGAACTTAAGTTGAACTTAAGTTATGAACTTAAGTTGAACTTAAGTTATGAACTTAAGTTGAACTTAAGTTACGAACTTAAGTTGAACTTAAGTTGTTGATGTAAGTTGAACGTAAGTTTATATATGGGTTTATATATAATAATAATAATAATAATAATAATAATAATAATAATAATAATAATAATAATAATAATAATAATAATAATATAATACATATTATATTATATACTTATGTTACATGACTTAAGTTGAACTTAAGTTATGAACTTAAGTTGAACTTAAGTTATGAACTTAAGTTGAACTTAAGTTACGAACTTAAGTTGAACTTAAGTTGAACTTAAGTTGTTGATGTAAGTTGAACGTAAGTTTATATATGGGTTTATATATAATAATAATAATAATAATAATAATAATAATAATAATAATAATAATAATAATAATAATAATAATAATAATAATAATAATATAATACATATTATATTATACACTTATGTTACACGACTTAAGTTGAACTTAAGTTCATAACTTAAGTTGAACTTAAGTTCATAACTTAAGTTCAACTTAAGTTAATAACTTAAGTTCAACTTAAGTTATTGATGTAAGTATTATTATTAAGTTTATATAATTATTTTATTATAGAAATAATAAAATATTATACCTTTTAATTATTTTGAAATATTGATTTAATTTTTATCTATGCAAATTAATTATAAATTATTATTTTAAATTAATATTTAAGTAAATAAACTGTTTTTAATAAATAAAATATTATTTTAAAACCTAAAATTATTGAAGTAATCCTATGTATTTTAATATATTATCATAATATAATTCAGGAGACTCGTGAACAACAATTTTAATCATAATTAAATTGATAATACAAATAGAAATCATGTGAAATAATTGCCCAATATTTAATATATAGCAATTGCATATTGATTAAATATTGTATTCAATATTAAAATGATTATATTATTGAATTTAAGTTTTAAATCTAACTTAAATAAAATAATATAATATATTATAATATATAAGTTAATATTTTGTTATGGTAATACGTATACGCTAATATACTATTATTTATTTTACATATAAACTTACGTTCAACTTACATCAACAACTTAAGTTGAACTTAAGTTTAGAACTTAAGTTGAACTTAAGTTATTAACTTAAGTTGAACTTAAGTTATGAACTTAAGTTGAACTTAAGTTATGAACTTAAGTTGAACTTAAGTTATGAACTTAAGTTGAACTTAAGTTCATAACTTAAGTTCAACTTAAGTTTATTTGTTACCATCGACTTAAGTTGAACTTAAGTTCATAACTTAAGTTCAACTTAAGTTATTGATGTAAGTTGAATGCTGGGTGGGAGTTTACGAATTATTGAAAAATGAATTTGCACTAGTATCAATGAAAATAAAGATAAGGTTACTCAATAACTATATATTTAATATTATAGTTATTTTAAATATTTGATTTTTCGTATGCTAATTCAAAAGTATAGTATACTCTATTATATATATATATAGGTATATATACCTAACTGCAGTAATTAATATAAAATATTGGATTTTTCTAATTACAATTCTAGAGTATACTTTATATAGTATGATATTAACTATATAAAGTATATTATAAGATATATATATATATATATATATAATATTATATAATATACAATATTATAGTATATTATATATAATAGTACTTTATTTATATAAATATTAATTAATAATAAATATAAATAAACTTATATAAATATTTGAATTTTATTGCAGGAAATAATGACTTCATATATCAGAAAAGAGGATGCCTATTATGTGTGTCGATAATTGTTTGGTTTTCGTTCAAAATAATTGATTTCGTATTGTATTAATTGGTATTAATTTTATTTGTTTCACATAACATGTCCTACAAACATTAATTGTTTATGTAATTTTGTATCACGATATTTATTTAAAAAAGTATCTGTTAACAGAATTAACAATATTTCTACACTAAAATATGTGGTTTTTAGAAAATAAATGATCATTATAAATGTCGATTCCATATATAAATTAATAATATAGAATAGTAAGTTATTATAAACACTGGTATAAATTTAAATAAAATATAGTATAACTTTTAATAAATTATGTTATAACTTTATATAATATATGGTATACATTTTAATAAATTATGGTATAACTTTAAATAAAATATAGTATAACTTTAAATAAATTATGGTATAACTACATATAATATATGGTATAAATTATGGTATAACTTTAAATAAAAATAGTATAACTTTTAATAAATTATGGTATAACTTTATATAATATATGGTATAAATTTTAATAAATGATGGTATAACTTTATATCAAATTTGGTATAACTTTTTATAAAATATGGTATAACTTTATATAATATATGGTATAAATAATGGTATAACTTTATATAAAATATGGTATAACTTTTAATAAAATATGGTATAACTTTTTTAATTTGTTATACCGTAAATGGTATACCAGGGCGCCACGGGGTTATACCATTTTTTAATCAATGTTATACCATTTATTTCTAACAGTGTATACACTATTCTTACCTGGTGATTTTATAATATAATTACTAATAATTATAAGATGATATAAATATATTGGCTCGGTGACAACTATAAAAAATAGTATTCTTATTTTGGACACATTTAGAATATTTAAGGGGATGAGCACTTTATTCGTTTTATCATAATAAATATGTATTTAATTTAATTTTAATTGATTAATTATACATCTCTACATATAAATATTATGATATAAATCTAATGATTTATATATAAATGGATTATATATTTTTCAAAATCTAATAAAATTGTAAATAATATTAATCTAATCATTTACTTTCTTCAACTAGCATTACGTTCTCTATTTACACCTAAACTAATGTATGAATATAAGCAAAGGAGTCACTACAAGGCATAACAATAACCAATGAATATGTATATAAATATGTTTGTATAATTTTCATCTAACACACAACATAGGTGTTGATTTTGATATTTATATGATTTATCCCTGATCTACATTATATTATATACATAATTTACAACACCTATATACTCTACAGAGAATAAAGTAGCAATATAAAATGTAGGTATACATATACTTCTTCTAAATAGAATATCTTGAAATATAAGTCACAAAATAATTATTTACTTATACCAGACATATATAATCATTTAATAATAAACCAGTTCTATCCATCTCCTGCTCCTTTAGCCAGATATCCTTCCAATATTATTGTTCCCTGCTTTTATTGGTATACTATTTTGCATCTATCCGTTATATATTGTTTATATATTTTATTGTTTAATTTTATTGTTTAGTATTTAATTAATTTTTGAGTATAATTTTATTTAAATAATTAAAATTTCAAACATATTATTAATTTTTTCATTTAAATCTCTAAATTCAAATCACCAACGATATCCCCATCGATATCCTCATCGAAATTGTTAGTGTGGCATAGGCTTTAGCATTTAAAACATATAATTATCTCTATCTATTAAATAGAAAATATATTTATAAAACGAACGGCACTCATCCCCTTAATACGTGAATATTTTATTGAAAAAAAATATCTAATAATTAAATATTATTATTATAATATATATATTCCATAGATATGAGAAGTATATTACAACAAATTATATTATAAAGTTTTAATTTAATGTATACATAAAATAAATGTTATATAATTTTAATTGTAATATTAACCATTATTAGAACACACTTTAATCGATTTAAAGGCTGCCGCAATTTTTCTATCAATTTCACCATTCGTCATCTCTTTACAGTTACACTTATATTTATCTGTAATTATTTACAATTAATATAAACATCAACAGAATACATTTTATAATAAAGTAACATAACACGGATACAAATTAGTGTACTAATAAACTTTAATTTAGGGTACAGTGAAGACAAATGTAGTACATAATTAATATGTACACTAATTAGGGTATAGGAGTATAACAATAATGTAGGGTATTGGTGTCATATTTAGGTCACATATATCCCTTTACTGGGTTATAGATGAATATAATTTAATTTTTTTTCTACATGTTTCAATTATGTTATGAATATATTATAAACATATGATAAATAATTTCATAAATACATTATTTATAAAATAAAAGTGTAGGAAGATACCTACAAAGTACAACTATATACTTTTGTACTCATTTTAATATAAGATCATATAAAATAACATTATATTAAAAAGCGAGTAAAAGCTAATTTATATAAAATTTAATAGAGCAATGAAAACATTGTAGTTCACAAATCGCAGCAAACCTAAATTTATAGATATATCTATTTCGATACTGCCGATAGTATGAATACTAATCACGTTGCGTAGATATGGAGTATTATATCTTTGCTTCGCAAAATCTTTGTTATTATTATTATTATTATTATTATTTAAAAACCTGGTTAAGACATAGTTGGTCTGTTATTTCATCCAGCGCTTTCCTTGCATAGTGTTGCCTTTTTAGAACTTAGCTCGGATCAAGGAATATTCGGAGCATACTGTAATTATTATAGGTTTTTTAGATAAAATACAAATACATTTTTCATAAATAATCAAATATAAATATACAATTAAATTAAAATAAAATATGAATACAGATAACTGGCGCCAAATTATTATATATATATATATATATATATATATATATATATATATATATATATATATATATTTATATAGATTTAGTATCATTTAATATCAATTTGTAAGTATTATCGGTCTGTATCGAATATGATACCCTTTTATTTTGATTACTGAATATAAAGTCAAAGTAAAAATACTTGTTTCGATATTATACACACTAGTACATGTTGTATATTATAAGAATTATATACATGTGATATTATTATAATTTTAAAGTATACAAAGATACATGTAAAATATTTTAAATGTGACTTAGGCAATAGTAATAAAAAAAAACAAGGGCCATATTTGATATTCTCTATGTAATCATAGTCTATGATATTTACTTAGCTCATCCCATATCTATTAAAACATGTTTGTTCAAAATTCAAATCATTCACTCGCCACCACCTGCAATTTTACGATATATTTTGAACCGAAATTATCGTTATTTAGAGAGCTCAAGTGATTATATTTTTTAATATCTGTGGCTAAAACTTAGTTATTATATTAATCTGTATTACATATATTTATTTATATGTGTATAACTAGTAGTATACATTTAATGTAGTTTTAAACAGGGTTGATGGTTTTTTCGGTGTTTACGTAAAAACCAAAAAACCCGGTTTTTATCTGGTTTTATCGGTTTTTATTGTTTTTACAATATAAACAAGTACAAAATATAATTTTTTCATAACAAAAAATTAACTAAATTGTATTATTTTCATTATAATTTTAAATATATAGACATCACATAATGGAACATAATTATTATTCAACATTATAATAAATTTAATAAGTTCCTCAGTTAAAAACCATTATTTTTAAATAATTATAAATGAATAGATATCATTTTATAGCTATTTAAATAAAAATATAATATCAAATGTAATTATATAATATGATTACATTTGATATTATATTTTTGATTCATATTTATAACATTTAATTTGATTATATAATAGTTATTTTATTTGCATTTAGAGTATTTCGGCTATAGCCATGCCCATAGTCCCACCCCTTTTGAAATCGCCGGCTACAGTGACTGGTAACCGTTACAATATACTAAAAATTGTAGTCTAAAATTGTACTTTACTTTATATTATTTAGTAAAATAATTAAGTTTGGTAATATTTGGCTATTACATATAAATAACTATTATTAATAATAATGTATTATCATAAAAACTATAATTTAAAAGTTAAATTAATTTGTTAAAAACCGTAAAAACCATAAAAACCATGGTTTTAACAACTTGAAAAACCATAAAAACCGACGTAAAAACCCATTTGAAAAAACCAATTTTAAAAACCGAATCAACCCTGGTTTTAAATATTAAATGTGATTATAAAATATAATAATTATAATAAATATGATATGTGATTTTATTGATAAGTTATTTTGTATAACTTTCAGGAATCAGATTTATAGTAGCAGATATTTAAAAATATAATCATCTGAGAATTATAATAGTGATAGTGGCTGATCTAAATAGATTACAAAATTGTTTATAATTGTTTATAAAATACATTTATCTGCTCGATATCTAGTAAATGTTTTAAAATAATGTGAAGCAGCCGATATCTGGCTATAAATATCAGATCGATATCGGGCTGTAGTTGTTGTGATATGAGCTTTAATGGTGAATGGACCAATACCACGAGAGTGACGTTTAAAAAAATAACCTGGTTAAGACATAGTTGGTGTGTTATTTCATCCACACTTTCGTTGCAGGGTGCTTCTTTAGAGCTTAACTCAGATCACGGCATATTCAGCGCATACTGTTCAATTTTCTGTTGTATACTAGGCAGGATTCCCAGTCAGGTACGTATGTATCAATGATGTATTAGTTGATATAATTTTAAATATTATACCTATTATAGGTTTTTTAGATAAAAATACAAATACATATTTCATATAGTTGGCAATATAGCATGTTATTGTATATTGTAACAATTATTACATGTTAGTTTTTATATATATACATATATATGGTTAAATTCTATATCATTATATTACGAAAATACCACGGATAGTACGAATGGTAGGCAAAAATTAAATAACTATAAATAAAAAAGTGTATGCGTGTCTCTCAAGGCGTTCGTCGAGCGAATACATTATTTGTAGTTACTAATTACTTTGTATAGGCTCACTTCGGGATATAAAGAAGCTAAAAAAACTGATGAATAAAACTAAACAAAATAAATCAAATAACCCAAAATATCAATTAAAACGAATGGTCACCATTATGGTATATATGTATATTTTTATAAAGTCATTATTCCATATATACATGTTCTATTTAGATTTTATTTTCGTATATATAATAAATGTGCGTAACGCACGCCTTGCCCGCCACACGTGAACTTTGCTATTTATAGTTATTTAATTTTTTTAATTTTTTTTATCATCGGTATTCCCCCATACCACCGGCCTAAATAAATGATACATACTATATTTTACAATTTAATTTACAATTCCAATTACATTTGTTACATATTTTGATAATAATTATTATTTAAATACACATTTGTAAAAACATATGACTTTTAGTATGATTTAAAAAGCTTTGCGATTTTTAAATTAAGCTACGCTTTAAAAGTTCAAAATTGCCTTGTAAATATTCATAGTACCAGATTATCCGATGTTAATACATCAAGTTATGGACACAATACTCTGTTTATATTGTAATACATTTGGATCAACAGAACTATTGGTCAACCGGTCAATTCCACGGTCATTGTATGACCGCAATACAGTCATTTATACGGTCAGAACTATTGGTCCACCGGTCAATTCGATTTTTATTATCTAATATATAGTATATAATAGGGTTGATTCGGTTTTTAAAATTGGTTTTTTCAAATGGGTTTTTACGTCGGTTTTTACGGTTTTTTCAAGTTGTAAAAACACTGGTTTTTATGGTTTTTAACAAATTAATTTAACTTTTAAATTATAAATTATAATTGCCTACATTATATGTTATATCAGTGAGTGGGTAGGACTCTCATCTAATTACACTTATATGCCTACGATACAATGATTATGTGATAACAAATTTAATTACGCCACCATTAGGCAGAATATTCTAATTATGAATTATTTATATATTGAAATGTAAACATATATCGTTTTTATGATAATACATTATTATTAATAATAGCTGTTGTATTGTTATTTATAGTCATTGAATATGACCTGCGACCCTTGACATATTTCATATTAACTTCCTCTTGTAAATAAATATATATCTAGTTAGACGTGTTTTATTAATATATCAAATCTTCGTAGCACAAACTCGTAACTTAGCCATTCTTTGCATCCAGATCTATTCCGTTATAGTTAGAACAATAAACTATCATAACATGGTGACAGCGGTAAAAAAACGAACGCCAGAATCAGACATTTAAAGCCTTTTAAAAAAAAAAGCACGTGTACGGAAAAAAATTTTTTTTAACAAATTTAAAAAAAATAATAATTATGGACGGAATAAGGATCCCGAGCATGGTATGGTCAGGAGACCTACCCCACGAATTAATGGCATTTAAACAATATGTTGCATTAATATTCAAGGGCCCGTTATCAAAATTGAAAAGCGAAGAGAGGATGACATACGTCCTCATATGGATCGGTGAAGAAGGGCTGAGAATATATAACACGTGGAACAATGAAACCAAAACTCTAATCGAATTTTGGGCCCACCTGAGCGAGGTCCTAGAGCCAAGGTCTAACTACAGACTGGCCAGACTACTACTAGAAAAGATGAAACAAGCCAAAGACGAACTAGTAGACGAATACATGACTAAATGCATGCTCCAAGCGAAGAAATGCAAATTCCGTGATGAAACCGAGATAGAAACGCGCCTGATAGAGCAAATAATCAGAGGAGGCGCTCACGACAAAGTCAGGGAAGATATACTCTGCAAGGACAACACCCTAACACTCGACCAGGCCATGAAAATCGCCCGTACCTACGAAGCACTACAGAGCGAGCTCAAGGAGTTCAAAGCCGGCTCCAACACCCATATCGATCATGTTAGTAATAGACTTAGTGAAAATAAACCTAAGACCGCATATCGGAAGACCAATAATCGCCTCGATAAATCACATAATGATAAGATTACTAATTATTATGTTACTTGTAAATATTGCGGCCTGAAACACACGGGTACCCAGTGCCCCGCCGCACAGTCCGAGTGTCGATTTTGTCACAAAATTGGTCACTGGGCTGCGGTGTGTCGCCAAAAATCTAAACCACTTTCTGCCCAGTACCATAATAACACAGGTCACGCCCGAAAACACGATCGCGGACACGACCGCACATACGATCGCGGACCCGACCGCACACACGACCGCTCATACGACCGCACGTTCGACGAGCTGAAATTCAACGACCTGAAACTCGACGAGATCGCAGCAGACCCGACAAGAGTACTGAACACTGTCCTACGCTTCACGCTGAGAGGGCTACCCGCGACCATGAAGGCGAAGGTAGACACAGGCGCGGAAGGAAACATCCTTCCACTACGTACGTATCTTCGAATGTATCCCGAGCACTGCAACAACGCACGACCAACGCTTGGTCACCTAAACCCAAGCCGAACCACGCTGACCGTCTACAACGGAGACAAGATGGTCCACTACGGAACAATCGATATCGACATCACGCTAAAGAAAAGTGCACGATCAAACATACCTCTATACACTTTTTTGGTCTCATATTCAACGAAACTGGAGCGAAACCAGACCCGGCAAGACTAGACGCGATAAGAGACATGAAATCACCAACGAACAAGACCCAACTACAAGAATTCCTGGGCATAGCCACATACATGAGCCCATTCGTACCAAACTTATCCACACACGCTGCGCCGCTACGAGACCTACTCAAGAAAGAAACCGACTTCACCTGGACATCTTCCCACGAAAAGAAATTCGACGACATCAATACCTTGATCTGCAGAGACAGCGAACTCACATACTTCGATCCCGCAAAAGAAATCGTCATCCAAGTAGATGCATCAGGAAGAGGCTTGGGAGCAGTACTGACCCAATCTGGGAAGCCCATAGCCTACGCCTCAAAATCACTCACCGAATGCGAACAGAGATACGCAAACATAGAACGCGAGATGCTCGCCGTTGTATTCGGATGTACCCGTTTCCATACTTACATATACGGAAAACGGTGCACCATCCAGTCAGACCATAAGCCGCTCTCGATGATAATCCTCAAGAATATCGCGAGCGCCCCCACTAGGCTCCAAAGAATGCTCCTCAGACTACAATCGTACGATATCGACATAGAATACATACCCGGAAAATGCCTACCACTACCCGATACACTCTCGCGACAACCACTGCCAGAGGATAACGAGATACTGTTCGACAAGCAGATATCTTACACCCGCTTCAGTGAACCCAGAATAACGCAAATCAAGAACGAAACAAAGAAAGAAAAAGAACTTCAAGAACTAAGCAGCATGATCATCAAAGGATGGCCCAATGAAAGGAGAGATATCCCCCAGACAATACGAGAATATTGGCCTTTCCGCGACGAGCTTACCATAGAGAACGGCATGATCATCAAAGGAAATCAAATACTGATCCCTACACATCTACGACCCGAGATATTAAAAGATCTACATATTCCACACCTAGGAATCGTAAAGACCAACCTACTCGCAAAGACCTGTATATATTGGCCAAGAATGAACAAAGACATACAAGACCTAACAGGAGAATGTAGCGAATGCCAGACCCACCAAAGAAGGCAGACCCCCGTAGCATTCGTCAACAGAAGATTACCAAGAGAACCATGGGAGGCGATTGCAGCCGATCTGTTCGAGCTCAACAAAGAAAATTACCTGCTAGTCGCCGACATCTATACCAAATTCCCAATCCTAAGGAAACTAAGAAGCACCCACAGCAGCAGTATCATCCAGACACTAAAGGAGATATTTTCAGAACACGGAATACCGAGACACTTCCATTCCGACAATGGACCACAATTCTCGGCAACATCCTTCGCACAATTCGCTGCGAGCTGGGGATTCCAGCACAATACCAGCTCACCACACTATCCACAAAGCAATGGATTCATTGAACGACAGATACAAACCATAAATAGAATCCTGACAAAGACCGACGATCCAGAAAAGGCCCTACTATTCTGGAGAGCCACCCCCCTAGAAAGGAACCACCCCTCTCCAGCCGAACTCCTATACGGAAGGATCATCAAAACGACGCTACCAAAGACCAAAGTACCAGCATCTACAAAACAAGACAAGCTGCTCAACGACCGACAAAAGAAAGCATCCGACCGCTATAACACCAAGGCACGAACAAACAAACCGACACTGAACAGTGGACAACGCGTGTTCATCAGAAACCCCATCAACAGCACATGGAGTCCCGGCACTATCCATGCGGAACACCCGTCCCCGAACTCGTACATGGTAGACTCAGATCTCACCGGCTCAAGATTCCGACGAACCCTGACAGACTTGCGTAGAGACGACACTACCAGCGAAGACCCACCGGTCATCGCACAACCCGATGTCGCATACGAGCGACCATCACGCCAACGCCGACCACCGAGTCGCCTTGACCTATGACATGCGCAATAGCACATCACCCAAACTACGTATCCCTCACGACCAAACACAGTCCTGAGGTTGATTAGTATTATACTTACATCGGTGTCGCTATGACAACCTAGCATGTACCCCCATGTCAACAGACCTAACTTTGACTAACAAAGGGGGATGTTGTATTGTTATTTATAGTCATTGAATATGACCTGCGACCCTTGACATATTTCATATTAACTTCCTCTTGTAAATAAATATATATCTAGTTAGACGTGTTTTATTAATATATCAAATCTTCGTAGCACAAACTCGTAACTTAGCCATTCTTTGCATCCAGATCTATTCCGTTATAGTTAGAACAATAAACTATCATAACAATAGCTATTTATATGTAATAGCCAAATATTACCAAACTTAATCATTTTACAAAATAATATGAAGTAAAGCAATGCTTTAAAAGCAGGGTTGATTCGGTTTTTAAAAGTGGTTTTTTCAAATTGGTTTTTTCGTCGGTTTTTACGGTTTTTAACAAATTAATTTAACTTTTAAATTATAGTTTTTATGATAATACATTATTATTAATAATAATTATTTATATGTAATAGCCAAATATTACCAAACTTAATTATTTTACTAAATAATATAAAGTAAAGTACTATTTTAGACTACAATTTTGAGTATATTGTAACGGTTACCAGACACTGTAGCCGGCGATTTCAAAAGGGGTGGGACTATGGGCGTGGCTATAGCCGAAATACTCTAAACGCAAATAAAATAACTATAATATTTTAACTATTATATAATCAAATTAAATGTTATAAATATGAATCAAAAATATAAAAATGATATCTATTCATTTATAATTATTTAAAAATAATGGTTTTTAACTGAGGAACTTATTAAATTTATTATAATGTTGAATAATAATTATGTTCCATTATATGATGTCTATATATTTAAAATTATAATGAAAATAATATAATTTAGTTAATTTTTTGTTATGAAAAAATTATAATTTGTACTTGTTTTAATTGTAATAACCGTAAAACCATAAAAACCGATAAAACCAGATAAAAACCGATAAAACCCGATAAAAACCATAAAAACCGGGTTTTTTTGTTTTTACGTAAAAACCGAAAAAACCATCAACCCTGGTTTAGTTATACTAGAGGGGGATGCAAGAGTTGGGAACGGTTTTCAAAATGTTATCAACAATTGAGGCGGCGGCAAGCGCGCATAGTGCTATATATATTATATATATATATATATTATATGTATACTATATATAAATTATAAAATTTAATATAATATATATATATAAGTATATATACTATATATAAATTATATAATTTAATAAAATATATATACAGTGATGGGCACGATCGCGATCGACGATCGTTTGAAAATGATCGACTATCGTCAGCAACTGATCGCGATCGACGATCGTGAAAAAAATTTAAACATAATTTATATATATTTACATCAAGAAATAACAAAATAGTGGATATAATAATAACTTTTATTTATGAAAATGTTGAAATACGAATTAATTAATAATGAAATAATATTAATATAATGAATTTGCTTTCAATAGAACTAACAATTCAAAGTTAGTATCATTTAGTTTATTGCGTTTCGGTTTATTTATATTGGTAGCAATACTAAACATTCTTTCCACCGGCGTGGATGATGGGATTATAGAATTGTATTTTATGAATAACATTTTTATAATAGGATAATTATTTAGCATATCTAAATTAGTATTTTTACTATTTATATAATTAAGTATTTCTATTTCTACCGTTGATTTAGAAGTGGATGGTCCATTATCATCAATAACATAGAATTCATCTGAATTAGTTTCGCTTTGTTCTGGTGTAATTATATAAACCTCGTTATCTGGGATATGTCTATTAACATCTTTCTTAAATGTATATAACAACATATCTTTTTCTTCTATGTAATTACTTAACCAATTTAAAGCAGCCCGGATTGATACGCTTATATAATAATACGATCGACATCCACAATCGGCGATCGATATCGACGATCAAAATAATTATACGATCGACTATGATAAAAAATGATCGATTAAAAAGATCGACGATCGTTAGAAAATGATCGTGAAAAGTCGTGATCGTGCCCATCACTTTATATATAAATATAATATATAATATAAATAAAACTCAGACCTCACGCGTTTTTTTTTATTGTTGCGCTATAGTTTTAACCCGTCACCATATATAATATATTTTATATAAGCTTTATCAATATCGGTAGGCATTGATGAGTAAGTATAAACATATAATCTATTGTAAACTGTATTATACAGTTAAAATGACATAGTGTATACACGTTCGCCGACAGCCTCACTTGCTGGTAACATTTTGAAAACCATTCCCAACTCGTGCAGTAACCATACTAGAATATAAGTATTATATTTGGATTATTATATAACTTATATTAACTTATAACATATATACTACGGTCATTTATACGTTCATAACAATTGGTACAACGGTAAATTCGATTTTTATAAAAATAATGACCGTAGTATATATGTTATCAGTTAATATAAGTTATATAATTATCCAAATATAATACTTATATTCTAATATAACTAAACCATTATATATTATCTATATAGTATATATTAGATAATAAAAATTGAATTGATCGTAGGTCCTACGGTGTAGGACCAATAGTTATGACCGTATTGCGGTAATACAATGACCGTGGAATTGACCTGTTGACCAATAGTTCTGTTGATCCATACATTTTATATAAATATTTATTTATTCAATTTAACTTAATAATTACGTTATTATAACGATTATAACGGTTATACAAATTAAATAATAATTATGTATTATCATAATTATTATGATAATACCGTATTATAATTATTATTAAATAATTATGATATTTAATAGTATATTAAATATCGTTCATTGACGAATTATAAATAAATAGAGTATAATTATATGTCTAAATATGTAAAATTAACTATGTTATTCATATTAATTAATATATAAATATAAACTATATAGAATGATAAATGTACAACTTTTATATTTTAAATGCGGTTATTTAAAAGTTTAATTTATTTACCTCTTATTTTTGTTTGGATAATTTTGAAATATAATATAATTTGCCAAAGATAATTTGAAAACAAATATATAATCTTTGATATAACAATATACAGTAGTTGGTAAAAATATATAATTACCGCAGCCTAAGTGCTTTCATAAATAATTCGTACCATTAATTATAATTAATACATAATTATATATGTATATAATGATTTATAATGATACATGATGATGTATTAGGTTGTATCATTGATTACAAATAAAATATCATAAATATATATATATATAATATTATAATTTAAAATATATGAAAATTAATTTTTTCTTAAATTTATATAATATAAATAATAATTATTAAAATACACTATAAAATAGTATACATTTATACTTGAGATAATTAGTAATATACCTTACCCTTACCATGTTTAGCTTGCTCGGCAGTTTTCGAATATATTCCTCCAACCATTTCTATGTTGACGACACATAATTTTACAACATAATCATCAATCGGAAAATTAAAAAATAATACAATATAATATTATCATACGAAATGATTATACGAAATAAAAATCTAAAAAAAGATGCATGCAAAATAGTAATAATAGTTAATAGATATTCAAGACACATAATTTTACAGCATAATCATTAATCTGAAAATTTAAATAATAACTAAATATAATATTATCATGCGAGGATATTACGAAATATAGATGAGATAAATCCAAGTTGATCTCAGTTTAAAAAAATAACTTGTATTAAACTGGGATATGTATATATATACATACATATACATATATGTAAAAGTAGAAATACTATAGTAATTAATAACATACTCTTATATTATACGCAAATAAAGAAAATGGTTCGATCCGGCAAAAATCCATTAATGCAGATTATAAATCGGATCGAAGAAATACAATCTCTGTTTCCTGTGGAAGATATTATTAAGACAAAATCTGTAGGATTAAAACACCCAAACAATATAAATGAATATAAGGAATTTATATGTAGGAAACTAATGATAATATGAATGTTGTTTGTAAAGTTTATTCAAATGTATATCCTTTATATGACCTCGATAACTTTACTTCGTATAATATTAAGATTATTATATTGAACTAATATATTGTGCATATTTAGTAAATAATATAATTGTTATCCCGATTATGAAATATATAAAATGAAGTTGTTCGAGTTGGTGTACCCCTTTAAAAGATTTTTAGATTTTTTTAGATTTATTTGGAAATAATATATCCGGATTTATTAGTTTCCAATTTCATCCAAATTTATCTGGATTTTTTTAGATTTATTTGGATAAAATATTTCCGGATTTGTAAAATCAAAATTTGTCCATATTTATCTAGATTTATTTGGATTTATTTGGAAAAAAAATATCCGGATTTATTAGTTTCCAATTTCATCCAAATTTATCTAGATATTTTTGGATTTATTTGGAAAAAAAATATCCGGATTTATTATTTTCCAATTTCATCCAAATTTATCTAGATTTTTTTGGATTTATTTGGAAAAAAAATATCCGGATTTATTATTTTCCAATTTCATCCAAATTTATCTAGATTTTTTTGGATTTATTTGGAAAAAAAATATCCGGATTTATTATTTTCCAATTTCATCCAAATTTATCTAGATTTATTTGGATAAAATATTTCTGGATTTGTAAAATCCGTATTTGTCCAAATTTATCTGGATTTTTTTGGATTTATTTGGAAATAATATATCCGGATTTATTATTTTACAAATTCCATCCAAATTTATCTAGATTTATTTGGATTTATTTGGATAAAATATTTCTGGATTTGTAAAATCCATATTTGTCCAAATTTATCTGGATTTTTTTGGATTTATTTGGAAATAATATATCCGGATTTATTAGTTTCTAAATTTGTCCAAATTTATCTAGATTTTTTTGGATTTATTTGGAAATAATATATCCGGATTTATTAGTTTCCATATTTGTCCATATTTATCTGGATTTTTTTGGATTTATTTGGAAATAATATATCCGGATTTATTAGTTTCCAAATTTGTCCAAATTTATCTAGATTTTTTTGGATTTATTTGGAAATAATATATCCGGATTTGTAAAATCCATATTTGTCCAAATTTATCTAGATTTTTTTGGATTTATTTGGAAATAATATATCCGGATTTATTAGTTTCCAAATTTGTCCAAATTTATCTAGATTTTTTTGGATTTATTTGGATAAAATATTTCCGGATTTGTAAAATCCATATTTGTCCAAATTTATCTAGATTTTTTTGGATTTATTTGGAAATAATATATCCGGATTTATTAGTTTCCAATTTTGTCCAAATTTATCTAGATTTATTTGGATTTATTTGGATAAAATATTTCCGGATTTGTAAAATCCATATTTGTCCAAATTTATCTAGATTTTTTTGGATTTATTTGGAAATAATATATCCGGATTTATTAGTTTCCAATTTTGTCCAAATTTATCTAGATTTATTTGGATTTATTTGGATAAAATATTTCTGGATTTGTAAAATCCAAATTTGTCCAAATTTATCTGGATTTTTTTGGATTTATTTGGAAATAATATATCCGGATTTATTAGTTTCCAAATTTGTCCAAATTTATCTAGATTTTTTTGGATTTATTTGGATAAAATATTTCTGTATTTGTAAAATCCATATTTGTCCAAATTTATCTGGATTTTTTTGGATTTATTTGGAAATAATATATCCGGATTTATTAGTTTCCAAATTTGTCCAAATTATTTAGATTTTTTTGGATTTATTTGGAAATAATATATCCGGATTTATTAGTTTCCAAATTTATCCAAATTTATCTAGATTTTTTTGGATTTATTTGGAAAAAAAATATCCGGATTTATTATTTTCCAATTTCATCCAAGTTTATCTGGATTTATTTGGATTTTTTTGGAAATTTTTTTTATTTTTAAATTTACAAAAAACTTATTAATTATAAACCCTTTATAAAATAAGAGTATATTTGAAAGGTTTAACCACTTTTTTTTTTTGCCAAATCTTACCAAATCTTGCCAAAAAAAGTTTGCTGGGTATAGCCCCATACGCATTAAGTGTCTCTTATGGATATAGCTTAGCCTCATACTCATCAAGCGTCGATTTTGGTTATAGTCTATCCAGCCTCATACGCATCAAGCGTCGCTTTTAGTTATAGTCTATCCAGCCTCATACGCATCAAGCGTCTATTATGGATAGAGCCGGTGTCGTATTGAGATGATGCCAACTATCGATATGATATCAAATGAACTTTGACATTTCTATTATCGCCCATAGATTTTTAAATTCACATTTACAGTGTTATAATAGCATATTATTATATTGTATATTAAATAATTAGCATTGTATATAAACATTACCATGTTGGTAATGAAAAATGTATTTTAAACGATATAATCGAATTATTTTTTGTAATAGTATTTATTTCATTTAGGGTTTATTTGAGGGTTTATTTAATTTCAAATTAAATTAAAAAATTTTGAAATAATTAATTTATTATGGATATTTTGAAATAAACGAATGTTAATGTATTAAAATCATAAGTACTTATATCAATTAATTAAAGTGAATAATATTACATGTGAATACAATAAATTAGTTCAATTCTGGATTCATAAACTTAATAAACAAGTAGAATTATAGGTTTCGGACATTTATAATTAAATAACATTAAATAAATTCATTTAAAAATAGTTTCAAAGTTATTAATATACTATGAATTCAGAATTGAACTAATTTATTGTATTTGTATGTAATATAATTTACTCTTTTGAATTAATATAAATACGTATAATGTTAATACATTAAAATTCGTTTATTTCAATATATTCATAATAAATTAATTATTTCAAATTTTTTTAATTTAATTTGAAAATAAATAAACCCTAAAATAAACCCCAAATGAAATAAATACTATCACAAAAAAATAATTCGATTATATCGTTTAAAATACATTTTTCATTACCAACATATACATATTTATATACAATGCTAATTATTTAATATCCAATAATATAATATGCTATTATAACACTGTAACACTTTTTAATTTGTTATACCGTAAATGGTATACCAGGGCGCCACGGGGTTATACCATTTTTTAATCAATGTTATACCATTTATTTCTAACAGTGTATACACTATTCTTACCTGGTGATTTTATAATATAATTACTAATAATTATAAGATGATATAAATATATTGGCTCGGTGACAACTATAAAAAATAGTATTCTTATTTTGGACACATTTAGAATATTTAAGGGGATGAGCACTTTATTCGTTTTATCATAATAAATATGTATTTAATTTAATTTTAATTGATTAATTATACATCTCTACATATAAATATTATGATATAAATCTAATGATTTATATATAAATGGATTATATATTTTTCAAAATCTAATAAAATTGTAAATAATATTAATCTAATCATTTACTTTCTTCAACTAGCATTACGTTCTCTATTTACACCTAAACTAATGTATGAATATAAGCAAAGGAGTCACTACAAGGCATAACAATAACCAATGAATATGTATATAAATATGTTTGTATAATTTTCATCTAACACACAACATAGGTGTTGATTTTGATATTTATATGATTTATCCCTGATCTACATTATATTATATACATAATTTACAACACCTATATACTCTACAGAGAATAAAGTAGCAATATAAAATGTAGGTATACATATACTTCTTCTAAATAGAATATCTTGAAATATAAGTCACAAAATAATTATTTACTTATACCAGACATATATAATCATTTAATAATAAACCAGTTCTATCCATCTCCTGCTCCTTTAGCCAGATATCCTTCCAATATTATTGTTCCCTGCTTTTATTGGTATACTATTTTGCATCTATTCGTTATATATTGTTTATATATTTTATTGTTTAATTTTATTGTTTAGTATTTAATTAATTTTTGAGTATAATTTTATTTAAATAATTAAAATTTCAAACATATTATTAATTTTTTCATTTAAATCTCTAAATTCAAATCACCAACGATATCCCCATCGATATCCTCATCGAAATTGTTAGTGTGGCATAGGCTTTAGCATTTAAAACATATAATTATCTCTATCTATTAAATAGAAAATATATTTATAAAACGAACGGCACTCATCCCCTTAATACGTGAATATTTTATTGAAAAAAAATATCTAATAATTAAATATTATTATTATAATATATATATTCCATAGATATGAGAAGTATATTACAACAAATTATATTATAAAGTTTTAATTTAATGTATACATAAAATAAATGTTATATAATTTTAATTGTAATATTAACCATTATTAGAACACACTTTAATCGATTTAAAGGCTGCCGCAATTTTTCTATCAATTTCACCATTCGTCATCTCTTTACAGTTACACTTATATTTATCTGTAATTATTTACAATTAATATAAACATCAACAGAATACATTTTATAATAAAGTAACATAACACGGATACAAATTAGTGTACTAATAAACTTTAATTTAGGGTACAGTGAAGACAAATGTAGTACATAATTAATATGTACACTAATTAGGGTATAGGAGTATAACAATAATGTAGGGTATTGGTGTCATATTTAGGTCACATATATCCCTTTACTGGGTTATAGATGAATATAATTTAATTTTTTTTCTACATGTTTCAATTATGTTATGAATATATTATAAACATATGATAAATAATTTCATAAATACATTATTTATAAAATAAAAGTGTAGGAAGATACCTACAAAGTACAACTATATACTTTTGTACTCATTTTAATATAAGATCATATAAAATAACATTATATTAAAAAGCGAGTAAAAGCTAATTTATATAAAATTTAATAGAGCAATGAAAACATTGTAGTTCACAAATCGCAGCAAACCTAAATTTATAGATATATCTATTTCGATACTGCCGATAGTATGAATACTAATCACGTTGCGTAGATATGGAGTATTATATCTTTGCTTCGCAAAATCTTTGTTATTATTATTATTATTATTATTATTTAAAAACCTGGTTAAGACATAGTTGGTCTGTTATTTCATCCAGCGCTTTCCTTGCATAGTGTTGCCTTTTTAGAACTTAGCTCGGATCAAGGAATATTCGGAGCATACTGTAATTATTATAGGTTTTTTAGATAAAATACAAATACATTTTTCATAAATAATCAAATATAAATATACAATTAAATTAAAATAAAATATGAATACAGATAACTGGCGCCAAATTATTATATATATATATATATATATATATATATATATATATTTATATAGATTTAGTATCATTTAATATCAATTTGTAAGTATTATCTGTCTGTATCGAATATGATACCCTTTTATTTTGATTACTGAATATAAAGTCAAAGTAAAAATACTTGTTTCGATATTATACACACTAGTACATGTTGTATATTATAAGAATTATATACATGTGATATTATTATAATTTTAAAGTATACAAAGATACATGTAAAATATTTTAAATGTGACTTAGGCAATAGTAATAAAAACAAACAAGGGCCATATTTGATATTCTCTATGTAATCATAGTCTATGATATTTACTTAGCTCATCCCATATCTATTAAAACATGTTTGTTCAAAATTCAAATCATTCACTCGCCACCACCTGCAATTTTACGATATATTTTGAACCGAAATTATCGTTATTTAGAGAGCTCAAGTGATTATATTTTTTAATATCTGCGGCTAAAACTTAGTTATTATATTAATCTGTATTACATATATTTATTTATATGTGTATAACTAGTAGTATACATTTAATGTAGTTTTAAACAGGGTTGATGGTTTTTTCGGTGTTTACGTAAAAACCAAAAAACCCGGTTTTTATCTGGTTTTATCGGTTTTTATTGTTTTTACAATATAAACAAGTACAAAATATAATTTTTTCATAACAAAAAATTAACTAAATTGTATTATTTTCATTATAATTTTAAATATATAGACATCACATAATGGAACATAATTATTATTCAACATTATAATAAATTTAATAAGTTCCTCAGTTAAAAACCATTATTTTTAAATAATTATAAATGAATAGATATCATTTTATAGCTATTTAAATAAAAATATAATATCAAATGTAATTATATAATATGATTACATTTGATATTATATTTTTGATTCATATTTATAACATTTAATTTGATTATATAATAGTTATTTTATTTGCATTTAGAGTATTTCGGCTATAGCCATGCCCATAGTCCCACCCCTTTTGAAATCGCCGGCTACAGTGACTGGTAACCGTTACAATATACTAAAAATTGTAGTCTAAAATTGTACTTTACTTTATATTATTTAGTAAAATAATTAAGTTTGGTAATATTTGGCTATTACATATAAATAACTATTATTAATAATAATGTATTATCATAAAAACTATAATTTAAAAGTTAAATTAATTTGTTAAAAACCGTAAAAACCATAAAAACCATGGTTTTAACAACTTGAAAAACCATAAAAACCGACGTAAAAACCCATTTGAAAAAACCAATTTTAAAAACCGAATCAATCCTGGTTTTAAATATTAAATGTGATTATAAAATATAATAATTATAATAAATATGATATGTGATTTTATTGATAAGTTATTTTGTATAACTTTCAGGAATCAGATTTATAGTAGCAGATATTTAAAAATATAATCATCTGAGAATTATAATAGTGATAGTGGCTGATCTAAATAGATTACAAAATTGTTTATAATTGTTTATAAAATACATTTATCTGCTCGATATCTAGTAAATGTTTTAAAATAATGTGAAGCAGCCGATATCTGGCTATAAATATCAGATCGATATCGGGCTGTAGTTGTTGTGATATGAGCTTTAATGGTGAATGGACCAATACCACGAGAGTGACGTTTAAAAAAATAACCTGGTTAAGACATAGTTGGTGTGTTATTTCATCCACACTTTCGTTGCAGGGTGCTTCTTTAGAGCTTAACTCAGATCACGGCATATTCAGCGCATACTGTTCAATTTTCTGTTGTATACTAGGCAGGATTCCCAGTCAGGTACGTATGTATCAATGATGTATTAGTTGATATAATTTTAAATATTATACCTATTATAGGTTTTTTAGATAAAAATACAAATACATATTTCATATAGTTGGCAATATAGCATGTTATTGTATATTGTAACAATTATTACATGTTAGTTTTTATATATATACATATATATGGTTAAATTCTATATCATTATATTACGAAAATACCACGGATAGTACGAATGGTAGGCAAAAATTAAATAACTATAAATAAAAAAGTGTATGCGTGTCTCTCAAGGCGTTCGTCGAGCGAATACATTATTTGTAGTTACTAATTACTTTGTATAGGCTCACTTCGGGATATAAAGAAGCTAAAAAAACTGATGAATAAAACTAAACAAAATAAATCAAATAACCCAAAATATCAATTAAAACGAATGGTCACCATTATGGTATATATGTATATTTTTATAAAGTCATTATTCCATATATACATGTTCTATTTAGATTTTATTTTCGTATATATAATAAATGTGCGTAACGCACGCCTTGCCCGCCACACGTGAACTTTGCTATTTATAGTTATTTAATTTTTTTAATTTTTTTTATCATCGGTATTCCCCCATACCACCGGCCTAAATAAATGATACATACTATATTTTACAATTTAATTTACAATTCCAATTACATTTGTTACATATTTTGATAATAATTATTATTTAAATACACATTTGTAAAAACATATGACTTTTAGTATGATTTAAAAAGCTTTGCGATTTTTAAATTAAGCTACGCTTTAAAAGTTCAAAATTGCCTTGTAAATATTCATAGTACCAGATTATCCGATGTTAATACATCAAGTTATGGACACAATACTCTGTTTATATTGTAATACATTTGGATCAACAGAACTATTGGTCAACCGGTCAATTCCACGGTCATTGTATGACCGCAATACAGTCATTTATACGGTCAGAACTATTGGTCCACCGGTCAATTCGATTTTTATTATCTAATATATAGTATATAATAGGGTTGATTCGGTTTTTAAAATTGGTTTTTTCAAATGGGTTTTTACGTCGGTTTTTACGGTTTTTTCAAGTTGTAAAAACCATGGTTTTTATGGTTTTTAACAAATTAATTTAACTTTTAAATTATAAATTATAATTGCCTACATTATATGTTATATCAGTGAGTGGGTAGGACTCTCATCTAATTACACTTATATGCCTACGATACAATGATTATGTGATAACAAATTTAATTACGCCACCATTAGGCAGAATATTCTAATTATGAATTATTTATATATTGAAATGTAAACATATATCGTTTTTATGATAATACATTATTATTAATAATAGCTGTTGTATTGTTATTTATAGTCAATGAATATGACCTGCGACCCTTGACATATTTCATATTAACTTCCTCTTGTAAATAAATATATATCTAGTTAGACGTGTTTTATTAATATATCAAATCTTCGTAGCACAAACTCGTAACTTAGCCATTCTTTGCATCCAGATCTATTCCGTTATAGTTAGAACAATAAACTATCATAACATGGTGACAGCGGTAAAAAAACGAACGCCAGAATCAGACATTTAAAGCCTTTTAAAAAAAAAAGCACGTGTACGGAAAAAAATTTTTTTTAACAAATTTAAAAAAAATAATAATTATGGACGGAATAAGGACCCCGAGCATGGTATGGTCAGGAGACCTACCCCACGAATTAATGGCATTTAAACAATATGTTGCATTAATATTCAAGGGCCCGTTATCAAAATTGAAAAGCGAAGAGAGGATGACATACGTCCTCATATGGATCGGTGAAGAAGGGCTGAGAATATATAACACGTGGAACAATGAAACCAAAACTCTAATCGAATTTTGGGCCCACCTGAGCGAGGTCCTAGAGCCAAGGTCTAACTACAGACTGGCCAGACTACTACTAGAAAAGATGAAACAAGCCAAAGACGAACTAGTAGACGAATACATGACTAAATGCATGCTCCAAGCGAAGAAATGCAAATTCCGTGATGAAACCGAGATAGAAACGCGCCTGATAGAGCAAATAATCAGAGGAGGCGCTCACGACAAAGTCAGGGAAGATATACTCTGCAAGGACAACACCCTAACACTCGACCAGGCCATGAAAATCGCCCGTACCTACGAAGCACTACAGAGCGAGCTCAAGGAGTTCAAAGCCGGCTCCAACACCCATATCGATCATGTTAGTAATAGACTTAGTGAAAATAAACCTAAGACCGCATATCGGAAGACCAATAATCGCCTCGATAAATCACATAATGATAAGATTACTAATTATTATGTTACTTGTAAATATTGCGGCCTGAAACACACGGGTACCCAGTGCCCCGCCGCACAGTCCGAGTGTCGATTTTGTCACAAAATTGGTCACTGGGCTGCGGTGTGTCGCCAAAAATCTAAACCACTTTCTGCCCAGTACCATAATAACACAGGTCACGCCCGAAAACACGATCGCGGACACGACCGCACATACGATCGCGGACCCGACCGCACACACGACCGCTCATACGACCGCACGTTCGACGAGCTGAAATTCAACGACCTGAAACTCGACGAGATCGCAGCAGACCCGACAAGAGTACTGAACACTGTCCTACGCTTCACGCTGAGAGGGCTACCCGCGACCATGAAGGCGAAGGTAGACACAGGCGCGGAAGGAAACATCCTTCCACTACGTACGTATCTTCGAATGTATCCCGAGCACTGCAACAACGCACGACCAACGCTTGGTCACCTAAACCCAAGCCGAACCACGCTGACCGTCTACAACGGAGACAAGATGGTCCACTACGGAACAATCGATATCGACATCACGCTAAAGAAAAGTGCACGATCAAACATACCTCTATACACTTTTTTGGTCTCATATTCAACGAAACTGGAGCGAAACCAGACCCGGCAAGACTAGACGCGATAAGAGACATGAAATCACCAACGAACAAGACCCAACTACAAGAATTCCTGGGCATAGCCACATACATGAGCCCATTCGTACCAAACTTATCCACACACGCTGCGCCGCTACGAGACCTACTCAAGAAAGAAACCGACTTCACCTGGACATCTTCCCACGAAAAGAAATTCGACGACATCAAGACCTTGATCTGCAGAGACAGCGAACTCACATACTTCGATCCCGCAAAAGAAATCGTCATCCAAGTAGATGCATCAGGAAGAGGCTTGGGAGCAGTACTGACCCAATCTGGGAAGCCCATAGCCTACGCCTCAAAATCACTCACCGAATGCGAACAGAGATACGCAAACATAGAACGCGAGATGCTCGCCGTTGTATTCGGATGTACCCGTTTCCATACTTACATATACGGAAAACGGTGCACCATCCAGTCAGACCATAAGCCGCTCTCGATGATAATCCTCAAGAATATCGCGAGCGCCCCCACTAGGCTCCAAAGAATGCTCCTCAGACTACAATCGTACGATATCGACATAGAATACATACCCGGAAAATGCCTACCACTACCCGATACACTCTCGCGACAACCACTGCCAGAGGATAACGAGATACTGTTCGACAAGCAGATATCTTACACCCGCTTCAGTGAACCCAGAATAACGCAAATCAAGAACGAAACAAAGAAAGAAAAAGAACTTCAAGAACTAAGCAGCATGATCATCAAAGGATGGCCCAATGAAAGGAGAGATATCCCCCAGACAATACGAGAATATTGGCCTTTCCGCGACGAGCTTACCATAGAGAACGGCATGATCATCAAAGGAAATCAAATACTGATCCCTACACATCTACGACCCGAGATATTAAAAGATCTACATATTCCACACCTAGGAATCGTAAAGACCAACCTACTCGCAAAGACCTGTATATATTGGCCAAGAATGAACAAAGACATACAAGACCTAACAGGAGAATGTAGCGAATGCCAGACCCACCAAAGAAGGCAGACCCCCGTAGCATTCGTCAACAGAAGATTACCAAGAGAACCATGGGAGGCGATTGCAGCCGATCTGTTCGAGCTCAACAAAGAAAATTACCTGCTAGTCGCCGACATCTATACCAAATTCCCAATCCTAAGGAAACTAAGAAGCACCCACAGCAGCAGTATCATCCAGACACTAAAGGAGATATTTTCAGAACACGGAATACCGAGACACTTCCATTCCGACAATGGACCACAATTCTCGGCAACATCCTTCGCACAATTCGCTGCGAGCTGGGGATTCCAGCACAATACCAGCTCACCACACTATCCACAAAGCAATGGATTCATTGAACGACAGATACAAACCATAAAGAGAATCCTGACAAAGACCGACGATCCAGAAAAGGCCCTACTATTCTGGAGAGCCACCCCCCTAGAAAGGAACCACCCCTCTCCAGCCGAACTCCTATACGGAAGGATCATCAAAACGACGCTACCAAAGACCAAAGTACCAGCATCTACAAAACAAGACAAGCTGCTCAACGACCGACAAAAGAAAGCATCCGACCGCTATAACACCAAGGCACGAACAAACAAACCGACACTGAACAGTGGACAACGCGTGTTCATCAGAAACCCCATCAACAGCACATGGAGTCCCGGCACTATCCATGCGGAACACCCGTCCCCGAACTCGTACATGGTAGACTCAGATATCACCGGCTCAAGATTCCGACGAACCCTGACAGACTTGCGTAGAGACGACACTACCAGCGAAGACCCACCGGTCATCGCACAACCCGATGTCGCATACGAGCGACCATCACGCCAACGCCGACCACCGAGTCGCCTTGACCTATGACATGCGCAATAGCACATCACCCAAACTACGTATCCCTCACGACCAAACACAGTCCTGAGGTTGATTAGTATTATACTTACATCGGTGTCGCTATGACAACCTAGCATGTACCCCCATGTCAACAGACCTAACTTTGACTAACAAAGGGGGATGTTGTATTGTTATTTATAGTCATTGAATATGACCTGCGACCCTTGACATATTTCATATTAACTTCCTCTTGTAAATAAATATATATCTAGTTAGACGTGTTTTATTAATATATCAAATCTTCGTAGCACAAACTCGTAACTTAGCCATTCTTTGCATCCAGATCTATTCCGTTATAGTTAGAACAATAAACTATCATAACAATAGCTATTTATATGTAATAGCCAAATATTACCAAACTTAATCATTTTACAAAATAATATGAAGTAAAGCAATGCTTTAAAAGCAGGGTTGATTCGGTTTTTAAAAGTGGTTTTTTCAAATTGGTTTTTTCGTCGGTTTTTACGGTTTTTAACAAATTAATTTAACTTTTAAATTATAGTTTTTATGATAATACATTATTATTAATAATAATTATTTATATGTAATAGCCAAATATTACCAAACTTAATTATTTTACTAAATAATATAAAGTAAAGTACTATTTTAGACTACAATTTTGAGTATATTGTAACGGTTACCAGACACTGTAGCCGGCGATTTCAAAAGGGGTGGGACTATGGGCGTGGCTATAGCCGAAATACTCTAAACGCAAATAAAATAACTATAATATTTTTAACTATTATATAATCAAATTAAATGTTATAAATATGAATCAAAAATATAAAAATGATATCTATTCATTTATAATTATTTAAAAATAATGGTTTTTAACTGAGGAACTTATTAAATTTATTATAATGTTGAATAATAATTATGTTCCATTATATGATGTCTATATATTTAAAATTATAATGAAAATAATATAATTTAGTTAATTTTTTGTTATGAAAAAATTATAATTTGTACTTGTTTTAATTGTAATAACCGTAAAACCATAAAAAACGATAAAACCAGATAAAAACCGATAAAACCCGATAAAAACCATAAAAACCGGGTTTTTTTGTTTTTACGTAAAAACCGAAAAAACCATCAACCCTGGTTTAGTTATACTAGAGGGGGATGCAAGAGTTGGGAACGGTTTTCAAAATGTTATCAACAATTGAGGCGGCGGCAAGCGCGCACAGTGCTATATATATTATATATATATATATTATATGTATACTATATATAAATTATAAAATTTAATATAATATATATATATAAGTATATATACTATATATAAATTATATAATTTAATAAAATATATATACAGTGATGGGCACGATCGCGATCGACGATCGTTTGAAAATGATCGACTATCGTCAGCAACTGATCGCGATCGACGATCGTGAAAAAATTTTAAACATAATTTATATATATTTACATCAAGAAATAACAAAATAGTGGATATAATAATAACTTTTATTTATGAAAATGTTGAAATACGAATTAATTAATAATGAAATAATATTAATATAATGAATTTGCTTTCAATAGAACTAACAATTCAAAGTTAGTATCATTTAGTTTATTGCGTTTCGGTTTATTTATATTGGTAGCAATACTAAACATTCTTTCCACCGGCGTGGATGATGGGAGTATAGAATTGTATTTTATGAATAACATTTTTATAATAGGATAATTATTTAGCATATCTAAATTAGTATTTTTACTATTTATATAATTAAGTATTTCTATTTCTACCGTTGATTTAGAAGTGGATGGTCCATTATCATCAATAACATAGAATTCATCTGAATTAGTTTCGCTTTGTTCTGGTGTAATTATATATACCTCGTTATCTGGGATATGTCTATTAACATCTTTCTTAAATGTATATAACAACATATCTTTTTCTTCTATGTAATTACTTAACCAATTTAAAGCAGCCCGGATTGATACGCTTATATAATAATACGATCGACATCCACAATCGGCGATCGATATCGACGATCAAAATAATTATACGATCGACTATGATAAAAAATGATCGATTAAAAAGATCGACGATCGTTAGAAAATGATCGTGAAAAGTCGTGATCGTGCCCATCACTTTATATATAAATATAATATATAATATAAATAAAATCAGACCTCACGCGTTTTTTTTTATTGTTGCGCTATAGTTTTAACCCGTCACCATATATGATATATTTTATATAAGCTTTATCAATATCGGTAGGCATTGATGAGTAAGTATAAACATATAATCTATTGTAAACTGTATTATACAGTTAAAATGACATAGTGTATACACGTTCGCCGACAGCCTCACTTGCTGGTAACATTTTGAAAACCATTCCCAACTCGTGCAGTAACCATACTAGAATATAAGTATTATATTTGGATTATTATATAACTTATATTAACTTATAACATATATACTACGGTCATTTATACGTTCATAACAATTGGTACAACGGTAAATTCGATTTTTATAAAAATAATGACCGTAGTATATATGTTATCAGTTAATATAAGTTATATAATTATCCAAATATAATACTTATATTCTAATATAACTAAACCATTATATATTATCTATATAGTATATATTAGATAATAAAAATTGAATTGATCGTAGGTCCTACGGTGTAGGACCAATAGTTATGACCGTATTGCGGTAATACAATGACCGTGGAATTGACCTGTTGACCAATAGTTCTGTTGATCCATACATTTTATATAAATATTTATTTATTCAATTTAACTTAATAATTACGTTATTATAACGATTATAACGGTTATACAAATTAAATAATAATTATGTATTATCATAATTATTATGATAATACCGTATTATAATTATTATTAAATAATTATGATATTTAATAGTATATTAAATATCGTTCATTGACGAATTATAAATAAATAGAGTATAATTATATGTCTAAATATGTAAAATTAACTATGTTATTCATATTAATTAATATATAAATATAAACTATATAGAATGATAAATGTACAACTTTTATATTTTAAATGCGGTTATTTAAAAGTTTAATTTATTTACCTCTTATTTTTGTTTGGATAATTTTGAAATATAATATAATTTGCCAAAGATAATTTGAAAACAAATATATAATCTTTGATATAACAATATACAGTAGTTGGTAAAAATATATAATTACCGCAGCCTAAGTGCTTTCATAAATAATTCGTACCATTAATTATAATTAATACATAATTATATATGTATATAATGATTTATAATGATACATGATGATGTATTAGGTTGTATCATTGATTACAAATAAAATATCATAAATATATATATATATAATATTATAATTTAAAATATATGAAAATTAATTTTTTCTTAAATTTATATAATATAAATAATAATTATTAAAATACACTATAAAATAGTATACATTTATACTTGAGATAATTAGTAATATACCTTACCCTTACCATGTTTAGCTTGCTCGGCAGTTTTCGAATATATTCCTCCAACCATTTCTATGTTGACGACACATAATTTTACAACATAATCATCAATCGGAAAATTAAAAAATAATACAATATAATATTATCATACGAAATGATTATACGAAATAAAAATCTAAAAAAAGATGCATGCAAAATAGTAATAATAGTTAATAGATATTCAAGACACATAATTTTACAGCATAATCATTAATCTGAAAATTTAAATAATAACTAAATATAATATTATCATGCGAGGATATTACGAAATATAGATGAGATAAATCCAAGTTGATCTCAGTTTAAAAAAATAACTTGTATTAAACTGGGATATGTATATATATACATACATATACATATATGTAAAAGTAGAAATACTATAGTAATTAATAACATACTCTTATATTATACGCAAATAAAGAAAATGGTTCGATCCGGCAAAAATCCATTAATGCAGATTATAAATCGGATCGAAGAAATACAATCTCTGTTTCCTGTGGAAGATATTATTAAGACAAAATCTGTAGGATTAAAACACCCAAACAATATAAATGAATATAAGGAATTTATATGTAGGAAACTAATGATAATATGAATGTTGTTTGTAAAGTTTATTCAAATGTATATCCTTTATATGACCTCGATAACTTTACTTCGTATAATATTAAGATTATTATATTGAACTAATATATTGTGCATATTTAGTAAATAATATAATTGTTATCCCGATTATGAAATATATAAAATGAAGTTGTTCGAGTTGGTGTACCCCTTTAAAAGATTTTTAGATTTTTTTAGATTTATTTGGAAATAATATATCCGGATTTATTAGTTTCCAATTTCATCCAAATTTATCTGGATTTTTTTAGATTTATTTGGATAAAATATTTCCGGATTTGTAAAATCAAAATTTGTCCATATTTATCTAGATTTATTTGGATTTATTTGGAAAAAAAATATCCGGATTTATTAGTTTCCAATTTCATCCAAATTTATCTAGATATTTTTGGATTTATTTGGAAAAAAAATATCCGGATTTATTATTTTCCAATTTCATCCAAATTTATCTAGATTTTTTTGGATTTATTTGGAAAAAAAATATCCGGATTTATTATTTTCCAATTTCATCCAAATTTATCTAGATTTTTTTGGATTTATTTGGAAAAAAAATATCCGGATTTATTATTTTCCAATTTCATCCAAATTTATCTAGATTTATTTGGATAAAATATTTCTGGATTTGTAAAATCCGTATTTGTCCAAATTTATCTGGATTTTTTTGGATTTATTTGGAAATAATATATCCGGATTTATTATTTTACAAATTCCATCCAAATTTATCTAGATTTATTTGGATTTATTTGGATAAAATATTTCTGGATTTGTAAAATCCATATTTGTCCAAATTTATCTGGATTTTTTTGGATTTATTTGGAAATAATATATCCAGATTTATTAGTTTCTAAATTTGTCCAAATTTATCTAGATTTTTTTGGATTTATTTGGAAATAATATATCCGGATTTATTAGTTTCCATATTTGTCCATATTTATCTGGATTTTTTTGGATTTATTTGGAAATAATATATCCGGATTTATTAGTTTCCAAATTTGTCCAAATTTATCTAGATTTTTTTGGATTTATTTGGAAAAAAAATATCCGGATTTATTAGTTTCCAATTTCATCCAAATTTATCTAGATATTTTTGGATTTATTTGGAAAAAAAATATCCGGATTTATTATTTTCCAATTTCATCCAAATTTATCTAGATTTTTTTAGATTTATTTGGAAATAATATATCCGGATTTATTAGTTTCCAATTTCATCCAAATTTATCTGGATTTTTTTAGATTTATTTGGATAAAATATTTCCGGATTTGTAAAATCAAAATTTGTCCATATTTATCTAGATTTATTTGGATTTATTTGGAAAAAAAATATCCGGATTTATTAGTTTCCAATTTCATCCAAATTTATCTAGATATTTTTGGATTTATTTGGAAAAAAAATATCCGGATTTATTATTTTCCAATTTCATCCAAATTTATCTAGATTTTTTTGGATTTATTTGGATAAAATATTTCTGGATTTGTAAAATCCATATTTGTCCAAATTTATCTGGATTTTTTTGGATTTATTTGGAAATAATATATCCGGATTTATTAGTTTCTAAATTTGTCCAAATTTATCTAGATTTTTTTGGATTTATTTGGAAATAATATATCCGGATTTATTAGTTTCCATATTTGTCCATATTTATCTGGATTTTTTTGGATTTATTTGGAAATAATATATCCGGATTTATTAGTTTCCAAATTTGTCCAAATTTATCTAGATTTTTTTGGATTTATTTGGAAATAATATATCCGGAT
The DNA here is from genome assembly GCA_964019155.1 of Osedax fenrisi. Lineage (NCBI taxonomy): Eukaryota > Metazoa > Annelida > Polychaeta > Sabellida > Siboglinidae > Osedax > Osedax fenrisi. The sequence continues at coordinate 32,333,103 of OZ025242.1, forward strand.
TTGTAAAATCCATATTTGTCCAAATTTATCTAGATTTTTTTGGATTTATTTGGAAATAATATATCCGGATTTATTAGTTTCCAAATTTGTCCAAATTTATCTAGATTTTTTTGGATTTATTTGGATAAAATATTTCCGGATTTGTAAAATCCATATTTGTCCAAATTTATCTAGATTTTTTTGGATTTATTTGGAAATAATATATCCGGATTTATTAGTTTCCAATTTTGTCCAAATTTATCTAGATTTATTTGGATTTATTTGGATAAAATATTTCCGGATTTGTAAAATCCATATTTGTCCAAATTTATCTAGATTTTTTTGGATTTATTTGGAAATAATATATCCGGATTTATTAGTTTCCAATTTTGTCCAAATTTATCTAGATTTATTTGGATTTATTTGGATAAAATATTTCTGGATTTGTAAAATCCAAATTTGTCCAAATTTATCTGGATTTTTTTGGATTTATTTGGAAATAATATATCCGGATTTATTAGTTTCCAAATTTGTCCAAATTTATCTAGATTTTTTTGGATTTATTTGGATAAAATATTTCTGTATTTGTAAAATCCATATTTGTCCAAATTTATCTGGATTTTTTTGGATTTATTTGGAAATAATATATCCGGATTTATTAGTTTCCAAATTTGTCCAAATTATTTAGATTTTTTTGGATTTATTTGGAAATAATATATCCGGATTTATTAGTTTCCAAATTTATCCAAATTTATCTAGATTTTTTTGGATTTATTTGGAAAAAAAATATCCGGATTTATTATTTTCCAATTTCATCCAAGTTTATCTGGATTTATTTGGATTTTTTTGGAAATTTTTTTTATTTTTAAATTTACAAAAAACTTATTAATTATAAACCCTTTATAAAATAAGAGTATATTTGAAAGGTTTAACCACTTTTTTTTTTTGCCAAATCTTACCAAATCTTGCCAAAAAAAGTTTGCTGGGTATAGCCCCATACGCATTAAGTGTCTCTTATGGATATAGCTTAGCCTCATACTCATCAAGCGTCGATTTTGGTTATAGTCTATCCAGCCTCATACGCATCAAGCGTCGCTTTTAGTTATAGTCTATCCAGCCTCATACGCATCAAGCGTCTATTATGGATAGAGCCGGTGTCGTATTGAGATGATGCCAACTATCGATATGATATCAAATGAACTTTGACATTTCTATTATCGCCCATAGATTTTTAAATTCACATTTACAGTGTTATAATAGCATATTATTATATTGTATATTAAATAATTAGCATTGTATATAAACATTACCATGTTGGTAATGAAAAATGTATTTTAAACGATATAATCGAATTATTTTTTGTAATAGTATTTATTTCATTTAGGGTTTATTTGAGGGTTTATTTAATTTCAAATTAAATTAAAAAATTTTGAAATAATTAATTTATTATGGATATTTTGAAATAAACGAATGTTAATGTATTAAAATCATAAGTACTTATATCAATTAATTAAAGTGAATAATATTACATGTGAATACAATAAATTAGTTCAATTCTGGATTCATAAACTTAATAAACAAGTAGAATTATAGGTTTCGGACATTTATAATTAAATAACATTAAATAAATTCATTTAAAAATAGTTTCAAAGTTATTAATATACTATGAATTCAGAATTGAACTAATTTATTGTATTTGTATGTAATATAATTTACTCTTTTGAATTAATATAAATACGTATAATGTTAATACATTAAAATTCGTTTATTTCAATATATTCATAATAAATTAATTATTTCAAAATTTTTTAATTTAATTTGAAAATAAATAAACCCTAAAATAAACCCCAAATGAAATAAATACTATCACAAAAAAATAATTCGATTATATCGTTTAAAATACATTTTTCATTACCAACATATACATATTTATATACAATGCTAATTATTTAATATCCAATAATATAATATGCTATTATAACACTGTAACACTTTTTAATTTGTTATACCGTAAATGGTATACCAGGGCGCCACGGGGTTATACCATTTTTTAATCAATGTTATACCATTTATTTCTAACAGTGTATACACTATTCTTACCTGGTGATTTTATAATATAATTACTAATAATTATAAGATGATATAAATATATTGGCTCGGTGACAACTATAAAAAATAGTATTCTTATTTTGGACACATTTAGAATATTTAAGGGGATGAGCACTTTATTCGTTTTATCATAATAAATATGTATTTAATTTAATTTTAATTGATTAATTATACATCTCTACATATAAATATTATGATATAAATCTAATGATTTATATATAAATGGATTATATATTTTTCAAAATCTAATAAAATTGTAAATAATATTAATCTAATAATTTACTTTCTTCAACTAGCATTACGTTCTCTATTTACACCTAAACTAATGTATGAATATAAGCAAAGGAGTCACTACAAGGCATAACAATAACCAATGAATATGTATATAAATATGTTTGTATAATTTTCATCTAACACACAACATAGGTGTTGATTTTGATATTTATATGATTTATCCCTGATCTACATTATATTATATACATAATTTACAACACCTATATACTCTACAGAGAATAAAGTAGCAATATAAAATGTAGGTATACATATACTTCTTCTAAATAGAATATCTTGAAATATAAGTCACAAAATAATTATTTACTTATACCAGACATATATAATCATTTAATAATAAACCAGTTCTATCCATCTCCTGCTCCTTTAGCCAGATATCCTTCCAATATTATTGTTCCCTGCTTTTATTGGTATACTATTTTGCATCTATTCGTTATATATTGTTTATATATTTTATTGTTTAATTTTATTGTTTAGTATTTAATTAATTTTTGAGTATAATTTTATTTAAATAATTAAAATTTCAAACATATTATTAATTTTTTCATTTAAATCTCTAAATTCAAATCACCAACGATATCCCCATCGATATCCTCATCGAAATTGTTAGTGTGGCATAGGCTTTAGCATTTAAAACATATAATTATCTCTATCTATTAAATAGAAAATATATTTATAAAACGAACGGCACTCATCCCCTTAATACGTGAATATTTTATTGAAAAAAAATATCTAATAATTAAATATTATTATTATAATATATATATTCCATAGATATGAGAAGTATATTACAACAAATTATATTATAAAGTTTTAATTTAATGTATACATAAAATAAATGTTATATAATTTTAATTGTAATATTAACCATTATTAGAACACACTTTAATCGATTTAAAGGCTGCCGCAATTTTTCTATCAATTTCACCATTCGTCATCTCTTTACAGTTACACTTATATTTATCTGTAATTATTTACAATTAATATAAACATCAACAGAATACATTTTATAATAAAGTAACATAACACGGATACAAATTAGTGTACTAATAAACTTTAATTTAGGGTACAGTGAAGACAAATGTAGTACATAATTAATATGTACACTAATTAGGGTATAGGAGTATAACAATAATGTAGGGTATTGGTGTCATATTTAGGTCACATATATCCCTTTACTGGGTTATAGATGAATATAATTTAATTTTTTTTCTACATGTTTCAATTATGTTATGAATATATTATAAACATATGATAAATAATTTCATAAATACATTATTTATAAAATAAAAGTGTAGGAAGATACCTACAAAGTACAACTATATACTTTTGTACTCATTTTAATATAAGATCATATAAAATAACATTATATTAAAAAGCGAGTAAAAGCTAATTTATATAAAATTTAATAGAGCAATGAAAACATTGTAGTTCACAAATCGCAGCAAACCTAAATTTATAGATATATCTATTTCGATACTGCCGATAGTATGAATACTAATCACGTTGCGTAGATATGGAGTATTATATCTTTGCTTCGCAAAATCTTTGTTATTATTATTATTATTATTATTATTTAAAAACCTGGTTAAGACATAGTTGGTCTGTTATTTCATCCAGCGCTTTCCTTGCATAGTGTTGCCTTTTTAGAACTTAGCTCGGATCAAGGAATATTCGGAGCATACTGTAATTATTATAGGTTTTTTAGATAAAATACAAATACATTTTTCATAAATAATCAAATATAAATATACAATTAAATTAAAATATGAATACAGATAACTGGCGCTAAATTATTATATATATATATATATATATATATATATATATATATATTTATATAGATTTAGTATCATTTAATATCAATTTGTAAGTATTATCTGTCTGTATCGAATATGATACCCTTTTATTTTGATTACTGAATATAAAGTCAAAGTAAAAATACTTGTTTCGATATTATACACACTAGTACATGTTGTATATTATAAGAATTATATACATGTGATATTATTATAATTTTAAAGTATACAAAGATACATGTAAAATATTTTAAATGTGACTTAGGCAATAGTAATAAAAACAAACAAGGGCCATATTTGATATTCTCTATGTAATCATAGTCTATGATATTTACTTAGCTCATCCCATATCTATTAAAACATGTTTGTTCAAAATTCAAATCATTCACTCGCCACCACCTGCAATTTTACGATATATTTTGAACCGAAATTATCGTTATTTAGAGAGCTCAAGTGATTATATTTTTTAATATCTGCGGCTAAAACTTAGTTATTATATTAATCTGTATTACATATATTTATTTATATGTGTATAACTAGTAGTATACATTTAATGTAGTTTTAAACAGGGTTGATGGTTTTTTCGGTGTTTACGTAAAAACCAAAAAACCCGGTTTTTATCTGGTTTTATCGGTTTTTATTGTTTTTACAATATAAACAAGTACAAAATATAATTTTTTCATAACAAAAAATTAACTAAATTGTATTATTTTCATTATAATTTTAAATATATAGACATCACATAATGGAACATAATTATTATTCAACATTATAATAAATTTAATAAGTTCCTCAGTTAAAAACCATTATTTTTAAATAATTATAAATGAATAGATATCATTTTATAGCTATTTAAATAAAAATATAATATCAAATGTAATTATATAATATGATTACATTTGATATTATATTTTTGATTCATATTTATAACATTTAATTTGATTATATAATAGTTATTTTATTTGCATTTAGAGTATTTCGGCTATAGCCATGCCCATAGTCCCACCCCTTTTGAAATCGCCGGCTACAGTGACTGGTAACCGTTACAATATACTAAAAATTGTAGTCTAAAATTGTACTTTACTTTATATTATTTAGTAAAATAATTAAGTTTGGTAATATTTTGCTATTACATATAAATAACTATTATTAATAATAATGTATTATCATAAAAACTATAATTTAAAAGTTAAATTAATTTGTTAAAAACCGTAAAAACCATAAAAACCATGGTTTTAACAACTTGAAAAACCATAAAAACCGACGTAAAAACCCATTTGAAAAAACCAATTTTAAAAACCGAATCAACCCTGGTTTTAAATATTAAATGTGATTATAAAATATAATAATTATAATAAATATGATATGTGATTTTATTGATAAGTTATTTTGTATAACTTTCAGGAATCAGATTTATAGTAGCAGATATTTAAAAATATAATCATCTGAGAATTATAATAGTGATAGTGGCTGATCTAAATAGATTACAAAATTGTTTATAATTGTTTATAAAATACATTTATCTGCTCGATATCTAGTAAATGTTTTAAAATAATGTGAAGCAGCCGATATCTGGCTATAAATATCAGATCGATATCGGGCTGTAGTTGTTGTGATATGAGCTTTAATGGTGAATGGACCAATACCACGAGAGTGACGTTTAAAAAAATAACCTGGTTAAGACATAGTTGGTGTGTTATTTCATCCACACTTTCGTTGCAGGGTGCTTCTTTAGAGCTTAACTCAGATCACGGCATATTCAGCGCATACTGTTCAATTTTCTGTTGTATACTAGGCAGGATTCCCAGTCAGGTACGTATGTATCAATGATGTATTAGTTGATATAATTTTAAATATTATACCTATTATAGGTTTTTTAGATAAAAATACAAATACATATTTCATATAGTTGGCAATATAGCATGTTATTGTATATTGTAACAATTATTACATGTTAGTTTTTATATATATACATATATATGGTTAAATTCTATATCATTATATTACGAAAATACCACGGATAGTACGAATGGTAGGCAAAAATTAAATAACTATAAATAAAAAAGTGTATGCGTGTCTCTCAAGGCGTTCGTCGAGCGAATACATTATTTGTAGTTACTAATTACTTTGTATAGGCTCACTTCGGGATATAAAGAAGCTAAAAAAACTGATGAATAAAACTAAACAAAATAAATCAAATAACCCAAAATATCAATTAAAACGAATGGTCACCATTATGGTATATATGTATATTTTTATAAAGTCATTATTCCATATATACATGTTCTATTTAGATTTTATTTTCGTATATATAATAAATGTGCGTAACGCACGCCTTGCCCGCCACACGTGAACTTTGCTATTTATAGTTATTTAATTTTTTTAATTTTTTTTATCATCGGTATTCCCCCATACCACCGGCCTAAATAAATGATACATACTATATTTTACAATTTAATTTACAATTCCAATTACATTTGTTACATATTTTGATAATAATTATTATTTAAATACACATTTGTAAAAACATATGACTTTTAGTATGATTTAAAAAGCTTTGCGATTTTTAAATTAAGCTACGCTTTAAAAGTTCAAAATTGCCTTGTAAATATTCATAGTACCAGATTATCCGATGTTAATACATCAAGTTATGGACACAATACTCTGTTTATATTGTAATACATTTGGATCAACAGAACTATTGGTCAACCGGTCAATTCCACGGTCATTGTATGACCGCAATACAGTCATTTATACGGTCAGAACTATTGGTCCACCGGTCAATTCGATTTTTATTATCTAATATATAGTATATAATAGGGTTGATTCGGTTTTTAAAATTGGTTTTTTCAAATGGGTTTTTACGTCGGTTTTTACGGTTTTTTCAAGTTGTAAAAACCATGGTTTTTATGGTTTTTAACAAATTAATTTAACTTTTAAATTATAAATTATAATTGCCTACATTATATGTTATATCAGTGAGTGGGTAGGACTCTCATCTAATTACACTTATATGCCTACGATACAATGATTATGTGATAACAAATTTAATTACGCCACCATTAGGCAGAATATTCTAATTATGAATTATTTATATATTGAAATGTAAACATATATCGTTTTTATGATAATACATTATTATTAATAATAGCTGTTGTATTGTTATTTATAGTCAATGAATATGACCTGCGACCCTTGACATATTTCATATTAACTTCCTCTTGTAAATAAATATATATCTAGTTAGACGTGTTTTATTAATATATCAAATCTTCGTAGCACAAACTCGTAACTTAGCCATTCTTTGCATCCAGATCTATTCCGTTATAGTTAGAACAATAAACTATCATAACATGGTGACAGCGGTAAAAAAACGAACGCCAGAATCAGACATTTAAAGCCTTTTAAAAAAAAAAGCACGTGTACGGAAAAAAATTTTTTTTAACAAATTTAAAAAAAATAATAATTATGGACGGAATAAGGACCCCGAGCATGGTATGGTCAGGAGACCTACCCCACGAATTAATGGCATTTAAACAATATGTTGCATTAATATTCAAGGGCCCGTTATCAAAATTGAAAAGCGAAGAGAGGATGACATACGTCCTCATATGGATCGGTGAAGAAGGGCTGAGAATATATAACACGTGGAACAATGAAACCAAAACTCTAATCGAATTTTGGGCCCACCTGAGCGAGGTCCTAGAGCCAAGGTCTAACTACAGACTGGCCAGACTACTACTAGAAAAGATGAAACAAGCCAAAGACGAACTAGTAGACGAATACATGACTAAATGCATGCTCCAAGCGAAGAAATGCAAATTCCGTGATGAAACCGAGATAGAAACGCGCCTGATAGAGCAAATAATCAGAGGAGGCGCTCACGACAAAGTCAGGGAAGATATACTCTGCAAGGACAACACCCTAACACTCGACCAGGCCATGAAAATCGCCCGTACCTACGAAGCACTACAGAGCGAGCTCAAGGAGTTCAAAGCCGGCTCCAACACCCATATCGATCATGTTAGTAATAGACTTAGTGAAAATAAACCTAAGACCGCATATCGGAAGACCAATAATCGCCTCGATAAATCACATAATGATAAGATTACTAATTATTATGTTACTTGTAAATATTGCGGCCTGAAACACACGGGTACCCAGTGCCCCGCCGCACAGTCCGAGTGTCGATTTTGTCACAAAATTGGTCACTGGGCTGCGGTGTGTCGCCAAAAATCTAAACCACTTTCTGCCCAGTACCATAATAACACAGGTCACGCCCGAAAACACGATCGCGGACACGACCGCACATACGATCGCGGACCCGACCGCACACACGACCGCTCATACGACCGCACGTTCGACGAGCTGAAATTCAACGACCTGAAACTCGACGAGATCGCAGCAGACCCGACAAGAGTACTGAACACTGTCCTACGCTTCACGCTGAGAGGGCTACCCGCGACCATGAAGGCGAAGGTAGACACAGGCGCGGAAGGAAACATCCTTCCACTACGTACGTATCTTCGAATGTATCCCGAGCACTGCAACAACGCACGACCAACGCTTGGTCACCTAAACCCAAGCCGAACCACGCTGACCGTCTACAACGGAGACAAGATGGTCCACTACGGAACAATCGATATCGACATCACGCTAAAGAAAAGTGCACGATCAAACATACCTCTATACACTTTTTTGGTCTCATATTCAACGAAACTGGAGCGAAACCAGACCCGGCAAGACTAGACGCGATAAGAGACATGAAATCACCAACGAACAAGACCCAACTACAAGAATTCCTGGGCATAGCCACATACATGAGCCCATTCGTACCAAACTTATCCACACACGCTGCGCCGCTACGAGACCTACTCAAGAAAGAAACCGACTTCACCTGGACATCTTCCCACGAAAAGAAATTCGACGACATCAAGACCTTGATCTGCAGAGACAGCGAACTCACATACTTCGATCCCGCAAAAGAAATCGTCATCCAAGTAGATGCATCAGGAAGAGGCTTGGGAGCAGTACTGACCCAATCTGGGAAGCCCATAGCCTACGCCTCAAAATCACTCACCGAATGCGAACAGAGATACGCAAACATAGAACGCGAGATGCTCGCCGTTGTATTCGGATGTACCCGTTTCCATACTTACATATACGGAAAACGGTGCACCATCCAGTCAGACCATAAGCCGCTCTCGATGATAATCCTCAAGAATATCGCGAGCGCCCCCACTAGGCTCCAAAGAATGCTCCTCAGACTACAATCGTACGATATCGACATAGAATACATACCCGGAAAATGCCTACCACTACCCGATACACTCTCGCGACAACCACTGCCAGAGGATAACGAGATACTGTTCGACAAGCAGATATCTTACACCCGCTTCAGTGAACCCAGAATAACGCAAATCAAGAACGAAACAAAGAAAGAAAAAGAACTTCAAGAACTAAGCAGCATGATCATCAAAGGATGGCCCAATGAAAGGAGAGATATCCCCCAGACAATACGAGAATATTGGCCTTTCCGCGACGAGCTTACCATAGAGAACGGCATGATCATCAAAGGAAATCAAATACTGATCCCTACACATCTACGACCCGAGATATTAAAAGATCTACATATTCCACACCTAGGAATCGTAAAGACCAACCTACTCGCAAAGACCTGTATATATTGGCCAAGAATGAACAAAGACATACAAGACCTAACAGGAGAATGTAGCGAATGCCAGACCCACCAAAGAAGGCAGACCCCCGTAGCATTCGTCAACAGAAGATTACCAAGAGAACCATGGGAGGCGATTGCAGCCGATCTGTTCGAGCTCAACAAAGAAAATTACCTGCTAGTCGCCGACATCTATACCAAATTCCCAATCCTAAGGAAACTAAGAAGCACCCACAGCAGCAGTATCATCCAGACACTAAAGGAGATATTTTCAGAACACGGAATACCGAGACACTTCCATTCCGACAATGGACCACAATTCTCGGCAACATCCTTCGCACAATTCGCTGCGAGCTGGGGATTCCAGCACAATACCAGCTCACCACACTATCCACAAAGCAATGGATTCATTGAACGACAGATACAAACCATAAATAGAATCCTGACAAAGACCGACGATCCAGAAAAGGCCCTACTATTCTGGAGAGCCACCCCCCTAGAAAGGAACCACCCCTCTCCAGCCGAACTCCTATACGGAAGGATCATCAAAACGACGCTACCAAAGACCAAAGTACCAGCATCTACAAAACAAGACAAGCTGCTCAACGACCGACAAAAGAAAGCATCCGACCGCTATAACACCAAGGCACGAACAAACAAACCGACACTGAACAGTGGACAACGCGTGTTCATCAGAAACCCCATCAACAGCACATGGAGTCCCGGCACTATCCATGCGGAACACCCGTCCCCGAACTCGTACATGGTAGACTCAGATCTCACCGGCTCAAGATTCCGACGAACCCTGACAGACTTGCGTAGAGACGACACTACCAGCGAAGACCCACCGGTCATCGCACAACCCGATGTCGCATACGAGCGACCATCACGCCAACGCCGACCACCGAGTCGCCTTGACCTATGACATGCGCAATAGCACATCACCCAAACTACGTATCCCTCACGACCAAACACAGTCCTGAGGTTGATTAGTATTATACTTACATCGGTGTCGCTATGACAACCTAGCATGTACCCCCATGTCAACAGACCTAACTTTGACTAACAAAGGGGGATGTTGTATTGTTATTTATAGTCATTGAATATGACCTGCGACCCTTGACATATTTCATATTAACTTCCTCTTGTAAATAAATATATATCTAGTTAGACGTGTTTTATTAATATATCAAATCTTCGTAGCACAAACTCGTAACTTAGCCATTCTTTGCATCCAGATCTATTCCGTTATAGTTAGAACAATAAACTATCATAACAATAGCTATTTATATGTAATAGCCAAATATTACCAAACTTAATCATTTTACAAAATAATATGAAGTAAAGCAATGCTTTAAAAGCAGGGTTGATTCGGTTTTTAAAAGTGGTTTTTTCAAATTGGTTTTTTCGTCGGTTTTTACGGTTTTTAACAAATTAATTTAACTTTTAAATTATAGTTTTTATGATAATACATTATTATTAATAATAATTATTTATATGTAATAGCCAAATATTACCAAACTTAATTATTTTACTAAATAATATAAAGTAAAGTACTATTTTAGACTACAATTTTGAGTATATTGTAACGGTTACCAGACACTGTAGCCGGCGATTTCAAAAGGGGTGGGACTATGGGCGTGGCTGTAGCCGAAATACTCTAAACGCAAATAAAATAACTATAATATTTTTAACTATTATATAATCAAATTAAATGTTATAAATATGAATCAAAAATATAAAAATGATATCTATTCATTTATAATTATTTAAAAATAATGGTTTTTAACTGAGGAACTTATTAAATTTATTATAATGTTGAATAATAATTATGTTCCATTATATGATGTCTATATATTTAAAATTATAATGAAAATAATATAATTTAGTTAATTTTTTGTTATGAAAAAATTATAATTTGTACTTGTTTTAATTGTAATAACCGTAAAACCATAAATACCGATAAAACCAGATAAAAACCGATAAAACCCGATAAAAACCATAAAAACCGGGTTTTTTTGTTTTTACGTAAAAACCGAAAAAACCATCAACCCTGGTTTAGTTATACTAGAGGGGGATGCAAGAGTTGGGAACGGTTTTCAAAATGTTATCAACAATTGAGGCGGCGGCAAGCGCGCATAGTGCTATATATATTATATATATATATATTATATGTATACTATATATAAATTATAAAATTTAATATAATATATATATATAAGTATATATACTATATATAAATTATATAATTTAATAAAATATATATACAGTGATGGGCACGATCGCGATCGACGATCGTTTGAAAATGATCGACTATCGTCAGCAACTGATCGCGATCGACGATCGTGAAAAAAATTTAAACATAATTTATATATATTTACATCAAGAAATAACAAAATAGTGGATATAATAATAACTTTTATTTATGAAAATGTTGAAATACGAATTAATTAATAATGAAATAATATTAATATAATGAATTTGCTTTCAATAGAACTAACAATTCAAAGTTAGTATCATTTAGTTTATTGCGTTTCGGTTTATTTATATTGGTAGCAATACTAAACATTCTTTCCACCGGCGTGGATGATGGGAGTATAGAATTGTATTTTATGAATAACATTTTTATAATAGGATAATTATTTAGCATATCTAAATTAGTATTTTTACTATTTATATAATTAAGTATTTCTATTTCTACCGTTGATTTAGAAGTGGATGGTCCATTATCATCAATAACATAGAATTCATCTGAATTAGTTTCGCTTTGTTCTGGTGTAATTATATAAACCTCGTTATCTGGGATATGTCTATTAACATCTTTCTTAAATGTATATAACAACATATCTTTTTCTTCTATGTAATTACTTAACCAATTTAAAGCAGCCCGGATTGATACGCTTATATAATAATACGATCGACATCCACAATCGGCGATCGATATCGACGATCAAAATAATTATACGATCGACTATGATAAAAAATGATCGATTAAAAAGATCGACGATCGTTAGAAAATGATCGTGAAAAGTCGTGATCGTGCCCATCACTTTATATATAAATATAATATATAATATAAATAAAACTCAGACCTCACGCGTTTTTTTTTATTGTTGCGCTATAGTTTTAACCCGTCACCATATATAATATATTTTATATAAGCTTTATCAATATCGGTAGGCATTGATGAGTAAGTATAAACATATAATCTATTGTAAACTGTATTATACAGTTAAAATGACATAGTGTATACACGTTCGCCGACAGCCTCACTTGCTGGTAACATTTTGAAAACCATTCCCAACTCGTGCAGTAACCATACTAGAATATAAGTATTATATTTGGATTATTATATAACTTATATTAACTTATAACATATATACTACGGTCATTTATACGTTCATAACAATTGGTACAACGGTAAATTCGATTTTTATAAAAATAATGACCGTAGTATATATGTTATCAGTTAATATAAGTTATATAATTATCCAAATATAATACTTATATTCTAATATAACTAAACCATTATATATTATCTATATAGTATATATTAGATAATAAAAATTGAATTGATCGTAGGTCCTACGGTGTAGGACCAATAGTTATGACCGTATTGCGGTAATACAATGACCGTGGAATTGACCTGTTGACCAATAGTTCTGTTGATCCATACATTTTATATAAATATTTATTTATTCAATTTAACTTAATAATTACGTTATTATAACGATTATAACGGTTATACAAATTAAATAATAATTATGTATTATCATAATTATTATGATAATACCGTATTATAATTATTATTAAATAATTATGATATTTAATAGTATATTAAATATCGTTCATTGACGAATTATAAATAAATAGAGTATAATTATATGTCTAAATATGTAAAATTAACTATGTTATTCATATTAATTAATATATAAATATAAACTATATAGAATGATAAATGTACAACTTTTATATTTTAAATGCGGTTATTTAAAAGTTTAATTTATTTACCTCTTATTTTTGTTTGGATAATTTTGAAATATAATATAATTTGCCAAAGATAATTTGAAAACAAATATATAATCTTTGATATAACAATATACAGTAGTTGGTAAAAATATATAATTACCGCAGCCTAAGTGCTTTCATAAATAATTCGTACCATTAATTATAATTAATACATAATTATATATGTATATAATGATTTATAATGATACATGATGATGTATTAGGTTGTATCATTGATTACAAATAAAATATCATAAATATATATATATATAATATTATAATTTAAAATATATGAAAATTAATTTTTTCTTAAATTTATATAATATAAATAATAATTATTAAAATACACTATAAAATAGTATACATTTATACTTGAGATAATTAGTAATATACCTTACCCTTACCATGTTTAGCTTGCTCGGCAGTTTTCGAATATATTCCTCCAACCATTTCTATGTTGACGACACATAATTTTACAACATAATCATCAATCGGAAAATTAAAAAATAATACAATATAATATTATCATACGAAATGATTATACGAAATAAAAATCTAAAAAAAGATGCATGCAAAATAGTAATAATAGTTAATAGATATTCAAGACACATAATTTTACAGCATAATCATTAATCTGAAAATTTAAATAATAACTAAATATAATATTATCATGCGAGGATATTACGAAATATAGATGAGATAAATCCAAGTTGATCTCAGTTTAAAAAAATAACTTGTATTAAACTGGGATATGTATATATATACATACATATACATATATGTAAAAGTAGAAATACTATAGTAATTAATAACATACTCTTATATTATACGCAAATAAAGAAAATGGTTCGATCCGGCAAAAATCCATTAATGCAGATTATAAATCGGATCGAAGAAATACAATCTCTGTTTCCTGTGGAAGATATTATTAAGACAAAATCTGTAGGATTAAAACACCCAAACAATATAAATGAATATAAGGAATTTATATGTAGGAAACTAATGATAATATGAATGTTGTTTGTAAAGTTTATTCAAATGTATATCCTTTATATGACCTCGATAACTTTACTTCGTATAATATTAAGATTATTATATTGAACTAATATATTGTGCATATTTAGTAAATAATATAATTGTTATCCCGATTATGAAATATATAAAATGAAGTTGTTCGAGTTGGTGTACCCCTTTAAAAGATTTTTAGATTTTTTTAGATTTATTTGGAAATAATATATCCGGATTTATTAGTTTCCAATTTCATCCAAATTTATCTGGATTTTTTTAGATTTATTTGGATAAAATATTTCCGGATTTGTAAAATCAAAATTTGTCCATATTTATCTAGATTTATTTGGATTTATTTGGAAAAAAAATATCCGGATTTATTAGTTTCCAATTTCATCCAAATTTATCTAGATATTTTTGGATTTATTTGGAAAAAAAATATCCGGATTTATTATTTTCCAATTTCATCCAAATTTATCTAGATTTTTTTGGATTTATTTGGAAAAAAAATATCCGGATTTATTATTTTCCAATTTCATCCAAATTTATCTAGATTTTTTTGGATTTATTTGGAAAAAAAATATCCGGATTTATTATTTTCCAATTTCATCCAAATTTATCTAGATTTATTTGGATAAAATATTTCTGGATTTGTAAAATCCGTATTTGTCCAAATTTATCTGGATTTTTTTGGATTTATTTGGAAATAATATATCCGGATTTATTATTTTACAAATTCCATCCAAATTTATCTAGATTTATTTGGATTTATTTGGATAAAATATTTCTGGATTTGTAAAATCCATATTTGTCCAAATTTATCTGGATTTTTTTGGATTTATTTGGAAATAATATATCCGGATTTATTAGTTTCTAAATTTGTCCAAATTTATCTAGATTTTTTTGGATTTATTTGGAAATAATATATCCGGATTTATTAGTTTCCATATTTGTCCATATTTATCTGGATTTTTTTGGATTTATTTGGAAATAATATATCCGGATTTATTAGTTTCCAAATTTGTCCAAATTTATCTAGATTTTTTTGGATTTATTTGGAAATAATATATCCGGATTTGTAAAATCCATATTTGTCCAAATTTATCTAGATTTTTTTGGATTTATTTGGAAATAATATATCCGGATTTATTAGTTTCCAAATTTGTCCAAATTTATCTAGATTTTTTTGGATTTATTTGGATAAAATATTTCCGGATTTGTAAAATCCATATTTGTCCAAATTTATCTAGATTTTTTTGGATTTATTTGGAAATAATATATCCGGATTTATTAGTTTCCAATTTTGTCCAAATTTATCTAGATTTATTTGGATTTATTTGGATAAAATATTTCCGGATTTGTAAAATCCATATTTGTCCAAATTTATCTAGATTTTTTTGGATTTATTTGGAAATAATATATCCGGATTTATTAGTTTCCAATTTTGTCCAAATTTATCTAGATTTATTTGGATTTATTTGGAAAAATATTTCTGGATTTGTAAATTCAAATTTGTCCAAATTTATCTGGATTTTTTTGGATTTATTTGGAAATAATATATCTGGATTTATTAGTTTCCAAATTTATCTAGATTTTTTTGGATAAAATATTTCCGGATTTGTAAAATCCATATTTGTCCAAATTTATCTAGATTTTTTTGGATTTATTTGGAAATAATATATCCGGATTTATTAGTTTCCAATTTTGTCCAAATTTATCTAGATTTATTTGGATTTATTTGGATAAAATATTTCTGGATTTGTAAAATCCAAATTTGTCCAAATTTATCTGGATTTTTTTGGATTTATTTGGAAATAATATATCCGGATTTATTAGTTTCCAAATTTGTCCAAATTTATCTAGATTTTTTTGGATTTATTTGGATAAAATATTTCTGTATTTGTAAAATCCATATTTGTCCAAATTTATCTGGATTTTTTTGGATTTATTTGGAAATAATATATCCGGATTTATTAGTTTCCAAATTTGTCCAAATTATTTAGATTTTTTTGGATTTATTTGGAAATAATATATCCGGATTTATTAGTTTCCAAATTTATCCAAATTTATCTAGATTTTTTTGGATTTATTTGGAAAAAAAATATCCGGATTTATTATTTTCCAATTTCATCCAAGTTTATCTGGATTTATTTGGATTTTTTTGGAAATTTTTTTTATTTTTAAATTTACAAAAAACTTATTAATTATAAACCCTTTATAAAATAAGAGTATATTTGAAAGGTTTAACCACTTTTTTTTTTTGCCAAATCTTACCAAATCTTGCCAAAAAAAGTTTGCTGGGTATAGCCCCATACGCATTAAGTGTCTCTTATGGATATAGCTTAGCCTCATACTCATCAAGCGTCGATTTTGGTTATAGTCTATCCAGCCTCATACGCATCAAGCGTCGCTTTTAGTTATAGTCTATCCAGCCTCATACGCATCAAGCGTCTATTATGGATAGAGCCGGTGTCGTATTGAGATGATGCCAACTATCGATATGATATCAAATGAACTTTGACATTTCTATTATCGCCCATAGATTTTTAAATTCACATTTACAGTGTGATATAATAATAGCATATTATTATATTGTATATTAAATAATTAGCATTGTATATAAACATTACCATGTTGGTAATGAAAAATGTATTTTAAACGATATAATCGAATTATTTTTTGTAATAGTATTTATTTCATTTAGGGTTTATTTGAGGGTTTATTTAATTTCAAATTAAATTAAAAAATTTTGAAATAATTAATTTATTATGGATATTTTGAAATAAACGAATGTTAATGTATTAAAATCATAAGTACTTATATCAATTAATTAAAGTGAATAATATTACATGTGAATACAATAAATTAGTTCAATTCTGGATTCATAAACTTAATAAACAAGTAGAATTATAGGTTTCGGACATTTATAATTAAATAACATTAAATAAATTCATTTAAAAATAGTTTCAAAGTTATTAATATACTATGAATTCAGAATTGAACTAATTTATTGTATTTGTATGTAATATAATTTACTCTTTTGAATTAATATAAATACGTATAATGTTAATACATTAAAATTCGTTTATTTCAATATATTCATAATAAATTAATTATTTCAAAATTTTTTAATTTAATTTGAAAATAAATAAACCCTAAAATAAACCCCAAATGAAATAAATACTATCACAAAAAAATAATTCGATTATATCGTTTAAAATACATTTTTCATTACCAACATATACATATTTATATACAATGCTAATTATTTAATATCCAATAATATAATATGCTATTATAACACTGTAAATGTGAATTTAATAATATATGGGCGATAATAGAAGGGTCAAAGTGCATTGGTATCATATCGATAGTTGGTATCATCTAAATACGACACCGGGCTATAGCCCCATACGCATTAAGTGTCTCTTATGGATATAGCCTAGCCTCATACGCATCAAGCGTCGCTTTTGGTTATAGTCTATCCAGCCTCATACGCATCAAGCGTCTATTTTGGATAGAGCCGGGCTATAGCCCCATACGCATTAAGTGTCTCTTATTGATATAGCCTAGCTAGCCCCATACGCATTAACTGTCTCTTATAGATATAGCCTAGTCGAGTTATAGATATATGTTATATAACGATGGAGATGATAGTGACAATGAACAGCGACAACAGTGCAAGACCCGGAACCCGCAAACACGATGACAGATATCGACTTCTAATAAATCTTACCCGAAATACGTGTAACATGATTGCCTCTGAAAGTCTTAATTACTTCAGTATACTAAGTTTAATTCATGCGTAATTGTATAGTTTACGACCCTAAAGATATCGTGGGCATAGCGAGACCGATTGTGTTCTAGGCTTTTTATCACTCGAAGTCGAAGCGAACGCTTCGATGAATTATCTAACGATAATCTTTTCCACTAATAATCTTTATTTACAAATGGATAAACTCGCTCGATACCCATCTCACTTTTTGTAAATATATTGATTACTATTACGACCAAACTATTTCATTAACTTTTATGTAAACAATAAATTTATTGTACCCAACAACTTTAATTTGAACAATTATATTAATAAACACCAATATATGTTGCGCTATCTAATTATCTATCGTTAATATATAAATATATATATATATATATATATATATATATATATATATATTTATATGCAACTTATATATTATATATATACACATATGTATATATATATATATATATATATATATATATGTAGTATGGCAACTACGTGTATAACTGTGTGTAGGTATTTATAATTATGTTGTGCATGAAGTATACATGTGTTATGTAATTTAGATAAATGTTAATTTAATATATTTTGTGATTTGTGTTTTTTATATAATTTGATTTCTGGTTTGTAAATTTCAATTAGTTGACGTGCCTTGAACGAATGTAAATGTTATGTAATTTGGATGAATGTTGATTAAATATATTTTGTTATTTGTTTTTTATATAATTTGATTTCTGTTTTGTAAATTGTAAAAGAAAGCGTAGTTTATAATTAGATTAACTAGTTTAATCTAGTTATCTAATTAGAGATACGCCCACTACGCCCATCACGTGATTTCGTTATTATCGAGAAGTTAGGTATGATATGGTTTATTAGTGCATACAGCGTACACTGAAAGGCTAGTAAATCATATCATATTAATTGTGAGAACTTCTCGATTGATACATATTTAATCATGCTTGTTGATATTATGATGTTTAATATGTATTCATATTTGTTTTAGTTTGAGGTTTCCTCCATTCGCGATTCGTCCAATACGTCCATCCTCCATTCCCCATATACACCCATCCACGAACGCACCCCTTCCCTATCTACCCCATCCTCGAACGACACCCCACCCCCATCCACGTCCATCCACGAACCACACCACCTTCCCCATCCACGTCCAGTTTCCATTCAATAAATCTATAACCTGTAGAGAACTATCATTCTCCGTTTTCCGGAGACAACATTGGTGACAGCGGCGACCGACAGCGCATAATTTGATTGGACGGAAGGAAGACGCTATATTACGGGAGACGAAGACGACACGGTACGACGAGAAACGACGACGACGCAATACTACGAGAGGTGACACTGTACGACGAGAAGGGACGACACGTTGAATAATACGAGACGCGACAATATCGGTGCACTAATCCGGAGGAACCTTCAACTTTCACGCTAGTTAATTTAATTATAAAATACGCTCTCCTCGTAATTAAATTGATTTATAAAGTGTACGTTTGTGAGTGAGTGTTATTGTGTGCATGATATTAAGATCTGGTAGAGTAATATATATAAAGAATAGTATAGAACTTAACAATTATAGTATGAATGATTTGTCGTATGTAAGATTAGATAAGTTTGATGGGAGTACGGATGTTGTAAGGTGGTTGAATGAGTTGGATGAATGTGTAAAGTTAAAGGGTTTGAAAGAAAATGATGCAGCATCATTTGCATGCTATCATGTTAAGGGGGAGGCTAAAATAGAGTTAATGATGATGTTAGGAAATGATATGATAAACATTACAAAATTAAAGGAATGCCTGAGAGAGAGATATGCATTAAGTAGATGTAAAATGCAATTATTTATGATATAATGGCAAGAAAGCAAGGGGAGTCAGAGAGTGTAAATACCTTTATAGATTGTTTGTTAGAGTTAGGTATGGAACTTAGAGTAATGGAAGGGAGTTGGGAAGAAGTGATTATTGAAAGTATACGAAATAATATACGGTCGGTAGAATTAAGGAGAAGTCTTATTGGGTTGGGGAAAACATCTATTAAAGAGTTGAGGAAGTTTAGTGTAAAGTGGGAAAATGTAGGTGAAATGATATCAGAAGAGGTGTGCTATAAAGTAGATGTTAGAGAGCTAGGTATATCGAAAGTAAGTACATTAGAGGATAGAATAAGACATTTAGAAATATCTAACAGAGAATACGAAGAGAAGTGTCGTGAATTAGAATCAATGATTAGTAGTGGAAGTAGAAGAGAAGTAGTGTGTTATAAGTGTGGTAAGAAGGGGCATGTAGCAAGATGGTGTAGAAGTTCTTTAAACTAGAATGCTCTACATTAAGCGGGTCGGGTAGAGCAAGTAGAGATAACCGCAGAGAAAGACTGAGATCTGGGAATGAGAATTTGGTAGCTGACGCATTATCAAAGGGACAATATATGCCAGATATAGAGGAAGAGGTAGAAGATTATGAAGGGGATATAGCAGAGTTGGGAATTATAGATATATTACCAATTATGGAGAGAGGTAACTTAGTACTGGAGCAGAGTAAGGATATGGTTATTAAGAATGCATTAGTAGTAGCAGGGAAGTATGATTACGTAGGCAGATTAGTAATTAAGGAGGGAGTTCTATTTGAGAAAAGGGAAGGACATAATGATAGGTTGATGGTACCAAGGAGTTTAGTTATAGATGTGGTGAGAGGAGCACATGAGGATAATGGTCATCAAGGGATTGATAAGACAATCAGTAAGATAAACGAGACATATACGTGGTCAGGCAAGTATCGGGATATAAGGATGTATATAAGAAAGTGTATGGTCTGTAATACAGTAAAGGAATATGATGTATTAGAAGTTGGAGATATTGTGAGAGTAACCCGTAGAGTAGTGGGAAAGAGGGAGTTACCAAATAGTTGGGGAGATAAGAAGTGGATAGTAATAGAAAAATTAGTAGATAATGCGGTGTATAGAATTAAGAATAATGAATGTGTTAAAAGTGAGAATATAATAAACTTAAAGCGAGTAATTGAATAAATGGAGATAAGATTTTTTCGGTTGGGGTGAATGTAGTATGGCAACTACGTGTATAACTGTGTGTAGGTATTTATAATTATGTTGTGCATGAAGTATACATGTGTTATGTAATTTAGATAAATGTTAATTTAATATATTTTGTGATTTGTGTTTTTTATATAATTTGATTTCTGGTTTGTAAATTTCAATTAGTTGACGTGCCTTGAACGAATGTAAATGTTATGTAATTTGGATGAATGTTGATTAAATATATTTTGTTATTTGTTTTTTATATAATTTGATTTCTGTTTTGTAAATTGTAAAAGAGAGCGTAGTTTATAATTAGATTAACTAGTTTAATCTAGTTATCTAATTAGAGATACGCCCACTACGCCTATCACGTGATTTCGTTATTATCGAGAAGTTAGGTATGATATGGTTTATTAGTGCATACAGCGTACACTGAAAGGCTAGTAAATCATATCATATTAATTGTGAGAACTTCTCGATTGATACATATTTAATCATGCTTGTTGATATTATGATGTTTAATATGTATTCATATTTGTTTTAGTTTGAGGTTTCCTCCATTCGCGATTCGTCCAATACGTCCATCCTCCATTCCCCATATACCCCCATCCACGAACGCACCCCTTCCCTATCTACCCCATCCTCGAACGACACCCCACCCCCATCCACGTCCATCCACGAACCACACCACCTTCCCCATCCACGTCCAGTTTCCATTCAATAAATCTATAACCTGTCGAGAACTATCATTCTCCGTTTTCCGGAGACAACATATATATATATATATATATATATATTCTAGACATTTATTTAAAATTATAAATAAATGCATATATCTACAATGTAAATAATTATTATTATATTACTGTAAATTATTGACAGTCAAATACACATAATTATAAATATATAACATTTATGTGCAATTTTCCTTTTATGAGCCTTTCCTTGATTTTGAACACCATTATTATGGATACACCAAACCAAACAAGTGAAATAAGTATTTTAACTAAAACCCACAATATTAGCACCTTAATAAGCACGCCCAACTTTAACTATGATATATATCGGCGGCCAAGATGAGCATTCACTATTATTATAATGGCGTGATAAAATATAAAGATTCTATTTAAAAAAATATTCTTCTATACATTTGAATATTCTAGTATAATAGTATAATTATTATAACTTTATAGAGTTATCATATTTATAGCGGCATAAATTTAAAAGAGAATGGCGTGCGTCGAATTCGCCATTTAAAACCAATAGAGGCACTCCTAAAAAGATCGCGAAATTGCGTATACATTTTATATAATTATTATGCTAATATAATATTATTTATTAGCATATTTATAATAATAATATAAGAAAATATTATATTAGCATAATATAATTAATTTACTTGTAAAAGGCAATTTATTTAGGTTTATTTTTATGAGAGTTATGACAATTAATTACACAAAAACAGATAAGTTTATTCGAAAAAATATAAAAATAAAATAATTATTTGAATATTGTAATTGTGGTTTTCTGTAATGGCGTCAGTGGTTTTCAAATTGTTACGCTTTTGAGATATCGAATCACAGTCTACCTCACTCTAATGTCTATGATAGTACCTCAACATGTACATTTAAAATGAAAAAATAACATTAACACTAGATATCGAAATAGTATATGAAATGTTAAATCATGTGATATTTTTATTTAAATTTCTTGTTTTCTAATTATATACATACATTTAAAATCATTACAATATAATACAAATTATAATACAATATATGTAGTTTTTTTTAATATTATAATTTATAAATAATATATATTTATATTATATATTTATTTTTTACATTAAATTACATAATTACTAATTAGTTTAAGTTTTTGTTTTATAATTATATACACAAGTTTAAATTCATAACAATACAATACATGTTTTTTTTAATATTATGATTTATAACAATATATTTATCATTTATTTTATTTGTTTATATTAAATATAAATAATCAGTGTATTCTATTGTTATATAATTTTATTATCATTTTAAAATCATGTCAATACATATTATAATACAATATACATGTATATTGTATATAATTTATTATTTACAATTACAATAAATATAGAAAATTATTATTATAAAACTATTAACACTAGATGGCTATATCAAATTATTAGGTTACACACATTTACACAATTGCAATATCTTTCCTTTGGAAAATCATTGGTTACCATACTACACACACATATATATATATATATATATATATATAACAAATGCATATCAAATTACAATTTAATTGTATAATTAATTAATTTACTATTATCAAATTACGTGAATTCGAGAAGAGTGCAATTAATTAATATATATATACACTTATTAATAGCTATTAATGAATAAATGGTCACTTTGTAGTTACATAGGCGATGTAATGTGTCGTCTTTCTAATACATAAACTATTTACTTAAACTCATATGCATATTTATTTATTAGATTATTAATTATATATTTGATTATTCGCTGTTAATTTGGCACATAATTATTAATTATCTACAAATGGCAAACATGTAAGTAGTATTTAACATTGTAACATTGATTTATTATCGTATAATATAAATGCACTATAGTGTATATACATATCAAAGATATTGTGAAGTAAATATATTGCACTCCCTATCTATCTCTAGTACTTTAACATTTAATATAATCTGACTATTAACACTAGATGGCGATATATTATATGAAATGTTATATCATGTGATATTTTTATTTAAATTTTTTGTTTTCTAATTATATACATACATTTAAAATCATTAAAATATAATAAAAATTATAATACAATACATGTAGTTTTTTTTAATATTATAATTTATAAATAATATATATTTATATTATATATTTATTTTTTACATTAAATTACATAATTACTAATTAGTTTATGTTCTTGTTTTATAATTATATACATAAGTTTAAATTCATAACAATACAATACATGTATTTTTTTAATAATATGATTTGTAACACTATATTTATAATTTATTTTATTTGTTTATATTAAATATAACTAATCAGTGTATTCTATTGTTATATAATTATATTATCATTTTAAAATCATGTCAATACATATTATAATACAATATACATGTATATTGTATATAATTTATTATTTACAATTACAATAAATATAGAAAATTCTTATAATCATACTAATACCGCTAGATGGCCATATCGAATTATTAGGTTACACAAATATACACAAGTGCAATATCTTTCCTTTGGAAAATCTTTATACATATACCTATATATATATAGAATATAAGCTATATTGTCATCTTATTCCAGTCATGTATTTCATAACATTATATTGCGCACAGCGTGTAATATACTGAACTATTCTGATTTTCATAATAATCACGTACGTCATAATATAAATACCACAAGCTAAATCTAAAAATATTATTATTTATATACTTAACTTGTATTATTAATTAAAATTAATAAAAATAAATTAATTAATTACTAATTAAATTATAATAAATTATTCATAAAATGAATTTTAAATAATGTAATTGTAATTTATCTGATTGGTTCATCAATAATATATAGTTTATCTAGTGGTATATAGGATGTCCGTATTATAAAACATAAAACAGGGTGTCCATATTTGGACATGAGTACCGAATACGGTTATCATCCCCGTTATCAATGAATACACATTTTTTTTTTAAATCACAATAATATCATATACCTAATATTAATATACTGTAATTTTTGAATACAAATATTGAGTCATAAAATGTTAAGACCATTTATTGTTAAAATATCCGTACACTGTTAGAAATAAATGGTATAACATTGATTAAAAAATGGTATAACCCCGTGGCGCCCTGGTATACCATTTACGGTATAACTAATCAAAAAAGTTATACCATATTTTATAAAAAGTTATACCATATTTTATATAAAGTTATACCATCATTTATACCATATATTATATAAAGTTATACCATATTTTATCAAAAGTTATACCAAATTTGATATAAAGTTATACCATCATTTATTAAAATTTATACCATATATTATATAAAGTTATACCATAATTTATACCATATATTATATGAAGTTATACCATAATTTATTAAAAGTTATACTATATTTTATTTAAAGTTATACCATAATGTATTAAAATGTATACCATATATTATATAAAGTTATACCATAATTTATTAAAAGTTATACTATATTTTATTTAAATTTATACCAGTGTTTATAATAACTTACTAATCTATATTATTAATTTATATATGGAATCAACATTTATAATGATCATTTATTTTCTAAAAACCACATATTTTGGTGTATAAATATTGTTATTTTGTTAACAGATACATTTTTAAATAAATAACGTGATACAAAATTACATAAACAATTAATGTTTGTAGGACATGTTATGTGAAACAAATAAAATGTATACCACTTAATACAATACGAAATCAATTATTTTGAACGAAAAGCAAACAATTATCGACACACATAATAAGCATCCTCTTTTCTGATATATGAAGTCATTATTTCCTGCAATAAAAATTCAAATATTTATATAAGTTTATTTATATTTATTATTAATTAATATTTATATAAATAAAGTACTATTATATATAATATACTATAATATGGTATATTATATAATATTATATATATATATATATGTATATATATATATATATATATATATATATATATATATCTTATAAGATACTTTATACAGTTAATATCATATATGATAGTATACTATATAAAGTATACTCTAGAATTGTAATTAGAAAAATCCATTATTTTATATTAATTACTGCAGTTATATATATATATATATAAATATATTATATATATTATATATATATATATATATATATATAATAGAGTATACTATACTTTTAAATTAGCATACGAAAAATCAAATATTTAAAATAACTATGATATTAAATCTATAGTTATTAAGTAATTATTAAGTAACCTTATCTTTATTTTCATTGATACTAGTGAAAATTCATTTTTCAATAATTCGTAATCTCCCATCATAAAATATAAGATTTCCGCATCTATTTTAGGAAATATTATATTATATATTTAATTATACACTTTATAATCTATATTTGATTAAGGATAGAATGATATTGATAATATTTGTACAACAGTTAATATTATTTGTATATATACCTATTAGTAATATAATTTAAATTTAATTACATTGTGAGCTAAAAATATAATAAATAATTGACCATATATGGATATATAGTATACATATATTCATTCTTGTTCTATCATTCATAGTGAACAGACGTGTATTTTCTATTCAATAATATTCTATTGTTAAACTTGCACTATAGAATTCTATAGATTCGTTTGCTGATGTAATCATAGTTAAATTTATCATAATATTATATAAATACTACATTGATATACTGGACATTCAATTCAGAATATCTTCAGCACCCACCGACCGGAGGACCTCCGTCTGGTCTATGCTCATTGGTAGTCTGTAAAGTCTACCATAATCAACGTTTAGTAAACATTATGTCACCTAGAAAAAATACTAATAAAAGTAATAAAGGAAATGAAACCATAGATATGTTAATGGAAATAATTAATAATCAAAAAAATATAATTATTAATCAAAATAAAATAATTAATGATTTAAATGATAAATTTGATAGTAATAAAATACTTCTAGAGAATATAAATTCTAATATAAATAATCAATTTAAAATTAATAATAACAAAACTTTTGCTGATATCACAAAAAAAAATATTGAGCAAACAATAAAAAAAAATTTAACTAATACTATAAATAAAACTTTAATAACAAATAATAATAATATTGATAAAACCAAAACTATAATTTTATATAATTTAAAATCAATAGATGATAATTATATCAATAGATATAATGATGAAAAGAATAAAATAAATAAAATAATAAACATACTTGATATAGACAATATTAAAATAAATAAATTTCATAGAATTGGTAAATATATAGAAGGTCAACATTCAAGACCATTAAAACTCATTCTAGAAACTCAACTTCAGAAGGAGGAATTTATTAAAAATGCTTACAAATTAAAAAATACTGATTTAAACCATATAGGAATATCAATAGAATATTCATTTGAACAACTACAAGAAATAAAAGATCTAAAACAAGAGGCTAAAAATAAATCTTCCAGTGATACAAAATATAAAGTAATAACCCTAAATAATAAATTTAAAATAATTTGTTGTGATAATTATGAATAACTCAATTTTATCATATTTACATTTTAATATACGTAGTCTTAATAAGAACTTTGATAAATTAAAATTTTTTATCAATAATCAAAAAATAAAACCAAATTGTATATGTCTTACTGAAACTTGGTTAAATGAAAGTAATAATAAAAATTTAGATATATATGGATATGAACTAATACAATTAAATAGAGAAAATAAAAATAAAAAACGTGGTGGTGGTGTCGCTATATATATTGACATATCACTAAACTATATCATTATTAATCAATTATCAATACAAATTCAAGACTCAGTAGAAATACTGACTATAAAAATTTTAATAAAAAACAATCAACATTTACTATCAACTATATACAGAAGCCCATCATATAATGTAGATACATTCATTGATCTATTTTATAATACCTTTAATAATATAAATAACAAAATATTTATATTAGGTGACCTCAATATAAATATACTTTCTGACAATATATATACTAACAAATTTAAAGATAATCTAGAAATACTTGGTTTTAAATCTATTATTAAAAATTATACAAGAATCAATAAAAATAACAATAATACCTTAATCGACCTATTATTAACTAATGTAACTAATATTAAAACATCTGGTGTATTGGTAAGTGATATCACTGATCATTTCCCGATATATTTTCAATATTCTATAAAAAATCAATGTAAGTTAAAAAATACTATCAAAAAATACTATCAAAATATATAAAAGACAAACAAAAACAAAAAATATTAATAAATTAATGGAAATATTAAAAAATGAAAAATGGATAGATGTTTTATCAAACAATGACCCAAATGAATCTTATGCTAAATTTATTAATATATATGAAAACATTGTTGATCAATCAATGCCAATAATAGATAAAATTATTAAAAACTGAAAATAAGTGGATGACTGGTGATATTAAAAGAGATATACACACTAAAAATAATTTATATAAAATTTATATAAAAAATAGGAAAAATGATATACTGGTTAAATATAAACATATAAAAAATATCATTGCTAATAAAATAAAAATTGCTAACAAAAAATTTTTTTCTAATGATATCAAAAATGCAAATACTTCAAAAAAAAAATGGAAAATAATTAATAATAGGTTAAATAGAAAAAATCACAATACATTACCAAATAATTTTATAAATACAAATAACAAAGTACTTAATAAGCCTTTAGATATAGCTAATGGATTTAATGAATACTTCATAAACACTATTGAACAATTGAATAGTCAATTCAATCAAGTGAATAATAATTCTGTTTTAGACAGTATAAAAACTAACAAAAATACAATATTCCTTACACCAGTTACAGATAAAGAAATAATTAATATAATTGCCCTAAAGGAACATAAACATTCATTAGATATAAATAAAATAAATATGTATATTTTAGATATATCAAAATCATATATTATTCAGCCATTAAAGCATATTTTCAATCTATCAATTAATAAAGGAATTTTTCCTGATAAAATGAAAATAGCTATCATAAAACCTATACATAAAAAAAAAAGTAAAAACAATTTTGAAAATTACAGACCCATATCACTATTACCACAAATATCAAAAATACTTGAAAAATTAATATATAATAGATTAGAACATTTTATAAATAAACATAAATTAATATCAAATAATCAATACGGATATCAAAGAAATAAAAATACTATAGATGCAATAACTGAATTCTATACAAACATATTAAATAACAAAGAAAATAATAAAAAAACAAATACAATATTTTTAGACCTATCAAAAGCATTTGATATGTTAGACCATAATATTCTATTTAACAAATTAGAAATATATGGCATCAGAGGTCATGCCTTAAATTTAATTAAAAGCTACCTATTAAATAGAGGTCAAACAACTTCTATTGATAATAAGTTATCTGATATATTAATAAGTAATATAGGAGTTCCACAGGGTTCAGTTCTGGGACCATTGCTATTCATTATTTATATAAATGATATAACACTATTAACAGAAAATGATATAAATATAACCACTATTTTATTTGCTGATGATACATCAGTTAGTGTTTCAGCCAATAAAATAAGTGTTTTAATAAATGATACAAAAAAAATATTAGATAAATTAGAAATATGGTTTAAAAAAAATAAATTAATAGTAAATACTGAAAAAACCAAAATAATAATTTTTTTTAAAACACGTGAATTTTCGAATTTTAATATTGACTACGCTATATACAATCAACAAATACAAATAATAGATAAATATAAATTTCTAGGTATTATAATAGATACTAAACTAAATTTTAAAACACATATATTATCAATAAAAAAAAAAATCTTACAAATAACTTATATGATTAGAAAATTTTCTAATGAATTACCACATCATATTCTTATGTTACTATATAATTCACTTTTTTTTATCTAATCTTCATTATGGGATAGAAATATGGGGCAACAATTATAGTAATATAATAAAACCTCTATATAATATACAAAAAAAAATACTTAAAATAATATATCTTAAAAAAACTAATACAACCTATAATTCACAATATACAAATAAAGATATACAACCCCTACCCATATACACAAACACACTTACTATAAAGCAAATCACTGAATATAAAACATTATGTTACATGTATAAAAATAAAAATAGATTCAAAAATAACATTAATAAAAACAATAACTATAATCTAAGAAATAACAATGAATATGAAATAAAAAATAAAAAATGTACTTTAACAAATAATAGTTTATTAATAGTTGGAATTAAATTATGGAATAAACTAGATGAAAATATAAAAAAAAGTAAAAACATTAACATATTTAAAAGAAAAATAAAAAAAATACTTATTTCAGAGAATAATTAAAGATATAAGATGAAGAGAAAGAAGAGGATGGCAGCCTTTATAAAAGTCGATGACTTACTGGTAGCCTTTTGGAGAAAATTTTGTTTTTATTATAGCTATTATATTATTATTATTATGATTTGTTAATCAAACATATATGTAATACTCCAATAAATTTGTTTCATTCATTCATTCTTTCATTCATATCATATCCATGGTCTAATAAAATATAATTGCATATTTATTTTATATATATATTTAACTAATGTTATTAATTATATTACCTGTTTGATCAGTTTGCGTAGTAGCGCCACCTAGTACATCAATATATTCGTCTATATATTTTTGTATATACGTTATATGCTCTAGCATCCCCATCAACTCACTATTCTTCTCCGGGATTTTTTCTAATATTTTAAGTGAAATTTGAAATTCTGCAAATAATTCTTCAGTTTCCTGCATATTAATATATAGAATATATTAATCATAATTTTATATAATATATATATATATATATATATATATAATAAAGTGAATGTTCTAATACAATTTATTAATCAAATCAAAGACCTGTTGAACATAATAATAATAATAATAATAATAGTACCTACCCGAAGATATGCAGAACGAAGAATGAGGCAATCTCACCGAGTGGAATTTATTCTATAGAAAAATAACGAAATATACTTTACAGACGATACAAATATAAAATACTAGAAAAATAAACATTTACATGGCTATGGCTATGCAATTAACACAGAGCGTGACACAGACATCTAGTTTAAAGTTGTTATGTTGATATATCGATTTATGTTACGTAATGTTAAATGCATTTAAATGTATATTTAATCGAATTTATTATAATCGATATATCTACAACTTTGACTTTATAACATATATATATATATGAATGAATGAATGAAATCAGTTTATAGACATACGACATACTATGTATATCATACGTCTATGGAGGATCAGTGAAAGCCTAGGCTTTATTTGGTCGATACCTCCAATATGTTCATGTACATGTATATATATATATATAATTATATAATTATATGCTAACAATTTAATTATATATTATAAATAATATATAAATATATTATAAAATTATATATTATATAAACTTTTATATTATATATAATATGATATAATATGTATATATATATATATATATATATATATATATATATATATATATAATATAAGTATAAATACCTTATGTATATTATAATGTGTTGAAAAATAGATGCTTCTCATGTTGAGTGTAGAGTGGAAATATAATGTGTTAATAAATAAAATAGAATTATGGAACTATGGGTTGATTATGAGTTAATTTTGGGAAATATATATAATATACAAATAATGCCTATTAGCTTGTATTGTAAATAAATTAATAACAATAGTTTTTTTTATAGTTCTATCAGTGATATCTCCCTGGTTATATTCCAAATATCACCTAGGTTTTTATATGAGGGATTATTTAAATCAATATTTTATCATTAATATGTATATATATATATATATATATATATATACGTACATAGATACATACATACATCCATACATACATACATTCATATATATATACTCGAATAATTATAAGTATTTGTATATAAAATATAGGAAATATGTATATGTATACATATTTCCCTATAGGTAATCTATATAGTTTCTGAAAGCCAGTTTAATTGAAATTAGAAGCAATACATGCTATGTCTATAATACTATAACACAACAATAAATAAACTGTTATATTAAGGATACTATGATGAATTCTATTATGAATTATATTTCCTATACATTTTATTTCCAATCAAATATAAACTTAATTTCAAAATGTTATGGTATAACTGGTATTTCCATATTGTATACCATATAATTCATAAAGTTATACCATTATATTTAATAGCTAATGGTATAACTAAAAATTACAAATGTTATACCATATAATTTGTAATCTTATACCATTTAATTTAAAGCATAATATGCATGAAAATAGATTATCCATATTAATATAATATGGTATAAATAAATATGAACTCTATTCATAAAATTTTGAAATAATACTTATTTATACCAAAATAATGTGTTTTAATCAAAAAACGAAATATAAAACTGTGACGTCATAGTAGGATCCCAAATATAAATTCTAGGATATTTGAATTTTAAATTTAAAAAATATTTTATTCAATTTTTATTTTATATTATATATAGTTAAATAATTGATAATTATTTCGTAACTTTTGGATTATATTTAAGTTATAAACAAACATTTAGAATTACAAAGGACAATAAAAATCGTAATATGTAGATAGGTTTAGTAATTTGAAATATAAATGACGTATAATAATCAAAATAAATGAGGCTGTGAATTGTTCATTTTAATATAGTAAATTTAATGTGAATCCAAGTATATAAATGTTATTTATATATTATATAATGTACATATATATTAACTTAACATAATATTAATAAGAATAACATAATATATGTACATAATGTTATTAATTAATCAAATTACTATGTATGATCAAACTTGAAAATATCGTAATTTGTATGACCTAAATATATAGGTGTATATTTTAACTGCACGATATGCGTATTGCTTGCGATATATATTTCAATTACAATTAGTAACTATGATCTATATTTAGATGGGAGTGACATATCATATATAATATTGTAAATTACTAGAGATAAGATATATATCGATCATATTTACTGCTGGCAATATAGTTTGATAAAATTATATAGAATGATCAATTATATTTTAAGATAGTAATAGACATGATTAAATATAATATATAATCACTGAATAATGATATGGAATTATAATAATGAAATATTATTTAAAAATTAATGTGTTAAAAATATTAAAATCCTTTGATGTGTTTATAAATTAATTATAATTCTATTTACATAATTATAATTTTTTTTTATATATTTATATATTTCATATATATATATTATGTGTATATTAAGATATTTATATATATATATATAGTGTATATTATAAACTCATGTGTATTATAAATTTTATATAATTAAACATTTTATATATATATATATATATATATATTATAATATAACTTTATATCATAATCATTTATTATTTAATATAAGAATTTGTACTATGGTATTGTATATATGCAAACATTACTTATATAACAGAGTTGTACAGTTTTGTACAAAGTATTCTTCTCAAAGTAATTATCCATATGACATTATTTAAAGTAGATTAAATCTTTAGTTATATGTGAACTATACAATAAATTAGTGCATAAGCAATGCCATAAGACATATGGTTAAATAGTTTTTTAATCACAATTTATGGTAAGTAAGCTATATAATTTAAAGTAAACTTTGATATTTTAATGAAGGCGAACTTGATGAAATAGTACATGAATATATAGAGGATAGTGATAATGATACAGGATTAACTGGATACAAGTTTCAAAAATGACAAAGCGTAATAGCGTATACCAAGAATATATAATATAAGAATTATCAAATTCAATTTAATCGTAGAAAATTTTCCAAGAACACAACAATTTTGCGAAGCATTTCATGAAGCAATATTTTGTAATATATCCTTCAGAAAACCTCTGATATGAAGTTAAAGTAGTCATATTTAATTAGAGTAAATACAAACACCCATGGACAACTATAAAATACTGAATATTAAAGTGCAGTTATTATTTAAAATATGTATATAATATTGCCATGAATGCAATACCACTTCTTATATGGATGATAGTGATGTGGAGAATATATATATATATATAACATTTCATATGTAAATAGAAACACTATTATTATAATATTTAATAATATCTATTATTATGTACATTTAAAAAAAACCTAAGTAAGAAATATTCATGATATGGTATTGGAAAAGTTGAAAATGGATATAAAGTATCTCACAGTCAATGAGATGATTGTGGTAAAATCATAGAAATTAGAGGTATAATTACCCCATACCCCACTCTATAGCTATGGGTAAATTACTACTTACAATATCACACTTATGTGTGTTTAAACAATCAATTATTTGTATAAATGAATATTTTTTTATAAACTATATTTTATATTTAGGTGATATGTATCATTACAATAAATCATAGATAAACCAGGTTCTTAATTAATATATTATATACTACTTATTACACTAAATATACATTAGGAGAAGGGTTAGTCAGATAAATTGAAGAACCTGTTATTTATGGTATTTTTTTTACTAATTTATATTTATTATATTATGCCGATATGAAATATGAAAAAATTTCTAAATCTATAAAACTGCTATTAGTTGATTAATATGAATAATTAATTATCAATCTCCATTTTATAGATATATTATAAGATTTGATAACATATAATTTAATTGAATTTATTATTAAAACATATAATATTAATATTTTATACCAAATTACAATTTTAAAGCATCCAGTATATTAATTATTATCAGAACGAAATTATTTCTATATATATATATATATATATACATATATATATATATATATATATATATATATATATATATATATATATATATAATTAATATATTTTATCTATAGGTTAATATTTAGTTTGAATCCAGAATTATCTATAATATACATTATTCTTCAAAGTATAGCATCAAGTTTTCTTAGAGCGCTTACATCAGATTCTTTCTCCAAGAGTTTCTTTGTTATCGCTTGAATTTCAAGTACACATACCATATAAATATATAATATCATATATTTAAAGTAGATTTAATAATAGATATATTAATCATATTATTATTATTATTATTATATTATATAATATATGTTTATGTATATATATATCATATTTATATGACATTTTTAAGTGTATGAAAAAATTTTATATTGCAATTAGTTTAACCGAATAACTTATTGTACCTATATTTTTATTACTAGAATAGAATTTATTGAATTACTATATATATATATATATATATATATATATATATATATATATATCATATAATGTACATATATATTGTATATGATCATTTAGATATAATAATCAAGTTTATATAGACAACATATTAAGTATGCATTGAATACTATTCAATATGTTATTAAACACTCAGATATATTAAAATTATAAGTCCTATACTATAATTTATAATTAAAATATAAAATTATAATAATAAGTTATATTAATATTATACTAGATGATAGATTATAAAGTAGATCGATGCTTAGTATAATAATAATAATAATAATAATATTAATAAAAATATTTTGAATATAATTTTATTAAAATCATTATACTAAGCACCGATCTAATTTATTATAAGTATAATGTTATGTAATTAATAAATATAATAAATATAAACATTATATGATGCTGATAAGTCTTTAACTAACCAGTTATGTTCTATAACGGACGATTCATTTTCAATACCGCTGGTATATTTAAATTTCCACCAGTGTTGTATTATCGGTAAATAACTGATCGTTTATTATTTTAATAATAGATTTGAATTGTTAACTTATAATACTAATGTTTAGTAATATATCTACATAATAATCTTTTTCACAAGTTAATACTATATCCATTAATGATATATTATAAGTATTTTAAATTTAATTATTATTTATTTTTAAAATAATGTATCTGTCAATAATCATAAACTGTCCCACTATGACGTCACGATAATATTTGTTTATTTATTTCGATTTTGAAAAATATGCCAAAATAGCACTTTTAAACTCATATTATGAATAAACTATACATTTTTGTAATTTTTTAACTCGACACGTATTATTAATTAATTAATATTAAATATATTATGATAAATCTATTTTCATGCATATTATGCTTTAAGCTATATGGTATAACTAAAAAAAACAAATGTTATACTATATAATTTGTGATCTTATACCATTTCAATTAAGCTATATGGTATAACTAAAAAAATCAAATGTTATACCATATAATATGTGATCTTATACCATTTAACGTAATTGTATGGTATAACTCGTATTTTCATATGTTATACCATATAATTAATAATGTTATACCCTTATTTTTAACAGTGTATTAGATTACTTTCTCCTACTTAAAATGAAATATTATAGTTTTAGAGGTGTTGCAAAACATTTTTTTACTAGTTATCTCGAAAATAGAATGCAAGGTGTGATGTATAATGATACTAAGTCTGATTTTAGTAATATTAATATTGATGTTTCTCAAGGTTCTGTTTTGGGTCCTTTACTTTTTAAT
The DNA here is from genome assembly GCA_964019155.1 of Osedax fenrisi. Lineage (NCBI taxonomy): Eukaryota > Metazoa > Annelida > Polychaeta > Sabellida > Siboglinidae > Osedax > Osedax fenrisi. Next base: position 32,370,148 of record OZ025242.1, read on the forward strand.
ATATTTTAAATTTTTTATTTTAAAATATTTTATTGACTACAAAATCACGTGGTGGTTATAGGCGTCATGAGAAGGAAACAAAAATAAAATAAATAAAGTACAATAAAAATAAAGGAAAAGGGAGGGTAGGTTACAATGTTAATAGGTGCGTGGAGAGTTTACATTTAAATAATGACAAGGATTTCAAACACCTAATGTCATATGGTAGAGAATTCCAGTATTTTGGAGCTACCACAGAGAAAGCAGATTCAGAGTGAGCAGAGATAGTCGAGCGTTGCACAATTTTCATCGTGTGACATTTCCTGCTAGCTCGACTAAGGGTATGCATACTGATCAAGTCAGCTAGGTACTCGGGATATCTAAGATGTATCACCTTATGGGTGATGCATAGTAGTCTGTACCTGCAGAGATATCTAAACTTAAGCCAGCCGAGTGATCGCATTAGAGTCGATATTGATACTATTGAAGAGAACTTCAGTTTATATAGGGTGAATATATAGGTTAAATGATTTAATATTGTTTTAAATTATTCTATTCTTATTTTATACAGTGACAATACTAATTTAATTTTAAAAGATAAAGATGCTAATACTCTTAAATTAACCATGAATAATGAACTTAATAAATTAAATATATGGTTATCCGAAAATAAATTAACTATTAATATAGATAAATAATCTTATATTATAATACATGATAAGTGTAATGATTACACATATATAAATAATTTTATTTTACATTTAAATGGTAATATAATTAATAGAGTACAGTGTTATACATTTTTAGGAATCACTATTGATGAGAAATACAATAGGAAAAAATATATAGATAATATAGCGATTAAGCTTTCTACAGTTGTATCGATTATACATAAATTAAAATATTCGCTTAATCATTACAATTATATATATATATATATATATGTTGACTTCGGAAAACAGAGAATGATATTCGCGACAGGTTATATATTTTATTGAATGGAAAAGGACTGGACTTGTGGAGAATGTGCACTGTAAAAAATTAGGGTACAAGAGTAGTACAAATTAGGGTACAAGCCATGTCTGTATAGCCGTACCCTAATTAGGGTCCATCATGCTATATATGAATACTTGTACCATAAAAAGATTTATGTGTACCCTAGCAAATTTAAGTCTTCTGTACCCTAAATGTACCCTAATTTATTAACGATGTTGTACCCTAAATTATTATTGATGTCGTACCCTAATTTATTAACTATGCTGTACCCTAAATTATTATTGATGCCTTACCCTAAATTATTAATGATGCTGTACCCTATATTATTATTGATGCCGTACCCTAATTTATTATTGATGCCGTACCCTAATTTGTTAACAATGTTGTACCCTACATTATTATTGATGCCGTACCCTGATTTATTATTGATGCCGTACCCTAATTTATTAACGATGTTGTACCCTAAATTATTATTGATGCCGTACCCTAAATTATTATTGATGCCGTACCCTAAATTATTATTGATTCCGTACCCTAAATTATTATTGATGCCGTACACTAAATTATTAATAGGCTAGAATGATAACAAACACATCATGGAAAGACAAGATTATCAACATACAAAGTACATGGAATGCCAAATATCAATTGGGTAATTAAACAAAGAAAATTGCAACTAGCAGGACACTGCATAATTATGTTGATAATCTTGTCTTTCCATGATGTGTTTGTTATCATTCTAGCCTATTAATAATTTAGTGTACGGCATGAATAATAATTTAGGGTACGGAATCAATAATAATATGTACTTTAAGGTATACAACTTAATGTTATGGAAGACAAAGAACGGCATGCCACACACCATACGAAACAGGGAAATGTATCACTGATAAGGAAGATGTTTTGAAAAGATGGACAGAGTATTGTTCAGAATTATATAAACATCAAGCCAATGGAGACAAGTCACTACTTAATGTAAAAGAGCCAACAAATCAAGAAAACTTTTCAATTCTGGAATCTGAAGTTGAAGCGGCTATACAATCCTTAAAAATTGGAAAATCACCGGGTGTTGATAACATCCCAGCTGAACTATTGAAAGCTGGAGGACATATACTAACAAAAATATTTACAAATATATGTAATTACATATGGGAAACAGGAATATGGCCTTCTTGCTGGACAAAATCTTTGATAATAAGTCTGCATAAGAAAGGAAGTTTCCAGAAATGCAAAAACTATAGAACAATTAGTCTTATTTCACACTCAAGTAAAATTATGTTGAAAATAATCCTACGCAGACTACAGCACTTCACAGAAGAATTTTTATCAGAAGAGCAGGCTGGTTTTCGCAAAGGAAGAAGCACAAGTGAACAGATTTTTAATCTCAGAGTAATTTCAGAGAAGTACTCGCAACATAATAAGCCACTATACCACGTTTTTATCGACTTTAAAAAAGCTTTCGATCGTGTTTGGCATAGTGCATTATGGTCTACAATGAAAAGATTCAATATCAACTTAAAATTAATTGAAACTATAGAAAACCTATATAGTAAGGCAGAAAGTGCTGTATATATTGATGGAAAAGTTGGAGAATGGTTCCGGACAACAACAGGAGTGAGACAAGGATGTTTACTTTCGCCGACGCTATTCAATATAATGCTTGAACAAATTATGAATGACGCTCTAGATAAACATGATGGAACAGTAAATATTGGTGGAAAGATTATAACTAACCTAAGATTCGCGGATGATATTGATGCCTTAGCCGGATCGGAAAAAGAATTACATAATTTGATAACATTAATCGATAATACTTCACGTTCTTATGGTATGGAAATAAATGGTACAAAAACGCAATTAATGACGAATTCTGAAGGTAGATTTACATCTAATATTAGTATAAATAACACACCATTAAAAGTAGTTGATTCATTTAAATATATAGGAGCGATTATTGATGACAAAGGTTCTAAAGCTGAAATTCTATCTAGAATTGGTCAAACAATCGCAGCCTTATCAAATTTAAATGTAATATGGTATGACACTTCGCTACATCTTAAAGCCAAAATTCAATTAATGCAATCTCTTGTGAATTCAATATTCTTATATGCATGCGAAACTTGGACACTAAGTAAAGATCTGCAAAAACGAATACGTGCTCTAGAGATGAGATGCCTTCGGAGATTACTAAATATTAACTATAAAGATAGAGTCACGAACGTGGAAGTTAGAAGACGGGTAACATGTCAAATCGGCCCACACTCAGAACTATTAGCAAAGGTTATTGAAAAGAAACTCAAATGGTTCGGTCACGTTATTAGGTCTGACACAATATCAAAAACAATTCTGCAAGGAACTGTTGACGGTATAAGAAGAAGAGGACGACCGAAGTTACAATGGCAAGACAATGTTGTCGAATGGACTGGCATGGATATTGTAAAAGCAATGAGAGCGACGATGAGCAGAGAAGGATGGAGAAAAGTTATATGGAATTCAACGGCGCCCCTACGGCATCCAAATGCTATGGGATAGGTTAAAGGTTAAAAACATAAAAAAATAGTCACATTGTAGTTATATAGGCAATACATATAACGTGTATTCTTTTCAATACATTAACTGTTTACTTAAAATCATATGCATATTTATTTATTAGATTATTAATTATATACTTGATTATTCGCTGTTCATTTGTCACTTAATTATAAATTATCTAGCAATGGCAAACATGTAAGTAGTATTTCATATTGTAACATTGATTTATTATTGTATAATATAAATGTGCTTTAGTGCATATATATATATATATATATATATATATATATATATATGAATGAATGAATGAAATTAGTTTATAGACAATGTCTACAATGTCTCAGTGAAAGCGATTAGCTTTTTTAATTCGATATCTCCTAACAGTATTGTAATGTTATATTTCATCATCTTCATTCAGATAAAACACAACAAAATAACATAAAAATGGATATTAAAATAAATAATGAACACAGATATAAAAGAAAGAATAAAACCAAACTAAAACAAATATTTGATCGCATCCAAAACAAAGTATAATTTAAATTAATGAATTTTTCATAATTGTAATAAAATATTTATAAAAGGATCTAAATATTTGTACCACATAGTTTATGTTAATTTTAATAATATTGATATGTATTTGTAGGTTACTATAGTAATACAATACTATATTAATACTGTTATAAATTATTTTATTTTTAATACCTTTTTTATTATTTTTATAATTTTAATTTTTAATACTGTTTAGTTTTTTTTTATTAGTTATGTAAAGTTAAATATATAATACGTAACATTTGTAAAATAAATATACAATAGTTTTGATAAATAGTATTTTTTTATAATTTTTAAATCTTAAATATTGTTTTTTTTTATGTTTTCATTCTTACATCTAATTTGTAATACTGTTTTATTTTGTTTTTTTAGTTATATAATGTAAAATATATAAAAATGTAAAATATGTAAAAATGTAAAATTTATATGGCGAAATACCTATAATACTGATTTTTTAATATATTTTATTATAATACAAAATATGTTTGATTTACGATATAATATTAAAGAAAATAATATATTTGCAATATTATTAAACATATCACTGTAAATATATATATAATTATATATTATGTTATTATAACCTTTAATATTATAATTCTTGCACATCACTATTAGTTTCACTAATTATATTAAATTTTATCATTTTGAAAGTATTTTTAAATTTAAATTTATATACAAACGTATCAGATGATTTATCTTTAGCTTCTAGAAATAGTTTCTTTTGTGTATTTAATTGATTGTTATCAAATTCATGTGGTATTCCTATTTTATTATAAATTGTATTTTTTAATTTAAAAGCATTATTTAAAATATCGATTTTTTCATTTTCCGTGTTCAGTATTATTTTTAAAGTTTAATTCTAGATGCATGTCCTGTTAAACAATATCGATTATTCCTATCTTATGTATTTTTATAATTTTAATAGGCGATATTTTTGTAGTATATTAAATACTGTTTTAAACTACAGTATAAATAATGTATTAAATATACATTATTTCTTTTACATTATGCAATATAATTGTTTTACTACGAGAATTTATTTCATTCATTGATTTTGAATTATTTGATACTATACCATTAATTGTAGTTATAATGATAACTAATCAACACAATCCTAATTTTGAAATCATTATAAGATACTAATGTTATTATTGTTATTATTTATTCAACTTCCTTTAAGGATACATTTTAAAAAACATGAATTTTATTGCCGATACTGCTAACCATACCCTACAATGTAATTCACTACATCAGTTATGGCGTAGTTTACTAATAATAAAGTTCGTTAGATGGACAATCGTAATAATATCGCATATATACAACTGTAATCTGTCCATCATTTCATCCGTTCAACTTGTAATGTTACAAAATCACAACCTATTTCCCTATGATTATCGCCTGTAAAACGTTATTCGAATTAATGAATCATATGTCCTCGACAAATTAACAATCCACGCACACGTACAACTTAAATAGTAATATATATATATATATATATATATATATATATGCTATGTCGCAACACTCTTACACCATGTGAATACGATTTCCCACGCCACTAGTGTATACACGTATATACATACATATATATATATATATATATATATATATATATATATATATATATATAGCATTCCACCCAATATCATCACATATTTCACTAATTTAACCTCTAGTTCATAATTAATAAATAATCAGTTACCAGCATTATAGCAGAGGTATATGTCTAATAGAAATTTTATAGAAAAACGGGGTCATTCACAATGAACGAAATGTTAGTAGTGTTAAAGAACATAAAGTTAAATAAAGCTGCTGGAATAGATGGAATAACACCCGAAGTCTGGAAAACAGGCTTATTTAACATTTCAAATTTACTTGTATTCTGCAACGAAGTATATCATCAAATCGTTATTAATGTATGCAGAAAAAGTAGTACCCAGGCTACCAAATTTATTTGAAATAACTAGGTACAGGTTATATTTCCATGGTTAGAATAGATGGTTGTTTTGTGAACATTACTGCTGTTATTACTGCTGCATAAACACTCCTTCAATACCTAGTTATTAACTTGGTACCAGGTTATATTTACTGCTGTTATTTATCTTGGTAATAGGTTATACTTACTGCAGTTATTTAACTTGCTACTAGGTTAAATTTATTTCTATAACTATATGTTAGCTAGATGAATAGATACATATAAAAAAACACTAAAGCTCAAATTATTAATCATTTTTATTTATAAATAGATTAAAACGTCACATCAGTCCTCCAAATCTGTCTTTTCTGATACCTATGGAAAAAAATAATTAATAAATATCGAAGTGAATATGTATTATACAATAACTAAAAATGAAACTGTCTATATTAACATCATCAAGTTCCTTTGTCCTTCTATTGCCCCTTTGTTGCATTTCTTTTAGCACCTCTCCTAATCTAGGACTTTACAGGCCTCCGAAATGTTCTTTGCATAAAGCTGATGGAAATATAATAATAATTAATAAATATTTAAGTTTTATTTATACATTATTTAAAAAATAAAATGTCTATATTAGTAATAAATATATAAATATTGTGTAGGGATAGGTCAGGATGGTATTTGTGAATTATGTCTTTTTTAATTTTTGGAAGTTTATTTCATGTTTTAATATTGCTTTATAGATTGTGAGAATATATTTTAATTGATATTCAACCCATTACAAATACTAGTTTTGAATACATTTTTTCAATATGAAAATGTATAAATTATAATATAATGTAATAAGCATTATAATATTCATATAAATATAAGAAAATGTGTCTTATATATGAAAATATAAAAATAGATCAATATATACTATATGAAATTGTATATGAACAAATGTTATATATATATGCATTACTATGAGGAACCAACAAAATATGTTTATAAAATATACATACATTAAACATAATGCATTATATATGATCACTATCAAATATGTTTTATAATTATATAAATAGAATTTTTAATCAAATTGAAATTTGTAAATTTATATACCAATAGAATATATATTTTCATATTTTAATTTAGAACTCATAAATAATATAAAAATATATAAATATATACTATATATATGTAATACTAATATGAAATTGTATATGAATAAATGTTGATCTTATATACAATCAGTATATATGATCACTATATATTATTAAATACACCAAATAATATATAATATACAATCAGTATATATGATCACTATATATTAAATACACCAAATAATATATAAAGTATATAGTATAATATCAAATATAAATGATAATCAACTATTTATTATAATTAAATAAAAATGTTCATATATTAATTTAGAACACAAATAATATAAAAATAAATCAATATATGAATATATGAAATTGTATATGAACAAATGTTATATATATATATATTAGGTTGGATTGAAATATAAAAATTTGAAAGTATTTTGAAATATGTCAATCAAAGTCTAGTATATAATATTGTATTCAAATATCATAAATAAAGAGTAATGTATGTAAAATTAATTTTTATTAAAATTAAATGATTTTAGATTGTAATTTATAATATTGTATTCAAATGGCCATTTTAAGTCTAAATTATCATAAAATAATATGATTGGGAATTGTAGAAATCTTTGCAACATAAAGTAAACAATATTACTTAAATATTTAATTTCTATCCAAGGATTTCAATATTACGTTGTTTGTTTTGATAATAATACGGTTTGTATAGCTTATATTTTATATATTTGAAGTCTAAATATAATATATTACACATTTGAAATATTACACGTAATTAAATATATTAGTAAATTAACAAATGTCATTAAAATTCAATAAATAACGATTATTTATCTATTATTATAATAATTATAATTATTATCTAATCATTGATTAGTAATAATTACTGTAATTCATTATGTCATAAGTATTATGACATAATTAATTATTAATTCACCAATATAATATTCACATGTAGTCACCTATTATTATAACTTGAATTTAAAATTGTTTATATTAAATTACATAGTTAAATAAATTAAAAGATACAATATACTTACACCATAAAATAATTTTCCATATTAAATAATATTTAAATAATTAAAATATGATATTTATTAAACAATATGATATATTATAATTATATTTATTTAATTATCTGTTAATTATAATTACATTATGATTATTTAATATACAATATATAATAGAGTATATTATATGGTATATACATGTAGAGCTGCCTCCACACCAACTATATAGCAATATTATCTAGCAGATATTTCGCCACGGATATCCACAACAATTATTTTATTTAATAATATCATCTATTTAATTAATTTATAGTTAATATAACTATATAATATTATAATACAAATATAATGATATACTACAAAATACAATATATCATAATATATAATATAATATTTTAGATATATACACTTAATAATATTATTTTTTACAATATATCATAGAGTATATTATATAGTATATACATGTAGAGATGCCATCATACCAACTATATAGCAATATTATCTAGCAGATATTTCACCACGGATATCCACAATAATGAATTTATTTTATATATATCATCTATTTAATTAATTTAATTTATAGTGAATATAACTATATAATATTATAATAACAATATAATGATATACTATAAATACAACATATCATAATAATATATAATATAATATTGTAGATATATACACTTAATAATATTATTTTCTATCACTAGCATATTTACAATAAAAGTACGTAATATTGTCAAATCCATTATCTGTTCTAAATAAAAAAAATTAGCCTATACACATTCTCGCTAATATCCGAAGAATATCGTGAAATATCTTCCAGATAATCTGACTACTTGTTGGTGTGAACTAGTTAAATAATAATAGTATATCTATACAATTATTATATTTGTATACACGTTATTACTCTTCCATTTATTAAATTATATCTTTTTAATGATATGTATATACACAATATAAATTATTTAACTCGCTAGACCAACTTTTATTTGGTCGAGGTACAGCCAAGTCAAATTAATTAACGGATCCACCAATGCACTCATATTTTTCTCGGTTGAATAAAGTTGAATAATGGAACACTCACAAAATATATAACAATATTTCGACACACCCATTATATAGGTGTAACTATATTTTTAGATATGTACATATCAGATAATTTAGTAGTATGTTTTGTCGAGCGATTTAAATGAATTTAACTAAAAATGTATAAAAGTTTACAGGAGCTCTAAGATGTAAGCAAAAGCGTACCCTAACACTTTTCAAATAATTAAGTATAGATTTAAATAATTTCATTTGAATATTTTCAATTTTGTGAGACAGTACTGTGTCTTTAAAAGTAAATTTATTATAAACAATTCTATATTCAATTTCTTATATTTAAATACAATGCGTTCTACTTACAATAGGAACCTACATTATTATAATATATAATATTAATTTAGAATATATAAATATTTATATTTAAATGATTAATGGTATTGTTTTAGATATGTATATTAATTTAAAAGTTGTAAAGAAAATTATATTTAAATTATATACATGTTAGATGTGTATATTAAAATAAATTATATAAAATTTAAATATTATTATTTTAATATTGCACTATATAATTATTTAGGTATTGAATTCCTTAGATTCGATAGAAGTCGTGTTGGACAATTATTTGCGAATAATAAGTTTTACTACAAAGAAATAGAATTACAGGTTATTATTTATATTTATTATTATATTATAGGAGATCTATATTGAAAATTATCATAATAATTTCAATCATTAATATAATACTTGTTAACAAAATTATTATAATAACAAAAATAAATAACAGATAATAAAAATATACGTTATTATATACAATACTATATAGTTATAAATAAAATATTATATAATGGAAAGTAAAATATGATCAACAAATAAATACACGGACATAAATATTTAATGAAGTTATATTTTGTAATTAATTATTGTAAACAAAATCTTTTTTTGTATTAAATGTTGGCATCGATATTCGTTATTTGATCATATTCAATATTATCCCATCTCTAGATTGTTCACCTGTTGTCATTTGAGAAACCTGGCTGACATCTTGAATAAATCTCTCGACGGCTTGATTATGACATGGATATTCAAAAGTAATTTCTTCAAAATTCATATTCAGGTAATTATTGAGTGTACTATCTTCAATATTATAAGTTAACCTTGATTCATATATATGTATATTAAAATTTATTTCATAATAGTAATCCGCATTAAAATTTATATTTGGTAATTCAAAAGTTCTAATATTTGTATTATTATTTTTTCTGATATCTATTATAATTTTAATTGCTTTTCTTCTAATATCTATTTCCTTGTCTTTTAACATGCTTAGTAAAACACTCTCTGAATGAGCGTAGAAACAGTTATTTGATATGCTCTCATCAATGATATATCTATATTGTATATCGATGTATCTTGAATTTTGTATAATATAAAATAAATTTGTTGTGGCATCAGATATAGTAGGGTTTTTTTTTATTGTAAAATATGACGGCGCATATACTCTTACAATGTAATTTGCTATTATATTTAAATTTTTAGTTGGATTAGTTGTCGATATGTATAGCTTTAATATATTATTTGCCAGAGTTAACCATCTGGCATGGTGCATTTTTCCTGGTTCCCCATTTTTTAAAGTATCATCTACCACTCCTGCATCTATGCATTTACATATTTTATATAAATAATCTGCATCGCAGTTATTTTTTGTTGTAAAATTAATTTTGAATGTGATTTTTTCAAAATTAATTATATCTAATTTTTGCAGAGACTTTAATTGTTTCCCTATTTCTCCTGAAAATGGGGTAGGTCCAATATGTTTGCCATCTATATAAATAAATAGTTTTCTAAGGGGTAATTCATTCATATGTAGTTGACAAATATGTTTATAATATAATCAAATATCTATAAATAGTGGCCGCTAGTATAAGAATATGTAATAGGTGTCTCGTAATGTATTCAATTTATATTTTTTTAATTATTTAACATTAAATAATTATATTTATGATGCATACGCACCTTAATTTGATTCAATGATTTAATTACATACACACACACCTTACATACATAAATAAGTATATATAAATATTCATGTTTTTGTTAAAATTTGAAAACAAATTATTACGTAATAAATTAGATTAATTAATTTTTTTTTTTTAAAATTACAGACAATTTGATATTTAATTATTGTATATAGAACTTTTTATCATATTTAGGATTATTTATGCGTTTATTAAAATGACCACTACTCAGTTCTTGGCCGCTACCTCATTCCATCCCCTATATATAAAGTTGTGTTGAATATAATTTTTATAATATATGTATCTGGGTTGTTAGTTTTTTATAACAAATTATTGTTAAATAAATATTAGACTAGTGTAATTTGTGTTTATGATAAGATATATTATTTTAAATAATTAATTTATATTGAATTATTTGATCTATAACAATAAAATATGAAACATTTCATAAATAACTAACATAGGTTATATTAATTGCCTAATAGTATTATTATTTTTAAAATTAATTGTTATTAATTATTATTATATTTTTTGATATTATATATGGTATACTTTACATAGTCATGTCACCAGACCAAAGGGGCCATCCAAACGAAACCTACAAGACAATATAGAAGGTAAAAGAGAGCGAGGCCGGCCAAATAAGATGTGGATATACACTATCAAAGACTGGACAGAAGGCATGGAGATTATTTGTTAGAAAATAACGCGCCCACATTCCCCCAGCTAATGGAACAAGATAATGAGGTAATACTTTATATACTATATAGTGTAGTTTAGTATAATATAGTATATTAACGATATTGATACTAATAATTGATATTAAATGTCTTCAAATTAATAAATATATTTATATGTATATAAATAAATTGTTGACCATTATAGTAATATAGTGATTTGAAAATAATATAATTATATATGATTAAAACAGTTTTATGAGATTATATTTATATATAAATATATATTATTTTTTGCTAACGGCCCAGTGTACTTTGTGAGTAGAATATTCTTCAAGTTTTCGTATTACCCCATTATATTTTCCTGTGTTTACACATGCACCATCTGTTCCGACAATTAATAATTCTTTTAGTTTTCCATCAAGTTTCTTTATTATTGATGAATATATTTCAATAGATGTCGATTTATGTGGAGAAATGTGTCCTATATATTTATTTCCCGGCTCACTCAATAACGTTATGTGTTCTTATTTTTTGTTTGTTCCATTTCTTAATCTAGTTATATCATTTCGTCCATCAAAATATAAAATAAATGTAGGATAAAATATGGATAAATATTGATAAAATAATAATCTATATATAGATAGCTTATAAATGAATATAATAATGTATTATGATAAATTCAGATGTAAACTAAGATACAGATATAAGGACAATAAACTTAGGCATCTATACGATATGATATGATACGATATGATCAGGGGTAAACTACAATGCGCTTAAGGGTAAACTACGATGCTGTCAGGGGTAAACTACGATGCTCTCAGGGGTAAACTACGATGTTCTCAGGGGTAAACTACGATGCTCTCAGGGGTAAACTACGATGCTCTCAGGGGTAAACTACGATGCTCTCAGGGGTAAACTATGATGCTCTCAGGGGTAAATTAAAACATATTATAAGTTACCCTTAGGGGTAAACTACTGCTCCTAGCTAGTTTACTCCTGTGAGATTTCTAGTTTACCCCTAATTTCTAACAGTGTATATCTGCATTGATTTTTCTTGCTTTTATTCTTTCTCTTCTTAATTTACATCTATCAATTATATACTTGTCGTCGTGTCCATTGTTGTCGACATTATTGCCATAGATGCAATCGCAGCACCCTTCCTATCAGGTATATTGTATCGGTCACATAATTCCTCAAGCGGCTTCAGATTTAGTCTATTTTGTTGACATGATGATGATGGTTGTTGCTCTTCTGTAAAATAATTAAATATGTGGTTTAATAATTTTTAATTCAATTAATTTATTGCATAATCAATATAAATTTTAATTTTCTAATATAAATTTATACATAATAGATTAATTTATATTCTTTATTTTTAAATTAATCTACTATTTAACAATATGTATATGACATACCAGTGTGAGTATTAGTTTGCAATTCAGGATTATGTTATTCTGAAATTTGTTCACTTACTTCATAATCATTATTATCTTCAATATAATTAATTTAGGATTAATATAATTTCAATAAATATCATTTAACTTTATATTTACCATTTACAGATTCAATTTGTCCATCTTCATCAGAATCAATAAGAATTGTGTTTTCTATTAATAAATTATTAATTAATATTATACACATTGTCATTATTTATAATATTAATTAATATATAATTATCAATATCAGATATAGCAATGTAGGGTCATTATAGAAATTTATATATTTTCATATTATTTAAAATAATAGTACTTTTTGTATATGTAAATAGAAATAAATATAATAATATATTTTGGAACATCATTTAATTGATTAAATAATCATGTAATATATACCAATATTATATTTAATCACAAATACAAATTAAAAATATAGGACGTTATTTTTAATATTAATATATTATAATATTAATTCAAATAATAACCTTCATTTTCTGGAGCAGTATTACAGTTATCTATTTTTTTAATATATTTCCCTCCTAAATTAAAAATATCTTATAAATTATAATAATTAATTATAAAATTGCTTCTTAATAGGGGACATCCACCATAATTTCCATTTAGAAATAAAATATTTTTTTTTATATAATCATTAATATATCATTGGGTGTAAGAATTGTATCTACAATTTCTATATAAATAAGTATAAATGATATTTTATAATACCTACTATTAAAAATAAACATTCAGTATAGTATTATCAAGATATTACACTAAGTTTTATAATAGTGAAGGAAGTCCCCCTGAAATATATGAGACATATTTTTATTATAAATTACACTATATTATGTATGTTATTACCTCCTTTACTATAAGTTAAATTCCCGTTCATTAATCTTCTTTTATCTCTTTGATCTAAAATAAAATCATGATCCTCTAGAAATCACACAATCTTGTTTATATAAATCAAATAGCGTATCATATTCAATATATAGTCTTCAATCTTAATTTATTTGTATTATATAATTTATATTTATTATATATAACTGTAATGTTAGTTATAGTTTGATTTAAATGGTAATGTGGGACACTAGCACAATCCCAAATATTAATTATTTTTAAAGCAGTTTTTTTTAATAAAAATAAAATCATTTGATTTGCAATTCGATCTTCCTTTTTTTTCGAAATATATATCATTAATAACATCACATTAAGTAGGTAACATAAATAAATCCATTTGTTTATATTTAAAACTCATAATCATATAATAAGCGTTTTATAGAGTTTAATATATTTAAAAATTTTTAAATAAATTTGGAATTTTGATTGGATCAAATTTAATTTTACTATCACTATTGTATAATCTTTGGTAAATATCATATGATATCTAATTTCAACCCTTATATTTAACCTTATAGAAAAACACCGATTTTAATTTAACAAAATCGTTAATTAAGACATACAAATATATATAATTTTTAAATCTAGATGAAATATCACATTTAAATGTGATTCTGAAAAAAATAAAGTTATAATATATAATATATGTTAAAATATGATCATTATTGTGATTTATGTATTCAAAATGGCGATTTCCCAATCTTATAACATGGCAACATTCAAATAGTTATGGCCAAGTTGATAGTTATTTTCAGAATACAAAATTTATAAGTAATAATAAAAATGTATTACTTATTAATATTTAAATTCACTCCACCCTAATATATATATATATATGCATTATATATATTCACTATATATTATTAAATATAACAAATAATATATATAAAGTATATAGTATAATATCAAATATTTATTATAATTATATAAATTGAATTTTAAATTTATATAACAATAGAATATATATTTTCATATTTTAATTTAAATAATATAAAAAATAGATAAATACATTTATTAATTTAAGAAATTTGTTAATTTATAACAATAGAATATATATTTTCATATTTTAATTAAGAACTTATTAATAATATAAAATTGTATAAATACATACTATATGAAATTGTATATGAAAAATTTTGATATTACATACAATCAGTATATATGATCACTATATATTATTAAATACCACAAATAATATATATATAAAGTATATAGCTGTAATAGATATATAGTATAGGTATATAGGTATATAGTATAATATCAAATATAATTTATAATCAAATATTTATTATA
This sequence comes from Osedax fenrisi, assembly GCA_964019155.1. NCBI lineage: Eukaryota > Metazoa > Annelida > Polychaeta > Sabellida > Siboglinidae > Osedax > Osedax fenrisi. The sequence goes on from OZ025242.1 coordinate 32,385,606, forward strand.
ATTATATAAATTGAATTTTTAAATCAATTGAAATATGTAAATTTATATAACAATAGAATATATATTTTCATATGTTAATTTAGAACTCATAAATAATATAAAAATAGATCAATATATACTATAAGAAATTGTATATGAACAAATGTTATATATATATATGCATTATTAGAGAAACCAGAAAATAGGTTTATAAAATATACATACATTAAACATTATGCATTATATATGATCACTATAAGTTATACAAAAATATTTATTATAAATAAATAAATAGAATTTTTAATAAAATTTAAATTTATATAATTTGTAAATTTACTTTACAATAGAATATAATATATTTCATATTTTAATTTACAACTCATAAACAATATAAAAATAGATCAAATCATACTATATATATAGAAATATAATTGATAATATATATATATATATATATATATTTATAATATATATGCATTATTAAGAGTAACCAGAACATAGGTTTATAAAATATACGTTTATTAAACATTATTCATATTTAATATTATAAAATATAATAAATATAAAGTATAATATCCAATATTTATAAACAAATATTTATTATAAATATATAAATTGAAATTTGTATAATTTGTAATTTATATAATAATAGAATATAATCTCATTTTAATACAATATATTATATATAATCAGTATATATATATGCATTATTATAAGGAACCATCAAATTGGTTTATAAAATATACATTTATTAAACATTATTCATTATACTATCTATATATTTATATATAGGATAAGGTATTAAAATATTAAATAAATAAATATATAAAGTAACTCTATCTTGTATAAGAATAAATTTGTTTTAATCAATGGGTCTACAATATATAGCTATTTAATATTGTGACTTTAGTAATGCCAATGTATTTTTAAAAAATAGACAATGAAATAATTGTAATATATATGTATCCATATGAATAACTATATGTAATACATATCTAATTAAAATTAATTTCTTTGACTACAAAGTATGTTCACATGGGAACAACCTTTTTTATAAAATATAATACTAATCACTGTGATATATATATATATATATATCAGTGATTATATATATATTGCCTATATCTGATAATAATATATTATATTGAATATTATGAATATTATATCAACTATTAATGACTAATAGTGTTTATTGTGAATTAATGTTTTATATAAATAGGTCATTTCCAATCATATTAATAATTATATTTGTAATATTAATTTATATAGATATAAATTATATAGAAACTCACCATTTATGCATATTCCTCCTCTGATTGCAGTGTGTTCTCTAGCTCCAGTAAATACCCAGTTGATGGAACTGCAACGGATACACTAGATATAATAGCATCCTCTGTATTGTTCTTTACCTTGTTCTGAAAATATATTGAATACAAATTAAATTATATATATATATATATATATATAATTGATATATATATTAAACAGTTCCTCCAACACATTATTTTTATCTGTAGAATTATTTAATTTTATATAATTGTTGTAACTAGTATATAGGAAAAAATGTATATAGTATATTAAAATTTTAATTATTCATTAATAATATCAATTTATTTATGTATGCCAAATAAAAGTTATATATATATATATGTGCAGTAAACTTGATAACAGTGGGTATCACCAGTATCGGTTATAACTGAAATATTATGATTTGAATACAATAATATTAACTATATTAAAAACAAATAACTTATGGATAATAATATGGATAGTTTAATATTCCAACATACAAAAAACTGTAAAATTACTATTTGAAAACAAACATACTACTAGTTATTCACTACTATTCAAAGGAATCTATTATTTAATATATATATATATATATATATATCAATACATTTATAATTAATGTTTTTACTATGTAAAGTAATATCTAAATACTATAACTATGATTGAAATATAGTATTTTAATTCTAAATAATTATTGAAAAGTATAATATTTGAACAACTCTGGTATTTTTTATTTTTGGTTTAAACTTAGATAACTCAAAAACACAACCTGACCAACCCTGCTAATAACTGATTTGATAAATGTATACATTAATGTATAATATTATCAAAAATGATAAAAACAAATTTACTTTTCATCATATATTTACTAACAAATGAATTATTGATACTGTTTTGTGTTGTGGATGCCTTGCTCCATCATAAACTGATTCTATGAGTAGACCATTAAACACTTTATTACGATTACCTGAAAATATATGTTATTTTACATTAGAATCAGAATTATAGCGGCACTTATTTAAAAATAGTTTCGTGTGAGGTATCCCAATAGCGAAATATATTTACAGTTTTAAATAGATGGCATAAGTTCATATACATGTTATATAATAATAATATCAGAATTTAGGCATGACAATGTTAAACGAAGAAGCGAGATACTTATATCTAGTCGTTTACCCATTTCACTTTCCTAAAGAATATTTATGAGGAGAAAAGTATAGTAAAAGTAAAATTAAAATAAATATAATAAAATTTTAAGATTTAAAGTTAGTAACATTATATACAAAATAACAAAATTATCAATACACATTTAATTATTTAGTTTTCTATTAGAATAATACATTTATAAAAAATCAGAGATATTAAATTTATATCAAGAATAGCCAACAATAATTGAAAATAATGAGGATAGATGGTGTATCAACTTCAGGGATATGGGTGCGTCAGGTCCAATGATGTAGGGATCATATTTGTTCCAAGAATAAGAACACTGACAATACTTTCCTCTCAATACAAGTATATCCATTTCTTCGATACGTACCATACCCACATTAACACAAAAATATCAGCCATTCCGTCATAAAAAAAAACAATATAAAATAGATTTAACGTACATAATACGTTAATATGTCCATAATTATATATTATCTTTTAATCACATATTTACTAACAAATGAATTATTTCAGTTCTGTGTTGTAGATACTCAATAAACTGATCCTATCGGTAGGCCAATAAGTACTTTATTACGATCACTTGAAAATATATCTTATTTTAGTTTGGAATCACAGTTTTAGTCGCTTTATTTAAAATATAATTGTTTGGCATCTAAATAATTAAATATACGATACTAAATAGATAGAAAAAGTGTGCATACATTTTATCTGTACCAGATAATATACTTTTAAAGTGTAAATATATATAGAATCGGTCTCATATTTATTTATGGTACATAATACGCACATGCAAATCCGCATAAGATATATTTTATAAATTAAATTTCACTAGTGCAACAGCTTAGTAGTATATATTGGGAATAATATTATATATATATATATATATATATATATATTATCGAGATAATCTCGTATGGTTACCAGTAAACGATATTATCTCGTACGACTTGAGTCCAATTATTAAATTAAATTTAATTCATAATTATACAGTTCTTATACGAATATATATAATACAATATATTATATCAATATTAATAATTTATTATATATAATCGTATAAGAACTATATAATTATGAAATAAATTAAATATAGTATGTTGTTCGAAAATACCTCTTACGAGATTACTGGCTACCTCTCGTACGTTGATAATCAGATATTATATATGAGATATATGATATAAAATAGTTAATAAATATTTATTCGTAGCATAAATTATGCACTAGGCACAATGTGAGGTATTTTATTAATACGGTAATATAATAATTATTATTAAATATATATTGAATAATTTATATTAGTTGTATTGTAATGATAATAATTAGTTATAATGTATAACTATGTGGAGTAATAAAATAGTCAATTATATTATATAATTTTAATATATGTCAAAAATTATGTGTAGATAATACTTAATATGTCACGATTTTTGTGCGGATTACGTCCAGATATCACATAGTTTAACTAAGATAACTATGATGGTTATCATCCAGGGTTATCATAGTTAATGCTTTATAAATATTATTGAATTAAGTATAATGAATATAATATAATTATTATAATAATACACACATTTCTAGAATATATTTCTAATATTATTATAATATTATAATAATTATATATATTTAATATAATATTATATAATTATTATAATAATATAAGAAATAATAATTATGGATATATAAATTATATAATATAATGTATACGGAATTTCTGGATCTATTTCGCCATTTTCGTTATTTAGAGCGCTTACGTGGTTCTATATATAAATAATATTTAGTAAATACCCGAAGCTAGTCTTATAACTATGATAACATATTTTACTATAACTATTGAAACAATGTATATATATATTTTTTAAATAATTTTAAAATATATAATTTTAATATTTAAATTATTAAGTTATGCCTACATTATTAAACAAGTTATAAATATTTAAAAAATATATCAAATATTTTGTAATTCATATAGTATTATAATATTATTATTAATATAATTAATATAATTATTATTATATCATATAATATTATATTATATTATATTATATTATATTATATTATATATTTAATATATAATATTATATATTTAATATAATATTAAATATATGAATTATTAAATTTATTTTATCTTTTAAATATCTAAATAAAACCTTTTTATTTTTGTCATTAGTCATCATGTGTTTAGATATTTTGCTTGAAGTATTTATATGTTATAATACAGAATCTTATGTTATACTATTATCAATATAAACATGATAATATGATACAAATATTATTTTAGAGTTAACGTAAATTCTAGAAGGATGCGAGCAGCATGTTTTCACACGTGATATGTTATGGGCGGGGCTTGTGAGCGTGCACTTCGAGGACATGAATATTATATACAAGGACTTGAACTTTTCTCAGAATAGTTCTTAATAATTATGCATGTTAAAAACAATGACTTCGCTATAGGCTATTTGAATTGAGTGATTAGCCGGGTGATTAGTTATTACTTTAACTTTACATGAATTATTGACTTTGCAGTGATATATAATGTATATTCATACACGATTATTTAGATCTAAATATAACTTATACGCGTGCATATAGGCCTACATTAGATTATAATATATATTAATACATTTGATTTTTTATTAAATTTAAATTATTACTATTAGAAATTATTCGATTATAATTCGAATATGTTACGTACATATGATATAGATATAGTTTTAGAATGCCCGTTTAATTTCAAGTAGAAACAATATATTAAATATGTATAATAATATAATCCATCGCTAAGTTATCCGTAATAGTAACTGTACAATTAGGAATTTGTTAATAAATTGTTGTTGTTATTAAATTCAATTATTACTATTATAAATTATAAGTTAACTTATAGTAATTACTATAACATTTACTATAACGGATAACATATTGATGGATTATATTATTATTATAATAATTATACATATATAATATATTTGTTCTACTTTAAATACAGCATAATAGCCCAGTAAACAACAACATACAAATATGAACATATTATGAACATAAAAATATGCACATATTATGAACATATTTTGGCTATCATATTATGAACATAAAAATATGAACATATTATGAACATACAAATATGAACATATTATGAACATACACATATGAATATATTATGAACATACTATGAACATACAAATATGAACCAATTATAGTTATCTTACATATACAATATTTACTATTAAAATAATATATATGAACATACATGAATTATTTAAAATGATGACAAGAAAATAAATAAAAAATATGTTATAACATGCACATCCATGTATAAATAAGTATGGTAATATGTTGATATTTTTATTTTGAGATATATTTTACATAAAAATAATTATATTTTATGAATTCCCATTAAAAAATAATAAGATATTTTCGTTCAATTTAATATTTATCACCTAATCAATATTTAAATTATATTTAAAGCATTCATTTCTCATCAAGATTATAAATTAATTGTATACTATTAATATATCAATCAATATTATAATGAATATCTGTCCTAAATAGATAATATTTAAGAATGATAATAAGATATTTTCGTTATTCAATTTAATATTTATCACCTAATCAATATTTAAATTATATTTAAAGCATTCATTTCTCATCAAGATTTTAAATTAATTGTATACTATTAATATATCAATCTATATTATAATGAATATCTGTCCTAAATAGATAATATTTAAGAATGATGTTAAAATAGAGTAATAAATATTATTATATATATATATATATAATATTTAGAAGTTATTTAAGGTTTTAAATATTAAATTATTACTAATTTTACAATTACATATTTTATATTTAGTTCATTATATAAATTTATATAATAATTTATATATAATTTTAAAATATCTTAAATATATTTATAGTATATCTTTGGAATAAAATAGTATTTAGTTTTATTTAGTCTTATAAAGAAAATAGTTAAACAGGTAATACAATTTATACTTTATTAATTAATGATTTTAAATAGGTAGTGTTTCTTAAAAAATTCTTAATTTTGTTCATGATTTGGTCAGTGTTACCTTCAAAAATACCTATTGGTATTTAAGTAAAATTAAATATATATACAATGAATAAATTTAACTAACCTAAAATAACTTTCACCAGTTCAGAACAACAAAACCCCCTCCTATTATTTCCTCCAGATCTATTTATGTTCAGCCATACTTCCGGACTACATATACTTAACAATATGCTACCAATTTTTAGATGTTTCAATGGGCGTAATTGATTAATCTATAAATGTGAATATATATATATATTATTTATTAATAATATATAGAATTATAGTAATTAATATTTATAAATGAAATTTAAAAATAATTACGTGGTTGTTTAAAATAAAAAGATAATATCACTAACGGCTATTGTCATCTCGCCCTCCTTTTCGAGTAAAATATTATATAAGTCGTATTGTTCTATGCTTAGTATAGTTGTAAATGTTTCATGTGGAATGTTTTGAGAATGCATATATGTAAGTGAATCTTTACTTCTTAAATGTAGATTAACCTTACGATTAAGCTTATCATTATCTATTGAAACAATGTATTATTAAATATGTATATATATACTTTAGATATATAGTATAAGTAGTTATTAATTAATATATTCATATATTATAACTATTATTAACAATTTTATTATTAAATATTTTTTAATTATTTTATTTAAGTATTCATATAAAATATCTGGTATGAAAGAATAAGATAATTTATACATAAGGATCATGTAGTATATATATATATATATATATATATATATGTATATATTCTTGTGCTTTCAATTGTTAATATTAATATTCAAACTAAATCATGTATCAGTGGATAATTCTATTCACAAGGAACTTTTAAATTATAATATATGTTCATGTATTAATAATTCTAACTTTTTTCTAATCTTTCAACTTTGTTTAATATTTGTTTCAATAATGCAATGGTCTCAGCTAAAATGTAATATATATATATTATATTATAATATATATATTATATATATTATATATATATATATATATATATATATATATTTATTTTAATGAAGTAAAGAACACCAAGTTTTAATCATATAAATGATAATTTAAAACATTATTTTACATTTTAAAATTGTATAATTTGATACAAATTTACATTATTAAAAAATTACCATATATAGGTTTCACTGATGGTGTTTTGTATACAAAATTGAATTACATTATTTTGAGTAGGTGTTATATCTTAACTATAACTATAGTTAATCGATTAAACTAATTTGTATTACTAACTTTTTTCATTGGACTCATTTGTAGATAGTTGACCGTCACTCGATACATCATCAGATTCAACTAAAAGTAATAATATGTAGAGTTATAATATATATATAGAACAATAATGTGAGTTTATTAAATTCGGCTTAATTTAACTCGTGTGAATAACATATTTAATATAGTAATTAATTATATGTGGTAATTTATTTACTATAAATATTTAAACATGTGTGAGATCAATGTATGCTTCAGTCTTAATGATAATAATATTCATTATTGTTAAATATATTGTAAAATATTTGTATTCAATAAATATAATCACTTTATTTAAATATAATATAGCTAACATTTTGTGAATAGCCTTTTAGGTGTAGATATCCTTTTAGACGTAGATGAACTTTGCATGGATTTATTGGAGAACATATCACGTTTAGTGCAGACTATTTAAATTATATGTTTATTAATAATGATTTTTAATAATGGTAAAAGTAAGTAAATTTACATGATTGTTTATATTTAAAAAATAAAAAAAGACCATATATTAGTATTTTGATTTTGATTTTTGTATTTAAACAAAATCGAATTACAAGTTTTTTAGTAGGTGTTATATCTTTACTATAACTATAGTCAATCGAATAAACTAATTTGTATTACTAACTTTTTTCATTGGACTCATTTGTAGATAGTTGACCATCACTCGATACATCATCAGATTCAACTAAAAGTAATAATATGTAGAGTTATAATATATATATATAGAACAATAATGTGAGTTTATTAAATTCGGCTAATTTAACTCGTGTGAATAACATATTTAATATAGTAATTAATTATATGTGGTAATTTATTTACTATCAATATTTAAACATGTATAAGATCAATGTATGCGTCAGCCTTAATGAAAATAATATTCAGTTAAATATATTGTAAAATATTTGTATTCAATAAATATAATCACTTTATTTAAATATAATATAGCTAACATTTTGTGAATGGCCTTTTAGGTGTAGATATCCTTTTAGACGTAGATGAACTTTGCATGGATTTATTGGAGAACATATCACGTTTAGTGCAGACTATGTAAATTATATGTTTATTAATAATGATTTTTAATAATGGTAAAAGTAAGTAAATTGACATGATTGTTTATATTTAAAAAATAAAAAAAGACCATATATTAGTATTTTGATTTTGATTTTTGTATTTAAACAAAATCGAATTACAAGTTTTTTAGTAGGTGTTATATCTTTACTATAACTAGTCAATCGAATAAACTAATTTGTATTACTAACTTTTTTCATTGGACTCATTTGTAGATAGTTGACCGTCACTCGATATATCATCAGATTCAACTAAAAGTAATAATATGTAGAGTTATAATATATATATATAGAACAATAATGTGAGTTTATTAAATTCGGCTAATTTAACTCGTGTGAATAACATATTTAATATAGTAATTAATTATATGTGGTCATTTATTTACTATCAATATTTAAACATGTATAAGATCAATGTATGCGTCAGCCTTAATGAAAATAATATTCAGTTAAATATATTGTAAAATATTTGTATTCAATAAATATAATCACTTTATTTAAAGCATAATATGCATGAAAATAGATTTATCTGAATATATTTAATATTAATTAATTAATAATACGTGTCGAGTTAAAAAATTACAAAAATGTATAATGTATTCATAATATGAGTTTAAAAGTGCTATTTTGGCATATTTTTCAAAATCGAAATAAATAAATAAATATTATCGTGACGTCATAGTGGGACAGTTTATGATTATTGACAGCTAAATTATTTAAAAAATAAATACTAATTAAATTTAAAATACTTTTAATATAACATTTATGGATATATATATTTAAATATACCAGCGGTATTGAAAATGAATCGTCCGTTATAGAACATAACTGGTTAGTTAAAGACTTATCAGCATCATATAATGTTTATACTTATTATATTTATTAATTACATAACATTATACTTATACAAAATTAGTTAGATGCTTAGTATAATGATTTTAATAATATTAATAAAATTATATTCAAAATATTTTTATTAATATTATTATTATTATTATAATACTAAGCATCGATCTACTTTATAATCTATCATCTAGTATAATATTAATACGACTTATTATTATAATTTAATATTTTAATTATAAATTATAGTATAGGACTTATAAGTTTAATATATCTGAGTGTTTAATAACATATTGAATAGTATTCAATGCATACCTAATATGTTGTCTATATAAACTCGATTATTATAACTAAATGATCATATACAATATATATGTCCATTATATGATATATATATATATATATATATATATATATATATATATATAGTAATTCAATAAATTCTATTCTAGTAATAAAAATATAGGTACAATAAGTTATTCGGTTAAACTAATTTCAATATAAAATGTATTCATACACTTAAAAATTGCATATAAATATGATATATATATACATAAACATATATTATATATTATAATACTAATAATAATAATAATAATATGATTAATATATCTATTATTAAATCTACTTTAAATATATGATATTATATATTTATATGGTAGGTGTACTTGAAATCCAAGCGATAACAAAGAAACTCTTGGAGAAAGAATCTGATGTAAGCACTATAAGAAAACTTGATGCTAAACTTTGAAGAATAATGTATATTATAGACAATTCTGGATTCAAACTAAATATTAACCTATATATAATATATATTAATGTTAAAACTATATATATAAAGAAATAATTTCGTTCTGATAATAATTAATATACTGGATATTAATATGCTTCAAAATTGTAATTTGGTATAAAATATTAATATTATATGTTTTAATAATAAATTCAATTAAATTATATGTTATCAAATCTTATAATATATCTATAAAATGGAGATTGATAATTAATTATTCATATTAATCAACTAATAGCGGTTTTATAGATTTAGAAATTTTTTCATATTTCATTTATCGGCATAATATAATAAATATAAATTAGTAAAAAATACCATAACAGGTTCTTCAATTTATCTGACTAATCCTTCTCCTAATGTATATTTAGCAAATATTTTGCGAAGCAAAGATATAACACTCCCTATGCATGAAACGTAATTTAGTAATATACCCAACCGCTGCTAGCAGTAGTATCAAAATCACTGAAATAGATTTAGGTTCGGCTCTGTTTGTATACAACAATGTTTTCATTGCTCTATAAAAATACATGCAATATAAATGAGCTTTTACTCACTAAATATATACTTATAGCATTTAAAACATACATATCATATTTGTTTGTTATATATTAGTAATGAATACTTAGTTTTCATTATATAAATATTAATTTAAAGCATATTATTTAACATTTTAAAAGTGTATAGTTAAATACGAATTTACATTATAAACAACGCATAGTTCTTAAAAGTAACCCGCTATAGGTGGCAGTGGGGTATTTTGTATACAAATTCGAATTACACGATTTCGCGTAAGTGTTATATCTTTTCTTCGGAAAATCTTTGTATTTAGTGTAAGAAGTATTATATAATATCTTATTAATTAAGAGCCTATGATATGATATATTGTAATGATACATATCACCTAAATATAAAATAGTTTATAAAAAATATTTATTTATACAAATAATTTACAATTATAATACACATGAGTTTATAATATACACTATATATATAAATATCTTAAAATACACATATAATATATATATATATATATATATGAAATATATAAAAAAAATTATAATGATGTAAATAGAATTATAATTAATTTATAAACACATCAAAGGATTTTAATATTTTTAACACATTAATTAATTTAAATATTAAGTTTTATTATTATATTCTATAAATAATATTTCATTATTATAATCCCATATCATTATTCAGTGATTATATATTATATTTAATCATGTATATTACTATCTTACAAATATAATTGATCATTCTATATAATTTTATCAAACTATATTGCCAACAGTAAATATGATCAATATATATCTTATCTCTAGTAATTTACACTATTATATATGATATGTCACTCCCATCTAAATATAGATCATAGTTACTAATTTTAATTGTAATATATATCGAAAGCAATAAGCATATGAGGTAGTTAAATATATACATATATATTTATTTATACCATATATTAATATTGATAATCTATTTTCATGCATATTATGCTTTAAATAGAATATAGCTAACATTTTGTGAATGGCCTTTTAGGTGTAGATATCATTTTAGACGTAGATGAACTTTTCATGGATTTATTGGAGAACATATCACGTTTAGTGCAGACTATGTAAATTATATTTTTATTAATAATGATTTTTAATAATAGTAAAAGTAAGTAAATTTACATGATTTTTTATCACATATAAGTAATAAAAATATACATATATTTAACATATATGAAATGTATTATTACATTAACATATGTATGATACCATAATTAAAATAATTATTATAACCATTTGTTTGAATGGTTTTTCCATTATCAGTTGTAGTATTATATTGTAAGTAGGTATTTTGCCATATCTTAGCCTCTTTGTGTGTATCTTAAGGAACAATTAGTAATTTTACTTACATAAAATATATATTATATTACAAATATTACATCGATATTATAATAAAAGAAATATAAAACATAATTTTAGATGACTATTTATATAGAAAAAATACAAATTTTAAGGAAATCTGAATTAATTAATATTAAATACAAGTAATAGAAAATAATAAGTTTAACACATAAAAGTAAAACTGTGTCATATATATTTAAAAAAAACTATATATCTCAATAACGATAACGAAATTATTTAAATTGATAAAGTATCTTATTTTACTTACCTGTCCTTTTTTTTAATGTTATCTCGTATGTAGACCAATTTTGTTTATCTGGAAAGTGACATTTCTTTACGGCATTGGCACTGTTAGATAATGGCCAGTATGTATACATGATCTGTATGAAATAGAAAAATAGTATATTAATTTTTGTATCGTATATAATATGAATGATATGCATATAAATGTTATAGTGGTTACATTATTTGTAAATTAGTCTCTTAGTTTGATAAACACAGATTTTAATCCCCACTTCTTGAAATAATAAATAATGTCCCTAAATTATTGTATTTATAGTTATCAAGGTTATCAAGTTATATAAAATTAATAAAACCATTTTAAAAATATTTATAACCTGATTTTCATAGTATATCCACATATAAGGGACAACAAATATTTCGAGACCTGCCTGCACAATTGCAAAGTCTCCGGTATTAGATGTCATAGTCTTTATTTATATGTGTATAGTTATATTTAATATTAGAATTATTTTTTAAATGTACGTACATGTATTTATTAATATCATAATTATATTTAATATAATATACATTTAAATTCACACATTTTTATATCTGATCGAAAAATTATGTTAGTCTATAAAATATTAAAAATACACTAATTATTCTAATATAATAGTTTATAAGCAAAATTATAACTAACTAATTTTAATTTTCAATTTCAATATAACATACATATATATATATATATATATACTTTATATAACAATTATCTTATCCAATAACATATTAAAAATACATCATTATTCTAATATTGTAGTAGAACTTATAACAACTACCCTACAAACAATTTTCGCTGTATCTACATAGTTTATCTACATAATATTTACTATGTTTATGATATATGTATTTTATATGTAGTTTCTACGTATATCATGTACATAATAAAATGATGTACCCGTGGCACACAATATCAGCATATAATCTACATAGAGTTATGTAGATGATATGTACACTTGGTACATAATTTCTTCATTATATATTATGTACCCGTGGCACACAATATCAACATATAATCTACATATAGTTATGTAGATGATATGTACACTTGGTACATAATTTCTTCATTATATATTATGTACCCGTGGCACACAATATCAACATATAATCTACATATAGTTATGTAGATGATATGTAAAGTTGGTACATAATTTCTTCATTATATTATGTACCCGTGGCACACAATATCAGCATATAATCTACATCGAGTTATGTAGATGATATGTACCTCTTGTACATAATGTCTTCATTATATAGTATGTACCCATGGCACATAATATCTTCATATATAAACATGTAGGTTTATAGTAGGTATACCTACTAATAAATTATTTTTCAAAAATTACTTAATTACTTCCGATGATAGGATCCTGTATATGACAATTATTATTAAGCTATTATAATTATTAAACGTATAATAATTTAAGTTATTGTATACTAATTGTATAATAAGTAGGGGCGCTGCAACAAGGGGGATGGGGGATATGTCCCCCCACTTTAAAATCTAGGGGGACCTCCTATGTATAGGTCCCTCCTCCCACTTTTACCAAAACATTTATTTTGATTGGTTGGTCCCCCAACATACAAAATCTTCCAAGCGCCCCTAATAATAAGATAACTCAATGATAAGTAAACTATTGATTTCACTAGTGATATAACTAGTGATATTCTCAATCACAATATTATTTACTTTCAACATACAAATTAATAAAATTGGTATACACGGTCAAGTCATCAGTTGGTTTATTTATTTTATTTAATTTAGAACCTCTTCGCTGAAAATTAAATCTTCGTAATCGTTATCTCCTTATTATGTTAACATGGTTTTCCATATTAGGGCTATGTTATTTGTCCTATATTGTTCATTATTTATATTCTTCCTATAAAATAATTATTTCGCAAATATCCTAATATTCACTACCATATTTATGTAGATGATCTACATATATATATATATATATATATATATATATATATATATATATATATATATATATATGTGTGTGTGTACTTTCCTAGTTATAGTGATTATGATCAGATTCAAATGTATATGTTTAATTGTAATACTGATCTCACTGAATAGTTCTCTCATAACTCTATTTACTTAATTATGACTAAAACTGATACTATTATACTATCTAGACCCAGTTATCATCTATCAATCACTCATCCTTTTTTAACATATATTCCTACTTATAAATCAATAACTACCCTTGGTTTCAATATAACCTCTCACCTTGACAACTCTACATAAATTAAGAACATGATACGCACTGTAAACTATTTTCTATATAATATTAGAAAATCTCATTATTAACTTACGTACGCCATGACAAAATGATTAAGTAACTCGCTAGTATTCAGTAGACTTATCTCTTGCTGTTCAATTCTAATATTCATCATATTGATATTGATGGCGTTAGATTATCTTGTACTTAAGTACTTAAGAATTCTCACATGATTTCATCTAGGAATATATTGAAGGGTATAGGTAATAGTAGACATCATTGATGTACTCTAACCGTAGATTTGAACGAATTGTCTATGTTGTTATAATGATGATTAGGTATATATGATAGGTATAGGACCTACCTATCAAGACTGAACTGGAATTGTTACTATATAAAGCTTTAATCATTGTAATTATTTCGTGATGTATATCACACTTTTAAAGTATTGACCACAGTCCTATATGATATACTCTGTCAAATGCATTCATGAAATCAATGAAGTTATAGAACAGATTCGTATGGGAATCAAGATGCTTTTCTATAAGGGTTCTGATATTTGTAATATGTTCGATCGTATACGAGAGTATACTCAGTATACTGAGTACGGCGTACTCATTCCTTTCCAAAACCTTACGTGTTCCTCAGATATAATTGATTAGACTTGCGATGTTAACATGTTAGTGCTATAGGTTATACGTTAAAACTGCATGTGTGGCTCAGTGGCTAGGGCTTCTGACACACAAGCAGTGGACACGAGTTAATTTTGGGACATTAGAGCCATATATGGTTAAAAGTGAAAACTTATCTAAGTTCCATGATGGGATGAAAGGATTCCACCAAATAAAAATAACAAATAACAATACGTGTATTATATAAACTATACCAGGGTTTATAAAGTAATAGTAATATTCAATTACTATTAAATCACGAATGCCTCAATAGTTTCTATATCTACTTTAATTCGCGTGTATATTTTTTAATATAGTAATATCCCGGGGGTAATATATATTGAATATTTTTTAAATTATAATAACTGTAAAATATTAAAGATAGGTAACAAATACTACTTCAAACCATATGGTTTATTTGACAAATACCTACACGAGTCTACTCTGGTTTGTATTGTATTATATTGCTTATGTAATAATGTATAAAAATCAAATATTTATATAGTAATAGAAACATATTAATTAATTAATTTACCAATATATATATATATATATATATATATATATCTACCTAGCTTATAGCTTAAGTATCATATATTATTATTTATGATTAATATTAATTTCCTAATGATACTATTTCACATAAACTATAGTTCCGATTATTATAATAGATAAGTTTATATATATATATATATATATTTATATATATATATATATATATATATATATATATATATATATATATATATCTATATATATATAGGAACATATATCTAAAGTTAATTATACAGTTTGGTATTCCATTGCTACAATTGTTAATATAAATATCCAATATACTACCATGTTTTTATAGATTCTATTATTATTGTTATTATTATTTATTATTATTTATTATTAACCATGATGTCAAATTGATTGCCTTATTTTTTAGTAATAATTACAGTTTACTTACAGTTGTATTATTCTTCAGTTATAAGGTAAATTATTGTGTATTTTATATTCAAAAGAATATATATGTACTACTTTTATTTTATATTTGCTAAGGTAATTTCGTAATCGTATTTTGAAATTAATTTTTTTAAATAATAACGATATTTAATATCGTTATATCGATATTTAATATCGTTTATTAACGTTATAATATAATATTATAATTATAAAATGATTAAATCATTATTTTATAATTATTATAATAACTTATTATAATGAAAAAGAATATTTTTCATTATTTCAATTGTTTTATATATATTTATTAAATTAATTTCATTTAATTTTAAAATAATATTTATATTTATCATATATATATTATTATTAAAATAGGTATTATTTATAGTGTATTATGATAAGTATCAAATATTGCTCATTTAAATTTATCATAATTCATAATGAAATACATTTTATTTATAATTATTAAATGTGTATTATTAAAATTTATCATAAATCATTTTTTTTAAAGTTATAAAATTGATCGTAATTCATTTATTTAGTATTATAAAATGTAAACCTTGATGTCTTATTTAAATGTATCATGATGAAATGAATTTCATATTATTTATAATTAATAAATGTATATTATTTCAATTTATCATAATTCATTTTATGTATAGTTATCAAATTGATATAAATTCATTTATTTAGGATTATCAAATGTAAACCTTGGTGTACGAAGTATTTGTTAAATAACGGCTCACTAAATGACAGGTTTTTAAAGTTATATAATTATATATATATTATTATAATAATTATATATATTTTTCAAATTTATCATAATTATAAAATAATAACATGGTTTATCATACACACTGTATATGGTATAATTATATATATATATATATATATATATATATATATATATATATATATATATATATATATATATAATTTAAGATAATAATATTATCGTCAGAATCAATTGATATATCCATTATTATTAATACTTATTTATATTTTTTAATTAAATGTAGTACTGTTTATATAAAATATATAATATAGTCTATAGTATATCAAACTGATCCTATATTATATATAGTATATATTATTCACTAAGAATATGTTATTAATAAATTATAAAAGATTACAAATTGTTACAACATTTAAATATGTAAATCTTTACGAATACATGTTATGATAAACTTTATCATTAAGTGGTTTTAAAACAAATATTATATATCATAAGATAATATATTATATATAATATAATTATACATTTTTATAATTTATATTAGTTATATATGTTAATATAAGTTTATACATATATAATATACTAAATATTTTGCGAATAAAGATATAACACTCCCTATGCATGTAACATAATTTGTAATACCTGATGTCGCTGCTAACAGTAGTATCGAAACATTGAAATATATTTAGGTTCGGCTCTGTTTTCATATGAAAACTTTTCATATAACAATGTTTTCATTGCTCTATTAAATTACATATAATATAAATTAGCATTTACTCACCAAATATATACTTATAGCATTTAAAACATACATATCATATTTGTTTGTTATATATTAGTAATGAACACTTAGTTTTCATCAATTAAATACTAATTTAAAGCATATTATTTAACATTTTAAAAGTGTATAGTTTTTTACGAATTTACATTATAAACAACACCTAGTTCATAAAAGTAACCCGATATAGGTGGTACTGGGATATTTTGTATAAAAATTCGATAAACACGATTTCGCATAAGTGTTATAATATAACAGTTATATCTTTCTTTAGAAAAATATTTGCTATTACTATAATTTTATATTTTTCCAAACTTTATATAATATAATATAATATAATATGTTGATATAATTAAGTGTATTTATCTATTTATTTATAATATTACATTATAAGTTCATATATATATATATACAATTTATGTAAAGTATACATGTTATAACGATATATATAAATTATATAAATATATCATACCATATATTACGGTATTAATAATTTATGTATATTTATTATAGTACATGAGTCATGCTACGAATAAATATTGATAACATATATTATATCGTTTATTATATATATATATAAAATTAATTCCATTATATAATACTAAGCAGTTGCACTAGTGAGTTAGCTAGTGAGTTAGCTAGTGAGTTAGTTAGTTAATTAGTTAGTTAGTGAACTAGTTAGTTAGTGATATTAAATATATAAAATATGGATTGTGCGGATTATACACCATAACCGCCTACAATTTAAATATAACTAATTATAGTATATCAAAATAATATAGTATATCAAAAACATAAAATACTTAAGGGGAGAGGTTCCCGTTCATCTAAACAATGATATTATAGCTATATCTAAAAACGCTAAGGATACATAACTATTTGAGATAATTACATACTTTTTTGTTTATTCAATAGAAACTTTCGTCCATCATATAGGATCTTTCTTTATATAATTGTAGTTAATTTAAAATTGTGTAAAAAAAATAGTCTCCATTATTTAACTATTTATTTTTTATTTTGTTTCATTAAAATGTATGTTTATCATACTTTATTTAATTAATATAAAATATAATAAATCCAACATGATTCATATAGATGTATATGTTATACATTTACGGTAACAATTTCAGATAAAAATAATAATAATCAAAAAGTAGTATGATTTGCATGTTGTTAATAAGTGAAAAAGTAAAAACTTGAGAAAATTACATTCAAAGTTTAATATATAAAATTTAAGTTAATATAATACATACTTTACTATCAATTTCAAATAATTATTATATCGATTACGTTCATAAAATACTTTATATTGATATAAATATAATTTGAGAAATTTTACAAATTTATAAATAAGATATTAAACATGAAAAAATGTGATTCTTTAACTGTACATTGTTGTTGTTAAAATATAAATATTAATCATATTTTAACTCGCACCCTTAATTGTAGAAATGATAAAAACATA
Organism: Osedax fenrisi; assembly: GCA_964019155.1. Classification (NCBI taxonomy): domain Eukaryota; kingdom Metazoa; phylum Annelida; class Polychaeta; order Sabellida; family Siboglinidae; genus Osedax; species Osedax fenrisi. The sequence continues at coordinate 32,405,059 of OZ025242.1, forward strand.
GATGTATTTAATATTTTATCTATACATTTAGGTACACCCCCACTCAGGTATGGCCGTATGAATGGTTACCATGGTATCTGGCTGAGAAATACTGTAATAGTCTGTATGTATGTTTGGTTAGAGATTAACAGAAAGGCTTAACTCTCAAGAAAGGGAGTTGATGTCTTAAATGAAACTATATGTTTCATAATATATATATATATATATATATATATATATATATATATATATATATATGTGTATCTTATTTAATGTAACATTATTTCTAAATAAATAAAACTATAATTCAATTAGAAATTTGAATTTTTAGCTACAGAAGAATCTATTAAATATTTATATAAATAATATATGATTATATAATATGTAATAATAATGTATTTTAATAACTAAATTAAAGATCTATAATAATATTGACCAATAAGTTGAAAAATTACAAACTGTACTTACTTTTACTTTTTTAATCATTGTATAAACTTTCATATTTATTCCATATACAATTACACATACAAATTATATATATATAAACACACCTCCATACACAATGATAGGTAGGATAACTGCTTGGAGGACCCTAGCTATGCTCTGCAATGTTTGATTGTTTCGAGTATCCGAAATGGCATTATACTTTAATCCGTAAACTGCACAATACCACATATTGATGGGAAACAGGTATGAACTAATATCCATTTGAAATCTCTGATATTATTTTATTAATTTATAAATATGACGTTAGGCTTAAAAATTGCCATATTTTAATTTCACTTAAAGCATAATATGCATGAAAATAGATTATCCATATTAATATAATATTATATTTATGGTATAAATAAATATGAACTATATTCATAACATTTTGAAATAATACTTATTTATACCAAAATAATGTGTTTTAATCAAAAAACGAAATATAAAACGAAAAATGAACTGTGACGTCATAGTAGGATCCCAAATATAAATTCTGGGATATTTGAATTTTAAATTTAAAAAATATTTTATTCAATTTTTATTTTATATTATATATAGTTAAATAATTGATAATTATTTCATAACTTTTGGATTCTATTTAAGTTATAAACAAACATTTAGATTTACAAAGGACAATAAAAATCGAAATATTTAGATAGGTTTAGTAATTTGAAATATAAATGACGTATAATAATCAAAATAAATGAGGCTGTGAATTGTTCATTTTAATATAATAAATGTAATGTGAATCCAAGTATATAAATGTTATTTCTATATTATATAATGTACATATATATTCACTAATATTAATAAGAATAACCTAATATATGTACATAATGTTATTAATTAATCAAATTACTAAGTATAATAAAACTTGAAAATATCGTAATTTGTATGACCTAAATATATAGGTGTATATTTAACTTCCTGATATGCATATTGCTTGCAATATATATTTCAATTAAAATTAGTAACTATGATCTATATTTAGATGGGAGTGACATATCATATATAATATTGTATTTATATATATAATTCTATTTACATAATTATAATTTTTTTTATATATTTCATATATATATATTATATGTGTATATTATAAACTCATGTGTATTATAAACTCATGTGTATTATACATTTTATATAAATATTATAATATAACCAAAGATTTTCCGAAGGAAAGATATAACACTTACGCGAAATCGTGTAATTCGAATTTGTATACAAAATACCCCAGTGCCACCTATAAGCGGGTTACTTTTACGAACTATTTGTTGTTTATAATGTAAATTCATATTTAACTATACACTTTTAAAATATTAAATAATATGCTATAAATTAATATTTATATGATGAAAACTAAGTGTTCATTACTAATATATAACAAACAAATATTATATGTATGTTTTAAATGCTATAAGTATATATTTAGTAAGTAAAAGCTAATTTATATTGAATGTAATTTAATAGAGCAATGAAAACATTGTTGTATGCAAACAGAGCCGAACCTAAATCTATTTCAGTGATTTCGATACTACTGCTAGCAGAGGCAGGGGATATTACTAAATTATGTTGCATGCATAGGGAGTGTTATATCTTTGCTTCGCAAAATCTTTGATATAACTTTATATTGTAATCATTTATTATTTAATATAAGAATTTTTACTATAATATTGTATATATGCAAACATTACTTATATAACAGAGTTGTACAAAGTAATTATCCATATGACATTATTTAAAATAGATTTAATCTTTAGTTATATGTGAACTATACAATAAATTAGTGCATGAGAAATGCCATGAGACATATGGTTAAATAGTTTTTTAATCACAATTTATGGTAAGTAAGCTATATAATTTAAAGTAAACTTTGATATTTTAATGAAGGCGAACTTGATGAAATAGTATATAAATATATAGAGGATAGTGATAATTATACAGGATTAACTGGATACAAGTTTCAAAAATGACAAATCGTAATAGCGTATAACCAAGAATATATAATATAAGAATTATAAAATTCAATTTAATCGTAGAATATTTTCCAAGAACACAACAATTTTGCGAAGCATTTCATATAATATATAATACACTCATTCAACTAACAAAATTACAGAAATTTTTTTTTGTATGTTCAACATGAATTAAAGTAAATTATCAAATATACAAAAAATAGTAATATTATTAATAATTTATATATTAAAATTAATAGTATGTATAAGAAAAATATATAATATTGAAGATAAAATATATCATATTAATTTAAACTAATTATGATTTATATTGTATATTTTAAGTGGGTATCCCTCTACAAGTATTTCCGACAAATTACCGGAAATATTGTAACTTTAAAATGATTTTCTATAAAGTTGTAATGGGTACCCCCTTTAAAGTTACTATATTTCCGGCAATTTGCCGAATATACTAGTAGTGGGATACCCCTTAAAATATATAATATAAATATATTGTAAATCATAATTAGTTTACATTAATATGATGTATTTTTCAATATTATATATTTTTTGAAAATAATGAAATCAATTAATTTTTATATAATTAAAAATTACATTAATTATTTATTTATTCTTAGAAATTATTAAATATATAAAATTAGTATAACAAATTATTACATAGTACATTTTTAATATATTTAATATCATTTTTAATTATAAAGAAATCATTATTTAATAATTCCTGAGAATAAATCCATAATTAATGTCATTTTTAATTATATAAAAAATGAATTGATATTAATATTTACAAAAAATTATAAATATATGTATAATTTATATATCAAAATTAATTAAAATTTATATGTTATCCCAAAAGGATGATATCATATAAAACTGATATAATGTCCACATGATATACTATTTAAATAGGTACATCAGTGTGCATACAATACATGCATTTACATGTTAATAGAATACTAGTAAGTACAAAGCCTCATTAAAAGATCATTTTATATACAATTTATATTCAATGATACATTTATTTTTGTAAAATACAGATAAAGCTACATTATATATATATAAAGCTACATTATTATGATTAGTTTTTTTTTAATATAATTTATTTCAAAGTATATATTATATATTTATTATTAAAATATGTCCACCTATATTGTCTCTTCACTTATATATATAATTATATTTATACAAATATTATATCATAATTTATTCATATACTTTTTGCATATAGCAAAAAATTTAGCCGGATAATTATGATATTTTTTTCATTATGTGCATTTACCAAGGTAGTGAAACTTTATTATTGTAAGAACAAAAATAAAGAACAAATATGTAAAACTAATAAAATATTATTAGTATCACAAAATTATATATTATATTAACATTAAAAAATAATGTTTATACTGTTTAATAACTATAAATAAATGCAAGTAATAAATTAAATTGTAAAATATCTATTTAAATGTAAAATGTCTAATTTAAAATATAATATTCAAAGTAACATAATAATTTTATTTATTCAGTTGCAATAAGAGCTGTATCAAAGATTTCACTTCCAGTGTTATACATGGTGAGGGCTATCAGTACTAACTCTATGGAGTCTGTTCTCCGAATCAAGAATGAATAGCAAAATGCCCTTCATGAAAAACAGAATGGAGATATAAATATTTAGTTAGTTTATAACTATATATATATTAATGATCTAAATGTAACTGGATTTTATTATTTTAAATATGTAAATAGTGTCATTATCAGATAATCAATATAGTAAGCATACACATATATATACTCATATACACATACATATACAGTTTATATTATACACATAAATACATACATTATAAATACAATATTATATAGGCATCATATGGTCTATTAATAGTCTTAGCCTGAATTCTACATTGAATACATTGAATACATTGAATAAATCTGTTTTTTTTTGTATTTACAATATAAAAAAACTGATTCAAGGAATTGAAATCTATGCACCACACTATTAATAGACCATATGCTGCCTATATATTTACATTATAAACTGTAAAATGTAGTATGAAGTGCATTGTGACATGCCTTCATATATTGTACACTACTTCCAAAGATTTTGCGAAGCAAAGATATAACACTCCCTATGCATGCAACGTAATTTAGTAATATCCCCAACCGCTGCTAGCAGTAGTATCGAAATCACTGAAATAGATTTAGGTTCGGCTCTGTTTGCATACAACAATGTTTTCATTGCTCTATTAAATTACATGCAATATAAATTAACTTTTACTTACTAAATATATACTTATAGCATTTAAAACATAAATATCATATTTGTTTGTTATATATTAGTAATGAACACTTAGTTGTCATCATATAAATATTAATTTAAGGCATATTATTTAACATTTTAAAGGTGTATAGTTATATACGAATTTACATTATAAACAACGCATAGTTCCTAAAAGTAACCCGCTATAGGTGGCACCAGGGTATTTTGTATACAAATTTGAATTACACGATTTCGCGTAAGTGTTATATCTTTCCTTCGGAAAATCTGTGCTACTTCTTTAATCTATAACAATTCAATATATACATATCTACTCTACAAATTATATTTAAATGGACAAATGTTCCATTTGTATTGACTCCCAAAGTAACTATAAATGTACAGAAATAAAATATAATAAATTAATTGTAGATCAGTAAATAGTGAAGGAATTCATTGAGTATGTGTAATTCACCAAAACGTTAAATTAATGTTAAATGTTCTACCCCATAAGATAAATTATAAGGAATTATTAGAAAAATGAGCCTGTAATATAGAAAATAGAACTTGTATGTTAAAGAATTGTAATGACTGTCCTAGTGTAGATATTATTAGTGATTATTTAATTTATTTATTTAGATAATTTGATTATAAAGATGATAGTAGGATTGTATACTATTAATTAAAACACTAAGTGATATTAAATTTCATTATTTTATAACTAAATCTCCGAAATATATTTTAAATATTATTTGACATTTTATTAAAAAAATGTATACATTTATTAAAAATATTTTTTAATATTTTTAAATATTAATCAACTAATTTATTAAATATTAAAAAAAATATATTTTTCTACATTTCCAAAAAAAAAATATTTTTATAAATAACATTCTTAATAAATCAATTGATAATTATATCTACAAATGTAAAGCCCCAATGTATACAATTATTTATTAATTATAATTAAATATTTCCAAATAACAAATTATATTTTTATAAATAATTAAAAGTCTTAAATATTACAACTATTATCTTTATTACAGTCTGATTCAACATAATCGTGAATGGTGGTTAAAGTATCTTTAAAAGATGAGACGATTTCAATGTACTCAATACTACAAGATGAATTATGTAATGTTAGTATGAATGAACTATAATATATACCTCAATTAGTTATTATCTGTAATGATAAATAATTTAAATTATATCTTTATACAAATTAAAAAGCCCTCCATAATATAAAATTATTTATATTTTATTTTATTTACTAATTAATAAATAATTAAAAGCCCCTCATAAATAATGGGAATTTTTTTGAAATATATTTTAAATATTTTTTGATATTTTATAAAAAAAATTTATAAATGTATTATTAAAAATATTTTAAATTATTTTTTGAAATATATATCCACTAATTTATTAAATATTAAAAAAATATATTTTTCTACATAAATAAAAAATAACAATTAATAATTTACAAAACATTTTTTTAAAATAAATAATATGCCTTTCTTAATAAATCCCTCATCAATTAATAATTATATCTAAAAATGTAAAGCCCTCATGTATACAATTATTTATTAATTATAATTAAATATTTCCAAATAAAAAATTATATTTTTATAAATAATTAAGTCTAAATATTACAACTATTATCTTTATTATAGTCTGATTCAACATAATCGAAATGGTGGTTAAAGTATCTTTAAAAGATGAGAAGATTTCCCTATACTCAATACTACAAGATGAATTATGTAATGTTAGTATGAATGAACTATGTATGTATGTATGAACTATAATATATATCTCAATTAGTTATTATCTGTAATGATAAATAATTTAAATTATATCTTTATACATATTAAATATCCCTCCATTAGGGTGGCTCGTCAGTCATTAAATATGTTGCTTCAGTAAAAACTATAAACATATAATATATATAAACAGTAGTGTATCAACTACAAATTGTGTTATACTCAATTGAGTTGTCAATATGATGTTTAATAACATTTTATAGGAAAAATATTTGTTTTATAATTAAATTTACTGCGCATGCGTAACATTTATTTATCTTTAGTTTTACCTTGACAACCAATTAAATGATATCGTCTTTTACTTTATTTATATATTTAATATGCATTTAAGAGACTTAAGTATATTTAATTCAAAATATGGATCTAACAAAATCAGATTTTAAATTTTGTATAGTTAGAAATATTTTTATTTTTTTTAAATTAGAAAAAAATATAATATAAAAATGTTTTTATTGCATTCATCTCAATGATAATTAAAATTATATTATGGTAAAAAAAAATAAAATTGACTAGGTCGTAGACATTTTTTATTCATCTTTCCTTGAAAATATTTATTTTTTCTATAGAAATCATTAAAATTCAAATTATTCCTAGAAAAATATTTGAACACATTTTTTTTTATAATCACACAGTAAATATATATTATACATTTATTAAGAATAAAATAAACTTGATCTTAATTTTATTTTTGATTAAAAACAAAAAACCAAAAATATTCAATAAATAATAAACATAAAAAGTTTAATCCTAGAAATGATAAAATTATAAAGAAATTATTATTAAAAAAAAAAAAATGTCAGCTATTCTGTTAATAATATTTAATTCTAGTACATATATATCATATGACAAAATTCATTAATAGGAATATATTAAAAAATGTATTGAATTAATTTTGTATCTACTCCATTATAAGATTTCCTATCAATCCTATGTTAAAATTAAAAGTCATATTGACTATTCAATATTTTACGAATTAAGTTAATTTTTTTTTTATTGAATTATTTTTATATATTACATGTTTTCTAATATTATCTTACTGAAGCGATAAATTACCCTCCATAATATACAATTATTTATATTTTATTTTATTTACTAATAAATAATTAAAAGCCCCTCATAAATAATGAGAATTTTTTTGAAATATATTTAAAATATTTGTTGACATTTTATAAAAAAAAATTTATACATTTTAATAAAAATATTTTATAATATTTTTTGAAATATAATATCATAAATATAATAATATCATAATAATAATATAATATAATATCCACTAATTTATTAAATATTAAAAAAAAATGTATACATAAATCAAAAAACCTAATAATTAATAATTTCCAAAACAAAATATTTTTATAAATAACATGTCTTTCTTAATAAATCCCTCCAGTTAATAATTATATCTACAAATGTAAAGCCCTCATGTATACAATTATTTATTAATTATAATTAAATATTTCCAAATAAAAAATTATATTTTTATAAATAATTAAAAGTCTTAAATATTACAACTATTATCTTTATTACAGTATGATTCATCATAATCGAGAATTGTGGTTAAAGTTCTTTAAAAGATGAGAAGATTTCCCTGTACTCAATACTACAAGATGAATTATGTAATGTTAGTATGAATGAACTATAATATATACCTCAATTAGTTATCTGTAATGATAAATAATTTAAATTATACAAATTAAAAAGATCTCCATAATATAAAATTATTTATATTTTATTTTCTTTACTATTATTAATTAACTATTTCCATAGAAAAAATTATATTTTAATAAATAATTAAAAGCCCCTCATAAATAATTAAAAGATAACATTATTTATTAATTATTATCTAATAAATATTACATTTATTTTTTAATATATTTATTACAGTCTGAACTAAGTACTTAAGAATGGTGGTTAAAGTTCTTAAATAGATGAGAATATTTCCCCAATCGAAGTTTCGACCAACGATATTGGCCAGGCAATTGGAGATTTATTGTGGCATAGGTCTAACAAAAGACTTAAACCAAATAAATGTTTAAATGATGTAATGTTTTATTTCTATTTTCATATAATATATACGTAAACAAATAAGTATGTCTTCACTGTCCTCAAGACTCACTGTCCTTACTTCACTGTCCTCAAGACCGTCGTCTGTGTAGTGGGTTCCAATGTAATACTTCAATCACTTATGTTTCTCCAGCAGTGACCGGAGTACCTCAGTCGTTGTTCGCGTATTGTATCGGTTATTCTTGGAATGCTGCCTAGAACTCATTATTTGTTATGTGGTCTCTCCATGATTTGATTAGTTAAATTTTATATATAATAAACATAATATGAATGTAGAATTTACTAGTACAAGCTATGTAGAATCTATATCGAAATCATGTAACCAGCCACATAATATGAGTGTAGAAGCTATGTAGAATCTATGTCTAAATCGTGTAACCAGCAACATAATATGAGTGTAGAAGCTATGTAGAATCTATGTCTAAATCGTGTAACCAGCAACATAATATGAGTGTAGAAGCTATGTAGAATCTATATCTAAATCGTGTAACCAGCAACATAATATGAATGTAGAAGCTATGTAGAATCTATGTCTAAATCGTGTAACTAGCAACATAATATGAGTGTAGAAACCATGTAGAAATTATGTAGACAGTTATGTTGATAAATTGTCAGCTTTTTCTACATAAAATCTACATAATATGTTGATGGAACTACATAGATTCTACATAGTATCTACGTATATTATGTTGTAGCCGTATGTACCATCTTCATTGAATCCATGTACTTTTAACATAAATTGTTTGTAGGGTAAGAACACAAAAACCAATTGAAATTTTCAATTTCAATATAAATTATATAGGAACGAACATAATAAATATATATATATATATATTTAAAATATATATATATATTAAAATATATTTATAAATTAAAATATATATATATATATTCTTATAAATTAAGATATACTTTAAATAACAACTGATAGAAATTTCTATTTACCTTTAAAGGTATATTATAAAAATTAAAAATAATAATATATATCAGAATTGTTATAATAAATTATATACAAAATTAATACTATTGTAAATGTAATATAGGAGAAAAAATTTAAAAAGTATTCCTTGTTTATGTAATTTACTTTTTTCAATAAAATCAATTCTTGTACTAGTATTATCTACTAAATAACAGTTTATAGACTTAGAATCAATATTTACATTTTGCCCATTTAAAGTAACCGGTATTCTATAATATGAAGCTAACTTTTCATAAATACGGCACCTATGATATTTATCATAATCAATATTAAATGATATATCTTTTTCTAATATCTCACATACTATAGAACAATCTAATAAATAAACATTATTTGGATATTTGAATATATTATACTTAATCTTTTTAGGATTATATGATATATTTAATGAAATACGAGAATATATTGTATTTATAACTTGCTTTAAAGGATTTTTTCCAGGTTTAATTATCTTTTTAAGTGCACCTAGATAATTTTCAAATGGAAATGCCGAAAAATTATCCAAACATCCAAGACTTTTGACATCATTAACGATGTGACTTAATGAATGAACATTATATATTGGAAATGCAGATCCATAGTACTGGATTCCATCTTCAATAAAATGAATAAATAATTTATTGGATAATACTAAATTTATATTATTAACATAAGTTGGACATATTATTAAACTGACAGCATGAGAGAACATAATAAAATGATTATAATACTTATTTTGTAAAATATTTTTTAAAACATATTTTCCAATATAAAGTAGAAATAATCTAAACTCCGTAGCTTTCCATTTATCATATTCAAATAATGATCTTGGCTTCCTTGAAAAAACTGCAGGCAAGAATTTACTAATATTCTTAATTCTAGCGTCAATTTGTGATACATTTGAATATGATAATCTATAACAATGCTTACGGTTTGTTCTTATCCATAATTTGATTAACTTCTTAGTTACACCTAATAAAATACAATGCATATAGTCTACAGTAAAAGTATTAATCATATGAATATCTAAATTTAAAAAAGGTGTATCTATATAATTCAAGTGATGATTTTCATCAGTTTTATTCCGAAAACTATAATCACTTCTAAGTGACTCATTTAACAAGGGGTATGTCATTCTACCACCCTTTTCATTAACATCTTTATAGTAAAAACCCTTTTGGGTACATTTATCGCACCCATAATAACCATTATACTGTCTAATATTTTTTATAAAACATTTAGCTGGCGAATCACATACGATAGAAGATAATTTTATTTGAATTATCTTATTATTATATTTAATACCATTAGATAAAATATGTTTTAATTCATATATGGTTTCTTTTAAAAAATCCAGATTATCTGGTTTTCTACCAAGTGTTACTACAACAGGAAATACATGTTTAATGGGTAATAATAGTAATATTAAAATAGGCCACATTGCTAAATTTGTACTCTTTGAAATAGGTAAACCATCTATATTAATAGAAATATTTATAGTATCAATATTGTCAATAACATTATTAGTATATAATTTAAGAGTATTAATGAGCATAAATTCTACACCAAAAAAGTAATATTCAACACCAGATAATATACGTGTAGAAATATTTTTATATTTATTATAATGCAGTAGGGTTCGACATGTAGATGGAACTTGTAAATTTTGTGTTTGTAATAATTTTAATAGGGAATCACAAAAATTATGACTAACATTATGAGCTGATATTAAAGTAGATAGCTTTGATTTAAAATCTGATGAATTTATAGTAGATTGATTTTCAATACGGCCATTTACTGTTATATTATCTAATACATCAGGTGAATAATTTAAATTAATAGCTGAATTATCAATAAGATTAAGTGAAGAATTTGAGATTATAGATGAGTTAACACTTAGATTAAATTCTGATATACTATTATTATTAGAAACTGAACTAGTTACGTTAGATTGTATAGTGTTTATTATGTTAATATCTACATTATCATTAAATTCCATATCATATTCAGAATAATTTTCTACATTAGCTATATAATTAACATCATCATCTGATTCAGAACTTGGTAGCATTGATAATTCGCGTGTTAGAGATTTGTAAAATGTGTTATAATTTCGTTTCATTTTAAAAAATATATAAAGATTTTCTTGTATAAATTGGTTAATTAACTATACTGTATAGTCTATACACAATATTAATTATTATATATATATATATAAGTAGGCTATACTTAAGTAATATTATATAAAATATATACAGAAGTTAGGTTTTAAATGTGTTAGTGAGAAAATAAATTTATAAATGCATAAATATGTGGAATTCAATGTATATATATAAATATGAAAATTAATAATTAATATATACGTAATTAATACATACAGTAATTGGCTTTTACAAAATGTATAATGTTAATATTCTTTTATAAACGGTAATTAATTAATATTTAAATAATAAGATGTTAATTAAGATGGTGGATAAATAGAATGGAAGTTGTTATATATAAACGCTAAATCCAGGTGCTAAATGAACCATGTAACCATGGAAATGTTTCCTTGTCATAACCCTAAACATAAACATTGAAATTAAATATGTATTATTGATTTTTTAGCACATACTTCTAATTGACTTTTTGTCTAGTCAAATATAACTAGTCATACATTATTTCAAATTATAAACTAAACATTTCTTTATTGAATTTACAAATTATTTGATGATATATAAAAAGGACATTCGTATCTATATATATATACTATATAATATAGTCATCGGTACAATACAATTCAAAAGGATAGTCACTATCATAGTGGATCGAAACGGAGCGCAAAAATATATAAAATTGTGTGTGGCGTGCGTCGCTGACCTGCATTATACATATTCAATTGGTCGTATAGATCATTCATACACACAAGTTATATTATTCTTTATCCTTTTTATTATTTAATATATATATATATATACAATAAATCATCATATTCGTACAATAAATAAAATTCACACTAAATCTTTATATTATTCGTTCTCCTTTTTATTATTTAATATATATATATATATATATATATACAATAAATCATCATATTCGTTCTCCTTTTTATTATTTAATATATATACACAATAAATCATCATATTATTCCTTCCTTTTTTATTATATATATATACAATATATTATAATTATTAACCTCTTAATTTATCTGCAATAAACACCTTTATATAATTCAATTATATTTATATTACACTATACATATAGCATTTACTATGGGTTTACTCGTGGATTACTTTGTTATTCACTTGTATTGAATGTAGGTCAGCGACGCACGACACACATTTTTATTTAAAACTTGCTCCGTTTCAATTCATCCCCCAATTCAAAATTATTATATTATATTAAAATATTATATTTAATATATATTATTATGATAATATTATATTATATTAAATATACGCATTTATATACGCAAACATAGCAACACAATTATTCCGAGAAAAAGCATATATATATATTATATGATTATATATATTTATATGATTATATGATTATATATATTTATAATTTATTTATATTTGGGTATATAACTGAGTTAGGTATTATTATATTAATTATAATAACTATAATAATTAAACAACGTTTGAAATCAACTTTATCAGTTGAACATTTAGGTGGATCGCTTGAGTACTTTTTTATCTAAACACTCATTTATATACTCAAACATAGCAAACACATTATTCTGAGAAAAAATAATATATATATATTATATGAGTATATATATTTATAATTTATTTATATTTGGGTATATAACTGAGTTAGGTATTATTATATTAATTATAATAACTATAATAATTAAACAACGTTTGAAATCAACTTTATAAGTTGAACATTTAGGTGGATCGCTTGAGTACTTTTTATTTAAACACTCATTTATATACTCAAACATAGCAAACACATTATTATGAGAAAAAAACAAATATATATATAATATGAGTATATACATGTATAATTTATTTATATTTGGGTATATAACTTAGTTAGGTATTATTATATTAATTATAATAACTATAATAATTAAACAATGTTTGAAATCAACTTTATCAGTTGAAAAGCATGATATGATATAATATGACAGTACGGTGGTCTAAAAGTATGATATGATGTAACGTGATAGTACGTTGTGCTAGAGGGGACAGTATGAAATGATATAACTTGACAGTACGGTGGTCTGAAAGTATGATATGATCTAACGTGACATTACAATATGATATAATATGACAGTACGGTGGTCTAAAAGTATGATATGATGTAACGTGATAGTACGTTGTGCTAGAGGGGACAGTATGAAATTATATAACTTGACAGTACGGTGGTCTGAAAGTATGATATGATCTAACGTGACATTACAATATGATATAATATGACAGTACGGTGGTCTAAAAGTATGATATGATGTAACGTGATAGTACGTTGTGCTAGAGGGGACAGTATGAAATGATATAACTTGACAGTACGGTGGTCTGAAAGTATGATATGATGTAACGTGATAGTACGTTGTGCTAGAGGGGACAGTACAATATGATATAACGTGACAGTACGGTGGTCTGAAAGTATGATATGATGTAACGTGATAGTACGTTGTGCTAGAGGGGACAGCATGATATTATATATTGTGACAGTACGGTGGTCTGAAAATTATATTTGTGTGATAACATATTTATATGAACATATTATGAACATAATATGTTCATATTAATATGTTGTCAAATAAATATTTGTATGAAAATTATATTTGTATGATAACATATTCATATGAACATATTATGAACATAATATGTTCATATTAATATGTTGTCAAATAAATATTTTTATGAAAATTATATTTGTGTGATAGCATATTTATATGAACATATTATGAACATAATATGTTCATATTAATATGTTGTCAAATAAATATTTTTATGAAAATTATATTTGTGTGATAACATATTAATATGAACATATTATGAACATAATATGTTCATATTAATATGTTGTAAAAAAAATATGCAGAATCATATAAATATGTTCATATTATGAACATAATATGTTCATATTTGTATGGTGTTGTTTACTGGGAGCATAATCATTATGATAATGTAAACATGTAATTACATATTAAACATGATGTTTACATGTTTAGAACTCATGAGTTCTATATAGTATCTATAATAGTTTCATTCCAAATTCCACTTAATTTCTAGAAGAAGTAATATATAATATTGTTTAAATATATATATATATATATATATATCTACAGTAACAGTAATTACTGTTACTGTTTTACTGGTTAACTATTTCTATATATAATTTCTGAAAGTCCAATTAATTGTAAATAGAAGCAATATATTATACATAGGTACCTATATAATAATATTATATTAAATATAACATAACGATACGTATATATAATAGTAGGTCCTAAGTCCTAGGTCCAAAGTCACTTATTAAAGTCAATTACCTAATTCTCTTAAGTAAGCCTTGCTGTAAGGCCCTTACAGTGTAATGGCAGGTATATTTTGTAATTATTTGTGACATCTTTTGTTCTACAATTACTTAATTACTTTCGAACAAATATATACAAATATCTACACATTATTATTAAGTTATACAGTAATTTTATAATAAAGTAACACCATAATAGGTCAATTGTTATATTATGAATTATATTATAATTCAAAAATGAATAGTATTAGGTTATATTATATATTTACCTATATTATTATTTACTAATTTATCTATATCCACTTATCTCTATAATTAAATCCCACCTATTTAAATTATACGTAAATTAATATAAATAATAAATAGTGATTTAGCCAGGATGTCTAGCATGATGTATTAGAATACATTTTGTATAAAAGTCTAGGTTCGAATCCCCGCCGTTGCATAATTTTTTTTATTAATATTTATATATATATATACCGACAAATTTGTATATTAATATATATTTATTAATTTATAAATTATATAATTAATTAATTATATAATTTATAAATAAATATTATTCAAATAATATTAATATTAATAATTCATATATTATATATATATATATATATATATATTATTTTAATATATTTAAATAATGTATTCTTCTAAATAAATTAATAATATTAATATTAATTTGTAATGCTATTATGCTGATATTATGTTGTTATTATTATAATTGCAACATAATAGCAGCATAATATATATGTAATAGCAAAATAATAGTAGCATAATAGAATTACAAATTAATAACATCATGATAGATTTTTAATGGCAACATAATACAGCATAATAGCATAATGTAAACATTTGAGGCTATTATTTATGCTATTATGCTTCTATTATTAGGATATTACTGTTAGCAGGGTTTAGTAATGTAAATAAATAGATACCAAATGATATATAACCTATAGTTATGAAAATAACATGCTACCTAATGATATATAACCTATAGTTATGAAAATAACATGCTACCTAATGATATATAACCTATAGTTATGAAAATAACATGCTACCTAATGATATATAACCTATAGTTATGAAAATAACATGCTACCTAATGATATATAACATATAGTTATGAAAATAACATGCTACCTAATGATATATAACCTATAGTTATGAAAATAACATGCTACCTAATGATATATAACCTATAGTTATGAAAATAACATGCTACCTAATGATATATAACCTATATTTATGAAAATAACATGCTACCTAATGATATATAACCTATAGTTATGAAAATAACATGCTACCTATTGATATATAACCTAGAGTTATGAAAATACCCGGATACCTAATGATATATAACCTAAAGTTATTTTTACTACTAATTTTATACCAATTTATTGATGATTTGGTAGCCTGGGTATACTCCCGTTTCCAAAAAAAGAAGATCTATCTAAAGTTACAGGGAAATATAAAATTACAGGGACATCACTCTAGCCTGCATAGCAGATAAAATATATAACACATTGTTACGAAACAGAATACAACCTAACATCGACATAGTATTGCGCTCAAATAAAAATGGATTCCGACTGAGTAGATCGACTATGGGACAAGTCTTAACCGTTCGAAGAATTATTAAATGAGTCAAAGATAAAAATCTAGAGGCTTGCATACATTTTCGTAGATTTTTCCAAGTCATTCGATTGCATTGATAGAGGAATAATATCAAAAATACTAAGAGCATACATCATCCCCATCGAGACAATAAAGGCAATCATGATGTTATATAATAACACATTATACATGGTTTGTTCCACAGATGGTCACACAGACTTTTTGATATCAGAGTAGGAGTATTACAGGGTGACACGCTAGCCTATATACTATTTAGTATTTGTCTAGACTATAGTCTACGAATACGTTCTACTAACATCAATTGATCTTTATTCTTAAAAAGTCTTTACTATACATAACTCCGCTGCTAAAGATATGACATCAATAATTGGCAAAGCTTGGATTGCATTAAATAAATTATCTACAATTTGGAAATCTACTGCAACTCTATGGCTGAAAAGAAACATTTTTTCGAGCTACTATTTAAGTATATATTGTTATACGGATCAGTAACATGGACCTTAACAAAAAGCTTGAAAATAAATTAGACGGCACTTATACTAGAATGCTTAGAAACATTTTAAATAATAATTGGCGTAAAACAAATGTTGAATTATATGGTAATATCCCCCAATATCACATCTTATTTTTTTTTTGTTATTTTTATTTGGTGGAGTCCTTTCATCCCATCCAGGAACTTAGATGAAGTTTTCACTTATAACCATATATGGCTCTAATGTCCCTTCGAAGCCGCTCTCATGTTAAGGCATCCATGGTTTTAAAGAGAGCCGATCATTTATTTATACACAATTATATAAGATCACTTCTAAATAATATGTTATGACCCAATTTATAAAATTAATTAATGGTCCGGACGAGGGTCGAACCCGTGTCCTACTGCTTGTGTGTCTGACGCCTTAGCCACTGAGCCACACAGGCAGTTTTTATACGCGAAAGAAGAATTTGTTATGCAGGTCACTGCTATATAAGTGACAATGAAATTGTGAGCAAAGTCATATTATGGAATCCATATAATAATAGTAAAACGAAAGTAAGGCGCCCTTACAAAACCTTATTAAATCAGTTAAAAGACGAGGTGGACCTGGATATCGGCGATATGACAAGTGCAATGAATGACAGGGATGTTTAGAAAATAATTGTAACGAATGCCTGAGCAACCCGATCGACCCTGTAAGTAAGTAAGTAAATATATAGAAATGAGATTGGAATTTTCTATATTCTGTATAATTGATAACGGGTAACATAGGTATCATAGCTTCCTCTCCATCTTCTCAGCTCATCAACCACACACGTCACTATACGTTCCTGCTTATAAGCCTAACTATAGTTATCACATTCTCTCAAGAATACATATTTAAAACACCGAATTCCTTACCATAATATATATACTAAATTGATATATGTATAAATATATTGAATTTTATCAGATTACATACAATAATGTTTGGAAATTTATATTTAAATTGGTATAAATGATAATAGTTGTAAATGATTGACAGAATTGAATTAGGTTTATAAATGCACCCGCTAACCATGCCTAAGAATAACAATCGTTTTGAAACGTATGATATTCTCATACGAAAAAATACATTATTTCGAAATAATAAACCTATTTATACCACATGATATTTCGAAATATTTAGAATATTCTAGATCACTACAAGTTTACAATACTAATATATATATATATATATATATATATATATATATATATATATATATATATATATATATATCTTAATATGTGTTTATAACAGCTGTTGTGATTCATCAATGATACAAAATTTGTCACCATATTCATTAATTTCATATTAGACATCACACAGATTTTCCGAATGAAAGATATGTCACCCTAATGAATTTGTGAAATTAATGAATAATTGCGCCACCTGTACTGATAAATATTTATTTTAATTCTATTTTTAGTTTATATTTATTTATATGTCAATTTGAAAAATATATTACTATTATAAATGAACATGTATGTACATTTTTAATACAATAAATATCTAATGTAGTATTTTTTTTAATAATATAACATTGATTTATAATTAGAAACATTTTTCTTAAAATATACAGCCATATTCGATACATATAATACATTAATGGATCCATTTTCAATGTAAAATTATACATATGTGTAACATTCTGAAGTATTATTTAACATTTTTTTGACAATTCCCTATTGTAATTATATAAAACGATAGCATTGCCGCCTATATTTCAAACTTTTCAGCATTAACATTTGTTTCATGTAAATAGATACTAGTTAGATATCTTTGCTTCGCAAAATCATCGGTTTTACGATAACAATAAAACATGTATATTATATTTTATAATTTGGTATTATTCTTTACTTATATCAATGATACTATGTTATATTTAGCAACTATTTTAACTTTATACTATAATATATTTACAATTATATATTATCTTATATTTAAGATAAATCATTATCAGCGTTATTTGACCAATGGGCAATGGTTAATAATAATTTTTGACTTGCATTGTAATCATAAACATTATAATTTGATAGACTGCTATTTGTATAAATCTGCAATATATTTTTTCACCATTTGTGCAAATTGATTACATTGATAATTCATTAAATTAAATAGATTTATTACAATATCATTCAGTTATATCCTTATACATTTTTAAATTGATATGCAAAAATGTAAATAGTATTTGTGAATAACTGAATATAATATACATTTAATTCGAATTTCTTATATATATTAAATTACTTATATATTAAGTATATATTAATCTAAATAATTAGGTAATCTTAATTTTATATGATTTACAAATAATTATTCTCAACCTATTGTTATCATTTCCTTTACTTTCATTAATATCTAAATTCAGATTCATATTTATCCAACACGATTTGTAAATAGAAATTCAAACGCAATACTATTTTAATAAAATGTGCATAATATATATTCACTCTTATATGTATGTTTTGTGTATATGTGTATGTGTTTATATAAGTTATAGATATATTAAAAATAATAGCTCGTCACAATAATTAATAACCCTATTCATTATACATGTACGAAACCTTACTTCAACCTTATTTCACAGAAGTCGGTCCCGATTCGTAATTACGACAATAGTGTTCGTGTTATTCGTACTATTCGTAATCAAGCACATGTATCCTTCACAAGTTGAACTCGGTACGTTAATCGATTCGGTAGAGGATGAGCCTATTCAGCAGGAGCAGGAGGAGGAGGAGCTTCAGCTGGAGGAGGAGGAGCTTAAACGAACGAATGAGGAGATTGGGCGATTAAAGGCGGGGCTTTATCAAGAGATTGAGGAACTTGATCGAGAGAAGGAGTATCAGATTAAGCATAAGAAGGAGGATGATATTAAGCAAGAGAAGAAGGAGCAGATTCAGCATAAGAAGGAGAATACGAAAGAGAAGGAGGATCAGATTCAGAAGGAAAAAGAGGAGCTGATTAATCAGAAGAAAGTAAAGGAAAAAGAGGATGACGATTTCCTCGTCTTGTTATGGCATCCGCTTACCAATAATAAATCCGCCCATTTCTCCGGGAGAGCTTACGGTTAGCGATTACGTAATATAGTAGCGCGATCATGTGATTAACGTACGAGTGATTGACATATCGTATAATAAAAACCCTCATACCTAAAATCACATACGTTAACTTATGACGTATCTAATGCATGTAAAACTTCGAAAAATGAACTGGTGTATATGTATATTAATATATATATATATAATAATAATTAATAGTATTTGTTTGGTTATGCTAATATGTATAACCATTACTTATCATAAATATGTAGTTAATATGTATTGAATATTTAAGTATAATATGGGGAAATATAATTGTTTATTTTTTATATTTAATAATGTAGTTTTATATTTATTTAATAATAAGAAATTATTTGCAATATAAGTATAAAATCCATAATAAAATTATTTAGTTTAGATTATTTTGCAGAAGATATATATATATATATATATATGAATCATAGACTATAATATTACAACTGATATTACTACTGCATAACAATTATATAATAAATCCTGATTATTAAGAAATATATTATATAAGTGTATATAAATATATATATATATATATATATATATATATATATAAAATATATATATATATATATATATATAAATATCTGTGTAGTTCAATTAGCTAAGGCGTCAGATATACATGTAGTATCCTATATAACTCTGGTTCAAATCCCGTCCGGACCAATACAATGGAATATATTAAAATAATATTTAGAAGTTATCTTATATAATTGTGTATACGATAATGATCGGATCTTGTTAAAACCATGAGACCGGGGAGCGAGTGTAAGGTTGCACGTCAATTCGAATAATTCAAATTACAAAATATGTCACATGACCTAGCATGACCTATATGACCTGATTTTTAAAATAATAAAAATATATTTTTAATATTTCAAAAAATCTATTTTATTTATTAAATAATATTAATTAGATTATTTCACAAATGTCAGTAATTAACATCATTAAACCACTTATATTTGTTTATAAACAAATGGATTACGGAGATACATAACCATTATTAGTATGTATAATTCACTATAAAAACGTATTTTTCATATAATAATTACTATTTCCAAAATAATGTCATAACTTTAAATGTAATTACATTATTAATTATTACGATATTTAATTATTGTCTAGTTAATTATAGTGCAATACAATATACTTGTATACTCCTATGTATATAATATATGCATATATATATATATATATATATATATATATATATATATATATATATATATATATATATATCTAATGGATGAAGTCCCTAGATCACAAACTGTTATAGACACGAATAGTAATATAGCGCTTGAAATTTAATCATAATCCACATCTAATATTTTATTAACGCATTTTAGTTGCACGTTTATGTTCATAACTGTTTAAATATCAATTTGAAAAAACTAAAATATGAAGTCTATTATAGAATTTAATAAGTTTTCTAGTGGTAAAATGTATTACAAATACATTAGTTTAAAAAAGCACATTATCATATCTATATAGATATGATACATTGCCAATGTAACATTGGTAATCAAACCTAAAATCGAATAAAGTTAATTATTTATGATATTTATATGTAGGTTATCAACTAATTTTAATATTATTATATTCACTATAAAGCTTATTAAATTCTACAATACAAGTCATATTTTCGTTTTTATAGATACCCTTAACAAATAAAAAGTTATGGTCACATATGTACAACAACATATGTACATTATATTAAATATGTATATATATTAAAATATTATAATATAATATAACATTAATATTATGTATGTTTATATTTATATATATTACTTATTTTTCAATGTATATTTTATTTATATATCATTTTATAGCATTAATAGTATATTTTCATGATATATATGTATATATTATTATTAATTTAATTAAATATATATGTTAATAATATCATATTCGAACATTACAAATTATAAAATTATTACTATTAATGATGTGTTTTAAATAAATACATTATATTATATATAATATATATAATATATAATATATAACATATATAATAATAATAATAAATAATAATATAATTTATTGAATATAGAAAATAGATATTCAATATGACATAAACCAGGAGATAAAACTAATAGTACGAAATAAAATAAAAGTATTAACATTATTGATTTACATATGCCATTGCTTAGCTCGTATATGCTAATGATATGCCAACAAGGCCGCGATAGATCTCAGCAACATGCCTACGGGAAGAAAGTGATTTTAGCTTTAAAAATAGTAATCTATCAAGGTATTCTAATGAACCTAAATTGCACCTAAAGAAAAGCTTACGAGTAAATAGTCTCTGAACCAATTCGAGTTTGGTGGAATTACCATTTGTTCTGAAAGGAATGGATGGGTTCCAGAGACTGGATGCGTATTCAAGGACAGGTCTTACATAACTTATATATGCTAGTGTCAATGGTACATGTTTGTTACATCTAAATACTCGAAAGATTATATTAATCATTCTGTATGCTTTACGGATAATATTATCAATATGATCATTAAAAGAGAGATTATGGTTGATAATTACACCTAGATCGGTGTAAGTATTAGAATAGCTTAATTGAACACCGTTAATCGAGTATGAGGATATTTCATTAACCTTACTAGACATTATAGAGCATTTATGGATTGCTAAATTAAGACCTGATAATTTTGACCAATCATTTAATTTGGTTAGTGCATTATGCATATAGTCCATTTCAAATTCATATTTATGGATAAGAGAAAGTTTGGCATCGTCAGCAAAAAGGGTACATATCATCTGAGGTGAGAATATATTGGGAAGGTCATTTATGTAGATTATAAATAAAATTGGTCCTAGACAAGAACCTTGCGGAACCCCTGATGTTGCCATAATATTATAAGATACATTCATACTAACCTTAACACACTGGTGTCTATTATGAAGATATGATTGTATCCAGTGTAGTACATTACCAGTTATTCCTAGAGCTTCAATCTTAGATAATAGCTTAGCATGTGATATTGTGTCGAATGCCTTTGCGAAGTCGATGTATGTAGTATGCAAAGTAAATTTGTTGTCCATGACTCGGGCTAGATTCCTATAGTATTGGATCAAATGCAGAGTGGTTGATTTTCCCGATAGAAATCCATATTGGCATTGTGATATGTAGCCGTTTTCTCTGAGAAAGTGAACCAAGTATCTACAAAGAATCTTTTCAAAAAGAATTAATGTGGAGGGTAGAATACTTATAGGTCTATAGTTCGATGGTAAGGATGTATCACCTTTTTTAAATATGGGAGTAATTATACTCTGTTTCCACATATTTGGGCAGTATTGGTTAGTTAGTGAATGATTGAATATTAAAGAAGAGGAATACATAGCTCATATGAGACAGATTTTAGGATACCCTTTGGTAGTCCGTCTGGTGGTATACTATACTTATTGGGCATGAGGCATAGATATTTTCTTACAGTCTCGGGGCTTATAGGGAAGGTGTTAAATACATTATTAGAAACTATGGATGAATTACTAATAAATGTATAGCTGTCCTTAGTAAATACAGATTTAAACTGTTTAGATAAGCATTCAGCTTTATCTCGATCTAGGGTTAACAATTTATTATTATTTGACATTAGAGGAGGCATATTGCTACGCGTAGATATTTGTCTATTAACATAAGAATAAAATGATTTAAGGTTATTGTTAGATATTGCTCTAGCTTCAATGTTATAGATGTAATCCGATATGGTTTCAGATAACTTTATTTGATATAGTCTCCATTTAGCTTTAATATTTGGTTTATGTTTATTTTTATAAAATTTCTTACATTTCGAATCAAGTTTTTTGATGAATTTAGGAAATTTAAATGACCGTATAGTTGATAGGGGGGAGTTATCATTGATTAATGTCTTTACAATTTCAATAAATGTTGTTAGTAATACATCAGTAGAATCGTCAACCTTAAGAATACTAGACCAACTTAAATTATTCAGAGTTTGCTTAACAATATTTAAATTACATAGGGAGTAATTAAAATTACAGTTACTATTAGTCTTAGATTTCATTGTAATAACATTTGTATTGAAAATATTAGCAGTTATAGATAAATGATCACTAGTAGAAGTATTGTAGCTAAAAGGAGTATCTATACTGAGGTTAAATATACAGTATTCATTAGATAAGACCAGATCAAGGGTATTATCTTTTCTAGTATTGTTAGTTACAAACTGGGTTAGAGAGGTAGATATAACAAAATCCGTGAATATTTTGTAAAGTGGGTTACTAGGTATGGGAGAATCACCATACCAGTTAATACAAGGGAAATTCAAATCCCCTATTAGAATAAATGTATTAGAGAGTTCAGTATATTTAGACAGTATTTTACATAGCTCCCATGTTATATCATAAGACATATTGGGTGGCTTGTAAACAGAAAATATAGTATAGTTGTATAATGTTATAGCTAGGAGTTCAATATTATGTGGATTATGTATAGTTAGAGCATAAGAGTTTAAATAGCATTTAACACAAATTAATATCCCACCACCACGAGTAGATAATCTATCCTTTCTGTATATAGTATAATTAGATGTGTTAAAACATAGCATAGCGTTTGTGTAAGAGTCATTTATCCAAGTTTCATTAATAATAATAATATCATAAGTGTTAGTAGATAGAATATAAATTAATGAAGGAAGCTTGTTACATATACTCTGTGCATTGGTATAGAATACAGTAATATGTTTATTTTCTAGTCATTTAGATACTTGATCAGGTGTATGTTTGTTACTGTTATTAGATTTAGATTGTTTGTTGCTATTATATGTTTTTTTTCCAGTTAGAGTAATCAGTATCACTGTAAGTAATAGTTGTATTCCAATCAATTATGTATTTATCATTGTCTATTTTATAGTTTTTTAATTCATATGATAGTGTGCTATTGTTAAAAACGCAGCGTATATTTCCAGGTAGGGCATTTGCTCCTATTGGGAGAATAATACGTTTAAGACGTTCGTCATAGGATAAATCGGGACGCAGAGATATGTTATCGTATTGAGTGTGTCTATCAGGATGTTTCGAAAATGTGCTTAGTAATTCCTTTACAGTGATACTATCATTTAGACATATTTTAAGTATTAAGTTTCAATTATCCGTAATAATTTTTTGTTTAGAGTATGCTTTTTCATCTACACCTAGATCCTTCATTAAGGTATTTGCTTGTTCGTCTTGGGATAATCCAAATATTAACAGTTTTTTATTAAGATTAATTTCAATAGCTATTTTATTACTTATTGTTTTTGCTATAGAAGACTTATTTATAGACTGTTCAATGTTCTTAGATAACGCGTTCGCATAACTTTTAGTATCATTTACTTTTAAATTAGTAATATCAGTTATCATATTTTTTAGATCAACAATTGTATCTTTTAACTCGTCAATTTCACGTTTGTGTTCATCAAAAATAGTTTTGATATTATTGTCAAAAATATTTTGTATGAGATTAGTAATACTTAGTGATAATTCCGAGTTAGACATTCTTCCAGTATACTATAGTTGTCATTTTAGTGAATATATGGATGTATAGAGGAAAAATATAATAAATAATATAATAGTGAATAAATAATACCAAATACCAGAACAAAGATGTATAGAGGATAAATATAGTAAATAATGCAATAATGAATAAATAATACCAGATACCAGAACAGGGAGCTTAGCAAGCAAACAAAACTATTTGTATAGTTCTACATAAAGTTACTTATTTACCTATATATATATATATATATGAATACAATACCTATATATACAATACTATAAAAATAATATATATATATATATATATATAAATTGATAAAACAATACAATAGATTTAACTTAATTTAAATTTATAAAATGATATTAATTCATATGTATGCATGTATGCAGATCAAAATATAAAACAATTAATTTCTAAATAATTATTTTGAAATGATTATATTGATTTCTACGAATAGAGAAATACAAGTATTATTTGTTTGAATGCAAAATGAATAATATATATGTTGTGTATATTTTAGATAAGTTAATGTAATGATAAATGTAAAATTGTTTATATATATAATTAATATGCATTATATAGAACAATGATATCTGATAATTACATATAAAATAAAATACATATACATATATCATATAATAATAATTATAGATATATAATTTATAGTAATAATTTATTTAGAAAATATAATAAAAATCATATATTCAAGTGATTATATGAGAAGTAAATTAAATTATATATATTATGCAATAAATTACCAAATACAAAGTATTAATACAAATAAACTAAATATACAATATACAATTTATAAATTTTAATTAGTTATTTATTATATTATACAATTAATTACCAAATACCAAAAATGAATACCAAAAACCCATAAATAATTACTATCAAATAATCTAAAAAAATTGATTAATGTATTTGAATAATAGTTTTAGATCATAAATGTAGCTAACATAACATACATATAAACCCACCTAAATTAATTATATATTAAAATATTTAATTGTATAAATAAAATACTAGTACATAATATCATATAAAATATATAACATTACTATATTATGTGTATGTCATAATTTATGTATAACTTATATGTAAATAAATATGTATAACAAATATTATATAACTATATACACATATATATATAATGCTTATTAGATATAATTATTATGAAATGTAATAAAGAAATTATTTATAATTTATATTATAATAAATATTATATATGTATTCAAAATACAATACTACCAAAGATTTTGCGAAGCAAAGATATAACACTCCCTATGCATGCAACGTAATTTAGTAATAGCCCAAAACGCTGATAGAAGTAGTATCGAAATCACTGAAATAGATTTAGGTTCGGCTCTGTTTACATACAACAATGTTTTCATTGCTCTATTAAATTACATGCAATATAAATTAGCTTTTACTCACTAAATATATACTTATAGCATTTAAAACATACATATCATATTTGTTTGTTATATATTAGTAATGAACACTTAGTTTTCATCATATAAATATTAATTTAAAGCATATTATTTAACATTTTAAAAGTGTATAGTTAAATACGAATTTACATTATAAACAACGCATAGTTCCTAAAAGTAACCCGCTATAGGTGGCACCAGGGTATTTTGTATACAAATTCGAATTACACGATTTCGCGTAAGTGTTATATCTTTCCTTCGGAAAATCTTTGATACTACTATACATATATATATAATGCTTATACAAAACATAGTATTTAATGCCTAATATAATGTCACGATTCAGTGATTTTGAATAGTATGTAATATAATGCTACTTTAAGTATGAAACCAATTAATATAGTATTAATTAATAAATGTACAATATGTAATATATATTTATAATTATTATGTTAATATTATAGTTTATCATATTATAGATGCACTTAGCTTATATTGATAATTGGAGATTTAAACAATTTTATAATTTAGAAATGTATCAAATTTTGAACCAGGAAGTGAATTTTTGATAATAACCTATATATGTTGTTGATCATGTATTATTATTAAAAAAACTTGAAATATATGGAATAAGAAGAAATATATATAATTTAATAAAAAGTTATTTAAATAACAGAACATTTACCACAAAAATAAATAATTCATTATCGAATACTAAATACATTAAGTACGGGGTTCCTCAAGGTTCTGTTCTGGGGCCCTTATTTTTTATAATTTTTATAAATGACCTACCAAATGTTTTTAAAAATGTGAATAATATTAATTTAAATTTATATGCTAACGATACATCACTAACAGTTTACGCTAATAGTGATGTTGAACTAACAAAATTACTTCAAATATATATGGATAAATTAAAATATTGGTTCGATATAAATAATTTAAAACTTAATATACAAAAAACTAAAATACTTCCATATTTTAATACTAAACTGACTAATGATATAACAATTGACAATATAAAAATTGATATTGTAGATAACTATAAATTGTTGGGTTTGTATTTAGATACAAAATTATCATTTAATATACATATTGATAATTTAAATATGAAACTTTCAAAAATAATATACTTAATTAAAAGGTTATCATATTTAAATATTAAAAATTTGATTTTATTATACAACTCTTTGTTTTTATCTAATTTAACATATGGTATTGAAATATGGGGTAATATTTATAATTCTAATTTAAATATATTAAATTTATCACAAAAAAAATAATAAGAATAATTAATAAAAAGATTATTGATAATTCATAATTACCATTAATAAGATTATCGAATACATCAATTTTATTTTATAATAGTAACATTTTAAAACTTGATGATCTTATAACTTTTAGAAATATTTTAATTATATATATAATCTTTTAAATAATAAATATGTTAACGATATAACTGATTATTTTAAATTTAATAGAAATAAAACCAAATTTATTTTACCACTTATGAAAACCAATAGATTCCAAAATACAATATTTTTCAAAGGACCTGAACTTTATAATTTAATAATGTTTAATAATATTTTAAAAACTAATACAATTACTCATACTTTAAAACTGAAGAAAGTATTAAAATCATGTTTTATTAAACAGTATTGTTAATTTTTTTATAAATATTAATTATTATAATTTTGGCAAACATCTTGTTTTTAATCATTCTAAAACAATTACACATTTTTATTATAAACAGTATTACAAAATGTAAATTATAAACAGTATTAAAAATAAACTATTACAAATTAAACAGTATTAAAAAAATATAAAAATTATAAAAGTATTATAATCTTTAAAAAAAAACTGTATTAAAATTATAAACATGTTTACACTACAGTATTAAAACAAAATCTAAAACAATTATTTAATTTATTGTATATTATTTTATCTTCATTTTTTTTTCATATTACACTATCGTGATATTAACCTATTACATTTTTATGCTTATTATATAATAATCAATTATATCTTTAACAGTTTTAATTTTAGTTTTTATTTAAACAGTATTAACATATATGTCATATTGATAGTACACATTATTTAATTTTCTCTTTATTTACAATTTAACTTTGAATGCCTATTCACGAATCACAACTTTTATTTTTATAATCTGTATCAACTTTATTTATATCTCCTTCATTATTGTAATTTTATATTTTATCTTTGTTTCTAATTTTAAATTTTATTATTTTCGTATGTGATTAACCTTTTATTTAATCATTTCATTGTTTTTTATATTACTATGATTTTATTATTATGTTTATCATTATTTCTATTTTATTATTTTATTTTAATGGAAATGATGATATGACATTGCACATACTGTTAGGAGGTTTCGAATCAATAAAGCTAATCGCTTTCACTGATCCTCCTTAGACTTTGTCTATAAACTGAATTCATTCATATATATATATATATATATATATATATATATATATATATATATATATTAATGATGTATTTTAAATAAATACATTATATATATATATATTCTATAGAATATAGAATATACCATTAAAAGGGAATGGCGAATTGATGACGATGAACTGCATTTTTTTATCTACCCTTTAACTTACGTAATAAAATACAACTTTAAAACACATTCTACTTTTACGAAATATAAATTTCATTAAATTATTCTATTCAAGTACCCATTGCAAAAGTAAAAAAGTAAAAAAGTAAAAATGTGTAATTTCTCGTCATCAATTCGCCCTTCCCATCGACATTATTTGTAATCGTAATTATTTCTATTTGAATTATATATAAAATCTTTATTTACTATTTGTATCTTTATGTGATATATATTATTCTAACATTACATACTATATTAAAAATATATTACAAATATTAAATACTATAGTATATATACAGCATATCGTTCGCATGCCTATAGGCATGATCGCCAATAAATGTTGATTACTGTTTATTATTTTAATTATTCAATCATTTAATACAATACTATATTAAATAATATAATATATATTCAATAATATACTATACATTCTATAGATTATATAAAGTGTAACCAATATATCATATACTATATGATATATATATATATATATATATATATAGGTATGCGAATGAGATTTTGTATAGTATGTCATATTTGTAATATATTTTTTGTAATATTTGTAATATATTTTTAATATAGTATGTAATGTTAGAATATATATATATATCACATAAAGATACAAATAGTGAATAAAGATATTATATATATATAATAATATATAATTAGAATAGAAATAATTACGATTACAAATAATTCCGATGGGAAGGGCGAATTTATAACGAGAAAATACACATTTTTACTTTTTTACTTTTGCAATGGGTACTTGAATAGAATAATTTAATGACATTTATATTTCGTAAAAGTAGAATGTGTTTTAAAGTTGTATTTTATTACGTAAGTTAAAGGGTAGAGAAAAAATGTAGTTCATCGTCATCAATTCGCCCTTCCCTTATAATGGTATATTCTATATTCTATAGAATATATATATATATATATAATGTATTTATTTAAAATACATCATTAATAGTAATAATTAAATAATTTGTTATGTTCGAATAATATATATATGATATTATTAACATATATATTTAATTAAATTAATAATAAATATAGACTATATACTATATATATATATCATGAAAATATACTATTAATGCTATAAAATATAAATTGAAAAATACGTATTATAAATAAATATAAACATACATAATATCAATGTTATATTATATTATAATATTATATATATATATACATATTTAATATAATGTACATATTTTGTTGTACGTATGTGACCATAACTTTTTATTTGTTAAGGGTATCTATAAAAACGAAAATATGACTTGTATTGTAGAATTTAATAAGCTTTATAGTGAATATACTAATATTAAAATTATGATGATAACCTACATATAAATATCATAAATAATTAACTTTATTCGATTTTAGGTTTGATTACCAATGTATCATATCTATATAGATATAATAATGTGCTTTTTTAAATTAATGTATTTGTAATACATTTTACCAATAGAAAACTTAATAAATTCTATAATAGACTTCATATTTTAGTTTTTTCAAATTTATATTTAAACAGTTATGATCAAAAACGTGCAACTAAAACGCGTTAATAAAATATTAGATGTGGATTATGATTTAATTTCGAGCGCTATATTACTATTCATGTCTATAACAGTTTGTGATCTAGGGACTTCATCCAGATTTATTAAAGGACCTATATTTGATAAGTTTATTTATTTATATATATATATATATATATATATATATAATAATAATAATAATAATATAATAATATATAGTTTATTAGGTAAACAAAAAATAAATATATAAACAAAAATAATGAAGAAAAAATAGATATAAATTGATACCCAAAACGACATGGTACAAAAATGAACAATAGGTTTATAATTAATAAAAAAACGCCTTGGTTTATACATGCCGAACATAAGATATATGAATATTATATGAAAATATGCGCATATTATATGAAGTAAAATGAAAACATCATAAAAGAAAATCAGAACTCTCATCTCCACCATAAAGATAACACCGATTAAGATCGGAGGTCTCGGATTAGAGGTTGGATAACCCATATGAGGTGGATCAGGCCCCAAGGATTGGTCATTCCCTTAATGTAGTGGTATTGACATATCCTGACATAAAAACCAACATAACCAATTCAGTGAATTAGAGAATTCTGATCATCTAATTATACTACGAATCATTAAGGCTTTAAAAGAGGAAAGAGTTTCACATT
Source organism: Osedax fenrisi (assembly GCA_964019155.1). Taxonomy (NCBI): domain Eukaryota; kingdom Metazoa; phylum Annelida; class Polychaeta; order Sabellida; family Siboglinidae; genus Osedax; species Osedax fenrisi. The sequence continues at coordinate 32,437,055 of OZ025242.1, forward strand.
GTAAAATCTGATCGGGTAGTGTGTTCCAATCTGAAGATATTCTATTACCAAAGTAGTTGAATAGTGGTTTGGTCCTTGATTTCATTCTACTTATCTTTATTGACGGGCCCCTGCTAGAAGATACGTATGTACTCATGATGTCCGACACCGGCACATCAACGAATCCTTTGATGATTTTATAAGCCAGAGTAAGATCGGCAATAGTTCTGCGTTGGGAGAGTGGATGTAAATTTAAGAATTTTAATCGATCAGAATAATTTAAATATGATAAATTACAACGATAAAATAATTTTTAGTAACATTTCTTTGCACTTTTTCAAGTAAGTCATTATACCCAATATAGTTAGAATGAGGATTCCATACAGAAGAACCATACTCTAGAATGGGTCGTATATAGGTTAAGTATGCACATACTAAAGGAGAGTACTGGTTAGTTATGAAAGATCTAAATATCATATTCGATATTCTATATGCTTTAGAATATATCTCAGATATATGAGTATATAATTTTAGATTATCTGTGAATATTATACCAAGATCTTTATAATATGTACAATATTTTAATAAATTATCATTAAGATAATAATTTGATTTGTTGATACATTTACCAATACGCATAACTTTACATTTGGAGGTTGCTAGTTCAAGTTGTCAAGTTGACATCCATTTGTCAATATTGGCAAGTGTTAGTTGAAGACGTATATCATCAGATGACTATAGAATATGGTCAATTTTTGCATCGTCAGCAAAAAGACAGGTATATGAAGGTTTCTCCACACAGTTGGTTAGGTCATTAATGTATATTAGAAATAGAATTGGTCTTAATACAGAACATTGTGGTACACCTGAAATTACCTTTTGGGGTTTAAACATATTTTTTTCAATTTTAATGCTTTGAATTCTATTAAATAAGTACGATTTAATCCATTTCAGGACATCTCCTTGTATACCAATATTAAATAGTTTATGGAGTAATAATTTATGCAACACCTTGTCAAAGGCCTTAGACATATCAATATAGATAATATCCGAAGATTTAGAGTTATCTTTAGCTTTAAATATGTCTCGATATAATTTTAATAACTGAAGATCAGTTGATTTACCCTAAAGAAAACCGTATTGATTATCATTAATTAGATTATTATCTCGAAGGAAGTAAATTTAATGGTTAGATAGAATTTTTGCAAAGAGTACTCTTCAAAGATACGTATCAAAGAACTCGGTAAGATACTAATTGGTCTATAATTTTCAGCTAGTGTTGGGTCACCTTTCTTATATATAGGTGTAATGTATGAATGTTTCTGGGCAATAACCTTCCTTAAGGAAACGACTATAAATTATGGATAAAGGTTCACATAACTCAAATGAAAGAATTTGTAATACCCCTTTCGGTAGACCATCTGAAGAATTATTAAACTTGTTAGGTAAAAAACAAAGACATTTTCTAATAGTTTCAGGTGATAAAGGAAATGATTCAAATGTGTTTTTAAAAATTATTGATGGTATATTCGGTACAGGTGATGTATTATTATTAAATACAGAATTAAACTGTAATGATAAACATTCATAATATCAGAGTAATTGGTTATAATAGAACCATCTGAGTTTGATCTGAGAACAGACAAAGGTTTATTCGACTTAAGTTTGGAATTGATATATTTAAAAAAAGAAGATTTATCATTAGAATTAAGAGCATGTTCTTCAGTTTTTATATTATAACGTTTAATTTCTGAATAAAGTTTAAATTGCAAACTCCGCTATTTTACATAATAAGATGGGAACGATTTAGATAAACTATGAAACTTTTTACATTTATTGATTAGTTTTTTGATATGTAGGGGGTGTATAAACTGACCCCTTTTAGTATGGGTGTACATTTTGAAATGATACCTTTTACGGTAGAAATAAAAATATCCAGTAAAGAGGAACAATTTATTTTAGAATTTCACACTACTGGCCAGTCAATTGTAGACAGTTTCAATTTTATTAAATCAAAATTAGCCTTGTTAAAGTTTAATTTAGGTACAAATGTTTTACAGTTATAATTACTACTAATTTTATTATAGATAATTGATGATGATATTGCTAAATGGTTACTTATAAAGTTATGATATTCTAAATGATTAATTGCTTGGATATTAGATAAAATCATTTTATTATTAGTAAGTATAATATCTAATAAATTGAATTGACGAGTATTGAAATTAACAAGTTGGGTTAAGTTTTTATCAATTGTTGTTTGAGATGTACGATTAAACCAATCAATTCCCGGGAGATTTAGGTATCCATAAAAAATACTTGATTACGGAGTATCAATATTCCTAGACATTAAATTACATAATAATATTGTATTCTCGTAATTCATTGATGGCGGTCTGTAGAAAATATATAATCTAAAATGTAATAAATTGATACAGATTAATTCAAAAGTGTTATTAGGTAAATTAATTTGATAAGTATTATAATGCATATTTACATAAACAAGAATTCCACCACCATGGGTATTAGTATTCCTATCTAAGCGGTATAACGTATATTTGTCATTAGGATTTAATAATGAATTGAATATATTTTTATTCAGCCAGGTTTCTGTAAATACTAGGATATCATAAATATTACTATTAAGAAAACTGAAATGTCCTTCGCTAGGACATCACATTATTCATTTCATATAACACTTTTCTTTCGTGGTTTAACATTTGTATTGTGTATTTTATATATGTTAATAACCTATCAGATTAATCCCCTAGCAGTTTTAACCGCATATAAACCACATAAAATAATCGCTGAATAGATATTTTCTATACTTTGCAGGCGACAGCATAGAAAAGATAATTATCTTCATCTGAAGCCTTTTAGAGGAAACAATAATATAATGAATTTAATAATTCACATGATATATATATATATATATACAACTTTCTTCTAATAAATATTATTATTATTATTATTATTATATAACGTATACTTTATCAAGGTATAGCGTATGTTGATAATACTACACGTATCGCTGTTTAACACACTGCAGTGTATATTACATGTAATATACAATAAGTACGCCAATACCTTAATGGGGACACTACCAGCGCATATATCGTATTACTGGACCCATTAATTATAATATATATATATATATATATATATATTTTATATAATTGTGTATAAATAAATGATCGGCTCTCGTTAAAACCATGGATGCCTTAACATGAGAGCGGCTTCAAAGGGAAATTAGAGCCATATATGGTTATAAGTGAAAACTTCATCTAAGTTCCTGGATGGGATGAAAGGACTCCACCAAATAAAAATAACAATAACAATAACAATATATATATATATTCTAATATATTAGTCCAGTAATAGGATAATATATATATATATATATATATATATATTTATATTTATTTATTGAATAACGTATAATAATAGCGGATACAAATGTATCCCTTAATAATTCATAGACTTGTACATGTTATAAATAAATGCGAGGCGCCCAGGACAATACAAAACAAATGTAATATGTTGTTTCTTGTGTTTCTTGTATATTAAGTTATTGATGTTTATAACGTTATTAATAAACACAAGAGAAAAATACTAACTACCTATAGGTTGTCTATGGCTCAGTTGATTATTCTACTGAGCCATATACCCCATGCTATATATATATATACGTATACGATTATAAATAGTATAACATCTACATTAACATACATTAACACATACGCATATACAGGACACACGAAATGTAAGAAACTCGCCCGTCAATGCAAATTCAGCATATTCGGCAACAACTATACGAGTGCCGACCTTGTAGTGATGAACATGCATCACGTCAAGGTTCACCGGATAGACATGCCGTCGGAACCTCGACCCCGGGGTCAACTGTGGATGATTCATTACCGTGAGTCACACATACGATCCGTGGTACCCACCAAATACAGCGGCAGATTCAACGCCACACTCTCGTTCTCGAATATCACCGACGTCCATGTACCGTATGGTATCGCGGAGAAACGACCGTCGAACTCAAAGTTCGCCGAGTACAAGATCGCCGATAAGGACACGCCCATATTGTGGGCGGTCTCTCACTGCAACACCGCTTCTCTGCGCGAGGCGTACGTCGCTGAGTTGGCGCGCCACATTCCTGTCAATATTCTAGGCCCGTGTTACAACACCAGCGCTTCAGCCAGCACATGCGTACGGGGAGACTACAAATGCGAGGCCAAGGAATTCACGCATTACTACTTTTACCTGGCATTCGAGAACAGTATATGCGAAGACTACATCACAGAAAAGGTGTGGTCCCGTATGTCCAATGGACTGGTACCCGTGGTGCTGGGTGGTGGCAACTACGCACGAGATCTACCGCCCCATTCATACATCGACGTTAAAGATTTCGCGTCTCCTCGTTTACTGGCCGACTATTTGAAGGAGGTGATAGCCGATCACCGGAAGTACGCCGCCTATCACGAGTGGAGGCGTAGTCACGTGATATTTAGACATACTAGTTTTTGCGGTGTGTGCGAGTATCTGAACCGGAACCACGACAAGGAAAGGGTTATCGCCGACGTTAATGAAGTGTTTCCGGTTTCTCGGTGCGAGAATGTTTACGATTATTATTCGGGAATTTTTAATATTTCTAAATCGCCTTGATCTTATTAATCGAGTACTCTAATTATATTGTTTAACTATTATATTAATATATTAATTGATTGATTGATACTTTATTTAAGAAAAACATAGCCGAAAATATAATCGAAAGTATAAAATACACATATTTGTTAACGTTAACATACGTTATAGAAATAAGCCAATAATAATACCTAACAAATTAAAAAAATTAAAATGTTTTATAGTTACCGTAAAAATAAACGAAAAATGATCGAAATAGAAATAAAAGATAGCGTACACTGTTAAAAATGATGGTTTTCTAGACCGATATTTACTGCAGAAAACCATCTAAATGGTATTTAAAATAAATATTTATTTAAAACCCTCTAAATGGTATTCTGTGAAACCGACTGTATAAAACCCTCTAAATGGTATTCTAAATTTCTACGGTGGAAAACCATATAAATGGTATTCTTAATTTCAATTTGGAAAACCATATAAATGGTATTCTTAAATCCGATAATAGAAAACCCTTAATATGGTATTCTAAAAATTTCACTGCAGAAAACCATCAAAAGGGTTCTATTATAAGCACACCTTAAATACCATTTATTTTACTGCAGAAAACCATTTACTTATTACAGTGTAAACATAATCGAAAATAGAAATATAATACATTATTTTGTAAGTGGCATCGAAATTGTCAATTTATACTTGAATTTTATAGAATTCTTCTTATCTTTGTACTCTATATAGGTTTGTACTCCAATATATATTGGTATACATTATTAGTTATATAGTTTAATATTTAAATGAACTTTAAAATATATTATAAACAGAACATGTTAAAAATCAATTAAACCAATACTAGAATGAAACAAACAAATAATGTAATACTTATAAAAATGTGTAATAATAGTAGGTAGTACATTATTAATTTTATATTTTAATTGTATAATTCATTTGAAACATATATATATATACTAACAGATCTCGTTAACAATAAAATAAACCAATATACTTATACACAAATAGAACACATTAATAATAAAACATAGTTTATCTACATAATATTTACTATGTTTATGATATATGTATTTTATATGTAGTTTCTACGTATATCATGTACATAATAAAATGATGTACCCGTGGCACACAATATCAGCATATAATCTACATAGAGTTATGTAGATGATATGTACACTTGGTACATAATTTCTTCATTATATATTATGTACCCGTGGCACACAATATCAACATATAATCTACATATAGTTATGTAGATGATATGTACACTTGGTACATAATTTCTTCATTATATATTATGTACCAGTGGCACACAATATCAACATATAATCTACATATAGTTATGTAGATGATATGTAAAGTTGGTACATAATTTCTTCATTATATATTATATACCCGTGGCACATAATATCAACATATAATCTATATATAGTTATGTAGATGATATGTAAAGTTGGTACATAATTTCTTCATTATATTATGTACCCGTGGCACACAATATCAGCATATAATCTACATCGAGTTATGTAGATGATATGTACCTCTTGTACATAATGTCTTCATTATATAGTATGTACCCATGGCACATAATATCTTCATATATAAACATATAGGTTTATAGTAGGTATACCTACTAATAAATTATTTTTCAAAAATTACTTAATTACTTCCGATGATAGGATCCTGTATATGACAATTATTATTAAGCTATTATAATTATTAAACGTATAATAATTTAAGTTATTGTATACTAATTGTATAATAAGTAGGGGCGCTGCAACAAGGGGGATGGGGGATATGTCCCCCCACTTTAAAATCTAGGGGGACCTCCTATGTATAGGTCCCTCCTCCCACTTTTACCAAAACATTTATTTTGATTGGTTGGTCCCCCAACATACAAAATCTTCCAAGCGCCCCTAATAATAAGATAACTCAATGATAAGTAAACTATTGATTTCACTAGTGATATAACTAGTGATATTCTCAATCACAATATTATTTACTTTCAACATACAAATTAATAAAATTGGTATACACGGTCAAGTCATCAGTTGGTTTATTTATTTTATTTCATTTAGAACCTCTTCGCTGAAAATTAAATCTTCGTAATCGTTATCTCCTTATTATGTTAACATGGTTTTCCATATTAGGGCTATGTTATTTGTCCTATATTGTTCATTATTTATATTCTTCCTATAAAATAATTATTTCGCAAATATCCTAATATTCACTACCATATTTATGTAGATGATCTACATATATATATATATGTGTGTGTGTACTTTCCTAGTTATAGTGATTATGATCAGATTCAAATGTATATGTTTAATTGTAATACTGATCTCACTGAATAGTTCTCTCATAACTCTATTTACTTAATTATGACTAAAACTGATACTATTATACTATCTAGACCCAGTTATCATCTATCAATCACTCATCCTTTTTTAACATATATTCCTACTTATAAATCAATAACTACCCTTGGTTTCAATATAACCTCTCACCTTGACAACTCTACATAAATTAAGAACATGATACGCACTGTAAACTATTTTCTATATAATATTAGAAAATCTCATTATTAACTTACGTACGCCATGACAAAATGATTAAGTAACTCGCTAGTATTCAGTAGACTTATCTCTTGCTGTTCAATTATAATATTCATCATATTGATATTGATGGCGTTAGATTATCTTGTACTTAAGTACTTAAGAATTCTCACATGATTTCATCTAGGAATATATTGAAGGGTATAGGTAATAGTAGACATCATTGATGTACTCTAACCGTTGATTTGAACGAATTGTCTATGTTGTTATAATGATGATTAGGTATATATGATAGGTATAGGACCTACCTATCCAGACTTAACTGGAATTGTTACTATATAAAGCTTTAATCATTGTAATTATTTCGTGATGTATATCACACTTTTAAAGTATTGACCACAGTCCTATATGATATACTCTGTCAAATGCATTCATGAAATCAATGAAGTTATAGAACAGATTCGTATGGGAATCAAGATGCTTTTCTATAAGGGTTCTGATATTTGTAATATGTTCGATCGTATACGAGAGTATACTCAGTATACTGAGTACGGCGTACTCATTCCTTTCCAAAACCTTACGTGTTCCTCAGATATAATTGATTAGACTTGCGATGTTAACATGTTAGTGCTATAGGTTATACGTTAAAACTGCATGTGTGGCTCAGTGGCTAGAGCTTCTGACACACAAGCAGTGGACACGAGTTCAAGCCTCGTCAGGATCATTAATTAATTGTGGGACATTAGAGCCATATATGGTTAAAAGTGAAAACTTATCTAAGTTCCATGATGGGATGAAAGGATTCCACCAAATAAAAATAACAAATAACAATACGTGTATTATATAAACTATACCAGGGTTTATAAAGTAATAGTAATATTCAATTACTATTAAATCACGAATGCCTCAATAGTTTCTATATCTACTTTAATTCGCGTGTATATTTTTTAATATAGTAATATCCCGGGGGTAATATATATTGAATATTTTTTAAATTATAATAACTGTAAAATATTAAAGATAGGTAACAAATACTACTTCAAACCATATGGTTTATTTGACAAATACCTACACGAGTCTACTCTGGTTTGTATTGTATTATATTGCTTATGTAATAATGTATAAAAATCAAATATTTATATAGTAATAGAAACATATTAATTAATTAATTTACCAATATATATATATATATATATATATATATATATATATATATATATATATATATATATATCTACCTAGCTTATAGCTTAAGTATCATATATTATTATTTATGATTAATATTAATTTCCTAATGATACTATTTCACATAAACTATAGTTCCGATTATTATAATAGATAAGTATATATATATATATATATTTATATATATATATATATATATATATATATATATATATCTATATATATATAGGAACATATATCTAAAGTTAATTATACAGTTTGGTATTCTATTGCTACAATTGTTAATATAAATATCCAATATACTACCATGTTTTTATAGATTCTATTATTATTGTTATTATTATTTATTATTATTTATTATTAACCCTGATGTCAAATTGATTGCCTTATTTTTTAGTAATAATTACAGTGTACTTACAGTTGTATTATTCTTCAGTTATAAGGTAAATTATTGTGTATTTTATATTCAAAAGAATATATATGTACTACTTTTATTTTATATTTGCTAAGGTAATTTCGTAATCGTATTTTGAAATTAATTTTTTTAAATAATAACGATATTTAATATCGTTATATCGATATTTAATATCGTTTATTAACGTTATAATATAATATTATAATTATAAAATGATTAAATCATTATTTTATAATTATTATAATAACTTATTATAATGAAAAAGAATATTTTTCATTATTTCAATTGTTTTATATATATTTATTAAATTAATTTCATTTAATTTTAAAATAATATTTATATTTATCATATATATATTATTATTAAAATAGGTATTATTTATAGTGTATTATGATAAGTATCAAATATTGCTCATTTAAATTTATCATAATTCATAATGAAATACATTTTATTTATAATTATTAAATGTGTATTATTAAAATTTATCATAATTCATTTTTTTTAAAGTTATAAAATTGATCGTAATTCATTTATTTAGTATTATAAAATGTAAACCTTGATGTCTTATTTAAATGTATCATGATGAAATGAATTTCATATTATTTATAATTAATAAATGTATATTATTTCAATTTATCATAATTCATTTTATGTATAGTTATCAAATTGATCGTAATTCATTTATTTAGGATTATCAAATGTATAGTTATCAAATTGATCGTAATTCATTTATTTAGGATTATCAAATGTAAAACTTGGAGTATTATTTAAATGAATTTCATATTATTTATAATTAATAAATATATATTATTTAAATTTATCATAATTCATTTTATGTATGCGGTACCATACATTATAATAACTATAATATTTATCAAATTGAGGGTAATTCATTTATTTAGGATTATCAAATGTAAACCTTGGTGTATTATTTAAATGTATCATGATGAAATGAATTTCATATTATTTATAATTAATAAATGTATATTATTTCAATTTATCATAATTCATTTTATGTATAGTTATCAAATTGATATACATTCATTTATTTAGGATTATCAAATGTAAACCTTGGTGTACGAAGTATTTGTTAAATACCGGCTCACTAAATGACAGGTTTTTAAAGTTATATAATTATATATATATTATTATAATAATTATATATATTTTTCAAATTTATCATAATTATAAAATAATAACATGGTTTATCATACACACTGTATATGGTATAATTATATATATATATATATATATAATTTAAGATAATAATATTATCGTCAGAATCAATTGATATATCCATTATTATTAATACTTATTTATATTTTTTAATTAAATGTAGTACTGTTTATATAAAATATATAATATAGTCTATAGTATATCAAACTGATCCTATATTATATATAGTATATATTATTCACTAAGAATATGTTATTAATAAATTATAAAAGATTACAAATTGTTACAACATTTAAATATGTAAATCTTTACGAATACATGTTATGATAAACTTTATCATTAAGTGGTTTTAAAACAAATATTATATATCATAAGATAATATATTATATATAATATAATTATACATTTTTATAATTTATATTAGTTAATATAAGTTTATACATATATAATATACTAAATATTTTGCGAAGCAAAGATATAACACTCCCTATGCATGTAACATAATTTGTAATACCTGATGTCGCTGCTAACAGTAGTATCGAAACATTGAAATATATTTAGGTTCGGCTCTGTTTTCATATGAAAACTTTTCATATAACAATGTTTTCATTGCTCTATTAAATTACATATAATATAAATTAGCATTTACTCACCAAATATATCTTATAGCATTTAAAACATACATATCATATTTGTTTGTTATATATTAGTAATGAACACTTAGTTTTCATCAATTAAATACTAATTTAAAGCATATTATTTAACATTTTAAAAGTGTATAGTTTTTTACGAATTTACATTATAAACAACACCTAGTTCCTAAAAGTAACCCGATATAGGTGGTACTGGGATATTTTGTATACAAATTCGATAAACACGATTTCGCATAAGTGTTATAATATAACAGTTATATCTTTCTTTAGAAAAATATTTGCTATTACTATAATTTTATATTTTTCCAAACTTTATATAATATAATATAATATAATATGTTGATATAATTAAGTGTATTTATCTATAATATTACATTATAAGTTCATATATATATATATATACAATTTATGTAAAGTATACATGTTATAACGATATATATAAATTATATAAATATATCATACCATATATTACGGTATTAATAATTTATGTATATTTCATATAGTACATGAGTCATGCTACGAATAAATATTGATAACATATATTATATCGTTTATTATATATATATAAAATTAATTCCATTATATAATACTAAGCAGTTGCACTAGTGAGTTAGCTAGTGAGTTAGCTAGTGAGTTAGTTAGTTAATTAGTTAGTTAGTGAACTAGTTAGTTAGTGATATTAAATATATAAAATATGGATTGTGCGGATTATGCACCATAACCGCCTACAATTTAAATATAACTAATTATAGTATATCAAAATAATATAGTATATCAAAAACATAAAATACTTAAGGGGAGAGGTTCCCGTTCATCTAAACAATGATATTATAGCTATATCTAAAAACGCTAAGGATACATAACTATTTGAGATAATTACATACTTTTTTGTTTATTCAATAGAAACTTTCGTCCATCATATAGGATCTTTCTTTATATAATTGTAGTTAATTTAAAATTGTGTAAAAAAAATAGTCTCCATTATTTAACTATTTATTTTTTATTTTTTTTCATTAAAATGTATGTTTATCATACTTTATTTAATTAATATAAAATATAATAAATCCAACAGGATTCATATAGATGTATATTTTATACATTTACAGTAACAATTTCAGATAAAAATAATAATAATCAAAAAGTAGTATGATTTGCATGTTGTTAATAAGTGAAAAAGTAAAAACTTGAGAAAATTACATTCAAAGTTTAATATATAAAATTTAAGTTAATATAATACATACTTTACTATCAATTTCAAATAATTATTATATCGATTACGTTCATAAAACACTTTATATTGATATAAATATAATTTGAGAAATTTTACAAATTTATAAATAAGATATTAAACATGAAAAAATGTGATACTTTAACTGTACATTGTTGTTGTTAAAATATAAATATTAATCATATTTTAACTCGCACCCTTAATTGTAGAAATGATAAAAACATAGATGTATTTAATATTTTATCTATACATTTAGGTACACCCCCACTCAGGTATGGCCGTATGAATGGTTACCATGGTATCTGGCTGAGAAATACTGTAATAGTCTGTATGTATGTTTGGTTAGAGATTAACAGAAAGGCTTAACTCTCAAGAAAGGGAGTTGATGTCTTAAATGAAACTATATGTTTCATAATATATATATATATATATATATATATATATATATATATATATATATATATGTGTATCTTATTTAATGTAACATTATTTATAAATAAATAAAACTATAATTCAATTAGAAATTTGAATTTTTAGCTACAGAAGAATCTATTAAATATTTATATAAATAATATATGATTATATAATATGTAATAATAATGTATTTTAATAACTAAATTAAAGATCTATAATAATATTGACCAATAAGTTGAAAAATTACAAACTGTACTTACTTTTACTTTTTTAATCATTGTATAAACTTTCATATTTATTCCATATACAATTACACATACAAATTATATATATATAAACACACCTCCATACACAATGATAGGTAGGATAACTGCTTGGAGGACCCTAGCTATGCTCTGCAATGTTTGATTGTTTCGAGTATCCGAAATGGCATTATACTTTAATCCGTAAACTGCACAATACCACATATTGATGGGAAACAGGTATGAACTAATATCCATTTGAAATCTCTGATATTATTTTATTAATTTATAAATATGACGTTAGGCTTAAAAATTGCCATATTTTAATTTCACTTAAAGCATAATATGCATGAAAATAGATTATCCATATTAATATAATATTATATTTATGGTATAAATAAATATGAACTATATTCATAACATTTTGAAATAATACTTATTTATACCAAAATAATGTGTTTTAATCAAAAAACGAAATATAAAACGAAAAATGAACTGTGACGTCATAGTAGGATCCCAAATATAAATTCTGGGATATTTGAATTTTAAATTTAAAAAATATTTTATTCAATTTTTATTTTATATTATATATAGTTAAATAATTGATAATTATTTCATAACTTTTGGATTCTATTTAAGTTATAAACAAACATTTAGATTTACAAAGGACAATAAAAATCGAAATATTTAGATAGGTTTAGTAATTTGAAATATAAATGACGTATAATAATCAAAATAAATGAGGCTGTGAATTGTTCATTTTAATATAATAAATGTAATGTGAATCCAAGTATATAAATGTTATTTCTATATTATATAATGTACATATATATTCACTAATATTAATAAGAATAACCTAATATATGTACATAATGTTATTAATTAATCAAATTACTAAGTATGATAAAACTTGAAAATATCGTAATTTGTATGACCTAAATATATAGGTGTATATTTAACTTCCTGATATGCATATTGCTTGCAATATATATTTCAATTAAAATTAGTAACTATGATCTATATTTAGATGAGAGTGACATATCATATATAATATTGTATTTATATATATAATTCTATTTACATAATTATAATTTTTTTTATATATTTCATATATATATATTATATGTGTATATTATAAACTCATGTGTATTATACATTTTATATAAATATTATAATATAACCAAATATTTTCCGAAGGAAAGATATAACACTTACGCGAAATCGTGTAATTCGAATTTGTATACAAAATACCCCAGTGCCACCTATAAGCGGGTTACTTTTAGGAACTATTTGTTGTTTATAATGTAAATTCATATTTAACTATACACTTTTAAAATATTAAATAATATGCTATAAATTAATATTTATATGATGAAAACTAAGTTTTCATTACTAATATATAACAAACAAATATTATATGTATGTTTTAAATGCTATAAGTATATATTTAGTAAGTAAAAGCTAATTTATATTGAATGTAATTTAATAGAGCAATGAAAACATTGTTGTATGCAAACAGAGCCGAACCTAAATCTATTTCAGTGATTTCGATACTACTGCTAGCAGAGGCAGGGGATATTACTAAATTATGTTGCATGCATAGGGAGTGTTATATCTTTGCTTCGCAAAATCTTTGATATAACTTTATATTGTAATCATTTATTATTTAATATAAGAATTTTTACTATAATATTGTATATATGCAAACATTACTTATATAACAGAGTTGTACAAAGTAATTATCCATATGACATTATTTAAAATAGATTTAATCTTTAGTTATATGTGAACTATACAATAAATTAGTGCATGAGAAATGCCATAAGACATATGGTTAAATAGTTTTTTAATCACAATTTATGGTAAGTAAGCTATATAATTTAAAGTAAACTTTGATATTTTAATGAAGGCGAACTTGATGAAATAGTATATAAATATATAGAGGATAGTGATAATTATACAGGATTAACTGGATACAAGTTTCAAAAATGACAAATCGTAATAGCGTATAACCAAGAATATATAATATAAGAATTATAAAATTCAATTTAATCGTAGAATATTTTCCAAGAACACAACAATTTTGCGAAGCATTTCATATAATATATAATACACTCATTCAACTAACAAAATTACAGAAATTTTTATTTGTATGTTCAACATGAATTAAAGTAAATTATCAAATATACAAAAAATAGTAATATTATTAATAATTTATATATTAAAATTAATAGTATGTATAAGAAAAATATATAATATTGAAGATAAAATATATCATATTAATTTAAACTAATTATGATTTATATTGTATATTTTAAGTGGGTATCCCTCTACAAGTATTTCCGACAAATTACCGGAAATATTGTAACTTTAAAATGATTTTCTATAAAGTTGTAATGGGTACCCCCTTTAAAGTTACTATATTTCCGGCAATTTGCCGAATATACTAGTAGTGGGATACCCCTTAAAATATATAATATAAATATATTGTAAATCATAATTAGTTTACATTAATATGATGTATTTTTCAATATTATATATTTTTTGAAAATAATGAAATCAATTAATTTTTATATAATTAAAAATTACATTAATTATTTATTTATTCTTAGAAAATATTAAATATATAAAATTAGTATAAAAAATTATTACATAGTACATTTTTAATATATTTAATATCATTTTTAATTATAAAGAAATCATTATTTAATAATTCCTGAGAATAAATCCATAATTAATGTCATTTTTAATTATATAAAAAATGAATTGATATTAATATTTACAAAAAATTATAAATATATGTACAATTTATATATCAAAATTAATTAAAATTTATATGTTATCCCAAAAGGATGATATCATATAAAACTGATATAATGTCCACATGATATACTATTTAAATAGGTACATCAGTGTGCATACAATACATGCATTTACATGTTAATAGAATACTAGTAAGTACAAAGCCTCATTAAAAGATCATTTTATATACAATTTATATTCAATGATACATTTATTTTTGTAAAATACAGATAAAGCTACATTATATATATATAAAGCTACATTATTATGATTAGTTTTTTTTTAATATAATTTATTTCAAAGTATATATTATATATTTATTATTAAAATATGTCCACCTATATTGTCTCTTCACTTATATATATAATTATATTTATACAAATATTATATCATAATTTATTCATATACTTTTTGCATATAGCAAAAAAATTAGCCGGATAATTATGATATTTTTTTCATTATGTGCATTTACCAAGGTAGTGAAACTTTATTATTGTAAGAACAAAAATAAAGAACAAATATGTAAAACTAATAAAATATTATTAGTATCACAAAATTATATATTATATTAACATTAAAAAATAATGTTTATACTGTTTAATAACTATAAATAAATGCAAGTAATAAATTAAATTGTAAAATGTCTATTTAAATGTAAAATGTCTAATTTAAAATATAATATTCAAAGTAACATAATAATTTTATTTATTCAGTTGCAATAAGAGCTGTATCAAAGATTTCACTTCCAGTGTTATACATGGTGAGGGCTATCAGTACTAACTCTATGGAGTCTGTTCTCCGAATCAAGAATGAATAGCAAAATGCCCTTCATGAAAAACAGAATGGAGATATAAATATTTAGTTAGTTTATAACTATATATATATTAATGATCTAAATGTAACTGGATTTTATTATTTTAAATATGTAAATAGTGTCATTATCAGATAATCAATATAGTAAGCATACACATATATATACTCATATACACATACATATATAGTTTATATTATACACATAAATACATACATTATAAATACAATATTATATAGGCATCATATGGTCTATTAATAGTCTTAGCCTGAATTCTACATTGAATACATTGAATACATTGAATAAATCTGTTTTTTTTTGTATTTACAATATAAAAAAACTGATTCAAGGAATTGAAATCTATGCACCACACTATTAATAGACCATATGCTGCCTATATATTTACATTATAAACTGTAAAATGTAGTATGAAGTGCATTGTGACATGCCTTCATATATTGTACACTACTTCCAAAGATTTTGCGAAGCAAAGATATAACCAAAGATTTTCCGAAGGAAAGATATAACACTTACGCGAAATCGTGTAATTCGAATTTGTATATAAAATACCCTGGTGCCACCTATAGCGGGTTACTTTTAGGAACTATGCGTTGTTTATAATGTAAATTCGTATTTAACTATACACTTTTAAAATGTTAAATAATATGCTTTAAATTAATATTTATATGATGACAACTAAGTGTTCATTACTAATATATAACAAACAAATATGATATGTATGTTTTAAATGCTATAAGTATATATTTAGTGAGTAAAAGCTAATTTATATTGCATGTAATTTAATAGAGCAATGAAAACATTGTTGTATGCAAACAGAGCCGAACCTAAATCTATTTCAGTGATTTCGATACTACTGCTAGCAGCGGTTGGGGCTATTACTAAATTACGTTGCATGCATAGGGAGTGTTATATCTTTGCTTCGCAAAATCTTTGATATAACACTCCCTATGCATGCAACGTAATTTAGTAATATCCCCAACCGCTGCTCGAAATCACTGAAATAGATTTAGGTTCGGCTCTGTTTGCATACAACAATGTTTTCATTGCTCTATTAAATTACATGCAATATAAATTAACTTTTACTTACTAAATATATACTTATAGCATTTAAAACATAAATATCATATTTGTTTGTTATATATTAGTAATGAACACTTAGTTGTCATCATATAAATATTAATTTAAGGCATATTATTTAACATTTTAAAGGTGTATAGTTATATACGAATTTACATTATAAACAACGCATAGTTCCTAAAAGTAACCCGCTATAGGTGGCACCAGGGTATTTTGTATACAAATTTGAATTACACGATTTCGCGTAAGTGTTATATCTTTCCTTCGGAAAATCTGTGCTACTTCTTTAATCTATAACAATTCAATATATACATATCTACTCTACAAATTATATTTAAATGGACAAATGTTCCATTTGTATTGACTCCCAAAGTAACTATAAATGTACAGAAATAAAATATAATAAATTAATTGTAGATCAGTAAATAGTGAAGGAATTCATTGAGTATGTGTAATTCACCAAAACGTTAAATTAATGTTAAATGTTCTACCCCATAAGATAAATTATAAGGAATTATTAGAAAAATGAGCCTGTAATATAGAAAATAGAACTTGTATGTTAAAGAATTGTAATGACTGTCCTAGTGTAGATATTATTAGTGATTATTTAATTTATTTATTTAGATAATTTGATTATAAAGATGATAGTAGGATTGTATACTATTAATTAAAACACTAAGTGATATTAAATTTCATTATTTTATAACTAAATCTCAATCTGCATATTTAAAATCAATTAAGGACAATTTAGCTTTAGATAATAGGATTATATTATTAAATTATAGTTTTATTTTAAATTATTAATTATCAATATAGGGAT
Source organism: Osedax fenrisi (assembly GCA_964019155.1). Taxonomy (NCBI): domain Eukaryota; kingdom Metazoa; phylum Annelida; class Polychaeta; order Sabellida; family Siboglinidae; genus Osedax; species Osedax fenrisi. The sequence continues at coordinate 32,455,089 of OZ025242.1, forward strand.
ATGTTCTATATATAGAATATATGCATATGTCATTATGAGTATGTATATATTTATGTATGTGTGTGTGTATATACATATTTATATATATATATATATATATATATAATATCATTTCTATATAATTCTAATAATTCTATAATATCATTTGTCCCCGAATTATACATATATAGATGTGTAATAATATATATGTGCAAACTATGACATATATCATATGATAATTATGAGTATATTATATAATAATACTGAATTAAATTAATGTATACTCCATTATTGTTATCCTTTATAGCTATTATGCTATGGTATTATGTAATAGCATTGCATGTGGTAATATGTGTATAGGTGAATACCAACTATGATATCATACTTTATAATACATTTATTTATTCAGGTGAATACTTTTGACATAGTTAGAACAGTGTCAAATATGTCCCTTTCACTGGCTTATATGATGAAGGCTATTGGGAATAACTCATTATGGAGTCTCTTCTCCAAATCTGGAATGAATGGAAAAATACCTTTTATGAAGACAAGAGCGTCAATAATAAAATTTCGTTAGTTTATATATTTATATATATATATATATAATAATCTAAATTATTCCGGTATTTTTTTTAAAAATCATAAATATATTCATATATATATATATTCATCATCAGATAATCAATATATATATATATATATATATAGTGACAACTACAATATTTTTGAATGTTTATTTGCATAGATATAGTTTATAGTTTATAGATATAGTTTATAGTTTACCAAATAAAAAGTAAAATACATATATGTTTTTTTTGTAAGAAATAGAATTAACTTTAAAAAAATTAATTATATTTGAATAAATATGAAAATTTTTACAATTTAATTTGTTTATTATAAATATATGTATATGTATAATATACATTTTATATATGTATATATATATATTGATTTAAAATAATGCAATGATTTATTAAAAATGTATATTAATATTTTGTTTAAAACTACATTTTAAAAAATGTATTGAACCATTTTCACCTGAATTGTTAGAATTTTAAAATTCGTACCTCGCGATCAATAAAAACACGAAAAATAAATTTGATTTCACTACGCTTTTTTTGAAATATTTTGTCGGAATTTTATGAAATATATTTTAAATATTATTTGACATTTTATTAAAAAAATTCATACATTTATTAAAAATATTTTTTAATATTTTTAAATATTTATCAACTAATTTATTAAATATTAAAAAAAATATATTTTTCTACATTTCCAAAAAAAAAATATTTTTATAAATAACATTCTTAATAAATCAATTGATAATTATATCTACAAATGTAAAGCCCCAATGTATACAATTATTTATTAATTATAATTAAATATTTCCAAATAACAAATTATATTTTTATAAATAATTAAAAGTCTTAAATATTACAACTATTATCTTTATTACAGTCTGATTCAACATAATCGTGAATGGTGGTTAAAGTATCTTTAAAAGATGAGACGATTTCAATGTACTCAATACTACAAGATGAATTATGTAATGTTAGTATGAATGAACTATAATATATACCTCAATTAGTTATTATCTGTAATGATAAATAATTTAAATTATATCTTTATACAAATTAAAAAGCCCTCCATAATATAAAATTATTTATATTTTATTTTATTTACTAATTAATAAATAATTAAAAGCCCCTCATAAATAATGGGAATTTTTTTGAAATATATTTTAAATATTTTTTGATATTTTATAAAAAAAATTTATAAATGTATTATTAAAAATATTTTAAATTATTTTTTGAAATATATATCCACTAATTTATTAAATATTAAAAAAATATATTTTTCTACATAAATAAAAAATAACAATTAATAATTTACAAAACATTTTTTTAAAATAAATAATATGCCTTTCTTAATAAATCCCTCATCAATTAATAATTATATCTACAAATGTAAAGCCCTCATGTATACAATTATTTATTAATTATAATTAAATATTTCCAAATAAAAAATTATATTTTTATAAATAATTAAGTCTAAATATTACAACTATTATCTTTATTATAGTCTGATTCAACATAATCGAAATGGTGGTTAAAGTATCTTTAAAAGATGAGAAGATTTCCCTATACTCAATACTACAAGATGAATTATGTAATGTTAGTATGAATGAACTATGTATGTATGTATGAACTATAATATATATCTCAATTAGTTATTATCTGTAATGATAAATAATTTAAATTATATCTTTATACAAATTAAATATCCCTCCATTAGGGTGGCTCGTCAGTCATTAAATATGTTGCTTCAGTAAAAACTATAAACATATAATATATATAAACAGTAGTGTATCAACTACAAATTGTGTTATACTCAATTGAGTTGTCAATATGATGTTTAATAACATTTTATAGGAAAAATATTTGTTTTATAATTAAATTTACTGCGCATGCGTAACATTTATTTATCTTTAGTTTTACCTTGACAACCAATTAAATGATATCGTCTTTTACTTTATTTATATATTTAATATGCATTTAAGAGACTTAAGTATATTTAATTCAAAATATGGATCTAACAAAATCAGATTTTAAATTCTGTATAGTTAAAAATATTTTTATTTTTTTTAAATTAGAAAAAAATATAATATAAAAATGTTTTTATTGCATTCATCTCAATGATAATTAAAATTATATTATGGTAACAAAAAATAAAATTGACTAGGTCGTAGACATTTTTTATTCATCTTTCCTTGAAAATATTTATTTTTTCTATAGAAATCATTAAAATTCAAATTATTCCTAGAAAAATATTTGAACACATTTTTTTTTATAATCACACAGTAAATATATATTATACATTTATTAAGAATAAAATAAACTTGATCTTAATTTTATTTTTGATTAAAAACAAAAAACCAAAAATATTCAATAAATAATAAACATAAAAAGTTTAATCCTAGAAATGATAAAATTATAAAGAAATTATTATTTAAAAAAAAAAAATGTCAGCTATTCTGTTAATAATATTTAATTCTAGTACATATATATCATATGACAAAATTCATTAATAGGAATATATTAAAAAATGTATTGAATTAATTTTGTATCTACTCCATTATAAGATTTCCTATCAATCCTATGTTAAAATTAAAAGTCATATTGACTATTCAATATTTTACGAATTAAGTTAATTTTTTTTTTATTGAATTATATTACATGTTTTCTAATATTATCTTACTGAAGCGATAAATTACCCTCCATAATATACAATTATTTATATTTTATTTTATTTACTAATAAATAATTAAAAGCCCCTCATAAATAATGAGAATTTTTTTGAAATATATTTAAAATATTTGTTGACATTTTATAAAAAAAAATTTATACATTTTAATAAAAATATTTTATAATATTTTTTGAAATATAATATCATAAATATAATAATATCATATTAATAATATAATATAATATCCACTAATTTATTAAATATTAAAAAAAAATGTATACATAAATCAAAAAACCTAATAATTAATAATTTCCAAAACAAAATATTTTTATAAATAACATGTCTTTCTTAATAAATCCCTCCAGTTAATAATTATATCTACAAATGTAAAGCCCTCATGTATACAATTATTTATTAATTATAATTAAATATTTCCAAATAAAAAATTATATTTTTATAAATAATTAAAAGTCTTAAATATTACAACTATTATCTTTATTACAGTATGATTCATCATAATCGAGAATTGTGGTTAAAGTTCTTTAAAAGATGAGAAGATTTCCCTGTACTCAATACTACAAGATGAATTATGTAATGTTAGTATGAATGAACTATAATATATACCTCAATTAGTTATCTGTAATGATAAATAATTTAAATTATACAAATTAAAAAGATCTCCATAATATAAAATTATTTATATTTTATTTTCTTTACTATTATTAATTAACTATTTCCATAGAAAAAATTATATTTTAATAAATAATTAAATCCCCTCATAAATAATTAAAAGATAACATTATTTATTAATTATTATCTAATAAATATTACATTTATTTTTTAATATATTTATTACAGTCTGAACTAAGTACTTAAGAATGGTGGTTAAAGTTCTTAAATAGATGAGAAGATTTCCCCAATCGAAGTTTCGACCAACGATATTGGCCAGGCAATTGGAGATTTATTGTGGCATAGGTCTAACAAAAGACTTAAACCAAATAAATGTTTAAATGATGTAATGTTTTATTTCTATTTTCATATAATATATACGTAAACAAATAAGTATGTCTTCACTGTCCTCAAGACTCACTGTCCTTACTTCACTGTCCTCAAGACCGTCGTCTGTGTAGTGGGTTCCAATGTAATACTTCAATCACTTATGTTTCTCCAGCAGTGACCGGAGTACCTCAGTCGTTGTTCGCGTATTGTATCGGTTATTCTTGGAATGCTGCCTAGAACTCATTATTTGTTATGTGGTCTCTCCATGATTTGATTAGTTAAATTTTATATATAATAAACATAATATGAATGTAGAATTTACTAGTACAAGCTATGTAGAATCTATATCGAAATCATGTAACCAGCCACATAATATGAGTGTAGAAGCTATGTAGAATCTATGTCTAAATCGTGTAACCAGCAACATAATATGAGTGTAGAAGCTATGTAGAATCTATGTCTAAATCGTGTAACCAGCAACATAATATGAATGTAGAAGCTATGTAGAATCTATGTCTAAATCGTGTAACTAGCAACATAATATGAGTGTAGAAGCTATGTAGAATCTATGTCTAAATCGTGTAACCATCAACATAATATGAATGTAGAAGCTATGTAGAATCTATGTCTAAATCGTGTAACTAGCAACATAATATGAGTGTAGAAACCATGTAGAAATTATGTAGACAGTTATGTTGATAAATTGTCAGCTTTTTCTACATAAAATCTACATAATATGTTGATGGAACTACATAGATTCTACATGGTATCTACGTATATTATGTTGTAGCCGTATGTACCATCTTCATTGAATCCATGTACTTTTAACATAAATTGTTTGTAGGGGATCGACCCTGTAAGTAAGTAAGTAAATATATAGAAATGAGATTGGAATTTTCTATATTCTGTATAATTGATAACGGGTAACATAGGTATCATAGCTTCCTCTCCATCTTCTCAGCTCATCAACCACACACGTCACTATACGTTCCTGCTTATAAGCCTAACTATAGTTATCACATTCTCTCAAGAATACATATTTAAAACACCGAATTCCTTACCATAATATATATACTAAATTGATATATGTATAAATATATTGAATTTTATCAGATTACATACAATAATGTTTGGAAATTTATATTTAAATTGGTATAAATGATAATAGTTGTAAATGATTGACAGAATTGAATTAGGTTTATAAATGCACCCGCTAACCATGCCTAAGAATAACAATCGTTTTGAAACGTATGATATTCTCATACGAAAAAATACATTATTTCGAAATAATAAACCTATTTATACCACATGATATTTCGAAATATTTAGAATATTCTAGATCACTACAAGTTTACAATACTAATATATATATATATATATATATATATATATATATATATATATATATATATATATATATATATATATATATATCTTAATATGTGTTTATAACAGCTGTTGTGATTCATCAATGATACAAAATTTGTCACCATATTCATTAATTTCATATTAGACATCACACAGATTTTCCGAATGAAAGATATGTCACCCTAATGAATTTGTGAAATTAATGAATAATTGCGCCACCTGTACTGATAAATATTTATTTTAATTCTATTTTTAGTTTATATTTATTTATATGTCAATTTGAAAAATATATTACTATTATAAATGAACATGTATGTACATTTTTAATACAATAAATATCTAATGTAGTATTTTTTTTAATAATATAACATTGATTTATAATTAGAAACATTTTTCTTAAAATATACAGCCATATTCGATACATATAATACATTAATGGATCCATTTTCAATGTAAAATTATACATATGTGTAACATTCTGAAGTATTATTTAACATTTTGTTGACAATTCCCTATTGTAATTATATAAAACGATAGCATTGCCGCCTATATTTCAAACTTTTCAGCATTAACATTTGTTTCATGTAAATAGATACTAGTTAGATATCTTTGCTTCGCAAAATCATCGGTTTTACGATAACAATAAAACATGTATATTATATTTTATAATTTGGTATTATTCTTTACTTATATCAATGATACTATGTTATATTTAGCAACTATTTTAACTTTATACTATAATATATTTACAATTATATATTATCTTATATTTAAGATAAATCATTATCAGCGTTATTTGACCAATGGGCAATGGTTAATAATAATTTTTGACTTGCATTGTAATCATAAACATTATAATTTGATAGACTGCTATTTGTATAAATCTGCAATATATTTTTTCACCATTTGTGCAAATTGATTACATTGATAATTCATTAAATTAAATAGATTTATTACAATATCATTCAGTTATATCCTTATACATTTTTAAATTGATATGCAAAAATGTAAATAGTATTTGTGAATAACTGAATATAATATACATTTAATTCGAATTTCTTATATATATTAAATTACTTATATATTAAGTATATATTAATCTAAATAATTAGGTAATCTTAATTTTATATGATTTACAAATAATTATTCTCAACCTATTGTTATCATTTCCTTTACTTTCATTAATATCTAAATTCAGATTCATATTTATCCAACACGATTTGTAAATAGAAATTCAAACGCAATACTATTTTAATAAAATGTGCATAATATATATTCACTCTTATATGTATGTTTTGTGTATATGTGTATGTGTTTATATAAGTTATAGATATATTAAAAATAATAGCTCGTCACAATAATTAATAACCCTATTCATTATACATGTACGAAACCTTACTTCAACCTTATTTCACAGAAGTCGGTCCCGATTCGTAATTACGACAATAGTGTTCGTGTTATTCGTACTATTCGTAATCAAGCACATGTATCCTTCACAAGTTGAACTCGGTACGTTAATCGATTCGGTAGAGGATGAGCCTATTCAGCAGGAGCAGGAGGAGGAGGAGCTTCAGCTGGAGGAGGAGGAGCTTAAACGAACGAATGAGGAGATTGGGCGATTAAAGGCGGGGCTTTATCAAGAGATTGAGGAACTTGATCGAGAGAAGGAGTATCAGATTAAGCATAAGAAGGAGGATGATATTAAGCAAGAGAAGAAGGAGCAGATTCAGCATAAGAAGGAGAATACGAAAGAGAAGGAGGATCAGATTCAGAAGGAAAAAGAGGAGCTGATTAATCAGAAGAAAGTAAAGGAAAAAGAGGATGACGATTTCCTCGTCTTGTTATGGCATCCGCTTACCAATAATAAATCCGCCCATTTCTCCGGGAGAGCTTACGGTTAGCGATTACGTAATATAGTAGCGCGATCATGTGATTAACGTACGAGTGATTGACATATCGTATAATAAAAACCCTCATACCTAAAATCACATACGTTAACTTATGACGTATCTAATGCATGTAAAACTTCGAAAAATGAACTGGTGTATATGTATATTAATATATATATATATATATATATATATAATAATAATTAATAGTATTTGTTTGGTTATGCTAATATGTATAACCATTACTTATCATAAATATGTAGTTAATATGTATTGAATATTTAAGTATAATATGGGGAAATATAATTGTTTATTTTTTATATTTAATAATGTAGTTTTATATTTATTTAATAATAAGAAATTATTTGCAATATAAGTATAAAATCCATAATAAAATTATTTAGTTTAGATTATTTTGCAGAAGATATATATATATATATATATATATATATATGAATCATAGACTATAATATTACAACTGATATTACTACTGCATAACAATTATATAATAAATCCTGATTATTAAGAAATATATTATATAAGTGTATATAAATATATATATATATATATATATATATATAAAATATATATATATATATATATATATATATAAATATCTGTGTAGTTCAATTAGCTAAGGCGTCAGATATACATGTAGTATCCTATATAACTCTGGTTCAAATCCCGTCCGGACCAATACAATGGAATATATTAAAATAATATTTAGAAGTTATCTTATATAATTGTGTATACGATAATGATCGGATCTTGTTAAAACCATGAGACCGGGGAGCGAGTGTAAGGTTGCACGTCAATTCGAATAATTCAAATTACAAAATATGTCACATGACCTAGCATGACCTATATGACCTGATTTTTAAAATAATAAAAATATATTTTTAATATTTCAAAAAATCTATTTTATTTATTAAATAATATTAATTAGATTATTTCACAAATGTCAGTAATTAACATCATTAAACCACTTATATTTGTTTATAAACAAATGGATTACGGAGATACATAACCATTATTAGTATGTATAATTCACTATAAAAACGTATTTTTCATATAATAATTACTATTTCCAAAATAATGTCATAACTTTAAATGTAATTACATTATTAATTATTACGATATTTAATTATTGTCTAGTTAATTATAGTGCAATACAATATACTTGTATACTCCTATGTATATAATATATGCATATATATATATATATATATATATATATATATATATATATATATCTAATGGATGAAGTCCCTAGATCACAAACTGTTATAGACACGAATAGTAATATAGCGCTTGAAATTTAATCATAATCCACATCTAATATTTTATTAACGCATTTTAGTTGCACGTTTATGTTCATAACTGTTTAAATATCAATTTGAAAAAACTAAAATATGAAGTCTATTATAGAATTTAATAAGTTTTCTAGTGGTAAAATGTATTACAAATACATTAGTTTAAAAAAGCACATTATCATATCTATATAGATATGATACATTGCCAATGTAACATTGGTAATCAAACCTAAAATCGAATAAAGTTAATTATTTATGATATTTATATGTAGGTTATCAACTAATTTTAATATTATTATATTCACTATAAAGCTTATTAAATTCTACAATACAAGTCATATTTTCGTTTTTATAGATACCCTTAACAAATAAAAAGTTATGGTCACATATGTACAACAACATATGTACATTATATTAAATATGTATATATATTAAAATATTATAATATAATATAACATTAATATTATGTATGTTTATATTTATATATATTACTTATTTTTCAATGTATATTTTATTTATATATCATTTTATAGCATTAATAGTATATTTTCATGATATATATGTATATATTATTATTAATTTAATTAAATATATATGTTAATAATATCATATTCGAACATTACAAATTATAAAATTATTACTATTAATGATGTGTTTTAAATAAATACATTATATTATATATAATATATATAATATATAATATATAACATATATAATAATAATAATAAATAATAATATAATTTATTGAATATAGAAAATAGATATTCAATATGACATAAAACAGGAGATAAAACTAATAGTACGAAATAAAATAAAAGTATTAACATTATTGATTTACATATGCCATTGCTTAGCTCGTATATGCTAATGATATGCCAACAAGGCCGCGATAGATCTCAGCAACATGCCTACGGGAAGAAAGTGATTTTAGCTTTAAAAATAGTAATCTATCAAGGTATTCTAATGAACCTAAATTGCACCTAAAGAAAAGCTTACGAGTAAATAGTCTCTGAACCAATTCGAGTTTGGTGGAATTACCATTTGTTCTGAAAGGAATGGATGGGTTCCAGAGACTGGATGCGTATTCAAGGACAGGTCTTACATAACTTATATATGCTAGTGTCAATGGTACATGTTTGTTACATCTAAATACTCGAAAGATTATATTAATCATTCTGTATGCTTTACGGATAATATTATCAATATGATCATTAAAAGAGAGATTATGGTTGATAATTACACCTAGATCGGTGTAAGTATTAGAATAGCTTAATTGAACACCGTTAATCGAGTATGAGGATATTTCATTAACCTTAATAGACATTATAGAGCATTTATGGATTGCTAAATTAAGACCTGATAATTTTGACCAATCATTTAATTTGGTTAGTGCATTATGCATATAGTCCATTTCAAATTCATATTTATGGATAAGAGAAAGTTTGGCATCGTCAGCAAAAAGGGTACATATCATCTGAGGTGAGAATATATTGGGAAGGTCATTTATGTAGATTATAAATAAAATTGGTCCTAGACAAGAACCTTGCGGAACCCCTGATGTTGCCATAATATTATAAGATACATTCATACTAACCTTAACACACTGGTGTCTATTATGAAGATATGATTGTATCCAGTGTAGTACATTACCAGTTATTCCTAGAGCTTCAATCTTAGATAATAGCTTAGCATGTGATATTGTGTCGAATGCCTTTGCGAAGTCGATGTATGTAGTATGCAAAGTAAATTTGTTGTCCATGACTCGGGCTAGATTCCTATAGTATTGGATCAAATGCAGAGTGGTTGATTTTCCCGATAGAAATCCATATTGGCATTGTGATATGTAGCCGTTTTCTCTGAGAAAGTGAACCAAGTATCTACAAAGAATCTTTTCAAAAAGAATTAATGTGGAGGGTAGAATACTTATAGGTCTATAGTTCGATGGTAAGGATGTATCACCTTTTTTAAATATGGGAGTAATTATACTCTGTTTCCACATATTTGGGCAGTATTGGTTAGTTAGTGAATGATTGAATATTAAAGAAGAGGAATACATAGCTCATATGAGACAGATTTTAGGATACCCTTTGGTAGTCCGTCTGGTGGTATACTATACTTATTGGGCATGAGGCATAGATATTTTCTTACAGTCTCGGGGCTTATAGGGAAGGTGTTAAATACATTATTAGAAACTATGGATGAATTACTAATAAATGTATAGCTGTCCTTAGTAAATACAGATTTAAACTGTTTAGATAAGCATTCAGCTTTATCTCGATCTAGGGTTAACAATTTATTATTATTTGACATTAGAGGAGGCATATTGCTACGCGTAGATATTTGTCTATTAACATAAGAATAAAATGATTTAAGGTTATTGTTAGATATTGCTCTAGCTTCAATGTTATAGATGTAATCCGATATGGTTTCAGATAACTTTATTTGATATAGTCTCCATTTAGCTTTAATATTTGGTTTATGTTTATTTTTATATAATTTCTTACATTTCGAATCAAGTTTTTTGATGAATTTAGGAAATTTAAATGACCGTATAGTTGATAGGGGGGAGTTATCATTGATTAATGTCTTTACAATTTCAATAAATGTTGTTAGTAATACATCAGTAGAATCGTCAACCTTAAGAATACTAGACCAACTTAAATTATTCAGAGTTTGCTTAACAATATTTAAATTACATAGGGAGTAATTAAAATTACAGTTACTATTAGTCTTAGATTTCATTGTAATAACATTTGTATTGAAAATATTAGCAGTTATAGATAAATGATCACTAGTAGAAGTATTGTAGCTAAAAGGAGTATCTATACTGAGGTTAAATATACAGTATTCATTAGATAAGACCAGATCAAGGGTATTATCTTTTCTAGTATTGTTAGTTACAAACTGGGTTAGAGAGGTAGATATAACAAAATCCGTGAATATTTTGTAAAGTGGGTTACTAGGTATGGGAGAATCACCATACCAGTTAATACAAGGGAAATTCAAATCCCCTATTAGAATAAATGTATTAGAGAGTTCAGTATATTTAGACAGTATTTTACATAGCTCCCATGTTATATCATAAGACATATTGGGTGGCTTGTAAACAGAAAATATAGTATAGTTGTATAATGTTATAGCTAGGAGTTCAATATTATGTGGATTATGTATAGTTAGAGCATAAGAGTTTAAATAGCATTTAACACAAATTAATATCCCACCACCACGAGTAGATAATCTATCCTTTCTGTATATAGTATAATTAGATGTGTTAAAACATAGCATAGCGTTTGTGTAAGAGTCATTTATCCAAGTTTCATTAATAATAATAATATCATAAGTGTTAGTAGATAGAATATAAATTAATGAAGGAAGCTTGTTACATATACTCTGTGCATTGGTATAGAATACAGTAATATGTTTATTTTCTAGTCATTTAGATACTTGATCAGGTGTATGTTTGTTACTGTTATTAGATTTAGATTGTTTGTTGCTATTATATGTTTTTTTTCCAGTTAGAGTAATCAGTATCACTGTAAGTAATAGTTGTATTCCAATCAATTATGTATTTATCATTGTCTATTTTATAGTTTTTTAATTCATATGATAGTGTGCTATTGTTAAAAACGCAGCGTATATTTCCAGGTAGGGCATTTGCTCCTATTGGGAGAATAATACGTTTAAGACGTTCGTCATAGGATAAATCGGGACGCAGAGATATGTTATCGTATTGAGTGTGTCTATCAGGATGTTTCGAAAATGTGCTTAGTAATTCCTTTACAGTGATACTATCATTTAGACATATTTTAAGTATTAAGTTTCAATTATCCGTAATAATTTTTTGTTTAGAGTATGCTTTTTCATCTACACCTAGATCCTTCATTAAGGTATTTGCTTGTTCGTCTTGGGATAATCCAAATATTAACAGTTTTTTATTAAGATTAATTTCAATAGCTATTTTATTACTTATTGTTTTTGCTATAGAAGACTTATTTATAGACTGTTCAATGTTCTTAGATAACGCGTTCGCATAACTTTTAGTATCATTTACTTTTAAATTAGTAATATCAGTTATCATATTTTTTAGATCAACAATTGTATCTTTTAACTCGTCAATTTCACGTTTGTGTTCATCAAAAATAGTTTTGATATTATTGTCAAAAATATTTTGTATGAGATTAGTAATACTTAGTGATAATTCCGAGTTAGACATTCTTCCAGTATACTATAGTTGTCATTTTAGTGAATATATGGATGTATAGAGGAAAAATATAATAAATAATATAATAGTGAATAAATAATACCAAATACCAGAACAAAGATGTATAGAGGATAAATATAGTAAATAATGCAATAATGAATAAATAATACCAGATACCAGAACAGGGAGCTTAGCAAGCAAACAAAACTATTTGTATAGTTCTACATAAAGTTACTTATTTACCTATATATATATATATGAATACAATACCTATATATACAATACTATAAAAATAATATATATATATATATATATATATATAAATTGATAAAACAATACAATAGATTTAACTTAATTTAAATTTATAAAATGATATTAATTCATATGTATGCATGTATGCAGATCAAAATATAAAACAATTAATTTCTAAATAATTATTTTGAAATGATTATATTGATTTCTACGAATAGAGAAATACAAGTATTATTTGTTTGAATGCAAAATAAATAATATATATGTTGTGTATATTTTAGATAAGTTAATGTAATGATAAATGTAAAATTGTTTATATATATAATTAATATGCATTATATAGAACAATGATATCTGATAATTACATATAAAATAAAATACATATACATATATCATATAATAATAATTATAGATATATAATTTATAGTAATAATTTATTTAGAAAATATAATAAAAATCATATATTCAAGTGATTATATGAGAAGTAAATTAAATTATATATATTATGCAATAAATTACCAAATACCAAGTATTAATACAAATAAACTAAATATACAATATACAATTTATAAATTTTAATTAGTTATTTATTATATTATACAATTAATTACCAAATACCAAAAATGAATACCAAAAACCCATAAATAATTACTATCAAATAATCTAAAAAAATTGATTAATGTATTTGAATAATAGTTTTAGATCATAAATGTAGCTAACATAACATACATATAAACCCACCTAAATTAATTATATATTAAAATATTTAATTGTATAAATAAAATACTAGTACATAATATCATATAAAATATATAACACTACTATATTATGTGTATGTCATAATTTATGTATAACTTATATGTAAATAAATATGTATAACAAATATTATATAACTATATACACATATATATAATGCTTATTAGATATAATTATTATGAAATGTAATAAAGAAATTATTTATAATTTATATTATAATAAATATTATATATGTATTCAAAATACAATACTACCAAAGATTTTGCGAAGCAAAGATATAACACTCCCTATGCATGCAACGTAATTTAGTAATAGCCCAAAACGCTGCTAGAAGTAGTATCGAAATCACTGAAATAGATTTAGGTTCGGCTCTGTTTACATACAACAATGTTTTCATTGCTCTATTAAATTACATGCAATATAAATTAGCTTTTACTCACTAAATATATACTTATAGCATTTAAAACATACATATCATATTTGTTTGTTATATATTAGTAATGAACACTTAGTTTTCATCATATAAATATTAATTTAAAGCATATTATTTAACATTTTAAAAGTGTATAGTTAAATACGAATTTACATTATAAACAACGCATAGTTCCTAAAAGTAACCCGCTATAGGTGGCACCAGGGTATTTTGTATACAAATTCGAATTACACGATTTCGCGTAAGTGTTATATCTTTCCTTCGGAAAATCTTTGATACTACTATACATATATATATAATGCTTATACAAAACATAGTATTTAATGCCTAATATAATGTCACGATTCAGTGATTTTGAATAGTATGTAATATAATGCTACTTTAAGTATGAAACCAATTAATATAGTATTAATTAATAAATGTACAATATGTAATATATATTTATAATTATTATGTTAATATTATAGTTTATCATATTATAGATGCACTTAGCTTATATTGATAATTGGAGATTTAAACAATTTTATAATTTAGAAATGTATCAAATTTTGAACCAGGAAGTGAATTTTTGATAATAACCTATATATGTTGTTGATCATGTATTATTATTAAAAAAACTTGAAATATATGGAATAAGAAGAAATATATATAATTTAATAAAAAGTTATTTAAATAACAGAACATTTACCACAAAAATAAATAATTCATTATCGAATACTAAATATATTAAGTACGGGGTTCCTCAAGGTTCTGTTCTGGGGCCCTTATTTTTTATAATTTTTATAAATGACCTACCAAATGTTTTTAAAAATGTGAATAATATTAATTTAAATTTATATGCTAACGATACATCACTAACAGTTTACGCTAATAGTGATGTTGAACTAACAAAATTACTTCAAATATATATGGATAAATTAAAATATTGGTTCGATATAAATAATTTAAAACTTAATATACAAAAAACTAAAATACTTCCATATTTTAATACTAAACTGACTAATGATATAACAATTGACAATATAAAAATTGATATTGTAGATAACTATAAATTGTTGGGTTTGTATTTAGATACAAAATTATCATTTAATATACATATTGATAATTTAAATATGAAACTTTCAAAAATAATATACTTAATTAAAAGGTTATCATATTTAAATATTAAAAATTTGATTTTATTATACAACTCTTTGTTTTTATCTAATTTAACATATGGTATTGAAATATGGGGTAATATTTATAATTCTAATTTAAATATATTAAATTTATCACAAAAAAAATAATAAGAATAATTAATAAAAAGATTATTGATAATTCATAATTACCATTAATAAGATTATCGAATACATCAATTTTATTTTATAATAGTAACATTTTAAAACTTGATGATCTTATAACTTTTAGAAATATTTTAATTATATATATAATCTTTTAAATAATAAATATGTTAACGATATAACTGATTATTTTAAATTTAATAGAAATAAAACCAAATTTATTTTACCACTTATGAAAACCAATAGATTCCAAAATACAATATTTTTCAAAGGACCTGAACTTTATAATTTAATAATGTTTAATAATATTTTAAAAACTAATACAATTACTCATACTTTAAAACTGAAGAAAGTATTAAAATCATGTTTTATTAAACAGTATTGTTAATTTTTTTATAAATATTAATTATTATAATTTTGGCAAACATCTTGTTTTTAATCATTCTAAAACAATTACACATTTTTATTATAAACAGTATTACAAAATGTAAATTATAAACAGTATTAAAAATAAACTATTACAAATTAAACAGTATTAAAAAAATATAAAAATTATAAAAGTATTATAATCTTTAAAAAAAAACTGTATTAAAATTATAAACATGTTTACACTACAGTATTAAAACAAAATCTAAAACAATTATTTAATTTATTGTATATTATTTTATCTTCATTTTTTTTTCATATTACACTATCGTGATATTAACCTATTACATTTTTATGCTTATTATATAATAATCAATTATATCTTTAACAGTTTTAATTTTAGTTTTTATTTAAACAGTATTAACATATATGTCATATTGATAGTACACATTATTTAATTTTCTCTTTATTTACAATTTAACTTTGAATGCCTATTCACGAATCACAACTTTTATTTTTATAATCTGTATCAACTTTATTTATATCTCCTTCATTATTGTAATTTTATATTTTATCTTTGTTTCTAATTTTAAATTTTATTATTTTCGTATGTGATTAACCTTTTATTTAATCATTTCATTGTTTTTTATATTACTATGATTTTATTATTATGTTTATCATTATTTCTATTTTATTATTTTATTTTAATGGAAATGATGATATGACATTGCACATACTGTTAGGAGGTTTCGAATCAATAAAGCTAATCGCTTTCACTGATCCTCCTTAGACTTTGTCTATAAACTGAATTCATTCATATATATATATATATATATATATATATATATATATATATATATATATATATATATATATATATATATATATATATATATTAATGATGTATTTTAAATAAATACATTATATATATATATATTCTATAGAATATAGAATATACCATTAAAAGGGAATGGCGAATTGATGACGATGAACTGCATTTTTTTATCTACCCTTTAACTTACGTAATAAAATACAACTTTAAAACACATTCTACTTTTACGAAATATAAATTTCATTAAATTATTCTATTCAAGTACCCATTGCAAAAGTAAAAAAGTAAAAAAGTAAAAATGTGTAATTTCTCGTCATCAATTCGCCCTTCCCATCGACATTATTTGTAATCGTAATTATTTCTATTTGAATTATATATAAAATCTTTATTTACTATTTGTATCTTTATGTGATATATATTATTCTAACATTACATACTATATTAAAAATATATTACAAATATTAAATACTATAGTATATATACAGCATATCGTTCGCATGCCTATAGGCATGATCGCCAATAAATGTTGATTACTGTTTATTATTTTAATTATTCAATCATTTAATACAATACTATATTAAATAATATAATATATATTCAATAATATACTATACATTCTATAGATTATATAAAGTGTAACCAATATATCATATACTATATGATATATATATATATATATATATATATATAGGTATGCGAATGAGATTTTGTATAGTATGTCATATTTGTAATATATTTTTTGTAATATTTGTAATATATTTTTAATATAGTATGTAATGTTAGAATATATATATATATCACATAAAGATACAAATAGTGAATAAAGATATTATATATATATAATAATATATAATTAGAATAGAAATAATTACGATTACAAATAATTCCGATGGGAAGGGCGAATTTATAACGAGAAAATACACATTTTTACTTTTTTACTTTTGCAATGGGTACTTGAATAGAATAATTTAATGACATTTATATTTCGTAAAAGTAGAATGTGTTTTAAAGTTGTATTTTATTACGTAAGTTAAAGGGTAGAGAAAAAATGTAGTTCATCGTCATCAATTCGCCCTTCCCTTATAATGGTATATTCTATATTCTATAGAATATATATATATATATATAATGTATTTATTTAAAATACATCATTAATAGTAATAATTAAATAATTTGTTATGTTCGAATAATATATATATGATATTATTAACATATATATTTAATTAAATTAATAATAAATATAGACTATATACTATATATATATATCATGAAAATATACTATTAATGCTATAAAATATAAATTGAAAAATACGTATTATAAATAAATATAAACATACATAATATCAATGTTATATTATATTATAATATTATATATATATATACATATTTAATATAATGTACATATTTTGTTGTACGTATGTGACCATAACTTTTTATTTGTTAAGGGTATCTATAAAAACGAAAATATGACTTGTATTGTAGAATTTAATAAGCTTTATAGTGAATATACTAATATTAAAATTATGATGATAACCTACATATAAATATCATAAATAATTAACTTTATTCGATTTTAGGTTTGATTACCAATGTATCATATCTATATAGATATAATAATGTGCTTTTTTAAATTAATGTATTTGTAATACATTTTACCAATAGAAAACTTAATAAATTCTATAATAGACTTCATATTTTAGTTTTTTCAAATTTATATTTAAACAGTTATGATCAAAAACGTGCAACTAAAACGCGTTAATAAAATATTAGATGTGGATTATGATTTAATTTCGAGCGCTATATTACTATTCATGTCTATAACAGTTTGTGATCTAGGGACTTCATCCAGATTTATTAAAGGACCTATATTTGATAAGTTTATTTATTTATATATATATATATATATATATATATATAATAATAATAATAATAATATAATAATATATAGTTTATTAGGTAAACAAAAAATAAATATATAAACAAAAATAATGAAGAAAAAATAGATATAAATTGATACCCAAAACGACATGGTACAAAAATGAACAATAGGTTTATAATTAATAAAAAAACGCCTTGGTTTATACATGCCGAACATAAGATATATGAATATTATATGAAAATATGCGCATATTATATGAAGTAAAATGAAAACATCATAAAAGAAAATCAGAACTCTCATCTCCACCATAAAGATAACACCGATTAAGATCGGAGGTCTCGGATTAGAGGTTGGATAACCCATATGAGGTGGATCAGGCCCCAAGGATTGGTCATTCCCTTAATGTAGTGGTATTGACATATCCTGACATAAAAACCAACATAACCAATTCAGTGAATTAGAGAATTCTGATCATCTAATTATACTACGAATCATTAAGGCTTTAAAAGAGGAAAGAGTTTCACATTGTAAAATCTGATCGGGTAGTGTGTTCCAATCTGAAGATATTCTATTACCAAAGTAGTTGAATAGTGGTTTGGTCCTTGATTTCATTCTACTTATCTTTATTGACGGGCCCCTGCTAGAAGATACGTATGTACTCATGATGTCCGACACCGGCACATCAACGAATCCTTTGATGATTTTATAAGCCAGAGTAAGATCGGCAATAGTTCTGCGTTGGGAGAGTGGATGTAAATTTAAGAATTTTAATCGATCAGAATAATTTAAATATGATAAATTACAACGATAAAATAATTTTTAGTAACATTTCTTTGCACTTTTTCAAGTAAGTCATTATACCCAATATAGTTAGAATGAGGATTCCATACAGAAGAACCATACTCTAGAATGGGTCGTATATAGGTTAAGTATGCACATACTAAAGGAGAGTACTGGTTAGTTATGAAAGATCTAAATATCATATTCGATATTCTATATGCTTTAGAATATATCTCAGATATATGAGTATATAATTTTAGATTATCTGTGAATATTATACCAAGATCTTTATAATATGTACAATATTTTAATAAATTATCATTAAGATAATAATTTGATTTGTTGATACATTTACCAATACGCATAACTTTACATTTGGAGGTTGCTAGTTCAAGTTGTCAAGTTGACATCCATTTGTCAATATTGGCAAGTGTTAGTTGAAGACGTATATCATCAGATGACTATAGAATATGGTCAATTTTTGCATCGTCAGCAAAAAGACAGGTATATGAAGGTTTCTCCACACAGTTGGTTAGGTCATTAATGTATATTAGAAATAGAATTGGTCTTAATACAGAACATTGTGGTACACCTGAAATTACCTTTTGGGGTTTAAACATATTTTTTTCAATTTTAATGCTTTGAATTCTATTAAATAAGTACGATTTAATCCATTTCAGGACATCTCCTTGTATACCAATATTAAATAGTTTATGGAGTAATAATTTATGCAACACCTTGTCAAAGGCCTTAGACATATCAATATAGATAATATCCGAAGATTTAGAGTTATCTTTAGCTTTAAATATGTCTCGATATAATTTTAATAACTGAAGATCAGTTGATTTACCCTAAAGAAAACCGTATTGATTATCATTAATTAGATTATTATCTCGAAGGAAGTAAATTTAATGGTTAGATAGAATTTTTGCAAAGAGTACTCTTCAAAGATACGTATCAAAGAACTCGGTAAGATACTAATTGGTCTATAATTTTCAGCTAGTGTTGGGTCACCTTTCTTATATATAGGTGTAATGTATGAATGTTTCTGGGCAATAACCTTCCTTAA
Organism: Osedax fenrisi; assembly: GCA_964019155.1. Classification (NCBI taxonomy): domain Eukaryota; kingdom Metazoa; phylum Annelida; class Polychaeta; order Sabellida; family Siboglinidae; genus Osedax; species Osedax fenrisi. The sequence continues at coordinate 32,475,731 of OZ025242.1, forward strand.
GGAAACGACTATAAATTATGGATAAAGGTTCACATAACTCAAATGAAAGAATTTGTAATACCCCTTTCGGTAGACCATCTGAAGAATTATTAAACTTGTTAGGTAAAAAACAAAGACATTTTCTAATAGTTTCAGGTGATAAAGGAAATGATTCAAATGTGTTTTTAAAAATTATTGATGGTATATTCGGTACAGGTGATGTATTATTATTAAATACAGAATTAAACTGTAATGATAAACATTCATAATATCAGAGTAATTGGTTATAATAGAACCATCTGAGTTTGATCTGAGAACAGACAAAGGTTTATTCGACTTAAGTTTGGAATTGATATATTTAAAAAAAGAAGATTTATCATTAGAATTAAGAGCATGTTCTTCAGTTTTTATATTATAACGTTTAATTTCTGAATAAAGTTTAAATTGCAAACTCCGCTATTTTACATAATAAGATGGGAACGATTTAGATAAACTATGAAACTTTTTACATTTATTGATTAGTTTTTTGATATGTAGGGGGTGTATAAACTGACCCCTTTTAGTATGGGTGTACATTTTGAAATTATACCTTTTACGGTAGAAATAAAAATATCCAGTAAAGAGGAACAATTTATTTTAGAATTTCACACTACTGGCCAGTCAATTGTAGACAGTTTCAATTTTATTAAATCAAAATTAGCCTTGTTAAAGTTTAATTTAGGTACAAATGTTTTAAAGTTATAATTACTACTAATTTTATTATAGATAATTGATGATGATATTGCTAAATGGTTACTTATAAAGTTATGATATTCTAAATGATTAATTGCTTGGATATTAGATAAAATCATTTTATTATTAGTAAGTATAATATCTAATAAATTGAATTGACGAGTATTGAAATTAACAAGTTGGGTTAAGTTTTTATCAATTGTTGTTTGAGATGTACGATTAAACCAATCAATTCCCGGGAGATTTAGGTATCCATAAAAAATACTTGATTACGGAGTATCAATATTCCTAGACATTAAATTACATAATAATATTGTATTCTCGTAATTCATTGATGGCGGTCTGTAGAAAATATATAATCTAAAATGTAATAAATTGATACAGATTAATTCAAAAGTGTTATTAGGTAAATTAATTTGATAAGTATTATAATGCATATTTACATAAACAAGAATTCCACCACCATGGGTATTAGTATTCCTATCTAAGCGGTATAACGTATATTTGTCATTAGGATTTAATAATGAATTGAATATATTTTTATTCAGCCAGGTTTCTGTAAATACTAGGATATCATAAATATTACTATTAAGAAAACTGAAATGTCCTTCGCTAGGACATCACATTATTCATTTCATATAACACTTTTCTTTCGTGGTTTAACATTTGTATTGTGTATTTTATATATGTTAATAACCTATCAGATTAATCCCCTAGCAGTTTTAACCGCATATAAACCACATAAAATAATCGCTGAATAGATATTTTTCTATACTTTGCAGGCGACAGCATAGAAAAGATAATTATCTTCATCTGAAGCCTTTTAGAGGAAACAATAATATAATGAATTTAATAATTCACATGATATATATATATATATATACAACTTTCTTCTAATAAATATTATTATTATTATTATTATTATATAACGTATACTTTATCAAGGTATAGCGTATGTTGATAATACTACACGTATCGCTGTTTAACACACTGCAGTGTATATTACATGTAATATACAATAAGTACGCCAATACCTTAATGGGGACACTACCAGCGCATATATCGTATTACTGGACCCATTAATTATAATATATATATATATATATATATTTTATATAATTGTGTATAAATAAATGATCGGCTCTCGTTAAAACCATGGATGCCTTAACATGAGAGCGGCTTCAAAGGGAAATTAGAGCCATATATGGTTATAAGTGAAAACTTCATCTAAGTTCCTGGATGGGATGAAAGGACTCCACCAAATAAAAATAACAATAACAATAACAATATATATATATATATTCTAATATATTAGTCCAGTAATAGGATAATATATATATATATATATATATATATATATATATATATATATATATTTATATTTATTTATTGAATAACGTATAATAATAGCGGATACAAATGTATCCCTTAATAATTCATAGACTTGTACATGTTATAAATAAATGCGAGGCGCCCAGGACAATACAAAACAAATGTAATATGTTGTTTCTTGTGTTTCTTGTATATTAAGTTATTGATGTTTATAACGTTATTAATAAACACAAGAGAATATGCGAAGACTACATCACAGAAAAGGTGTGGTCCCGTATGTCCAATGGACTGGTACCCGTGGTGCTGGGTGGTGGCAACTACGCACGAGATCTACCGCCCCATTCATACATCGACGTTAAAGATTTCGCGTCTCCTCGTTTACTGGCCGACTATTTGAAGGAGGTGATAGCCGATCACCGGAAGTACGCCGCCTATCACGAGTGGAGGCGTAGTCACGTGATATTTAGACATACTAGTTTTTGCGGTGTGTGCGAGTATCTGAACCGGAACCACGACAAGGAAAGGGTTATCGCCGACGTTAATGAAGTGTTTCCGGTTTCTCGGTGCGAGAATGTTTACGATTATTATTCGGGAATTTTTAATATTTCTAAATCGCCTTGATCTTATTAATCGAGTACTCTAATTATATTGTTTAACTATTATATTAATATATTAATTGATTGATTGATACTTTATTTAAGAAAAACATAGCCGAAAATATAATCGAAAGTATAAAATACACATATTTGTTAACGTTAACATACGTTATAGAAATAAGCCAATAATAATACCTAACAAATTAAAAAAATTAAAATGTTTTACAGTTACCGTAAAAATAAACGAAAAATGATCGAAATAGAAATAAAAGATAGCGTACACTGTTAAAAATGATGGTTTTCTAGACCGATATTTACTGCAGAAAACCATCTAAATGGTATTTAAAATAAATATTTATTTAAAACCCTCTAAATGGTATTCTGTGAAACCGACTGTATAAAACCCTCTAAATGGTATTCTAAATTTCTACGGTGGAAAACCATATAAATGGTATTCTTAATTTCAATTTGGAAAACCATATAAATGGTATTCTACATATCTACTGTGGAAAACCCTCAACATGGTATTCTAAATTTCTACTGCAGAAAACCATATAAATGGTATTCTTAATTTCTACTGCAGAAAACCATATAAATGGTATTCTTAATTTCTACTGTAGAAAACCCTCTTAATGGTATTCTTAATTTCTACTGCAGAAAACCATATAAATGGTATTCTTAATTTCTACTGTGGAAAACCCTCTAAATGGTATTCTTAATTTCTACTGCAGAAAACCATCAAAATGTATTCTTAATTTCTACTGCAGAAAACCATATAAATGGTATTCTTAATTTCTACTGTGGAAAACCCTCTAAAAGGTATTCTTAATTCTACTATGGAAAACCATCTTCAAATCATATGGCATTTTACACGACTTAAGTATTATTATTAAGTTTATATAATTCTTTTATTATAGAAAAAATAAAATATTATATCTTTTAATTATTTTGAAATATTGATTTATTTTTTATGTATGCAAATCAATTAATAATTATTATTTTAAATTAATATTTAAGTAAATATACTGTTTTTAATAAATAAAATATTATTTTAAAAACTAAAATAGTGTATGTAATCCTATGTATTTTGCTACATTATCATAATATAATTCAGGTGACTCATGAACTACAATTGTAATCATAATTATATTGATAATATAAATGGAAATCATGTTGAACTAATTGCCCAATATTGAATATATCGCAATTGCATATTGATTAAATATTTTATTCAATATTAAAATTATTTTATTATTGAATTTAAGTTTTAAATCTAACTTAAATGAAATTATATAATATATAAGTTAATAATTTGCTACAATACTACGCAAATATACTAATATTTATTTTACATATAAAATTATGTTCAACTTATATCAACAACTTAAGTTATTGATGTAAGTTGAATATTGTGATATTCTTAATTTTTACCGTGTAAAATCCACTAGATGGTATTCTTAATTTCTACTGCAGAAAACCATATAAATGGTATTCTTAATTTCTACTGTGGAAAACCCTCTAAATGGTATTATTAATTTCTACTGTGGAAAACCCTCTAAATGGTATTCTTAATTTCTACTGCAGAAAACCATATAAATGGTATTCTTAATTTCTACTGTGGAAAACCCTCAACATGGTATTCTAAATTTCTACTGCAGAAAACCATATAAATGGTATTCTTAATTTCTACTGCAGAAAACCATATAAATGGTATTCTTAATTTCTACTGTGGAAAACCCTCTAAATGGTATTCTTAATTTCTACTGCAGAAAACCATATAAATGGTATTCTTAATTTCTACTGTGGAAAACCATCTAAATGGTATTCTTAATTTCTACTGTGGAAAACCATCTAAATGGTATTCTTAAATCCGATAATAGAAAACCCTTAATATGGTATTCTAAAAATTTCACTGCAGAAAACCATCAAAAGGGTTCTATTATAAGCACACCTTAAATACCATTTATTTTACTACAGAAAACCATTTACTTATTACAGTGTAAACATAATCGAAAATAGAAATATAATACATTATTTTGTAAGTGGCATCGAAATTGTCAATTTATACTTGAATTTTATAGAATTCTTCTTATCTTTGTACTCTATATAGGTTTGTACTCCAATATATATTGGTATACATTATTAGTTATATAGTTTAATATTTAAATGAACTTTAAAATATATTATAAACAGAACATGTTAAAAATCAATTAAACCAATACTAGAATGAAACAAACAAATAATGTAATACTTATAAAAATGTGTAATAATAGTAGGTAGTACATTATTAATTTTATATTTTAATTGTATAATTCATTTGAAACATATATATATATATACTAACAGATCTCGTTAACAATAAAATAAACCAATATACTTATACACAAATAGAACACATTAATAATAAAACAAACCAATAATATTACGAAACAAACAATATAATACTTATCACTATAATATGAAATAATAGTAAATTATTAATATTGTATTTTAATATAATACATTTGAAATGTATACATAAAATATATATAAAAAAAATATAATACAAAACGTACACAAATAAAATAATACTCCCCACTTTATATGTAATAATAATGAATTATTAATGTTATATTGTTTATTTGAAATATAGATATAAATACCCACATTTTCTAAAAAAAAACAAATTAAAAAAAAACTTCTAAGAGATAATGCAATAATTAAGATACACAATTAAATATAAATCAATATAAAATTATAAATTTCTGTTAAAAAAAAGTTGTTTGTCAAAACAGATTTTTTTTATTTTATTTTTAAAAGATGAAACAGTTACAGATTTTATTATATCATTATTTAATGAATTCCATATATTTAATAATCTATTATTAATTAAATTGTTAATTCTATTATCATAATTATGTATTACATTTAATTTTGTACAATTACCTCTAGTTCTACAATTATTCGAAATGTTAAGGATATCAGATATATTTATATCTGTATAATTATTTGAAATTTTAAAAATTGTGTTTAGATCTATTTTTAATCTTCTAAGTTCAAGTGATTCTAATTTAAAATATTCCAATCTATCTTTATTTAATTTATAATTAATATTTAATGCATTTATATATCCTACGCATCTTGTAATTAATCTTCTAGTAAATAATATGTGCACTCTTTCAATTTGGTCTACGAGATTACAAAATTTACTAACCTTTGAAAAAGGTGACCAAATTATGGATGCATATTCTAAAATTGGTCTGCAATAAATTGTATATGCATTTAATAATGCTCTATGTGATTTTGTAGTAATGCATCTAAACATTAAATTCAAAGAAAAATAAGCTTTTTGACAAATATAATCAATATGTTTATTAAATAAAGGGTATTCTCGTATAGTATTCCTAAATCTTTATAAAAAATAACATTTTCTAATTGAATATTATTTATAAAATATTTAGATGGAGTAACCTTCACTAAAGTCATAACTGCATATTCTAATAATTAAATATTGAATTGCCATTTATTTGCCCAATGAAAAAATAAATTTTAATTATTTTGTAAAAGAAATCTGTCACTATCAGATGTGTAAGAAAAATATATTTTTGTATCATCGGTAAATAAATCAATATGCATATTTGAAGAGAATATACTAGGAAGATTATTAATATATAATACAAATAAAATTGGAACTAAAACAAATCGTTATTACCAATTCAATATACCACAATTTTTTCAACATTTTGTTACTTGTAATTCTGTTGATTTTCCACTTATAAAACAATATTGATTTTTTGTTAATAAATTAGTAGATTTTAAATACAAAATTAATTGTTTAGAAATAATACGTTATAATACTCTACATATTACACATGTTATTGAAATAGGCCTATAGTTATATATTTGAATTTGATGGTTCATCTTTTTTTTTTAAATTGGTGTGATTATAATTTTTTTCCAAATTTTCGGTATATTACCAGATAATAAAGAAGAATTAAAAATGATATATAAAGGCCTACATAATTCATTAGATAATAATATTAACATAGAATATGTTATCCCATCAGTTCCGAAATTACAATTACATTATTTATAATTAATTTTATGAACAATTTATTCTAATTTAATTAGTCAAAAATTTATTTATTTTATTATTTTTTTAATTAATAATACAATTTAAGTATCTAAATAATAATAATTTTAGATTTAGCTTTATTGGTGGTATTAATATTATAACGCACCCGATTTTTATGAAAATCAGAATATTTCATATGCTGCGCGCTGATTGGTTATAGGGTGTCCGTATTAAGACTAGAATCTAGAGTGTCTCTATTGAATTATATGACCTCTTTATAACGTATAGAAATTAAATATATCATTTTAGAATACTTTATTTTGTAATACTAGAGTGTTATATTTTATTATCGATACATTTATATATTATTGAGAAGGTTTTAAGTTGACATTTTTTTTCATAAATTTTAAAACGTAATAAAAAAATCATATATTGGATATATCAGTAATATTTTGAATAATTAAAAAATAAAAAATACTTTTTTAGACTATTTATATAATTATGAATATTTTATCCAATAAAATTGTTTTTGTAGAATTTATGTTTTATGAGATACCGAGAGTATCCTTATTCGTTCACTGTCCGTATTCGGTTACTTTTCCCTACCTGTTTTATTGTATTATTTATATTAGGAATATGTGATATAAATAATTTATTTATAAAATTATTAAAATTGTCTACTTATTGATCTATATTATAATAATTTGAATTTAGATATACAAAATTAAATCTAGAAAGATGATATTTAATCAATTTAATATTATAATTATTAAAATAAAAATTGTTTGTTTTTAAAATCTTTTTACATGGATATTTTTCAATATTTACATTAAATGAAACAGAATACTGATCACTTTTATTTTTATATAATCCGAATTAGTCTCCAATATTTATATTATATATTAATTGTTTTTCATACTGTCAAAAGTAAATAAATTATATTATTATTACAAGTTAATGTATTAATATATTAATTGTGAAAATTAATTGTTAATAATAGAATTGTAAAGTAATGCATACTTTGTTGGGTAACTAGGAAATGTATATTCTTCCAATTTAAAATTTGGTAAATTAAAATCTCCTATAATTATAAATGAATTAGAATTTTGTTGGGGTATATCAACTAATTTACATATCTGTTCATAAGATATTGATTACAATTTGGAGGTCTTTAAACACACATAATATTAAATGTAATTTTTGAATTAATTTGTAAATGTATATATTGAACATCTATGTTTGAAATAACATTTATTATTGGGTATAGACTAGATTTACAAAATATCGCAACATCTCCTCTATGAATTAATTTATTGTATCTAAATAGTATATACGGGAAAGTAACCAAATACGGACACTCTCGGTATCACATAAACCATCAATTCTACTAAAATAATTGTAATGAAAAAAATATGCATAATTATATAAATAGTCTAAATAAGTATTTTGTATCGTATAATTATTCAAAATAGTGATGATTTATCCAATAAACTGATTTTTTTATTAAGTTTTTAAATTTATGAAAAAAAATGTCAAGTAAAAACCTTCTCAATAATATACAAATGTATCTATATAAAATATAACAATATATTATTAATAAATAAAGCATTCTAAACATTATATGTATAATTGCTATATTTGTTCTCAAATATTAATTAAGTTATAAGCATATATCTAGAGGTCATATAAGTCCATAATATGAACAATCTAGATGTGTTAATACGGACACACTATAACCAATAAACGCTCAGCGTATGAATTATTCCGATTTTCATAATAATCACGTGCGTTATAATATTAATACTATCAAGATAAATCTAAATCATATTTATTAGATGAAATAAAAAATCCAAAAAATTCATTTTATTTCTAATATTTATTTCTACGAGCATTAGCATGATATATATATTTAATTATTATTTTTAATTTGTTCATCTTTATCGCCGGTTAGTCATCTAGAACCTGTAATTTTATTTTTATTTTGATTAATAATATAATTTTTATAAGTAATATATGACAATTTTCACACACTAAAATTATCTTCACCAATTGACATATTCCAGTCAATTGTATTATTTATAATATATATATATTTAAGATCATATAATTACTTCTAGAATTATAAATACATTGTGTAATTTTTTTAATTAATTAATTTAACAACATGGTACAATATCTGATGTCATTCTAGTGATATTGAATCTAGAGATGTTCTAATGAATGAATTGTATAGATCTCGTAATCTACATAATCGTTTAATATTTGATAACATCATTTTTTTATGATCACATTTTCTAAAATTAATTTTAATTTATTAAATGATAATTGAACTATTGATAATACACACGATTTATTAATATCTACTGTTTTACAAATAATATTTACTAAGTATTTAAAGAAATTAGTTTTATCATTATCAGGAATATTTATATTGTGAATAATTATTTCATTATTGCTATCTATATAATTTTAAATAATATTTACTAATTTTACTAAATTGTCAGTATAGGTATTATAAGTTGTTGCAGTAGAGGTTAAATTATCGGTTACATTAGCGTATGATTTTTAACAATAATCAAATCACTTATTCCCAAGCAACCAAACGCGTTGCGCGTCAACGTAACATATATAACAACGTTCCACCAGTGTATATATTATAGGTCAAATAAACACTTTGGATATCATTCTTTTATTTATGCAATGTATGTTCCAATTTTGTATATTTTATAGGTCAAATAAACACTTTGGATATGATTATTTTATGTATTCAATGTATGTTCCAATTTTGTATATTTTATAGGTCAAATAAACACTTTATATATAATAAATTTATGTATTAAATATATATTCAAATTTGTATATTAATATATACAATTGTATAAGTCAAATAAATACATTGGATATTACAACAGCGATATCTATTGTGAAATATTATATTTTATAAAATATATCTCTTATCAATAAGAATTATTATTAATAGAATTATATATCAATATAATTGTATAATATATACATACGCACACACATACAAACACATACACACATACACACACATATATATATATATATATATATATATATATATATTAAATTTGTGTTTCATATAAAATGATTTCATGTAAAATTAAGTTTGTCTAGTTAAACAATTAATTTGATTTATATATATATATATATATATATATATGAATGGATGGATGAATGTGTATTTAAACACAAAAATAATGTTAAACGTTCTCTATTGTATAAACAAATATAAAAATAAAAAAATTACAAAAAATATCAATCAGTTGAAAATAATAAAATTAATTTTTACGAATTAATAACAATACATTAGATTTAAAATAAGAATAATTTACATTAGTTCTTAATGATATAGGTAACGCTAATAGCGTAATAATAGCAAAGTAGAAGAGTTTCGTGGATCTCTCTTGTAAACTCTGAATTGTAGGAGGTCATTGAAATAACTCGGAAACGATTCTTCAGTACCTTGAAAATTAGTTGTAAATAGCTGAAGGTCTCTGCAACATATTTAACCATTTAAAATTAACTAAGTGATAATTGACTGCTTCATAGTCATATAATATAACACGAAGTAACCATATTATCGTAATCTAATGATTCTATCTAAGGATTTAGTAGAAATAGCAGGCCATAATATAGAGAACAAGAATAATTTATACGTGATATAACTAATGATTCTATTAGCATTTTAGAAATTCTATATGATAAGAATTTCCATATGAATCGTATTTTATATAATTGATAATTAGTTGATTAACACATATTATCTATCTGATCGGAGAAATTTAGGTTATCATCAAAAATAAAACAAAGGTTTTTAACATTATTGCAGGGAACAATTGTGATAGAATCAATGATAATAGGAGGAACAAGTTTTAACATTAAGCTATTTTGTAAAAAATACATTTTAAATAATATTAATACAATCAATTAGAGCTAAATTATCACATGAATTGACTATTACTGGAAGTTCAATATATAATATCATCAGCAAAAATGTGATATGCACTCCATAGGCATTCCATAATACATTTTATAAGTAGATGAATAATGGTCATAAATTTTTATAGAAAATATTCTTTCATATAAGTACGATTTAATTCAAGCAAGAGGAATACCTAAAAAACATAGAATGTCAATAGTATCAAATGATACTGATAGATTTAATAAAATAAGCTGTATATTAGAATTATTATCAAGCTTATTAAGAAATCATCAGGAATAGAAAGAAGAATTGTTTCAGGACTATGAATTTCCTATATGCATTTTGCCTAGTGTCAAATAATGAATTTACATTTAGATAATTGATTAATTACTTAGTATCTATTATTTCCTATATATATATATATTGTTATTGTTATTGTTATTGTTATTTTTATTTTGTGGAGTCCTTTCATCCCATTCAGGAACTTATATGAAGTTATCACTTATAACCATATATGGTATATAACTCTAATATCCCTTCGAAACCGCTCCCATGTTAAGGCATCCATGGTTTTAACGAGAGCCGATCATTTATTTATACACAATTATATAAGATCACTTCTAAATAATATTGTAAGACCCATTTTATAAAATTAATCAATTGTCCGGATGAGGCTCGAACCCGTGTCCTACTGCTTGTGTTTCTGACGCCTTAGCCACTGAGCCATACAGGAAGTTAATATATATATATATATACATATTTGTGATACATCATCAAATATTATATATACAGTATTTATTGTCATATTGAGGGTACTGGGAGATATCATGTAATCGGATTAGGTCGAGTTACTATATAGTAAGCTGATATTAAACCAGTAATCCTTCATACAAAATGCAAAACTGTCCTTAAGGTAGTCGATAATTTTAAGTATCTGGGAGCATGGATGGCAAGTTCACTTAAAGACTTTGAAGTAGGGAAGGCAATCGCTTGGAAAGCATGCCATAAACTAAGGCAAATCTGGAAGTCAACCATTAACAGGAAGCTTAAAATACGGATATTCAGAGCCACAATCGAAACAATCTTACTATATGGCAGTGAAACATGGACAATCACGAAAAAGTTTGAAAACAAGATAGATGGCTGCTACACCAGGCTAATTAGAATGATTTTAAATATCTCATGGCGAGACAAGATACCTAATAAAATCCTGTATATCGGACTCCTGAAGATCTCAGAAGTCATAAAGGATCGAAGAATGGTAATTGCCGGCCACTGTGTACGGCACAAAGACGAAGCCTGTCATGACCTAATATTCTGGCAACCAAGAAATGGAAAACTAAACAGAGGCCGGCAATCTATAACATTTATAGATAACTTGAAGAATGATACGGAGTTGAAAGATGTAGAAGAAATACGTAATGTTATAAGCGACAGAGAAAATTGGAGAAAAATTAAATCAGTTAAAATGACACTTCGACATAAGTAAGTAAGTAAGCTGATATATTTATGATAAATGATACATTTAATTAAAGCTATTATTTGTGAGTATTGGGTGTATTGCACTACTTAACTAGTCCCAGAGAGTATTGTTGAATATAGATTACTAAATAATTACATAGAAACATATAAATAGAAAGTTACAGAGATAACGTTAGAGAAAGAAAGTTACAGAGATAAAGTTATAGATAGAAAGTTACAGATAGAAAGTTACAGACAGAACATTACAGAGAGAAAGTTATAGAGAGAAAGTTACAGCAAGAAAGTTACAGAGAGAAAGATACATAGAGACAGTTACAGTGAGAAAGTACAGAAAGAAAGTTACAGAGAGAAAGTTACAAAGAGAGTGTTACAGAGAGAAAAATATATATTTGCAAGAACCATAACAACAACGTTATTCGCTATTTTGTAATATAATGATTATTGATTTAAATGAAATGTGCCATGAATAGACAAGATTTTTTAAAATAATTGTATTCGAAAAATAAATTATAAATATAACAAAATAGTATAATAAATAATAAATAAATAAATATGGTGATTACAAGAGGTTGTATATTGATATATAAAATTCAATTAAATATATTACATGGTTTATATAAGTAGATATTGATAACGTATTATACCACTAAAGTATATTGTCACTTAACAGTTTTTGACTTAGAATAAATAACTTATATATATATATATCATATTAATTATTTTAATAAATAAACTTAAATTTTATATTTTATATATTCACATAAAATCATTTTATATGAATCACAAATTTAATATATATATACATCAATAAATATATTAATATAATAGTTAAACAATATAATTAGAGTACTCGATTAATAAGATCAAGGCGATTTCGAAATATTAAAAATTCCCGAATAATAATCGTAAACATTCTCGCACCGAGAAACCGGAAACACTTCATTAACGTCGGCGATCACCCTTTCCTTGTCGTGGTTCCGGTTCAGATACTCGCACACATCGCACGAAATAGTAGGGCTAAATATCACGTGACTAAGCCTCCACTCGTGATAGGCGGCGTACTTCCGGTGATCGGATATCACCTCCTTCAAATAGTCGGCCAGTAAACGAGGAGACGCGAAATCCTTAACGTCGATGTAAGAATTAGGCGGTAGATCTCGTGCGTAGTTGCCCCCACCCAGCACTACGGGTACCAGTCCATTGGACATACGGGACCACACCTTTTCTGTGATGTAGTCTTCGCATATGCTATTCTCGAACGCCAGGTAAAAGTAGTAATTCTGGAATTCCTTGGCCTCGCATTTGTGGTCTCCTCGTACGCATGTGCTGGATGAAGCGCTGGTGTTGTAACACGGGCCTAGAATATTGACAGGAATGTGGCGCGCCAACTCAGCGACGTACGCCTCGCGCAGAGAATCGGTTTCGCAGTGAGAGACCGCCCACAATATGGGCGTGTCCTTATCGGCGATCTTGTACTCGGCGAACTTTGAGTTCGACGGTCGTTTCTCCGCGATACCATACGGTACATGGACGTCGGTGATATTCGTGAACGAGAGTGTGGCGTTGAAACTGCCGCTGTAATTGGCCCATACCTCGGAGCGTATGTGTGACTCACGGTAGTGAATCATCCACAGTTGACCCCGGGGTCGAGGTTCCGACGGCATTTCTACCTCGCGAACCTTGACGTGATGCATGTTTATCACTACAAGGTCGGCACTCGTATAGTTGTTGCCGAATATGCTGAATTTGCATTGACGGGCGAGTTTCTTACATTTCGTGTGTCCTGTATATGCGTATGTGTTAATGTATGTTAATGTAGATGTTATACTATTTATTATCGTATACGTATATATATATAGCATGGGGTATATGGCTCAGTAGAACAATCAACTGAGCCATAGACAACCTATAGGTAGTTAGTATTTTTCTCTTGTGTTTATTAATAACGTTATAAACATAAATAACTTAATATACAAGAAACACAAGAAACAACATATTACATTTGTTTTGTATTGTCCTGGGCGCCTCGCATTTATTTATAACATGTACAAGTCTATATATACTAAAAATATAATTATAAATTAAAAAAATCAGATTAGTAATTTTAAGATATCACGTAATATATGGGATATGAGTGATCAGCTACATATCGTGGGCGTGTCGAGCCTAAAAGAATAGGGGTTTTTACCGTTTGGTTGTCGTGCGTACACGTCGACGATATTGAGAATTTAATAAAAGAATTAAACCTTGTATTTTTTTAAAGTAATTTAGTGTTTAGTTTAGAGTAGTGTATCACGTAAGGAGGCATAACACTACATATATATATATATATATATATATATATATATATATATATTAATATACATATACAACAGTTAATTTTTGAGGCTTTACATGCATTATATACGTCATAAGTTAACGTAAGTGATTTTAGGTATGAGGTTATACGATATGTCAATCACTCGTACGTTAATCACATGATCGAGCTACTATATTACTTATACATTATAATCGCTAACCATAAGCTTTCCCGGAGAAATGGGGATGTTTATTATTGGTAAGCGGATGCCATAACAAGACAAGGAAATCGTCATCCTCTTTTTCCTCTACTTTCTCCTGCTGAATTTGCTCATGTTTTTCCTTCTGGTTAGTATCCACATTCTCTTGATCTATATCCTCCTCCTTTTTATGCTGAATCTCCTCCTTAATCTGCTTTTTATTCTCCTCATTCTCCTTTTGAATCATCTGATCGTACTTATGCTTTAACTCCTTCTCCTCCGCTTCATCCTTATGCATCTTATCCTCAGTCTCCTTCTGAATAATCGCATCGTACTTGTGTTTAATCTCTTCCTCTACCTTTTGAATCTCAATTATCTTATCCTCTATCTCATTCTGAACCATCTCATCATCCTCCCGATGGAGAAGCTCCTCTTTTTTCTGCTGAAGTAGCTCGTTTTCCTGCTGAATCAGTCTCATCTCCTTCTCTTGATGATCATGCTCATCTTTATGTTGTTGAATCTGATACTCCTTCTCTTGCTGAATCTTCTCCTCTTTCTCATGCTGAATCTGATACTCCTTCTCCCGCTCAAGTTCCTCCATCTTTCGATGAATCCCCGCCTTCAACCGCTTGAACTCCTGGTCCATTCGTCGAAACTCCTCCTCATTCTCCGGCTGAATAGGCTCCTCCTCTACCGAATCGAATAACGTGTCGAGTTCAACGTGTGTAGGAGTGTGTATACGTGAAGGAGACATGTGCTTGATTACGAATAGTACGAATAACACGAACACTATTGTCGTAATTACGAATCGGGACCGACTTCTGTGAAATAAGGTTGAAGTAATGTTCGTACATGTATAATGAATAGGGTTATTAATTATTATGTACGTGCTATTATTTTTAATATACGTATACCACACACACATATATATATATATATATATATATATATATATATACTCATACTAGGGATGTAAATGAATAGTTAAATAAGAATTCGATTAGTTTAAAAATTCTAATATTCGTTTCATATTCGATTCGTTTAAAAATTATAATATTCGTTTCATATTCGATTCATTTAAACATTTCAATATGCGTTTCATATTCGATTCGTTTATAATTTATAATATTCATATCATATTCTATTAGTTTAAAATTCTACTATTCATTTCATATTCGATCCCTATAAACCAATATTTGAAAAATGTTCGAAAATGTTTGTAATTTATTTACGAATTTTGAAAATTATTGTAAATAATTTTGTATAATAATTTATTAGTATAATATATATTTTAAAATAATATATGAAAATAATACGTAAATGATTTACGAAAATTTTACGAAAATAATTTACAAATAAAACGCAAAGTTTATAAATTTTTTGAAAATTAATCACAAATTTGAAAATAATTTACGCAAATATACTGAATATTTTTTTTTTTTTTTAATTAAATTAATTAAAAGTATAAAGTATAAATATTTGCTAACGATAACATACGTTATAGAAACAAACAAAGAATAATACGAAATTAAAAAATTAAAGAAATTAAAACGTTTTACAGTTACCGTAAATATATTAATATATTTATTTTAGGCTTATATAACCATACATTTTATTTTTATTTTATTCTATAGATCATTTATTTTTGTTTGAATATGTGTTGATTGTTGATTAAATATTTATTAAATTTTGAAAATTATTTGTAAAGTTTGCATAAATGTGTCCAATCAATTTTCGAAAACCTATTTAAATTATTTTCAAATTTTTTTTACTGGGACTTACTATTCTCTATTTTATTATTCATTACAAAATATATTGTATTCAATAATTTAAAGATTAAGTTATTATTATTAAAATAAGTAATATGAAGAATAATTATTAAGAAGAAATACATTTATTTTGTGTTAAAAATATTAACTTATCTATATCAGCTATATAAGCAATAAATACATTATTTTTAGATTTAAGTAAAGCCTTTGATACTATTGATCATTCTATTATAATTAGCAAATTAGATAAATATGGAATTAGAGGGATTACTCTTAACCTGATAAAAAACTATTTACATAATATAACTCAACTAGTTAAAGTTAACATTACAGAATCTGATATTATAACTAATGATATCGGTGTACCCCAAGGCTCCATACTAGGCCCTTTACTATTCATAATTTATGTCAATGATCTACCATTATATTTAGAAGATAATAATGTAAAATTTACAGTATATGCAGATGATACTGCTATAACTTTTACAGCTGATAATAATATAGAACTAACAAATTTAATTAAAAAAACCTTAATAAAAATAGAAAAATGGTATAAATATAATAAGTTAAAACTCAATATTAGTAAAACAGAAATGATAAATTTCAACTCAAATAAATATACAAACAATATTATTTCATTAAATGATACATTAATAAATAACGTATATAATTATAAATATCTTGGTATAATTCTGGATAGCAAACTTGATTTTAAAAATCATATTATTAAATTAAATAAAAAACTCTCTCAAATTCAATTTTTAATCTCAAAATTGAGCAAATTCATTAAAACAAATTCATTGATAATTATATATAATAGTATTTTCCTACCATACTTAAACTATGGAAATATACTTTGGGGAAATACATTCTCAAATAATACCCTAAATACAACAATTATTCAATAAAAAACCTTAAGAATAATAAATAAAAGAAAATATCGAGATCATACAAAAGAATTATTCACATCAAATAAAATACTTAGATTAGATAAGCTAACATATTATAATACACTAATATATATATATAAATAATATGCATAAATAATATTATAATCAATTACCAACAAATTTAACTAAAATACACAAAAAAAATAATAATAAATATACTCTACGAACAAATAAAACGTATACTATACCAATTTCAAAATCAACAAGAACAATAAATAGTTTACTGATAAAAGGTCCAAAACTTTGGAACTTACTTCCAACAAATATACAAAATATACAAAATGAAAATTTGTTCAAGAAAATAGTAAAAAATATGTTACTCAATGATGAATTATATTATAGATAAATTAAAAAATTAATGAATTTAAAATTAATTTAATAAAATTAACATATTAAAAAAAAAAAAAAAAAATCTATATCAAATATATATGTATGTATGGATTATTTTTGTTATTATTATTTTGATTTTGATTTTTGTTAATGTCAAATTTTGTCTATCTACTGTATTTTATTTATTTATTATTATCTTTTATGTAAATACGAAATATATAGCTAACTATTATGATTAAACAATCACTGTTCCTGTCCCATGTATGAATAAATCACTGGCAACAACCCGAAAAGATCAAGGTCTTATTTTGAAGCCATTTGGAAACGAAGATAGAAACGAAAAAGAATAATAAATGAAAAAAAAAAGAACGACATTAATTAATCCAATAAAATATATCTATCTATCTATCTATCTATATTATCATTAGATAATCTATTACGATTTTTTTACAATATATTTCCAGAAGTTGAACATATTCATTCACTGGCAAATGAAATTGCTTGTGCAATCAGATATGTTAAAGTAATTTTATATAGACTTGGTTATATTGATTACTTCTGCCTCTACAATTTCAGAGTAGAAGTATTGAATTCAACTCTATTTTGCTTCAGCGGGTAACGAGTAAATGTCAAGGGGCATAACTTAAATTAATAGTTATAAGCTAGTATATTTATAATTAATTTATAAAATACATAACCCAATTTAAAATACACAAATACAATTGAATATATATATAACAATTTAATTATTAATATAAATGAATACAAATAAATTCAAATTATTCGTATTCTTTCCATAAAGTATTCAATTCGTATTCGTATTCGTTTTATATAATTCGGCAAGCTTCAATTTGGGTTCAAATTGTAAAAGTTTCGTATATTCATTATTCATATTAATTTACATCCCTTACTCACATATACACAAAACATATATATATATATATAAGAGTGAATATGTTATTACGCACATTTTATTAAAATATTATTGCGTTTGAATTTCAATTTACAAATCGTATTGGTTAAATTTGAAATAAAAACATAAATATGAATCTGAATTTAGATATTAATGAAAGTAGAGAATGATAACAATAGGTTGAGAATAATTATTTGTAAATTATATAAAATTGAGATTACACAATTATTTAGATTAATATACCTACTTAATATATAAGTAATTTAATATATAACATATTCGAATTAATGTATTTTATAATCAGATATTCACTTAATTACATAATTACTATGTAACAAATTGTAATGCTGAATAGTTTGAAATATAGGTGGCAATGCTATCGTTTTAAATAATTACAATAGGGAATTGTCAAAAAAATTGTTAAATAATACTTTAGAATATTACACATATGTATAATTTTACATTGAAAATGGATCTATTGATGTATTATATTTATAGAATATGGCTGTATATTTTAAGAAAAATATTTCTAATTATAAATCAATGTTATATTATTAAAAAAAATACTACATTAGATATTTATTGTATTAAAAATGTACATACATGTTCATTTATAATAGTAATATATTTTTCAAATTGAAATATAAACAAATATAAACTAAAAATAGAATTAAAATAATTAGTTATCAGTACAGGTTGCACAATTATTAATTAATTTCACAAATTCATTAGGGTGACATATCTTTCCTTCGGATAATCTTTGAGCTATCTAATATATAGACTATATAATATACTATATAATATATACTATAGTACACTATGAAATTAATGAATATGGTGACAAATGTTTTATCATTGATGAATCACAACAGCTGTTATAAACACATATTAAGATATATATATATTAGTATTGTAAACTTGTAGTGATCTAGAATATTCCAAATATTTCGAAATATCATGTGGTATAAATGGGTTTATTATTTCGAAATAATGTATTATTTCGTATGAGAATATCATACGTTTCAAAACGATTGTTATTCTTAGGCATCGTTAGCGGATACAGTTATAAACCTAATTCAATTATGTCAATCATGTACAACTATTATCATTTATACCAATTTAAATATAAATTTCCAAACATTATTATATGTAATCTGATAAAATTCAATATATTTATACATATATCAATTTAGTATATATATTATGGTAAGGAATTCGGTGTTTTAAATATGTACTGTCGAGAGAAGGTGATAACTATAGTTATGCTTATAAGCAGGAACGTATAGTGACGGAGTGTTGTTGATGAGATGAAAATATGGAGAGGAAGCTGGGATAAGTATGTTACCCGTTCTCAAGTATACAGAATATAGACACTTACTGTATCATGCCTAAATGTAATATCTATTAAACATATACCTCTGCTATAATTCTGGTAACTGATTATTTATTAATTATGAACTAGAGGTTAAATACGTGAAATATTTGATGATACTGGGTGGAATGCTATATATATATACGTGTATATACCAGTGGCGTGGGGTATGGTATTCACATGGTATAGAGTGTTGCGACATAGCATATATTACTATTTGAGTTGTACGTGTGCATGGCTGGCTAGTTTTTCGAGGACATATGATTCAAAATAACGATTATTAGTTCGAATACAGTTTTACAGGCGATATTAATAGGGAAATAGGTTGTGATTTTGTAACATTACAAGTTGAACGGATGAAATGATGTACAGACTACCGTTGTATGCGATATTATTACGATTGTCTTTATTGTTAGTAAACTACGCCATAACTGATGTAGTGGATTACATTATAGGGTATGGTTGGCAGTATCACCAGTAAATGTTACGTTATTATCAAATGTAATCATTGAAGGTAGTTGAATAAATAATAACAATGATAACAATAGTATTTTACAATGATTTCAGAATTAGGATTGTGTTGATCAGACGATATTTGAGGCTTGTCAGAGATGTAAATATATCACGTAAATCTACTATACTATGCGAGTGGATAGGTAATAGATATCTTGATAAAGTTTAACTAGGCCTTTATATCGTTAATGAGGATAGATATTTATTATGAATATTCAAGTACATATATTTATAACTTTGAATTCATTTCAGTAGGGGCTATATCTTGAGAAGAAGTACACAAATATATATATATATATATAATATATATATATTTAAAATATAATTGTCAGTACAATACAATTAGATTAATATATATCTAATATAACAACTATTTGGATGTTTGCTTTTTTAAAATGGTAATACATTTTATAATTATATTATTGATATATTCATCTCATTTGTACACTGATTATACTGGTTGACATGATTTTTGAAGTTTGGGTTTTAGAAATGTTTTCTAAGCTAGTTTTTTGCACTGATTACAAATATGTAATTAGTTTTTTCAGATCAGATCAAGTTTTATTTTTATTTCACTTTTAAATTTTGTGAAAAAATTGTCAAATTTTTCAAATTTTCAGAATTTTTGAAATATATATATACATATTATTATTTAATATAGATATATACACATTATTATATACTCTATACTAGCCGTACCCGACCCGGCGTTGCTCGGTTTTGATTATTTTCCTATCTATTATTTATTAATTATAGCTGTTCCTAATTCTGCATTACTAAATATTTATATTTAATTTTTTCCTAACTATTATTTATATACAATAAATAACTCCTTATAATCATCACAGATATAATACAAAAATAATAATTGAAAACTGACTATAATACAGATAGCAAAACCATATTCAAAAATAGATAGGAATTTACATTACAAATTTATGAAAAAATTTAAATTACAGATATATGAAAGAAAAAATTGTTTACAAGTAAAAATTGCCTTTTAGCATATGTAGTATATAAAAACCTCCTTGATAAATATTACAAAATTTTTTTTAATTCGATCCACGGAAATTTTAATTTAATTTTTAAATTTTTTCTAAATCGAAAAAAAAAAATTATCAATGGAATAATAAACAAAAAAAATTTATATTATATATGTCTATCATCATTATATGAATATAAAATTATAAGTATTGATATCAAAATAGCATATATATTTATTCAAAAAATGACTTTTATTGAGCATTTTATCAAAAAATAAATGTTGGGGTAAACTAGTCGTAAAATTTTTTTGTTAGAAAAATAAATATTTTTTTTTATTATACCTCGTAGATATCAATTATAGGCTCACAACAAAGTTTGATCCTTGATTAAAATAATTTATCAACAAAATAGTCGAATAAATTACATTAATTAAAAAATAAAAAAAATTTAAATTAATTTGAAATTTTTAAATAATTGTTTACTTTATTAATATTATAATATATTTATACAAGTATTTGCCAAATATTTTATTTTTATGACAACGCGCACTTGCAAAAATATATAAAATACATTAAAAAAAAATTCTATTTTTAGAAATTTACATTGTAAAATAAATGCAAATATTTCTTCATTAAAGTGTTTTCATTTTACCAATATTAAATATTTGTTGATGAAACTTCATAAATATGTTTATTATGACATTTATGAAACACTGTGAGCGAGATAGCAATACTTTCAAAAACGGCTACCCTACTCTACATTGTACAATGCATATTATCCATATTACAAACTATATAATAATCTCTATAGAGTTAAATATAGTCTATAGTTCAAACAAATGTACCTAATTAATAATACATGAATCAGTATGATTTGAGTCTTTCAAATCTAATTGGTAAATTACCAATTAATTTATTACCAATGGTAATAAACTCAATTAGTTTTATTATCCTTTTATTATCAGTGGATTATATTATCAATAGATAATTATCAATGGACACGTGATCACTTGAAAGAATATATACAGAAACGTTATTATTGGATATTAATATCACGTGTAATTAATTCCATTGTAATTATAATCTTGAAATATATTACATATATTTATTTAATCATTTTAACATGGAAAATAAATGGAAGAGAGTTATTTTATATGAAGTATATGAAATTTAATACCGACGTTATTGGAAATTAAATCAATAATGACTAACATTAATAACCTAAAGTATTGCGATGCACTTTTTAAAGCATTATTAAATGGTTCACAAACTAGGTTTGCTACATATTTAAATCTAGAATTAGAAAGTAAACACGCCATATTAGCTACTATATCTAACATTAAATTTAAATTAAATTTTCTAACAACTGATATAAATGTTTTACATCATCGTTTACGGTTAATTGAAATGCTAAAGGATGAAATAAAATTAACCGTAAATGATGATTTTATTATTCAAGATGAAAGTGATGATAATGACATAGGATTTATATTAGAAAAACAATGCATTTCTACAACTAGTCACGAAGTTGAAATAATTAGTTATTTGAATAGTAATGTAAGGGAATTATGTATGCTTAATAATAATAAAATAATAAAGCAAATATTTACAAAATAGAATTGTATATTGCCATCTTCAGCGCCTGTCGAACGAATGTTTTCGCTAACAACACATATTAATAGTGCAAAAAGAAATATAATTGGCGATAAAATATTCGAGAATATAGTAGTATTACGTGGTAATATGCATTAAATATTAAATATTAGTATTTATTATTATTATTGTATATTTGTTTATTATATTAAAACTGTTATTATAATTGTAATGCTAATCGTTATAATTCTTTATTTATATTGTAATAGATTATAAAATAAATATAAAAAATATCTTGAATAAATACTATATAAATCTCTGTACTTGTGAAGGAACGCGTTCCACTGGAACAAGTTCCATCATACAATTATTATATGATGTGTTAAACATAGGCTGTGATAGTGACTATTTTAGTTAGTATACACGAATCAGGCTGCTTAATAATACATTTAAACTTGCTCCAATATTTACAGAGCGTAGTGGGTGATTGACAGGCGAGTGTTATTATTATGTAATCTTTATTTAATATATAAATATTGCGATACGTCAATCATAAAAAATAACGTACAAAATGATCTATAATAACGTACAAAGTTTGTCCCCCCCAGTGTACCTTATAACTTACAAATGACTTTTTTTATTTCAAATGAATTTTGTACGTTATTACAATATGCTGGCTTTGTACGTTATTATAAAACGGCTTTGTACGTTATTTAAAAAATATGTTGAACTTTATTGCAATACCGTATTGTACGTTATTTAAAGATAGTTTTGGACGTTATTATAATACCACATTGTACCATATTTAAAGACTGTTTTGAACGTTATACAATATGCCTCCGACTGGATTCGAACCAGCGACCTAGGCACCACGAACCCAACGCTTAAGCGTAATTACGCTGTTAAAAACGTTTGAGGGTTGACAAATTTGTTGATCGGGCTAAAGCGCCATTCGATATGTATATAGTAAACGCGCATCTATTGTGTCGAGTTTACGTATCATTTCAAAATAAGTATACGATACTATATAGATAATTGCGTTATCGCGTAATACGCGTCATATGGATGTATTACGTTATACGTGTCACCAGTAGCCAGTATAAGCTGCAGCTTATCCATGGATATATTATTACACGTTTAACGTGACGTTACCATTTAAATCTCAACATATAAACATATCAGTTGTAATATTATTAATAATAACTTATATAAGTTTATATAATATTATAAATATACCTATAAATATATATTATTAAATATATTATATGAATTTATATACCAATATATGTGGTATATACCCGTAATGTTGTTTGTATGTATAATAACTATGTATATTTATAAAATAACATACCATATGATATGTTAATATTGAGATTAAGCTTGTTAACGTGTTAATATATATATATATATATATATATATATATACGTATACGTTTTTGTGTATGTGAGTAGGCTTATGATGTATACTATACTAATTATATATTGTTATTGTTATTTTTTTTATTTGGTGGAGTCCTTTCATCCCATCCAGGAACTTAGATGAAGTTTTCACTTATAACCATATATGGCTCTAATGTCCCTTCGAAGCCGCTCTCATGTTAAGGCATCCATGGTTTTAACGAGAGCCGATCATTTATTTATACACAATTATATACGATCACTTCTAAATAATATTTTAAGACCCATTTTATAAAATTAATTAATGGTCCGGACGAGGGACGAACCCGTGTCCTACTGCTTGTGTGTCTGACGCCTTAGCCACTGATACACACAGGCGGTATATATATATATATATATATATATATACATATACGAGTATATATTTATTACCCCTTAAAATGAATGTATAGAATTCATTTATATTTAATAATAAAATATATATGTATATACATATGAATAGTATACAATAATAAGGTACAAGATATAAATAAGTATGTTTATTGACTTTGTACGTTATTATTATAATAATAACGTACAAAGTTAGATAATAGGTGTTTAAACGTGTTTTGTACATTATTTTTGTGTGTGTACGTTATTTCAAGATGGTTTTGTACGTTAATTTTTAACAGTGCACGGTAGGGTGGCTCGTCAGTCATTAAATATGTTGCTTCAGTAAAAACTATAAACATATAATATATATAAACAGTAGTGTAACAACTAAACATTATGTTATACTCAATTGAGTTGTCAATTTGATGTTTAATAACATTTTATAGGAAAAATACTTGTTTTTAATTAAATTTACGTAAAATTTCATGCGTAGAATTTATTTATCTTTAGTTTTACCTTGACAACCAATTAATGTATATCGTCTTATAATTTAATTATATATTTAATATGCATTTAAGAGACTTAAGTATATTTAAATCAAAATATGGATCTAACAAACTCAGATTTTAAATTTTGTATAGTTAAAAATATTTTTATTTTTTTTAAATAAGAAAAAAATATAATATAAACAAAATTTTATTGCGGTCATCTCAATGATAATTAAAATTATATTATGGTAAAAAAAAAAAATTGACTAGCTCCTAGAAATGTTTTATTTATCTTTCCTTGAAAATATTTATTTTTTCTATTGAAATCATTAAAATTCAAATTATTCCTAGAAAAATATGTATACACATTTTTTTTATAATCATATATAGTAAATATATATTATACATTTATTAAGAATATAATAAACTTGATCTGAATTTAATTTTTGATTACAAATAAAAAACAAAATTTATTCAATAAATAATTAACATAAAAAGTTCAATCCTAGAAATGATAAAATTATAAAGAAATTATTATTTAAAAAAAAAAATTTTCTGCTATTCTGTTAATAATATTTAATTCTAGTACATATATATCGTATGACAAAATTCATTAATATGAAATATATTAAAAAATGTATTGAATTAATTTTATATCAATTCCATTATAAGATGTCCTATCAATCACGTGTTAAAATTGAAAGTAATATTGACTATTCGATATTTTACGAATTAAGTAATTTTTTTTTGTATTGAATTATATTACATATTTTCTAATATTATCTTACTGAAGCGATAAATTATCTGAAAATTTTATATTTTTCAAGCCGCTCTAGTGCACGGTCTATCCCCAACTTGGCAGTCGAGTTCAAGTTGGTCGTGACTAAACATATATATATATATATATATATATATATATATATATATATGTTATAAAGTAAAGTCTGCAAGTATATCGATTAATGTGATATACATTTATGTCTATTTGTATTTAATTCAATTCGGTGATTATGCAATATCGATATATCGGTCTACATACATTGTTATAGGCTTCACGCTAGGTTGAAATAATAGCCATGTGTGTATTTATATTTTATAATTAATTTTGTATCATTGTTATCAATTTTCATTCGTTTTCTATTTTATATGTATTATTGTTTGTCAATTTCGTGTCGTTCGTTTTCTATAAAAGGAACGCCGCTCGGTGAGATCGATACACTTTTAGTTCTGCATCTCGCCGCGTTGGTAATATATTATCTATAGACTATTTTGTCATTGTCGTTATTATTATAATATTGTTATATTCAATAGGTCTTTTTTATAAAGTATATAACGAACTTCACTTTGTTACATATATATGCTTTTATAGGCTACTCGGGATATAATGCAGCTAAAAAACAAACCAAACCAATACAAATAATTATTAAGCGGATACGCTAGACCTGAGAATTCAATGTAAAAAGATAGGTTTTTTTTATTTGTTAAGAAGTCCATTATTCTAAAAATAATTAAGTTATTTTAATTCTGTAAATGGCATATTGTACTGTGGAATGTTATTTACAAGAAATTGTATGATAATAAGATATAATTATTTATTTTGTAAATACAAGACATCTAGTAATGGTAACAACATTATTTATATTTGTTTTTATTTGAAACTATTTTTATATATGATATAATGAAAATAATTGAATACAATTTTATAATATAGACATATAATGTAATATATACTGAAAATGTCATCAAGTTATGATCATTATTTTTAGTGCAATAGAATTTTTAAGATTTAAAACTAGGCTAAAATAATTATTCTGAGATAATCAGGTTTGAAAAAATAACATCTAAAATATTTATATACAAAAAAGATGATGTTCAAATGTAAAAGAATTATAAAAGTTTGATTTGTATGCTTTATTCATCGTTTTATGATGTAATATTTGGATATATTATAGATAAATATATAATTTATTACATTTATCTACAACAACAACATTTATTTTGATACATTTTTCCAGTTAAGCGCCCTTAATTAACTTATTACGATTTGTATGTTTGTATATTAATATAATTAATAAGTTTGAACTAATTCGATCGTTTATATATCAATAATATAGACATACAATATATTACTATTTTTGTGAAATAAATCATCGAAATGGTTTAATACATATATATATATATATATATATATATATATATATATTAATATATGTTGTTGTCTAATTAATTTTACAAAATATATCTAGGATATATTAAATATACTTATAAATATTCAAATATATATATAACTTATTATACAATCGTATTAAATCTGTAAATGTACATATATATATATATATATATATATATATATATATATATATATATATATAATATATATATATGTTCAAAATATTTATATATAACATATATTATCAATACATAAATATTTGATAATAATATTCGATAATATATTTATCAATATGATTGTGTTTAAAAAGCAATACAAGAGATAAATAATGTATATTACTTCAAATTACTTCTAGAAACATTCTGATACTTATACTTAAATTAATTTATAAATATCGTAGAAAAACCAAGGGTAAATTTTAAATACAAAACAGGGTAAAGTACACCCTGTAAAGCTTAAATCTGAATATATATATATATATATATATATATATCATATATATTACATATATATTATATTTTATCTATTATATATTATATTTACTATATATTATCGAAATAAAATTGTTAATAAAATTGGGTTTATAATGAAGACTAGTGGAAACACAGGGGAGTATATTATGTTATGAAATACGTGACTGAAATACGAGGATAATGTAGTGCATATTATATATATATATATACAAATGTATATGAACTATAGCATATTTATAAGATAATAAATCAATGTTATATTACATAGTACTTACATTTTTGCCATTAGTAGATAATTAATAATTAAGTGACAATTCGCATCAAATAATCAAATGTATAATTAATGATCTAGTAAATATATATGCATATATATGCATACGAGTTTAAGTAAACTGTTTATGTATAGTAAATACGACACGTTATATTGAATATATAATATAATGTGAGCACTAGTTCATTCGTAGCTACTAATAAGTATACATAGATATATTAAGTGTACGCTAAACGAGGTAACGTAATTTGATAATATTAATAAAAAATAAATTATTTTAATCCTTCAGAAGCTTAATTTTTTACATACATATAAATTGTAATTTGATATGCAGTTATAAATATATATATATATATATATATATATATATATATATATATATATATATATATATATATATATATATATATATATATATATATATATATAATTAATTAAATATATATATATATATATATATATATATATATATATATATATATATATATATATAACTATATGTAACATATGTAGAACTCACACACATATATATATTTTATATTTTTTGGAAAATATGTTTTTAGAATTTATTATTATTATTATATTTTAAACTATTGTGTTATTAGAATAATAATTGTTCACTACATACGTTTATTAAAAAATTATTTAGTTTATCATGGTTTATATGTTATTCTAATTTTAATATAGTGTATATATATCAGATTTTTTTTCTTTTTTTTTTCTTCGTTAGCTTGTTACGCAGATGTGCTCGCCACTACTACACTGCGGGCAGTTATCCAGTGACTGAACTCGTTAATATTGACCGTTGTCCATTATTAGGTTCTTCCGCTCAATATCAACACCATGGCTACTCCCAACGGTTTGTACCGTGACCCTGGTGCGGGTAGGAACAGAGTAATAGGTATTGCCAAAGGACCACTCTGATTTTGGGTTCGGGACTGTTTATTGAAATATATTCTTGTATTCGCAGCTGACACTTCATATCTGAAGGCCTACCCCCTATCCACCACCTGGGGACCCGCTGGATGGGAGTTGATTTCTCCACAACAGTAAAATTAGCTTTTTATGCTCGGGAAACTATCCCGATCTGGTAAGGTAAGGTAATATCAGATTTAGATTAAAAGCGGATTTTTTTTCAAAGTCAAAAAATGATTATTTGATTTAAATCGGATATTCGATTTTTATTTAAATTATGAAATAATTACAAATAATTTAAAAATTAAATATTGTGACTATTTTTTCCTAATTATATTTGATTAAAAATACTATATTATTTAGTATTATTAATATAGATTATAAATAAGTAGTATTATGTTTCATATTAGTATTTATTAAATAATATAACATTTATTATATTATTATTTGTTATATTATAAATGTAAAAATTGCAGAAACGAAGAATTTCAATATGAATAATTGTAACTTGTAAGTAACTAGTATTATCAACATAATAAAAACTTATTTATAACTAAAAATATGCCTTGCATACACAGTTTTGCAAAGAAAATATGGTTCACTCCCTAGTAAAATCAACATATAAATATGAACATATTATACAAATATAGGTAAGGTAAGGTAAGATAAGGTAATTATTTATTTAGATACTCGTTATATTTTAAAATCTCACAAGTGTTGAGAATATATAAAAATAAATAAATAAATATATAAATTAATTAAATATTTAACCAACAAATTCGCAACTTCCTCTTGAATTCATTGTGACTCCTTGTACGTCGTGGTGACTTGGGAAGAGAATTCCACATGTAAGGGGTAGCCCAGCCGAACGATCTTTTCCCAATTCTCATCAGATATGTTCGGCACTAAATATAAATTTGAATATTTCAGACGAGTGTTTCTCATCAGCTCTTCATTTAGGAGTTTATTTAAATATATAGGCTTTCTCAAAATAATAGTTTTATAAGTTATGCTTAATATTTTAAATTTACACATATTGTCCATAAGGAACCAATTTAAATCGCCTAATTTTGTTGTAATACTTATTTGGTCACACTTCTTAATATTAAAGATTAATCTTATATCTATATGATATAATGACTCTATGTTATCAATAAAGTTAAACCAGTAAACTATTGCAATATTATAATCTAGATAAAAGAATAGATTAGCCGTACTCAAGTAATTTCTAATTTTTCTAATATTAAATAGATTAAAATTAGCGGATCTATATTGCGAAGTGGCGAATTAAGTAAATCCTAATTTTGAAAATAATATTACTCCAAGAGATGTATCACAATCACTTGGAATACTAACTGTAGAATCAAAGGTAATAGTAGGAAAAATAAAAGGTTTAAGGCAAATATTAAGTAGTTTTGTTTTAGAAGAGTTAGGATAAAGGTTATTTAGAATAAGCTACTTTCTTACATTGCGAGCTCACAAGGTTAACTCATTAGGCACATTGTTGCAGGAACTGTCCAGTATAACCTAATATCACCAGCATATATTAGGTACATAGTTTATATTAGTAAATTATTTAATAACTTTAGAAAGAAGAAGAATATAAATCATAAATAATAACGTGCCCAATACAGATCCTTGCAGAACACCATATATTAGATATCCATTTGGTGAATAAATACCTTTAATATATATAGAGTATATTATATCAGATAGATATGAAATTAACCAATTTAGTGCAGAACCATTAAAATATATTGATCTTAGTCTAGCTATAAGAATAGTATGATATAAACTATCGAAAGCAGCAGATAGATCAAGAAGAAGTAACTTTGAATGTTCAGAATAATTTAAGTAGCTTATTATATCATTAGTTAACTTTATTAAAGTCGTCGATATATATGTCCTGGTCGATATGCATTCTGAAAATCATCATAAAGATCATTAATCATTAGGTATTCTATGATTTGTTTACTAACAACTTTCTCAATTATTTTACTCAGCATAGGTAGTTTCGATATAGATCTATAATTTGAGAGGTTAGAACAATCTAAGTTAGACTTCTTCAATAATGGAGTAACTAAC
The DNA here is from genome assembly GCA_964019155.1 of Osedax fenrisi. Classification (NCBI taxonomy): domain Eukaryota; kingdom Metazoa; phylum Annelida; class Polychaeta; order Sabellida; family Siboglinidae; genus Osedax; species Osedax fenrisi. The sequence goes on from OZ025242.1 coordinate 32,506,945, forward strand.
GAATGTTTAAATATAGTAGGAACATTAGAAGTGTTTAAAGAAAAATTAACAATAGAACAATAATGCGGCACAAGGGTATAATAAAAAGTTTTTTAATAAGACTAAATGGTAAAATAACATTAGGACTAGTCGATGAGAATGACATAATCAAATCATATATTTCCGAATCTGAAACCATGTAAAAATCTGAGAAACTATAATTCTTTGAAAAATTAGAATCAGAAATAAATTCGAGAGCAAATGGATCGAGATTAATACTAATACTAGATTTAGCAATTTAAATAGTATCACATATCATGGTAATCTTATGCTGAAAATGTTTAATAAAAGTTGAACATATTTTGTTATCAGGTATATTAGGTAAACTTATATTATTCTTCCTACCAGTGAGATTGTTAATAAGAGAATAAAACTTATGAGAGTTAATTGAGCAACACTCATTTGTATTTTTGATATATTTTATTTTAAACTCCTTTATGGAATTTCTATATTCAGAACGAACCTTTCGAAATAATTCATAAGATATATCAGATCTTCCTTTAACAAAATATCTCTCATAGTATCTATTTCTACGTTTTAAGTTAACTAAAGTTTTATTATACCAAGGAGCCCTATGCGTATTAGATATATTTGGAGTAACTAACGGGGCATTTTTATTCAATAACAAATCTAGTATTCAATTTCACTATCCATTCAATTGCATTATATCAATTCCAGGGAAGACAAGATCATTAAAATCAAATACAAATATATTAGTGTCAATAGAATCAACTCTTCGGTAAGAACACGCATTTGATATGATATGTGACTTAGGAATATCGATATTAAACACAATTGAAAAATGATCAGATATAAGTGATGAGCTGATAGTATTTGAGATAATTTTGGCATTTACAGTTAATTATAACATAATCAAGTATGTTACCCTTTATATGAGTAGAAAATGTGATATGTTGCAATAAGGATGACGTATCTAGTAGTATACAGAAATCCGAATGGGGTGAAACTAAAGAATTAAAATGAAAATTTAAGTCACCAACTATGATCGTATTAATTGGATCCGAATTTAAAACTAGATCAGACAATTCGTCAACAAATAAAAGGTAGTCATTTTTATTTGGTGGTCTATAAATTATAATAATATTAAATTTAGTGTAGGGTGATAATACACGAGACTTTGAGGAAATACATGCAGTCATGGCTTCACAACTATATAAGTCTATATAATTATAAGAATTAATATAAAATTATTATTATTAACTAATATACCAATACCTCCACCAGGTTTGTCATTATTTCTAGATCTATGTATAAAAGTAAAATATGAAGGAAATTATGAAATCGTTGAAGTATCCGACGAATGCAACAACATTTCTGTAAAGAATCATAGAGAAGTTTTTAGATCAAATATCAAATCCATAATAAGTTCAAAATTAGAACTAAGTGATCTACAATTTAGTAATATAGAATTTACATATGAATTATCACTTCCTTTATTGTCTACCTTAGATAGTCATTTAAGATTAACAGAATCAGTTTCAGTTTCTTTTCTGCTATTTATAAATAATGATAGTGCTTTTTCCCACTCAATTATTTCATCATCAGTAGGGATGTACGCATATTATTTCCAATCAGTTATAGATTTATCATTAGACATCTTTAATTTACGAATCTCATATACATTTGTCCTGTATTTAAAAATATACTTATAACCAGGTAGTAGCTTACTCTTAAATACGTGATAGAATAATCTACCCATATTTACGACTTTCCATTCATGATATTGTCTAATGAATAATTTATCATATAAAGGACACTTTGCTAGTAAATAACGACATTTTAGTAATGCATCACTAGCACATGGAAAACTTAATATGATATTACAGAAATGCGAACGAATGGATAGTTGTTTAATAGTATTAGGATCAACATCGACAGATATCAATAATTTCTTAATAAATTCAAAATTTCTATTAGATGATGAAATATGTTCAATTACTACTGATGGGATCAAATGAACTGCTTTAGATTGTGATTTTTTTCTCAGTATATATACTAGAATTAGATGCAGGCCCATTATTATTAATTCGAAGAATATCAGAGTAAGTAGGAGTAGTATTAATACTATCGTTTATGTCATCATTGTTACTGTCATTAAGTATATTATTTGAATGCATACATATAACTTTATTCATATCATTGATTTTATTAGATAAGTTATTTAAACTATTCATAGAATCAGAAACAGATATACTATTTGATTTATCTATATCATTAGAATTTATACATGTTTTACAAATAAATTTAAAATACGGAGAAGAAAGTAAGTGTAACGCATATTTAGATTGTGTTAGATTATTATAATGATTAGGTAATATTCCAGCTATAATTAAACAATCATAGTCAATCGCATAACTGCAGTCACTTTAATAAATGTATCCTTCAACGTGGATTTACATTCAAAGCACAATGACATTATAATATAATGTATATTATGTGAATTGATATATAGTGAACAAGTAACTAATGCTAGATAATATATAGGTAAACAATACATAATATACACAAAAATTAATATATGTGTCATGAATTGTAACTGTTTGAAGTAATATAATAGTATGAATAGAAAAAAAAATAGAAATCAGTGAGGACCAAATAAATTAATCAATAGAAAACAATTTATGTATAATTTATTTTGAAATATACATTAACTGATATAATATAAATATATATATACACAAATTATAAAGGGTTACCCAATACAATTAATATATATATAGTTACATAAAGTATATATTATAATGCAATTTGGTTAAATATATATCAACACTAATCTCGAGGTCACGACGGTATAAATACGGGTTAACGACAACCAAAGCAAGCCAGGCACAGGATAATCCTCCTGGACAGTGACCAAGATATATAGTTGTGAAGCAGCACATGTAAAGATGTATATAATCTCAGTATATAAGCGTATAAAGAATGCGAATATAGCATATAACGCATACGAATTTGAATAAATATTTAAACAATATAAATTTAAATCAATGTAAACACGTCCGTTCACTACGAGAATTAAATAAGAAGTTGAATTTGAACATATTATGCACATATAAATATGATCATAGTATACACATACAATGAGCATATATGTATGAACATAATATGATAATATAATTACGAACATGATTATGCACATTGATATTATATCTATAGATATATGGTTTGAATTCACATGAACTTAAAGCAGGAATACCCTATATTATATTTATATCGTATATTATATTATATGTTTGTTATTAAGATTATCAATATATATATATATATATATATATATATATACTTATCATCATTTATAATATACTATTTTATAACCTACTATTATATTATATATAAAATATTATAATAATTATATTACATTAATATATATAGGTATAATATAGTGTTTAGTTAAATACACAATATTATATAATCATTATAATAATGTAGGTCATTCACCTACAATTAAAATGACAAATAATTACGAAATATTCACAGCTCCAATTTGAATTTAATATGTTAATAATTCATAGTTTTAGAACATTTAAAATTAATATTGTACTTTTAAACTTTGAATATAATATTCTTAAAGTATATTACAAACAAACACTTATATTTCAACATATAATGATATAGTTTTCTATGCGAATTTTTTAATTTAAAATACATATACAATATTATCCTTATAAAAGAATATTATTAAAATATTGACATTTGATGAAACTGTCAGTTCAAAATTACAATAAATATAGAAAATTCTTATAATCATACTATTACCGATAGATGGCCATATCGAATTATTAGGTTACACAAATATACACAAGTGCAATATATTTCCTTTTGAAAATCTTTGGTATAGGTAATTGTATATATATATATATATATATATATATATATATATATCATTCGTGTATTTTATTTCGTGTTGAACGGTCGTGTTTATTTTCTATTGTTTGTTATGGCGATTTCAAATAAAATATTCTAGACAAACTAAATTTCTTAGAAATAAATATATCTAAATTAAATGATATAATTATTTATCAAAATAAAATTATTAAAGATTTAAAGGGAGACAATATAAAACTCAACGATAAGATTAATGGTTTATTTAAAAATATTGATAATGCACATATAATTCAATCAAATAAAATTGATAACATTATTAGTAATAATACAATTAATTCTTCTAATATCAATAATTCGATTGTTTTAATTAATAATAATACTGAAATAGATTCGATTGATTAATCTTCCAAGGATAAATCAATTGATTTATTTAAAGATATAGTTGATATAGAAATATCTAATAATAATATCGTTGATATACACAAATTAATAATAAAGAATCAAGTGATAATAATCATACACATTATATCATTAAATTAAGTGATATTAAATTAAAATCTAAATTATTACGTAACCAAAAAAAAATTTAAAATAATAATTAATATATTCAAGATTTTTTATCGAAATATAGTAATACTCTATTTTATTACGCTCGCACTTATACAAATTCAGGCAAGATAATAGTAACCTTGATTTATAAAAGTCAAATATATATATATATTATATAGAAACATTAATAAAAAAAAAATTCTAATTTTAAACGAAATACAATTAAATAATTTCATTTAATTTAAAAAAATTTATATTATGTTTTATTTTTATAATACTTTTAAATTTGTAATGAATATATTTAATACATCACTAGAAAATAACACTTTTACTTATTCTAATTTTAAATAATATTCTATTCATGACTATTATAATAATGACTATTATGGCGTTAATGTTACAGATGATGACAGCTTTTACTATGATGGCATAAACATAAATTCATTTACATATATTGACAATACTTTTTCTATAATTACTGATACATGGTAAAATATTCCAATACGAATATTTATACTTTTGATAATTACAATCAAATTAATACTATACGATCTGTATGTAGGGGTGGTAGAATCGATATATATATATATATTAAATAGATTATCACATACAGTAATTATTGACTTAAATATATCAATATAACATTTTAAAAACAACTATATCATTTAATAATATCAACTATATTATAAGTGGTATATATAAAAATCATACAGCAGATATAAACAAATTTTCAGATTTCATTGTAAACTCATTTGAAAAAATGGTAAGTAATTGTAATCTATTGTATTTATGTGGTGATTTTAATATTAACTTATTAGATCATAATTATAATAAACATGTACAACATGTAAAAATACACTCTATCTGATTCTAATATATATATATATATATATATATATATATATATATATATATATATATATATATATATATATATATATATATATATATATATATGTAATGTATATAATTAGCTTTTATGAAATACAAATAAAAATATGCTAAAGTTGTCAGTTGATTTCTAATTTTTAAATTCAGTCCTCTTTCTATATTATTTTAAATTTGATTAAATGTTTGTAATACTATGTAGAATTATCTCTTTTTTATAATAATCTTGAATTAAATTGATAAATGTAGATTAATTAATAAATATAATGTATTATTAAATTCAGTTATATGCTAAATTTAAAGTATTTGCAAAATTTAATTTAAAGTTATTATAGTGTATAAAAGAAAGTGGTTATATACAATTGTGATTTTATCTATATGTTTCTTATGGAATGTTGTATTAACTTTATGGTATTATATACTATTAGTGATAGATTTTATATTCGAAATATATGTGAAATAATATTGAAGTTATTAGTATACGAATACGTATAACTTCTATGTAAATTAGTTAGCAATACAATCTGTTATTTGTGATTTAATTAAAGGAATTTGTAATTCAATTAAATTCGATGAAATCATGAATATTTATTTGATAACATAAAGAAACAACTCAATCATATTTATATATAACAATATTCTATTATAATTAATATATTATTATTAAATATTGTGTTCCAATTATTATGGAAGAGAGAGATTATTACGACATTCGAGAAGCTGAGAGATGTATGCCTTATCAATGAATAGGGCGGATACGCGTTTGAACGATACGATGAATGGCATATCTATAAACGACAGTTTTTAATTCAAATTTAGAAATCGGAGTAGATCTATCAAGAGTATACAACAGCTATAGGTATACAAACATTTCTTATCTGAATACCGCAACAATAAATACAGAATTATTTGAATCAGAAAAGCCAGCCTACCTCCACGTTTATTAGAAAATTGTTAAATTGTTAATCAACTATAGTTATTTATAGATATATGGTATAATACCGATGAAGATAATCTTATACATTAATTCTATATTAAATTTGTAAATGTATAAACAATTAATATAACCATACCATACGATACGGGTATCAGATGTATTACAATATGTGTATTACTATAAATCAAGGATACACATAAAGTGAAACTTAACGTCATCACAACGCTTATACAAGCAAGTTACATATGATGTACCAGGATATCGCCTGGTGTTGATACCGCTCTGATTGGTTGTGATAACGGTTATTCTATAGAGTGTTCGCTGAATATTGACCTAGTTAAAGGATTGGGATCGGATGTAATAGGATCCGGTCGAATTGGTATATCGTAAGACGGGGTTTAATGGGGTGACAATAAATGTCACTCAACTCTTACATAACGGCTCCACGCGCCTATCCCTGATAACCGCCGTATAGCGGGCTAAGTTATGGAGGGGAAAACACAGTTTGGAGAGGGGGTAGGCGCCACTAAACTTATTTAGCCTAATGAAATGACATGAAATGACAACATCACAAAACAACATGCCGGATCGGCCTAGTCCCGGAATAACAACGACCGCGCTAGTTATTGATAATATCCATGATAACAGTAGTAAATAGGATACATTAATAAACATAAAACAAAAGCAATTATTAAAGGAAGTTACAACTATAGGTACATGGAATGTACGCACCCTACAGCAGTGTGGTAAAATAATATAATTAGAACTTGAACTAAGAAAGTATAGATGGCAGATTATTGGTTTATCTATATAATAATTACAATTAATAATACTTTAATAGATATCATTATGATTTACAATTTATGTATATGATAATCATATAAATAAATTGTAGATTGTAAAGAATGTTATCACAATTTAGTATAATTTTACAAATGTGATTTTTTTAAATATATATTTTAGAAAAATAATTTTAGGACGTACCATTGAACGTTATCAACCAAAGTGTTATCTATAAAAGTGCGCATAAATATATTGTATATATTTTATAATAACTCCATAGAATACTACACAAATTTACATATATATTGAACATTTTTTTATCTCAATTATTGTTTGAAAATGATTTTCAAAATGATAGATTTATTAATGTTACATTAAATTTATTTGAAAAATAATTTGTCAATTAATAATATTCAATATCAACTTAATAAATCATTTATTTAATATCTTATTTACATATATAATATTATTATTTTTACTTATAAATATATATAATAAGTTATTATAATGTTATTATATATTATGTTATTAAATAACAATTAATATATATATATATAATAATTATAATAATTGTATATCATAAATATACGTACTATATTTACTATATGTAATATAATATTACATGTTTAGCGAGCTATAAGTTATAGTATAAATAATTTTTAGATAATAATTTATTGTAATTTTAAAGTCAAAAATGCTATATTAATTAATTATTGTTGAACTTACTTAAGTATTGGTATTATCTATAAAAGTGTTTAAATATATTATATATATTAATCTAATAAGTAAATCTTTTATATACAAATTTAAAACATGTGCTATCAATATATTTTTAGAAAATAAACTATTTTCAATAAATAATATTGTATATCAACTTAATGAATCATGTATGTAATGCTAAATTTACCCACACACATATATATATATATATATATATATATATATATATATATATATATATATATACACTAAATTAGTGAGCAAATAATTATTGTTTAGATAATTATTTGTAATCATTTATTTTTGAGAACATTTAATATGGCTCCCATTTTGTTTTGATTACGATTATGATTACGCCTAAATCAAATTTATAATAAAAGCTAATTTATATATATATATATCTAATAATATATACTACATGTGCATTTTCAATATAAGTTTATCATGTACACTAGTCAAATTATAAAAAGAGTATTTTGAATTTGATCTCATATATCGTAATCAAAAAAATGGGCGCTTTGTTAGGGATGATTGATATGTATATCATATACCGTATATATAGATATATATATACTATGATTACATAATAATCGGGATTTATTTTTATTATAAATGTAATAATTTGTTATACAAATTAATGTATGAATCATAATGATCAATAACTAATTCTATTTATAATATACCAATTTAACTTATCTATCCCAATACATTAATATATTTGTCTTTATATGGGATTTTTAGGACACTGTTGAAACAATAAGGAGAAACTGGTGAGAGATGTTCTTATCTGGATATCATCGCACAAGTGATGCTCGTGTCCTGGTGTGCAATAAAGAACTAAATACAAATATGATGAGCGGGAGAAATGATCTGATAACGCGTTCCCTGGAGTACCGATAAATCTCAACCTTGTAAGTAAAGTTAGTATATGTAGTATATATACATATCCTGTAATTTTGCGTTCAAAAATTCATATTGCATCTACATCCACCTGCCCTACTATAGCTAAATAAATTTGTGCCGGTTACTTTATTTGGTTCAATACATATCACTATTAAATCGTATTTATTATCTAATATTTTTGTATAGCTCAAACTTTCTATATGAAATATATATTAATAATATAACTCACTATTATATAGTTGAAGTCAACGAATGTTTTATAAAAATTATTGTTTTAAAATCATCAAAATGGTATATTTATTAAAAATAGTATTTTCAAAATAATGTTTCAATTAATAATATTCAATATCAACTTAATAAATAATTCATTTAATGCCTGATTTACATATATAATATTATTTTGTTACTTATAAATATATATAATTATATATTATAAATATACGTAACATATTTACTATATTACAAATTTAGCGAGCTATAATTTATATTATAAATAATGTTTATTTAATAATTTATTGTAATTTTAAAGTCAAAAATGCTATATTAATTAATTATTTTTGAACCTACATAAGTATTGACTTATTATCTATAAAAGTGTCTAAATATATTATATATAATTTAAAATAACTAATAAATACTATTCATATTTATATGATATGTTATAACATAATTATAACAAGATTTAATAACTTCTATTTTACTAAAATTGTGAGTATTAATTTCTCATAAATTTTATATAATTACTGTTATGCTAGCATATTTGAATACTATTATTTACCAAAGTCGATCTAAATATTAGCTAGTTAATGTGCGGTGGGTAGTACATTTGTAGATTTTTGAACAATACATTGATTGATATGTATATCATATACAGTATAGGTGTAGCTAAATATATTTACTATGATTACATAATAATTAATAGTTGTTTTTATTATATATGTAATAATTTGTTATACAAATTAATGTATGAATCATATTGATCAATAACTAATTCTATTTATAATATATCAATTTAACTTATCTATCCCAATACATTAATATATTTGTCAATATGGAATTTTTAGGACACTATTGAAACAATAAGGAGAAACTGGTGAGAGATGTTCTTATCTGGATTTCATCGCATGATTTACGTCACTTGTCTAATAAAGAACTATATACAAAAGTTGATGGGCGATGCATATACAGTCAGGAGACCTACCAAATGTAATGAGCAATAGAAATAATCTGAGCACGCATTCCCTGGAGTACCGATAAAGTTCTACCTGGTAAGTAAAGTTAGTATATGTATATAAATATATATACATGTCATTTAATTTTGTGTTCAAAAAACCATATTTCATCTACATCCACCTGCCATACTATATCTAAATAAATGTAGATTTATGCTGGTTATTTTATTTGGTTTAAATTCATCACTTTAATTCTAATATGTTGGTATAGATCAAATTATCAGTCACGATATGAAATATATATTAATTAATATCACTCACTATTATATAGTTGAAGACAGCGAAAAAATCGTAATGTAATATCAAGCCGTGGATGTCCCCCCACCGGTGAAATACTGGACATGGATAGATGTGACCTGAGATGATTTGGTTTTGAAGCTAGTGCGAAAATTCCACCTATGATTCATGAAACATGGGACTAAATGCAAGTTATTAAGATTATAACACCTATAATCAGGTGAATTTGATAGGTATCCATCAAGGATGGGTTCAATTAAAAATAAGAATAAAAATAATATAGTATACACTATATTTTTCCTTGAATACTTTTACTTTCGATAAATTCCCACTAGTAAATATAACTATTAAATTCTTTATAACAAATTTTTATTTAATTACTAATTATTTTTATTTTATCAAATATAACCTTAGATCAAAACAAAAATACATATATTTATTTACACTAGTACATACAAATAGAGAAGATCTGATATTTATCATTATTAAATTACTAATTTAAAAAATGTATTATGTCAAATACAAATATGTATATGTATGTTTTATTCAAATACAATTACAAATGATCAAAATCTGATTTTGATAATTATGACAGCTTATTTTACACATATTTATGTGTATTAATATATTATTCAAATATATTTCTGGTTAATAATTCAAATCAGAAAATCTAATTTTGGTAATTATTAAATTTCAAATATAAATACACTAATTAATAAAAAATAAAATTGAAGATTAGCAAAAAAGGAAAATGTTCTAGGATACGATATGACAAGAATAAGCTACTAAACCCTGAAGTAAAAGAACATTTTCAAAAAGAGATAAAAGAAAAATTGGCGAAAATAGATATAAGTAATAAATCTACAAATGTATCTTATAATAGATAATAGCAGAATATAGCAGAAATTATGACAAATGCAGCAGATATAACGTTAGGAAAAGTGAGGAAGAAAAACAGATATGGATAATATATGAGCTACTAGATTTATGTGATGAGAGAAGAAGATTAAAAGAAGAAGGTTAAAACCATTAAAGAAACTGTCTAATGTAAATGAAAGAAAATATAGGAGTGTAATCATTAAATTAAGAAAATCTATGAAAGACACAAAGACAAAATGGATTCAAAACAATGCTTGGCAATAGAAAATAGGTAGAAATTCAAAATGCAGAAGAAAAGCATATACATAATTGAAAACAAAAAGGGAAAATTGGTGAAATGATACAGAAATTATAAATATATGGTCGTAATATTGTAAAGATCTTTATAATTATAAAATAACACCTGACAGTAATCTGCTAAGTAACAGAAAAAGTAACATAGAGATTAGTCCTCCGATAATTAAATCAGAAGCTGAACAAGCAATAAGAAGTATAAAAAGGAAAAGCGGCGGGTGTGGATAATATTCCAGGAGAACTATTTACGCATGGTGGAGAAGAAATGTTAACTGTTATGAAAAAATGATGCCAACAAATCGAAGACGTAGGAATGGCCAGAGATGTGGTCAACATCTTTAATTATTACGATACCTAAGAAAAGAGATTTTAAGAAGTGTGAAAATTATAGAACAATCAGTCTAATATATCACGCAAGTAAGATACTCATAAGAATAATAATTAATCGTATGAATCCGCAATTAGAAGAGATACTGACAGAAGAACAGGCAGGATTTAGGAAAAAGATAAACACCCGAGAGCATATATTAAATAACAGAATACTGGTAGAAAAACATATAGAGCATGACTTGAAACTATACCACAATTTCATAGACTACAAAAAAGCATTCAACAGAGTTTGGCATGAAGTTCTATGGAATGTGATGAGAAAATTCAATATTGAAGAAAGATTATCCTGCTTAATAGAAAGTCTCTATAAAAATTCATAGAGCGCAGTAATAATAAATGGTGCAACTGGTAAATTCTTCAAAACGACAGTAGGAGTACGCCATGGATATGTATTATCGCCTACACTTTTCAACACCTAAAAGAAATAATGAGAGTCACGTAAGAAAACTATAAGTGCAGTGTAGAAATTGGAGGTAGGGAAATTTGGAATCTAAGATTCGCAGATGACATTGACTTGATTGCAAGAACATTGGATGAGTTACAATTAATCACAAACAAACTTTACATTTCCTCAGCAGAATATTGAATGGAAATTAGCCAAGAGAAGAGTAAAGTAATGGTGAATGAAAGAAATCAAGTGGAATTACCAAGAGAAATAACCATAGGTGGAAAGATACTGGAAACGGTCGATCAATTTAAATACTTAGGAGTAACCTTAACTAAATACGGTAAAAGTGAATATGAGATAAATATAAGAATGGCGACTGCTACATCGGCATTAGTAAGATTAAAGACTATATGGAAAAGTAATAAAATCTCCATCCAGACATAAATACTCCTATATAAATTAATAGTCCTATCGATTATGCTGTACGGATGCGAAACGTAGACATTGACAGAAGACCTAGAAAGATGAATAATTGCTTTTGAGACAAGTCATACATATCCTTGGTATATCATATAGAGAACATAAAACTAATGTATTTGTATACAACTCGATCGAAGAAATTCTGAGAAAAACAGAACATATTCTAAAGACGATCAAGCGAAGAAAAATGAGCTATTTCCGACATGTATGATACATGATTCTCTCCACAAAACTATCCTACAAAGATCACTAAGAGGGAAGAGAATAAAAGGTCGACCTCGGAAAGATTAGAACAGTGATATTTGTTAATGGTCTGGCATAAGTCAAAGAGAGGTCCTCGATGCTGCTCACAACCGAAAAAAATGGAGAAGGGTAAGCGTGTCGTCGTCAAGGCATGTCCCCACTACGATCAACAATTCAAGGGACTAAGTAAGTAAGTAAGTAAAGCTATTGTATTTAAGACAAATGTTACATTTAAATAATGTCATTATATGTGAGTATTTAGGGTATTGAACTAAATCAATAGTTCCGAAGAGTATTACCGAATTTAGTTTATGAAAAAGTTACATAGAGAAAGTTACAGAGAGAAAGATAAAGAGAGAAAGATACAGAGAGAAAGTTACAGAGAGAAAGTTACAGAAAGAAAGATACACAGTGAAAGTTACAGAGAGAAAGATATATCTTTGCATGAACCATAACAACAACATATTCGCTATTTTGTAATATAATTATTGTTGATTCAAATAAAATGTAGTGCCATAAAGAGACAATGGTTTGTAAAAGTATTGTCTTCGAAAAATAAGTAAAAATTAATAACAAAATAGTATAATAAATAATAAATAAATAAATATGGTGATAAATCGATGGTATATTGACATGTAAAATTTAATTATATACGTTACATGGTTTATCTAAATAGAAAATAATTAAGTATTATACCACTAAATTAAATTGTCATTTAACAATTACTGACTTGGAATAAATACCAAATGTATATATATAGCTAGACAAGCTTCATTTTTATATTTTATATTTCCACATGAAATTATTTTATATGAAACACAAATGTAATATATATATTAATATATAATGTAATACTTAAATTATATATTTTGTACACGAATATTTAGTGTAATAGGTTAAATAGATCAAGGCGATTTAGAAATATTAAAAATTCCCGAATAATAATCGTAAACATTCTCGCACCGAGAAACCGGAAATACTTCATTAACGTCTGCGATCACCCTTTCCTCGTCGTGGTTCCGGTTCAGATACTCGCACACACCGCACAAAATAGTAGGGCTAAATATTACGTGACTACGCCTCCACTCGTGATAGGCAGCGTACTTCCGGTGATCGGCTATCACCTCCTTCAAATAGTCGGCCAGTAAACGAGGAGACGCGAAATCCTTAACGTCGATGTAAGAATGGGGCGGTAGATCTCGTGCGTAGTTGCCACCACCCAGCACCACGGGTACAAGTCCATTGGCCATGCGGGACCACACCTTTTCTGTGATGTAGTCTTCGCATATGCTGTTCTCGAACGCCAGGTAAAAGTAGTAACGCTGGAATTCATTGGCCTCGCATTTGTGGTCTCCTCGTACGCATGTGCTGGCTGAAGCGCTGGTGTTGTAACACGGGCCTAGAATATTGACAGGAATGTGGCGCGCCAACTCAGCGACGTACGCCTCGCGCAGAGAAGCGGTGTTGCAGTGAGAGACCGCCCACAATATGGGCGTGTCTTTATCGGCGATCTTGTACTCGGCGAACTTTGAGTTCGACGGTCGTTTCTCCGCGATACCATACGGTACATGGACGTCGGTGATATTCGAGAATGAGAGTGTGGCGTTGAATCCGCCGCTGTAATTGGCCCATACCTCGGAGCGTATATGTGACTCACGGTAATGAATCATCCACAGTTGACCTCGGGGTCGAGGTTCCGACGGCATTTCTATCTCGCGAACTTCGACGTGATGCATATTTATCACTACAAGATCGGCAATCGTATAGTTGTCGGCGAATATGCTGAATTTGCATTGACGGGCAAGGTTCTTACATTTCGAGTGATCTGTATATGCGTATGTTTTAATGTATGATCATGTAGTTGTTATACTATTTATTATCTTTTATGTATATATATATTGCCTGGGGTCTATGGCTCAGTGGAACAGTAAACTGATACATAGACTACCTATATGTAGTTACTTTGTTTCTCATGTGTTTATCAAGAACTTAATATACATTAAATCAAAACACAAGAAACAAAATATTACATTTATTTTGTATTGTCCTGGGCGCCTCGCATTTATTTATAACATGTACAAGTCTATGAATTATTAAGGGGTACATTTGTATCCGCTATTATACGTGATTCAATACATACATGTAAGTATATATATATATATATATATATATATATATTTATATATATATATATATATAGTCGTAATATAACCAGTTGGTGGACAATGCAAAATATAATCATTTGGTAACCATTTTTTATAAGATAGCCATGAAGGTGAAAATTTACATACTAATTAATTATGATATACTCTTTGAATATATCTAATTATTTTTTCAAAATAATGAATAATAAAATATATATAAAAATATTGTCTACCAAATAAAAATTATGTATAAGCTAACTCTTTTGTTGACAATATTAAGGTATGCATAAAATAATTATTTTGTGGACAATCTGAATTTTAAAGGTTTCGCTCCAACTTTATTATTTTCTGATATATATGTTCTATAATTAATGACAAATGTCATGACCTTTTTATATTTATACATATTAAATTAAATTCGTATATTCAATATAATATTGGATAATTTAAACTATTTTACCTTTTCTATCAATCACGAACATATTATATATGGTTAGTTATATTTAAAAATAACTATATATTATTTATATCATATAATATCTTCATTATATAAAATAAATATGTCTTTTATTTTTATATTATGTTTATATAAGAATTTTTCGGATAATTTAAAAAGCACATGTCACATTTTAATAATTATATTATAATTATTATATCATAATAAATTATTATTAAATAATATGTAAGCATAATTATAATATATATTAGATAAATTACTTAGATATAAAAACTATATTATAGAATCTATACGAACTAATGTAAATTTTATTTCAAAATAAAAATATGAAATTTTAATTATGAAAATGTATCATATAGTTGGTATTATGATAGCATAAGTTAACTTTAATTATCAAGTATCAATAGATTATTATATTCTTGTGTTTATTTATTAAAATATACATTTTAACATGCATTTTATATTAAAATGAAACTATTGAAATAAGTATAATTATTGATCAATATTATTAATTGAATATATGGATTATGGTCAAAAGCTTCGCGTATTAAACGCCCGCAAACTTGTTTATTCGAATTAGTGGTTCTACAATAGCTTATGATTGGTCATTATAATTAGCGTATGTTTATTTATAGACTATCATACATGCAACGGCTTATAATTACCATATATTTATATATGTGTGTTTTATAAGCTCACTCGGGATGTAATCATTTACAGTAATGCAGCTAAAAAAACCTAAACAATATTAAAATTAAACCAACCAAATCAAACCAAACAAGTGAAAATAACTAAAACTATAAATATTAATGTTTCAACAAACAATCATACGCTATTGTAAATTCAGTAATTCGAATAAACAATTTTGCGGGCGTTCAAATCGCGCATCAATCGCGAAGCTTTTGACCAGGTACCGAATATATATATATATATATATATTCAGGCCGCCGATATAATTAAGAGTTCAATTTGGGCGGTCTTACTAATATATAAGAGCCGCCCAATTAATAAATATATGTCACTAAAGTAAATATGTTACGCTTGATTTCACACGCTAAAATATTCCATACGAGTAACATACATAAACTGCTTTTGTGTATTATATCATATTAAACAAATCCACAAATATATCTTATAATTATATGTATAATAATATAATCCATATATATATATATATCTATAGTTATCCGTTATAGTAATTGTACAATTAAATATTTGTTAATAAATTTGATTTTTTATTATATTTTAATTTATTTAACTATTAGAAATCATTCGATTATTATTCGAATATGTTACGTACACATGAGATCGATATAGTTTTAGAATGTCTGTTTAATTTCAAGTAGAACCAATATATTATATATGTATAATATAATCCATCAATATGTTATCCATTATCGTACCTTATAATTTCTAATAGTACAAATTGAAATTTAATAAAAAATAAAATATTTAATTGTACAGTTGGTACCTGGTCAAAAGCTTCGCGATTGATGCGCAATTTGAATGCCCGCAAAATTGTTTATTCGAATTAGTGAATTTACAATAGCGTATGAATCATACGCCGTATGATTGTTTGTACAAACATTAATATTTTTAGTTTTAGTTATTTTCACTTGTTTGGTTTGGTTTTGTTGGGTTTATTTTTAATATTGCTAGGTTTTTTTATCTGCATTACATCCCGAGTGAGCCTATAAAACACACACACATGTTAATGATAATCCGTTGCATGTATGATAGTCTATAAATAGACATACGCTAATTATAATGGCCAATCATAAGCTATTGTAAATTCACTAATTCACATAAACAATTTTGCGGGCATTCAAATTTCTCATCAATCGCGAAGCTTTTGACCATAACCGTACAGTTACTATTAATATTATTATACATGTATAATATATATGTATATGATTATAATATATATTTGTGTTAATATGATAATACACATAAACAACGTATGTATGTTACTCATATGGAATATTTTAGCGTGTGAAAGCGTAACATATATTTACATCGATGGGCGGCTCTTAAATATATCGGTGGTCTGCTTCTCCTGTATCCATATATATTATATGATTATTATAATACCATATCATATTAAATATTGTTAACAATATAATAGTTATACATTATGAAAAATATACAATCAGCATTAGTTAATATAGAAATAAAAGTAATTTAATAAATATAGTTTTAAATAAAATTGCCGTTTGTCCGTTCTAACCAAACAGGGTAGTTTATTTGTAATCTTCGGCGAAAACCATTTTAACATACTTATGTATATTTATAATATGATATTATAATTCATATATTTATTAATATTATAGTAATAAATTATTAATATTTTAAAGTATTAAATAATACTATAATTACTTAATATACTATATTTATTGCTTATAGAAAACTGAAAATTCCAATTATGAAATAACTGCTATACTAATACCGTACACAAAAATATTAATACTACTACTTTAATCCCATGAATACTTTTTTAATATTCTAATCTAAATATTCAAATTGTTTACATCACTACATAATATATATGATGTTAAACACTATTATATAATACATATATATGTAATATTTAAATAATAATTCACTGATAATGCATATTGTATAATTATTTTACATTTGTACGGTATTATCAAAGATTTTCCGAAGGAAAGATATAACACTTACGCGAAATCGTGTAATTCGAATTTGTATACAAAATACCCCAGTGCCACCTAGGAACTATGTGTTGTTTATAATGTAAATTCGTATTTAACTATACACTTTTAAAATGTTAAATAATATGCTTTAAATTAATATTTATATGATGAAAACTAAGTGTTCATTACTAATATATAACAAACAAATATGATATGTATGTTTTAAATACTATAAGTATATATTTAGTGAGTAAAAGCTAATTTATATTGCATGTAATTTAATAGAGCAATGAAAACATTGTTGTATGCAAACAGAGCCGAACCTAAATCTATTTCAGTGATTTCGATACTACTGCTAGCAGCGGTTGGGGATATTAATAAATTACGTTGCATGCATAGGGAGTATTATATCTTTGCTTCGCAAAATCTTTGGTATTATTATCTCGCAGTTTATATTAATACTGTATTGGTATTTAGTAGTTTATAATTCCACATTTACAATTACATATGTATTCTTTATCATTTGTAAATTTCTTCTTAATTATATCTGTTAATTTCACTGTTTAGAGTAGTATAACGCTAAAATTAAAACTTATAAATATCGTAATATATATATTTAATCTATAATATCATATATAATTAACTTTGATAATAATCTTTTAGAATCAAGTGCAAAACAGAACAGGAGTTATCGAATGGTTTTTATTTAATTATATAATCAATGATATGTGTAATATAATAAAAAATAATTAGTTAAATAATAGAATACCAATAATATCGTGTTAAGTAATTTTGTGGCGAATGATCTCGTGTGAAATGATAATATATATAAATAATTATTTATAAATAGTAGAATTTAAACTACACACGAAATCACCAATCCGTATAATATCATTCCCCATGAAATCACTTCGCACGAGGACACTGGTTACCAAATAATAATATATAATTAATAAACTAATTGTATATAATTATTTAACATCCAATATTCAAATTTTAGATAATAAAATTTTTCATATTAATATCAAAGATTTTTCTAATGAAAGATAGAACACTCAATCGTGTAATTAAATTTTGTATACAAAAACCAACATCACCACATATATAGGTCATTTTTTGGAACTATGTGTTGTTTATAATATAAATTTGTATCAAACTATGCACTTTTAAAATGAAAAATAATATGCTTTTAATTATTATTTTATTAAGTGTTTATTGCTAATATATAGAACTAGGATATGTTGGTTTTAAATCCTATAAATATCTATGTGGCAAGTAAAAGCTAATTTATATTGCAAGTCATTTAATAAGAGTAATGAAAACATTGTAGTATGCAAATTGCGGCAAATCTAAATCGATTTCGATACTGCTGCTAGAAGCGGGATGTATGAATACTAATCATGTTGCGTAGGTAGCGAGTGTTATATCTTTGATTCGCCAAATCTTTGTTAATATCTTTTAAATTATATTATATTTTAGACATGTCAATAATATTTATTTATTAACATTTTGTAATTGAAAATAATAATATTTTAATTAATAATTATTTACATGGTATTTATTTTATTGGTATTGGTGTATTTTTGTATTATTATAAATTTATTAATTTATTTTCAATAATTTAATATTACTTTATTTATTTTGTAATCAGTAGTATCCAATACATATTTTTATGTACAAACATGTACATACAAATATTAAATATGTTTAATAATATGGAATATAATATATAAGATAAAAATATATAATTAATTGCAGGTGATGAATAATTACATTTAAGAAAAGTCTTTTTGGAGTCAAAACAAAAGTGATGTTGGAATATAATACAAATTTGATTGCTGCCGGTATTCAAGGCATACTAATTGAACATGTAGGATAGCAAACTTATGCAATGGTTTGTATTTTAAATTATATAAATTACCTATTTAATCAATTAAATTAATACAGAATGTTGTAAATTTATTTTAAGAATTTTTATAATCAAATTAAAGAGAAATTACTCTAAAGCTATGCCAGTTAAATCACTAAAGATCATGAAGATCCAGAATTCAATAATATTATAACTAAAATCCATGATGGTCAAGACATTATTAAAAAAGATCCTTTATTTAAACATGTTAGTAATGTAATTCATTATTAGTATTTATATAAAATAAAAGTTTATTTATATATTTGTTTTAAATATATGTATATTCATTATTTGTTATTAAAATATCATATTCAATTATATATCTAATCAAATGTATTATTCTATTTATTATTCTGTATTATTTCTTTATTAATTTTATTTAATATATATTCATTATTTTTTATTATAATAATATATAATCTTTATAGAATTGATTTAGGAAATTTATTATTAAAGCTTGATTTATCAAATAATATATTTTGATATATAAAAGTAATGATCAGGATTCTATTCTAGAAATCGACTATATGATAAAGTTTGTAACATTTATATATTATCGATTTCAAAATATCAAATTAATGATTAATATTTATAAAATTTTGCTTTGATTAAAAATTGTTCAATTTATTTAATATCTATTAAAAAATTCAAATTTATATACATATGATATTCAAATCGCCATATGACATATTCCATGTAACCTGTAACATTTAATTGTTGATATCCTATCTCATTTCTACACCAACTATTACCTACCTCACTTAATCTCCGTTCACAATCTATAAGCCTCCATTCCAGTAATTGCATGTATTTGTATTTGATTTTCGTATTTGATAAAAACTATATATATGAATTTAATTTATATTTTATGTATAAGTGTTATAAATTATAACTTATTATATCCCAAGCAACCAGTATATTGTTTACAGTTTTTTATCATATCGATTTTCTTTAGATATCAAATAAATTTTAATTAATAGATTTCAATTAATTATTATGCAATCTGGTATAGAGATAGGGATTATTATTTTATGATTTAATATTTAATGTGTTAATATTTGTATTTATATTTGATTCTTTAAGAAAAATGTGTATAATATATTAATTTAATTAACTCACTCTTCGGCTTTCCCAATCCACTCCTCGCTATCTACATTATACTTCTTCAATTTTATCCATGATAAATCTTGCTCCTACAGGATTTTATATACCTATTATTTTAATTATTTAAACAAATAATCTTCCCTTACCGTATACACCCACCTATCTACATTGCTTTAATTAACCTATAAATCTGATATATTCAATATATATCAATCACTAACCATGTAATATCTTTATATATATACCAAAGATTTTCCAAAGGAAAGATATAACACTTACGCGAAATCGTGTAATTCGAATTTGTATACAAAATACCCCAGTGCCACTTATAGCGGGTTACTTTTAGGAACTATGTGTTGTTTATACAATTTTAAAATGTTAAATAATATGCTTTAAATTAATATTTATATGATGAAAACTAAGTGTTCATTACTAACATATAACAAACAAATATGATATGTATGTTTTAAATTCTATAAGTATATATTTAGTAAGTAAAAGCTAATTTATATTGCATGTAATTTAATAGAACAATGAAAATATTGTTGTATGCAAATAGAGCCGAACATACATCTATTTCAGTGATTTCGATACTACTGCTAGCAGCGGCAGGGGATATTACTAAATTACGTTGCATGCATAGGGAGTGTTATATCTTTGCTTCGCAAAATTTTTGTATATACTCTATATTTTATTTTATTTACTTACAATTTCTACTACATACTTTATATATCTATTTAAAGTCTACAATTTCTATTACGTAATCCAATTTCATGTATTTTATTTTTAATATCAGTAAATTATAATAAATATAATTAATTTCATATTCAATGGATTATTTTTTATATTTATTTTTTAAATAACTTTTGCTCAAATACTTTAGTGAATATATTATATGAATTCAATTGAATTTAATTTATTTATTTGCTACAGTTATTGACTACACCGGCTACGTTATTGACTTTGAAATTATGTGGAGATTATTGTGTTTACAAGAAAGCAAAATATGAAGGTTCATATATTATATATATATATATATATTAAATCTGGGTATATAAATTTATAATATATAAAAATAATTATACAGGATTAAAATAAAGATTTTTTTATTGAACAAGTGCAAATATAGCCCCATATGTAGGGGCGATTTAGTCAGAATAATTATTTTGTATATCTCATTAACTACATATTGAATATTTTTTCTTTAAATTTCACAATAATAATAAATGAACAGTATAAATTATTATTTCTATATATATGTAGTAAATTAGTGATACATTTTTATTTTATTTGTTAATCATTATTTAAAATAAATATTTATAATAAGATTGTTAAATAATGATTACAAAAACTTTAATATTATAAGTGGATACATTTTGAAAAGATGTTATTTTACATGTAACTAATGAATAGTACCTTTAAACACATATCAATAAACATTTTCTATATAGTATTACTTATTGAAATATATAAGTTTATTAATTTAAATAAAATATATACATGTTGAAAATGAGAAAAATATGTATATTCCACAAATATTTAAAAGTAGCATTGTATAAAATATGGTCTTGTATAGTGTTACGAAATATTATTAAAAAATAAATTGAATCTGTATGCAGATTTAGTGAGAATTTAATACAAAATAAATAATTAATTGATCATCAAAACATTGTTAACCTGAAATGAAAATGGTTTTATATTAGTTTATTACACATAAAGTAAGAACACAGTTGTTTTCGAAACAAGATATATATAATATTAATTAATTAATAAATAATTATAATTGAAGAAAATCAGATTCACTTTATAAGTACGAATTGTGAAGATTTATGGAAATATAATTAAATTATATAATTAATTAAAAGAATTGATAGAATAGCTTCCATTATGGTACATCTGCACCTACATATATAAAATATTAATAGTTAATAGAATTTTATTTGTTTTATATATATGATATGTATGCTAAGTATATAATGAATATGCTTTACAATAATTTCTAGTAAATAGTAAAATTATTATTATTATTTATATTGAAAAATATACCTCCTGAGGGCATCGTAACCAGACCTTCTGCGTTGCATATAACAATCTAACCACTATACTACCAAACCAGTTTTATTAATTATATATAATTACTTATAGTAGTATTAGATTTGATTTAATTATAAATAGAATTAGAATATAATTATATTTCACAAATTTAATAAAGTATTGATAAATTATAGAATTATTCTAAGAATACAAAATAATAGTATGATTATTATTATATATATAGTATTATACTAAGTATATAATATGATAGTTATTAATTATATAATATAAATCGAAAATTATGATGAATAATAACAACTTATTTGAATTTTTTTAAATGCTCAAAATAACCCTACAAAAATATTTTGAAAGGCTTTTCAAAATAAGCTATGTTGAAAGTTGGCACATATTAACTGGTACAGGGGCTGGTTGCTCTGAGATTGGCCAGAGACAATCCCAACAAGGACAAACCTTATTTATAGATATTATTGGGTTACTCTGGGATTTACAAAATCATTTTGTAAACATATCTTATCCGAGATCAAGCTCAGCAATATTTCTATATTCCTAATCCTTATTTCATTTTTGAATGTTTAAAAATATTCAAAATATAATTATGTACCTAAGTTAAATATTACTTAATTATAATTCGATTATTAAAGGATGTACATAAGAATTCTATATAGCTTCGGAAAGCCCATTTAATTTCAAGTATAATCAATAGATAATTAAATGTCTATTATCATAATAGCAGCATAATAATTATGCTTATATTAATTTGTCATGCTCTTATAAGTCTATTAAGCAATTAATAGCAGCATAATAATTGCATAATAGACTTTTAATAGCACCATAATTATTATAATAGCATGACAAATTATCATAATAGCAGCATAATAATTATGCTTATATTAATTTTTCATGCTCTTATAAGTCTATTATGCAATTAATAGCAGCATAATAATTGCATAATAGACTTTTAATAGCACCATCATTATTATAATAGCATGACAAATGAATAGCAGCATAATATAATATTATTAAATATTTAATATTATATTATTTAATAAATATACATTTACAACACAATGTAAACATTCGAGGCTATTATATATATGCTATTATGATAATAATTATCACATAATTAAATTATTATGAGGCTATAATTGTTTCCTGGGTTAATTAATTATACTATCATATAGTTTATAATATAAGTACAATTATATAATCAATTCAATATCGAAATAATATTTGTTGAATATTTTATATAATTATAATAGTTTTAAACTAAGTTTATATAATTATAATAATTATAATAAGTATTACTTAAAGTAAATATTAATACAATTTATGTTATTCAGTTGCATACTATTAATTATAATATTACAATTATACAGGATATCTATATAGTTTCTAGATATAATAAATACTATTTGTATGATATGATAACAAAATAAGTACAATTTTATATGAAAAATAATTCTATTCTAATTATATTTATAATTAAACCAAAACTAATACTACTATTAGTAATTATACATAATTAATAGTATAGTGGTTAGATTGCTGTATGCAATGCAGAAGGTCTGGCTACGATGCCCTCAGGTGGTATATTTTTTATTTTATAATATATATTTTTTTAATATAAATAATAATACTATTTAACCTATTTACTATTTACCCTATTTACACTATTTAGGCTATTTACTAGACATTATTTTAAAGTCTTTTACAAGAAAAAGCATATTCATTATATAATTAGCATACTTATCATATATAAAACAAAACATAAAACAAATAAAATTCCATTCAATATTAATATTATTATTTAATATTTTATTATCATATCTATTAAAAATATTATATATTATGAAATATATTTAACTAGAAATTATTTCGAAACACTAAGTGTGTTCATTATTATATTTTATATTATGTATAAATATATATATATATATAGTATAGGATTATATAGGACCCATATTTCATATTTTAATATTTGATCCTATGTATTATAAATATAATAAGGACACCTATTTGTTATCCTAAGTACCATCAATTTGTCCAAGTTTTATACAAATATATTTTGAGAGCTACTCGAATGTCCGACGCGAATAAAATTAGCTAAAAATTCCCAGAACAACCCATCCTCTATCTAACCTAGGCTATTTTTTTTGCTGTAATATATGTATTTTTGTCCAGAACAACCCGATTTACTGAGAATTATCCAGAGATTGTCTCTGGATAGTGATAGGAAATATTTTATTTCCATAGTAACCGGCTCCTGATTATTAAGTATAATAAATCCATTAGTTTATACACAATATTATATTTGAAAGAAGGAGAGGATAATAATGCTGAGATTTATTGTGAACAATAGCCATGTCGAAATATGTGACATTATATATATATATATAATAATTAGGGATGTGTATAAGATGTACAGATAATTCTGTATCGGACTGTGTCACAGTCTATAGGCTACAATAATAAGTTTGGCGAATATAAATTCCTATTAAATAATAGCTTGGTATCTATATTTAGAGCGCTAACATTATATATATATATATCTTTGGTAGGAATACATATGTGTAGAAGGCACATGGATATATATATATAAATATATAGATTATAATAATAAGTAGTTATATATATATATGTAAGCATATAACACCCCCTTTATACATTTATATCTACAAGTCAATAATAAAAGTGGGGATCGTACATTATTGTTAGATCAACGCAGCGCTACGGTTGACGAGGTTTGATTATCTAGATCAGGACCGGGTGTCAACGGACTAGTTGTGAGTGCGATATCCCTGGGATGAGAATGTAATGACACACTACGGAGAGGAATAACTACATCTGAACCGAGTATCGGTGGAGTAGAGGGTAGGGCAAGAGGTATTGAGTGATTATCTGATGCATCTCGGTGTGTTGGTACTACCTCCTGACAGGGCGTCGACGGGGAAGTAAGGCGGATATCTCATAGATTTCTCCCGAAGGTAGAACAATCCATACTGCGGATGTTGTAACTCCGAAGTTTCATAGCTGGCTTCCATGTCTTTGATATGTGGTCACGCTGGTGAATGTTTGTGAGGAGTGTTATGTTGGACAGGTACAATGAGTCTTGTTTTTTACTAGTGTCGTGTGGTTGACATATTGGATGATAATTTATTCTCATTCGACAAGTCTACGGGGTAGGTGCTAGGTAAAGGGTTTGCTAACTTGTGGCTGTAGAGTAGTTCGGTGGGGCTTTGTGTCGATAATTACTGGTTTAGATCATAGTAGAAGTTTCGACATCTGGAAGTTCTCAGAGATCTTCAAGCTCTGCATGGTTCCTCGGCTAGGCCGTTACTTAGGAAGTGGTATGCCTGCTTGTCCTGTGGTTGAATCCCCATTCGGATGCAAATATTCGGAACGCTTGTGACGAATATAGTCCTCCGTTGTCGCTAAGTAACCTATCTAGGATACCATGTTTTAGATGATCTACAATGGTTGCGCTGGTGCACTCATAGTGTATATGAATGGGAATTGAGTATAAAAATCAAATATAATGAGGTACGTGATATTGTTATAGTGGACAAAATGTATACTTAGGTATTGCCATGAGTGCGTCAGTGTGTCATATGGCAATAGAGGTTACTTATACAGAAGAAAGTAAGGCTTGAAGGGTTTCGTCTCCCGTTTCTAATTTTAAATATTCTATCTTCTGTGTCCCAAACGTCAATGGCTTATCTGGACATCAAGGTCTATGTGTTCACTGGCATCTGTAGGTGAAAATCTATCCGTAGCTCTATTCCTGGCTTTAAAAATATTAGCGTGAAATCTTACTGCTGCACTCGTAGTAGCATTTTTTGGACTTGGGTTGGTGCTGTGAAGAAATATTTCTGGGTGATTATCAGGGATGGGGTCAAATACGTATTTATATTTTGATTTGAATAATTATTCAGTGATGTATTTGTATTTGAGTGTCGTATTTCGTGTATTTGATCAAATATAGTTTCAAATACACTTTTAAAAATATTTTAATTTAATAATTTAATAGAATGTAGAATTTAAACAATTAATTTATGAATGTAAAAAAATTAACAAAATATTTACCATTTATATTAAAGAATACATTTATTAAATAATACAAATAATATAATAGAACAATAATTTTATGAATACTATATAAATATTAATATTAATATTCTATATAGAATATGTATGTGTTATAAATTATAACTTATAATATCCCAAGCAATCAGTCTATTGTTTACAGTTTTTTATTTTATTGATTTTCTTTAGGAATTAAATATATTAAAATAGATTTCAATTAATTATTATGCAATCTGGTATAGAGATAGGAATTATTATTTTATGATTTAATATTTGTATTTTATATTTATATTAGATTCTCTCTCTAGAACTCATATATTATTTATCCATTCATTACTCTAATTCTACGTCTTCTCCTTAATATTTAAAAATTATACCACCTATCTACATTGCTTTAATTAACCTATTAATATCATATATCCAATACATATCAATCACTAACTATGCAATGTCTATATATATATATAATCTAGGGATAAGGATTATTATTTTATATAAAATATAATCATATGATTTAAAATATGATTAAATCAAATGATTTAATATTTAATGTGTTAATATTTGTATTTTGTATTTGTATTTGATATATATTTGTATAAAAATGTAATAAATATTTGTATTTGTATTTGTATTTGATAAAGTGTATTTGACCCCAACCCTGGTGATCATCTGCACTTGTGGTCAGACTTAATAATGTGAAACCATTCGATTCCGAATATTACGGCTTACATTTATTTTTCGATATATACATAACGAGTCTCAGCGGGGCTGAATATCTTAGATGTGAAGGTGATGGGGATTTCGTCTTGTTGGATGGATGTAGGAGGATGGCGTCAAAGTAATTGTATGAAGCGTCTACTTGAATTGTTATCTTTTTCTTTGTCGCATAATATGATAGAGTAGTATATGTATTCTTCCATGTTATTGAATATATTAGGTATTAGACATATTTTTTAAGAAGTTAACATAGAAGTATCGTAAGGTGTGACAGGTCTTTATTAAAGGGCCACATGTAGTTCGCGATAACTATGAATTATAATTCATAGGTATCGCGTAATAATTATGATAATGATAATTATCAATGGCTTGCGGAGAATCTTGTGAGGTTATCTGTTGAATTAACTTCTCACACTTGGGGTCGGTATGTACGCCATCATTGTTGAAGAGGAGATCATTAGTCATATATATATATATATATATATATATGCATGGATATTTGTGTATACATATAATATATTATATAAAATTATTATATATATATATAAATTGTTGTTATGTATTAATCACTGTCTAAGTTGTGTAATACTAATATATTACACTGTTAAGTTGTGTGTATATATGGGAGTAAAATGTCAAGGCTTATTTACGTTAATTGGTTAGACTTATTCTTCAAGAGATTATATATAGCGAACCACCGCAGATGTCTGAGCGTGGGGCAGTAATGCGAGACGGCAGAAACGTACATTGTACGTGCGTCGTGATAACAGGCACTAGGCGTATATGCGCTGATATTACGTAGATGTACAATATCGACGCATATATATAAATAAAATATATAACATCCCCTCTTCTCCCTATTGGTTATCGAAGAGGGGTTGGGGTCATTCCCTCTTCTCACGTATGGAAGAAGGATATCATGTTGGAGGTGGCCATGGGGATGGCAATACATGCATTGTGTATGGTGCTGTATGGCATCACGGATGGTGGGAGTGATGATGAGGGGGTCACGGATATTGTGGGTGAGATCGAGAGGGTCACGGGTGACGTTGATAACATATCGGGTATTATGTGTGATGTCGGATGCGTCACAGATGTCGTGGGTGACAGCGGGGGCGTAGCGAATATGTACCTGATATAGTGGGCAAGGGCGAAAGCGTACCGGATGTCGTGGGTAGTGGCTGGGGCGTCACGGAGGTCATGAGTGACGGCGAGGGTGTACAGGATATCATACCGGATGTAGTGGGCAATGGCGAGGACGTAAATAAAATGTTAAACAACATTTTCAGCTCGTCTAGCCGATCTTCATTGTGCCAATCGAAGGAAGGAGTTGGTGTAGGGTTCATGATTGTTTATAGTCATTGGGCGTGGGGGTAGATGTTTCCTAACGTGCTCTCACTTGTTGACGTGGCAGGATGATATTCATTGGACGTGAGGTTGGACGCTTATTGATGTTACGTCAAGGCTTATGTACGTTTATTGGTTATACTTATTCTTCAAGTGATTATACATAGCGGCGGTCAGCTATATATACACAGCCGTCTGCGCGTGGGGGGGGGGGGGGGGGTCATGCGAGATGGTAGGAATGTACGTGCATTATGATACCAGGCACTATGCGTATATTCGCTGATATCACGTAGATGTACAATATCGTCGCATATAAATAAATACAATATATAACAATAAGTACAAGGCATTACCTGTTAATATTTAATACATTCAATAATATAATAATCTAAAAATGTTGTTAATATATATGTTATTACATATAAAGGTTAATATATATATAGGATGATACGGATGGTAGGTAAAAATTAAATGGCAACATTACGTGGCGCTATTATTTATATTATATATTATAACAGCACAAGGCGTGCTTGTTAAAAAAACGGAAGAATAAAACTAAACAAAATAAATCAAACAACCCACAAATATCAATACGCAAATAGGATGTTACTCGTATGTGTAAATATCATATATATATATTAATACGAATGGTTTATAAATATATTTTTCAAAAGGAATTATTCCATATATACATGTTTCTCATAAAGATTTTATTTTCAGTTTTAGTGGTACATTATACGCTCTTAGAGCGTATAATGAATTAGATTGACATACACCTTGGCCACATTTGTGACATTTGATATTTATAGTTATTTAATGTTTGCCTAACGTCCGTATTCCCATGTATATAATATATATATAGTGGAAGTATATAGTAGTAATTATATTAAAAATGTAAATAAATATAAGGTTGTATACAAATTAAAAAAAAGTATGACAATTTTGTATATCTTATTTAATAAGTTATTATATATTATAAATTATAATTTATAATATAATATATATTATATAATATACCTGGTACTAGGTTAAATATCGTGATTTTTTTAATACTCTATGATATAGTCTATTATAGGAATTATCTTAAAGCAGGCCGCCGATTGTTATTATAATAATGTCAGAGTTCATTATAATGCAGCTAAAAAATACAGAAAAATAAAACAAAACCAAATAAATTAAACAACCCCAAAATAAAAATTGAACTCTAACAATATAATAATAATAATCGGCGGCCTTCTTTGATATTAACGTATCAGACTATATGATAGACTATATCACTGATAGAGTCTATGTCCGTAACATGTTTATTCGAATTATTTAAATTACACGAGTATTCTTATAATATTATATTAATTATATAATGACATGAATACTATATATTTATGTAATTACTAATTCGTATAATGAAGTATGTGGGCTTTTAGTGTGTTGATTATTTTTAAACTATATTTTGACTATAATCATTATAATATAATAATGATTATAATAATTATAATAATCCTATTATGCAATGTTATATTTAATTAGTATATTGAATATAACTATCCATATAAAGTTTACAATAACAACTAATAGTATGTGTACTATTATAAACTACTATTGGTAAAACCCAATTCAATTAAATTAATTATTAATAGAATATTTAAAAATGTTACCTGGTAAAATTTAAAATCTTACATTTTTTTTCTTACACGATAAATTACTTAATAAATTACTTAATACACATGATTATGAATGTATATAATTATATATTTAATTCACAATTACAAATTATTCTATTAATTTAAATAGTAAGTATATATTTAACAATCTTAATATATATTTTAAAATTATTAAATTTTAAATATTAAATTGATAAAAATACTTGTATTACCTTAGTATTTATAAATATTTATATTTTAATACACATGATTATGGATATATATAATTATATATTGAATACACAATTAAACATTATTCTATTTAAATGTTAAGTATATATTTAATAATAATCTTAATATATATTTTAAGATTATTAAATTTTAAATATTAAATTTTAAATTAATAAAAATACTTGTATTACCTTAGTATTTATGAATCATTCCATTTATTATTTCAAAATATAATAAAAATAAATAATAAATTAATTAAAATGTATATTTTTTATTAATATAATATTTTATTTTTTTATTTTATATATATGATCCATATGTAATATAAAGTCTAAATCCATCAATTCCCTATAGACATATATCCAACAATACTACGTATTTCATTGAAAATGGTGTGTCTACTAAACAGTTATTTTTATGGATCCAATATATATAGAGTGAAAATTCAATCATTATTTAAACTTACCCATTCTATTGATTTTTAAATTATTAATAAATAATATACAACTTTATTTCCTATATATTAATTATATAATTTTATTATAAGTCAAATTTATACCAAAAGTGATACATTATTGCCCTAAACTATTTGGTGGACACGAAATTGTCCTCCAAATAATCATGTCTACCAAATGATTAATATTATGCAAGAAATGTCAACCAAATCTGGTATGTTCATATATATATATATATATATATACATATATTAATGCAGTAATAAGATATATGTATATATATATATTATAATATTTTAGTCCAGTAATAAGATATATATATATATATATATATATATATATATATATATATATATTATAATTAATGGGTCCAGTAATACGATATGTGCGATGGTAGTGTCCCCATTAAAGTATTGGCGTACTTAGTGTATATTACATGTAATATACACTGCAGTGTGTTAAACAGCGATACGTGTAGTATTATCAACATACGCTATACCTTGATAAAGTATACGTTATATCTATTCAGCGATTATTTTATGTGGTTTATATGCGGTTAAATAAACTTGTTCTGGATTAATCTGGTAGGTTATTAATATATATAAAATACACAATACCAACTTTGAACCATAAAAGAAAAGTTGTTAATAAAATAATAATGTGATGTCCTAGCGATGGACATTTTAGTGATCTTATTACATCGAACATCGAACACATATTTGTGAGAATTCGTAAAACTAACTAACAGTTAGTTATATGTATACCATCATACTTAATATTTAACATATATATATATATATATATATATATATATATATATATATATATATCTACAAATTACATTTTGTAAATACTTAAACATTAATATTATGATTTCTTTAACAATTTTTAATAAATTAAGAGGAGTTAAACAAATACACGAATTGCTTACATATAAACGTATCTACTATATATACAAATTACTTTCATTAACTAAAAGTCAGAGAAAAACTTTTCATATAGGATATAAATTAACAAAAATTCAAACACATTTAAATAGGCTACATTTGGTACAAAAGAATTATCAAACTACATACACGTCACACGATTATATAGACTAACTCAAATACTATAATAAATCACAATCCGTTAACTAGTTGTCTTAACAATAACATGCTAAATAACGTATGTTATCGTTAGAAAATATGTATACATTATTCTTTCGATTATATATTTCGACTATATATTTTCTTAAATAAATTTTAATTTATTAATGATAATTATCAATCAATACATTCTAACAAATAGCGGAGAATTACACACTATCGAAACATCGCCATTTAGGAATAGGCGCTTTCCACCGGCGAGCGTAGGTCCCGCTATCTATGACAGCCCACCTACTATGTTACTGAATATATTGTACCACACATGCTATATCCACCTTAACACTGCAATGTAACACGGTATTTCTTAAGTATGATTAAGCGTTTGATACGTTACACCACCATTTCATTATACAACAATGTGATAACGTATATATATATATATATATATATATATATATATATATATATATATATATATATATTGTTTTTATTTATTTTTATTGTTGTGGAGTCATCTCATATTTTCCAATAACTTAGATGAAGTTTTCACTTATAACCATATGGATCTAATGGTCCTCGAATTTCCACGCTCTCGTGTTAAGGCATCCATGTTTTTAACGTATATAAATTGTATATAGTGTATACACAATTATATAAGATCACTTCTAAATATTATTTTAATATAATTCATTGTATCGGTCCGGGAGGGGTTTGAACCCGAGTCCTATATGATACTACATGTATATCTGATGCCATAGCCAACTAAGTTACACATATAGTTATTATATATATATACACTTGGATAAGATATTTCTTAATAATCAGGACATATTATATAATTATTAGGTAGTAAAATCAGTAGTAATATCATAGTTTATGATTCATAGATATATCTTCTGAAAAATATTCTAGACTAAATAATGTTATTATTTAATTGTATACTTATAAGTTGTATAAATTGTATACTTATATATATATATATATATATATATATATATTGCAACTAATTTATTATTATTAAATATATATTAAACTAATTATTAAATATAAAAAATAAACAATTATATTTCCCCATAATATAGATAGATGCTAATATTCATTAAAAGTCAACTACATATTTATGATAAGTAATGAGTACACATATTAGTATAACCAAAGACATACTATTACTTCTATATATATATATATATATATATATATATATATATATATATATATTAATGTACATATATGTATGTATATGTATATATACACCAGTTTTTTTGAGGTTGTACATTAAGGGATATGGTACTTTTTTTTTAAGTCAGTTGCTTCATGGTGTATTTAATAGATATGGTGCTTACATTAAGTAACTAATTTAGTTTTTTTTGTTTTTATGCAATATTACGAAATCGATACCTTTTTAAAAAAACGTATAAATAGGATATACATTATGAATTATGAAAATAATTAATCTCAAATGATTCGCATTAAGAGTGATGAAATATAATTTTTCCATTATGGATATTATTAAAACTTCATATGCGGGTACCTATGGGTAATTATATCATAATACATTTTTAATTTTTTAATTTATAACTTTTATATTTTGGTTTATAACCCACCAATCTGGTGTCAAAAATGTACATGGGAAAATATAAGGAAATTAGCATTAAATTACATACATGTGTATTTTCCATAGAAATAATTAAGATACATAAATTATATTATTATAACGACTGTAATATATGTAGTTTATATGAATTGTATCATTAGATAATTTTTTTTAAATATTATAGGATTTTTTTTACTAATTATTTATATAATTATTGAAAATATTTTTTTTATTTAAAATTAACTCAAGTCATCTTAACCTAAGTTATAAAAATTGAAGTATTTTATTTATGAAAAAAAAATAAGCTTACTATATATTAGCTTACTAATTGAGATTAATTTTGATTATGTAAAAAAAAAAAATGTGGTGAAATTTGGTTTTTTTAAATAAATATATCTATATACACTTATAATTAAACATGTTTTTATCATATTTATTACATTTTTAAACAATAATAATATTTAAAAAAAAATTAGGTTACCTTAATATTTGTTGTTCACAGAAAAATTCACAGAAATGAAAAAAAAAATAGAAAAATAATTTTTTTAAATAATCTAATGATATATTTCACATAAACTACATATATTATATACAACCTCAAAATATAATACCTGCACCTTTATTATTTCTATGGAAAATACACATTTATGTAATTTAATGCTAATTTCCATATCTTTTCCCTTAATATTTTTGAACCCATTCCGATTTTTAAATTAACATCCAAATTAAAAAAAGTAAAAGAGTATTATGATATACATACCCATAGGTACCGATTATGATGTAGCAACAATATCCATGATGAACACCTATGCTATCATCATTCGTATTGTACATGCATTATATACGTCATAAGTTAACGTAAGTGATTCTCGATATGAGTTACCTCATTACGTAATACGATATGTCAATCACTTGTACGTTAATCTCATGATCGCTCTACTAGATTACATAATCGCTAACCGTAAGCTTTCCCGGAGAAATGAGCGTATTTATTTTTGGTAATCGGATGCCATAACAAGACGAAGAAATCGTCATCCTCTTTTTCCTCTACTTTCTCCTGCTGAATTGGCTCCTGTTTTTCATTCTGAATCTGATCTTCCTTCTCTTTCTTAAACCCCTCCTCTTCCTTTTTATTCTGAATCTGCTCCTGCTTCTCTTGCTGAATATCGTCCTCATTCTTATGATGAATCTGCTCCGACTTCTCCTCATTCTCCTTCTGAATCATCTCCTCGTACTTCTGCTTAAGCTCTTCCTCTTCCTTCTGAATGTTGTCCTCCTTCTCATTCTGAACCATCTCCTCCTCCTCCTCCTGATGGAGAAGATCCTCATTTTTCTGCTGAAGTTGCTCGTTTTCCTGCTGAATAAGCTCCTTCTTGTGCCAAACCTGTTCCTCATTATTCTGATGAATCTGATCCTCCTTCTCCCGCTCAAGTTCATCATTCTCTCGATGAAGCCCCGCCTTCAATTGCCCAATCTCCTCATTCATTCGTTTAAGCTCCTCCTCCTCCAGACGAAGCTCCTCCTCCTCCAGCTCCTGTTGAATAGGCTCCTCTTCGTCCGAAGCGACTAAAGTTTCGAGTTCAACTTGTGTAGGAGTGTGTTTACGTGTAGGAGACATGTGCTTGATTACGAATAGTACGAATAACACGAACACTATTGTCGTAATTACGAATCGGGACCGACTTCTGTGAAATAAGGTTGAAGTAAGGTTTCGTACATGTATAATGAATAGGGTTATTAATTATTGTTACGAACTAGTATTTGTAATATATCTATAACTTATATAAACACGTACACATATACACAAAACATACATATAAGAGTGAATATGTATTATGCACATTTTATTAAAATAGTATTTCGTTTGAATTTCTATTTACAAATCGTGTTGGATAAATATGAATCTGAATTTAGATATTAATGAAAGTAAAGGAAATGATAACAATAGGTTGAGAATAATTATTTGTAAATTATATAAAATTGAGATTACACAATTATTTAGATTAATATACTTAATATATAAGTAATTTAATATATAAAAAATTCGAATTAAATGTATATTATAATCATATATTTATAACGACTATTTAAATATTGTTGATATCAATTGACAAATTATTAATGATATCCCTGAGTTATATTGTAATCAATACATTTAATTAATTATATTATCAATGTAATCATATTGCACAAATGGTTAACAAATTACATTGCAGTTTTATATAAACAGCTGTCAACCCAATTATAATGTTTATGATTATAATTCTGGTCAAAAATTATCATTGACCATTAGTCAAACAATTTTGTTAATGATTAATTGATCTTATATCTAAGAGGATATATAATCGTAAATATAATATAGTATAAGGTTAAAATAGTTGCTAAATATAACATAGTATCATTGATATAAGTAAAGAATAATACCAAATTATAAAATATAATATACACGTTTTATTGTTATCGTAAAACCGATAATTTTGCTAAGCAAAGATATGTTACTTGTATCTATTTACATGAAACACATTTTAATGCTGAAAAGTTTGAAATATAGTTGGAAATGATATCGTTTTAAATAATTTAAATAGGGAATTGTAAAAATAAAATAAAATTATACTTTAGAATGTTACACATATGTATAATTTTACATTGAAAATTGATCTATTGATTTATTATACTTATAGAATATGGCTGAATATTTTAAGAAAAATGTTTCTAATTATAAATCAATGTTATATTTCTAAAAAAACATTATAAATTAAATATTAATTATATTCAAAAATGTACACAACTTTTCATTTATATTTGTAATATATTTTTCAAATTGACATATAAACAAATATAAACTAAAAATATAATTAAAGTAAATAGTTATCAGTACAGGTGTCGTAATTATTCATTAATTTCATAAATTATTTAGGGTGCTATATCTTTCCTGCTTACAATCTTTGGTAACACTAAGCTGTAGTACACTATGAAATTTATGAATAAGGTAACACATGTGTTATTATTGATGAATCACCACATCTGTTGTAAACAAATATTAAGATATATATATTAGTATTATAAATTGGTGATCTTAAAATAACTGGTGAAGATTTTAAATATAATTTCGAAATATAATGATATTTCGAACATGTACGTTTCATAGAAAAGTTTAGTATTTCGAAATAATGTGATATTTCGTATGAGAATATAATATGTTTCAAAACGATTGTTATTCTTAGGCACGGTTAGCGGATACATTTATAAACTTAATTCAATTATGTCAATCATTTTACAACTATTATAATTTATACCAATAAAATACATTTCCATAGACATTATTACATTTAATCTGATAAAATATGATATATTTAAATATTTAACAATTTTGTATATACATCATGGTAAGAAATTCAGTGTTTTAAATATTTATTGTTGAGAGAAGTTGATAACTAAACAGGAATAGTAATACCGGAGTTTGGTTGAGGAGCTAATAAGATGGAGAGGAAGTTGGGAGATGTATGTTACCCGTACTATATCATACAGAATATAGACAATGCTTATATCATGTCTATATAATGTCTATTATATATGTACCTCTGCTGTAATTCTAGTACCTGATTTAAACAATTGTTTATTAATTATGAACCAAAGGTTAAATACGTGAAATATTTGATGATACTGGGTGGAATGCTATATATATTTATATATATACGTGTATACACGAGTGGCGCGGGGTATCGTATTCACATGTTATAGAGTGTTGAGACATAGCATATATTACTATTTGAGTTGTACGTGTGCATGGCTGGCTAATTTGTCGAGGACATATGATTCATTAGTTCGAATAAAGTTGCATAGGCGATAATCATAGAGAAATAGGTTGTTGTTTTGTAACATTACAAGTTGAATGATGTACAGATTACCATTATAGGCGATATTATTATGAGTTCCTTCGGACGAACTTTATTGTTAGTAAACTACGCCATAACTAATGTAGTGAATTACATTATAGGGTATGGTTGGCAGTATCACCAGTAAAGGTTACGTTATTATCAAATGTAATCATTGAAGGGAGTTGAATAAATAATAACAATGATAACATTATTATCTTACAATGATTTCAGAATTAGGATTGTTTTGATCAGAAGATATTGGAGTCTTGTCAGAGAATATATCACAGCACCATGCGAGTGGAAAGTTATATATAATTTGATAAAGATTAAATAGGCCTTTGTATCGTTAATGAGGACAGATAATATTCATGTTCATATTAATATAAAGAATATTCATGTACATATATGTACATATAGACAATATATTTTCCTTCTACTTTAGAAAATATAGATCACTCTATTCTACTAATTCTCAACTGTTCTATATCAAAACTATTTTTCTAGTTTTTTAATTGTGTTTAGTTCATTCATGTATATAGTACTTATTATTTATTTTAGATATTTATTTATAAATAATTAAATGATGATATCAATTGTATGGCAAGTTCATACAATTTGTATTATATGTTATTCATGATAGCCTACTCTATGTAAACAGGAAGTCAAAGAATATGTCTTTTAATGAAGGGTAAATGTCTTGATATGCTTATATTTTTACAATTACCCGGGTGTAAAGCCTAAATCTGATTACAATATATATATATATATATATATATATATATATATATATATATATATATATACAATATATATTAAATACATATTATATTTGATCTATTATATATTATATATAAAATATATTATCGAAATAAAATTGTTAATAATATTTGGTTAGATTGTTTAAAAGGAATACTATTGGAAATATAAGGGGAGCATATAATTTTATGAAATGCATGACTGGAATAGGAGGATAATATAGTTCATATTATATATATATACATATATATATATATATATATATATATATATATATATATATATATATATATACTATAATATATGTATATAATAAGAAAATTATAATCGATCAATGTTATATTATATAGTACTTACATGTTTGCCATTAGTAGATAATTAAGTGCCAAACTAACAGCGAATAATCAAATATATAATTAATAAACTGGTAAATAAAAATGCATGTGAGTAAACAGTTTATGTATTAGAAAGACGACACATTACATTGCATATATAGCTACAAAGTGGCCACTTGTTCATTCGTAATTATTAATAAGTGTTTATATATATACATATATGTATATATATATATATATATATATATATATATATATATATATATACACACATACATATATTAATTGCACGCTACTCGAATTCACGTAATTTGATAATATTAATAATATATTACTTATTTCAATCCAGAAATGTACTTTAGTACGTAAATGTTTACATTTACATTGTAATTTGATATACATTTATAATGTATATATATACATATGTATATTATATAATGAATGAATTAAATCAGTGTATAGACAAACTATAATGATGACAAAGTACACCTTATTGCTTCGATACCTCCTAGATATATGTGCAGGCCATATATTACCATACTCATTCATAAAAATAATAAATAATAAAATAATACTTCAATTTAATTTTTATAAAATTAAAATTAAAATAAATGATAATGTAAAAAAAGTATGGATATAAGAAAATATATAAATAAGAAAAAATACATTTTGTATAAAAGATTAAAATTAATTTGAAAAAAAAGTATACATTTACAAAATTTAATTAGCAACAATGGTGTATCGAACCCTGGAAGAATATAAGTGATGACAAATGATACGTAGTCATGAGGACTAGGCATACCCTGTGCACACAGTTGATGGGACATTAACAATAACAAGTCAGTCAATCTAGAGTGAGACGTACAATAGCGCATTCAAAATAGTCCATGTATTCGTATACATAGGGGAAAGTAACCTAATACGGACACTTTAACAATAAATGGTCTTAACATTGTATGAGTCATTATTTGTATTCAAAAATTACAATATATTAATATTTTATGATTATAGATATTATTGTGATTTTAAAATGTTGTTTAATCTTTCAATTCCATAGATAACGGGGGTCCCCCGTCGGGGTGTCCGTATTCGGTGCCCATGTCCGAATACGGACACCATGTGTTATAATACGGACACCCTATATACAACTAGATAAACTATATATTATTGATGAATCAATCAGATAAATTACAATTAAATTATTTATAATTAATTTTATGAATAATTTAATATAATTTAATTAGTTAATAATTTATTTATTTTTATTATTTTTTAATTAATAATACAATTTAATATCTAAATAATAGAAATTTTAGATTTAGCTTTATTGGTGATATTAATATTATAACGCACGCGATTTTTATGAAAATCAGAATAGTTCATACACTGCGCGCTGATTGGTTATATGGTGTACGTATTAAGACATCTAGAGTGTCCTTATTAGGAACTTATATGACATCTAGATATATGCTATTAACTTAATGAATATTTGATAACAAATATAGAAATTAAATATAACATTTTTAGAATGCTTTATTTTTTAATAATAT
Organism: Osedax fenrisi; assembly: GCA_964019155.1. Taxonomy (NCBI): domain Eukaryota; kingdom Metazoa; phylum Annelida; class Polychaeta; order Sabellida; family Siboglinidae; genus Osedax; species Osedax fenrisi. The sequence continues at coordinate 32,547,747 of OZ025242.1, forward strand.
AGTGTTTTTAAATATTTATATCGATACATTTGTATATTCTTGAGAAGGTTTTTAGTAAATATTTTAAAACGTAATAAAAAAATCAGTTTTTTGGATATATCAGTAATATTTTGTATTATTAAAAAATATAAAATACTTTTTAGACTATATATATTATTATGAATATTTTATTCAATACACATTTTTTTGTAGGATTTATGGTTTCTGAGATACCGAGAGTGTCCGTATTCGGGCACTGTCCTTATTCGGTTACTTTCCCCTATATGAGAAAATATGTATTTAATGCATGCATAATAAATTTTAAAAGTAAAATAAAAAATAAAAATAAATTTTGAGAATGAAAACTATAAATAAACAAATTTTATATGTACATTTTATAAATAATACTGTTTTTTTTTGTAAAAATAAGAAAAATTATAATACTGTTTTTATATAATTTTATATTTTAATACTGTTTATAATACATTTTGTTCAGTTGTTATCAGGTCGTATAGTATGTAAAGTTCGGTTAACGGATTTGGATAAGTCAGTAGTATGTTGGGAGAAGTTTAGATTTTCGTCAATTATTATTCCAAGATAGCGTATGGAGAATATTTTATATTGTGATTATTTATGTGGATGGGTTGTATATATGGTAGGGTTTGTGATGTATTTATCAACATAGCAGTGGTTTTGTGGCTATTTAGTGATAGTGAGTTTGTTTTAAGCCAGTATCGTACATCTGCAAGGCAGTCATTTAGTGTTGATATGTTTGTGGCTGGGTCAGGTAAATTATAGTAAATTTGTATGTCGTCAGTGTATGTATGGAATTCAATTTCGGGATGTTTATCATAGACAGTATGTACGCCACAATATTAACCTAATATATTGCATCGGCTCCTCATGCCAAATCAAGTAGGCTAAGATGCAACATAGATCTAATAGAGGAGATAGGCGCCAACTAGATTATAATTCATACTCTAATAACAATAATACAATCATACCGGATCAGCCGAGGCCCGGATAAACAACGACCGTTTTGCCCATAGATAATATCCAGGATGGAAACGATAAATCGACTAATAGATAATCAATAAGACTATCAAAATAAGTACTACAATTGTAACTTGGAATTTAAGAACACTAAATAGAACTAGAAAATATGAGCTGACAAATGAACTAAGCAGATACAAATGGAATATTTTAGGTATTGCAGAAACTAGATTGGTTGGATTTAGAGAACTAACGACGAATGAAGGGCATAACATACATTATAGTGGACGAGAAAAACATCAAGAAGGTGTCGGATTTATAGTATGAAAGGAATTGATAAACGCAGTACTAAACTATACTACCATATCCAGCCGAGTAATTTCAATACGTTTGAAAGCAAGTACAATTAACATCACTATAATACAAATATACGCACCTATATCTACATATAATGATAAAGAAATTGAGCAATTCTATGAAACTGTTGATAATACTAAACACGAATCACATAACAAATTTATATTAATTGTGCACGTCGATTTCAATGCAAACATTGGAAGTGGTGCAAATAAGGAATAGGCTGAATGCGCTTGGCGATTTGGTATAGGAGTAATAAATGATAGAGCCAGAGATTACTAGAATTTGCTTGCAAATACAGATTCGTAGAGGCGAATACATTATTTCCACATAAAAAGTCAAGGTGTACCACATGGCACTCTCCTAATGGTGAAGTACACAACCAAATATATTATATCTTAACGCCACAACGTTTTAAATCTAGTATCATTCGCACCAGCACAATAACATATCCAGTTGCAGACATCAATAGTGACCATGACCTTGTACTATATAACATAACATTCAAACTAAAGGTGTATAGAAAACCAAAGACCACACGAATACGATTCGATGTCAAAAATGGAAAGACTGCAGATAATTATAAATACGAATTGGGAAAACAACTTAAAGAGTTAGATATTCATAAATATAACCTTACCACATCTTATAAGAAAATTTAAGACATAAATATTGACTCGGCGATAAGAACTATAGGAAAATATAGAAAGAAAAAACAAACATGGATCACTAACGATATACATGATCTTTGCGATGAAAGACGATCTCTTAATTAAGAGATCGCTTTACAGCAGCTACAAATAATAATAATATAGAACTTATTAGCAAATATAGAAAAATTCAATAATCAGATACGCAAAGATATGAATACAGCAAAAGATCAGAGGATACAGATGTAATGTAAAACAATAAATGAAGACATGAAATATTGACGACATAACAGAGGAGCATACGAAACTCTCAAAAGCCTCACAAAAACGCCAGAAAGAAGTACTTCGATAATAGAAGATAAGAACGGACAGCCGTTAGCGGAAGAATACTCTATTTTAAAGCGATGGACAGAATATTGTCAGAAACTTTATAACTATCCTATCAAACCTGATCACAGCGTTATAAACAGTCAGATCATAGAGAATGTAGATGACATACCAATTTTAAAATCAGAAGTTGAAAATGCTATACAAAAGAAAAAATAAGGTATATCTCCTGGCATTGATAATATAACCTGTGAGTTACTAAAATATGGCGGAGACACAATCATTTATGTTTTCACAGGAGTATGTCAAATATTATGGTCTAACAAAGAATGGCTAAAGCAATGCACATAGTCCCTAATAGTACCACTTCCAAAAATCTCAGAAAGTGTAAGAATTATAGAACTCTGAGCCTAATATGCCACTCAAGCAACATTATATTAAAAATTATATTGAATAGATTAACCTCGCAAACTGAAGAATTACTTTCGGAAGAACAAGTTGGTTTTAGGAAAGGAAGAAGATTCACTGAGCATATATTCAATTGTGGAAATCTAATTGAAAAACACTTGGATAGCCAAAAGGACTTATATCATAATTTCATAGACTTTAAAAAAGCTTTTGAAAGAGTCTGGCATGATGTACTTTGGTCTAGTCGCAACAAATATAGCATCGACTCTAATATAACTTTAATGATAAAGTCATTATATTAAAATTCCACAAGCGAAATGCTGTTCAATAGTATCCAATGTCAGATATTCAAGACAACTGTTGGTGTGATACAGGGGTGTGTACTATCTCATGTGCTCTTCAATTTATTTCTTGAAGAGATTATGAGATAGTACTTTGAGATCATATTTCTACAATATCAATTTGTGGCCGAAATCTATATAATCTCAGATTAGCCGATAACATAGACTTGATAGCTGGATTAAACGATGAACTTCAAACACTATCCATCAAGCTGTCAAATAGTGTTAGCTGGTATGGAACACAAATTATTGCAGGAAAGAGAAATATAATGATCAACATGAACAACAGAAATCTTCACTCCAACATCCACTTATATGGAGAAAAGCTAGAAGAAGTAGAACAGTTTAAATATCTTAAAAAGATGGCTCAAGCGAAACTGAGATTAAAATAAGATTATCTCAAGCTACATCGACTATGGTAAGGCTAACTATAATCTGGAATAGCAAAGATATATGTTTCAAGCTCAAATATAATATCTATCGCTCTCTAGTAATGTCTATTCTAACTTATGGTTGCGAATCTTGGACTATATGTGCCCTTTCAATAGAAAAAAAAACAAGATTTCGAAAACAAATCTCACAGAAAACTTATTGGAATAACATACAGATAAGTTAAATTGGTACATATGAACCAATATTAAAATCCATCCGTCGAAGGAACTAAAATGGTACAGTCATGCAAATAAACATGACAACCTCAGCAAAAAAATCCTCCAAGGTATGGTTGAGGGTAATCGCAAAAGAAAATGGATTGATGATATCAAAGAATGGAGCAAGATGATTAAGTCTGACTTAATGGTGAATCCACACGACCGCATCGAATGGCGATGGCATTATATAATAGCCAGCTCATTGATTTTCCCTACGATTCGCGAATCAAGGGAATAATGTAAAGTAAGTATATATATATTATATTTTGTATCTTATATTTTTGTTGGAAAATATGTTTTTAGAATTTGATTATTATTATTATTTTTAAACTATAAAGCAGAATAATTCTATGTATATATTTTATATATAAACTATAGTCAAATTAAAATAAAATGTATACTATGAGAAACTAAACATATTTTAATACACGTAGGTAGTGTACAATAATTATTCTGAGTAAAATTAATTTGAAAACCTATAATTAGGGTTAATTACTATTAGGTATCTCTATAAAATATAGTTTGTCTGTAACTTATAATAAATGAAATCATTTTAACATATTAATACATATTAACACATTCCAGCTATGCGGTATCCCCTTAAATATCTCAAGATATTTATAGATAAAATTTATATAAATGCTATTAATACAAAAATTAAAATACTAATGTTTACGTAATTTATAGTTTTTAATGTAATGCCGGGGCATATCATAGTATAACAATATTATTAGTAACAACATGCATATCATTAGTGCTATCATTAGTATTATATTTATATAAATATATATATATATATATATATATATATATTCATATTCACTTCCTGTTTACATTTCTATAAACATAACAATATTTTTCAATTTACTTTATCTCAAATCATCCTTATCAAGATAAGTTTATTGTATATTTAATTTAATATTCTATATGCATGAATATATAATACATTCATTTATATAGTTATTATAAATTTATCAATTGTTATAATAACTATATTATCACTTTTAATATAGTATTTATTGAAATCATTGAACCGTGACTATTTTTCTTGTTTACATTTCTTATTTATCATTAATGTATTTTTCAATTTATATTATATATCTATAATCAATTCATATATAAACATAGTATTGTCTGTCATTATGCCTATTACTAATCAAGCATTATATGATAAAATTACTGTACTAGAAAATATTATAAATAAATTATCTGACATAATTAGTTATCAATCTAAGAATATCGAATCTTTAAAAGACGAAAATAGTATTATTATTCAAAAAGTTATCAATCTAGACAATAAAATAGATAACAATAGTATTATACAGGCTGTAAAAATAGATTCAATAGCTCCCAAAATTAACAATAAACTAATCAATAATAATATATTATTAACTACTGATATTGAAGATACTATTGATTATTCTATAAAATCAACTTATTTAAACTTCTTGAAAGAGAAACTTGATATAACAATTGAAGAAGAGAATATAATTAAAATCAAAAAACTAAAATATAAAAGTGATAATAATAAACCATTAAAATATAATAAATTTGTAATAAGTTTAAATAACAGTAAAATCAAATCATCAATATTAAAAAATAAAAATCAATTAAAAGATACGAACATATATATTCAAGAATTCTTAGATACTAGTACTAATAATATATTCTTTAATACACGTAAATTAAGATCAGAGAATAAAATTATTAATACCTGGATATATAACAATAATATTTTTATAGAAACTAATGATAATAAAAGAATACAAATTATAAATCAATTACATTTAGAAAATATTATTGACAATATTAGTTTATAATTTGTATTTATATATTTTTAAAATTTTTTATTTTTATTTTTACCTATAACTAAAGATATCCTATGACTAATGATACATATAATATAATATTAATATAATAATAATATTAAATTTTCATTTTAATCCATATATTTTACATTTATATACTTTTTTATATTTTGACTATTTATATACTAATTATATTTTACTTGAATTTTATAATGACAAACAATGTTAATTGTGTTTCCGACTTTAATGCTAATGAATTTATATATAATGCTTATAATAAAAATAGTGATAATTTCTATAACAATAATAAATATAGTATTCCTATGTATCATGAATTTATGAATAATCCTAAAATTGATTGTAAATACATTGATTTAAATTCTATAAATATTGATTTTTGTGAAGGTATTTCTATTATACATATAAATGCACGAAGTTTAGTAAAGAATTTCGATGATATAATATTATTATTAGATTCTTGTACTTTTAAATTTAACATTATTGTTATAACTGAAACATGGTTACATGATTTCAATAAAGACTTATATAACATTGACACATATAATTGTACACATGTAATTCGACAAAATAAATCTATAAAAAATCTAAATATAGGAGGTGGTGTTTCTATATATATACAAGAACATTTAAATTTCAACACATTAGATAATTTAAATTATTCAATGCCAGATTTTGTAGACATAGTTAGTATATCAATGCTTATAAATAATAAACAAACTATAATTAGTGGGATATATAAATCTCCTAATTCTGATATTAAACGTTTTAGTGATTTTATTTATAATAATTTTAGTGATTTTTCAGTCAAAGGTGATTTATTTTTAGTTGGTGATTTTAATGTTAATATTTTAATTAAAAATAGTAATAATGATTATTTCATTGATACCATTTTCAGTATGGGTTGTTTTCCACTAGTAACTAAGCCGACCAGATATGGTAATAGTATTAATTCACTAATTGATAACATTTATTGTAATATAACATATAAACCAGTAAGTAATGGAATTGTATTTAGTGATATCAGTGATCACCTACCAATTTTTGTAATATTTGATATTTCAAATAAAAGTAATACAAAACATAATACATATAAATATATCAGAAAACTAAATGGTCATACAATACATAAATTTAAATGTAGTATTAATGCTTTTGATTGGAAATATATCTATTCTGATATGGACTTAGAATTATTATATGATAAGTTAATTAATGATTTAGTAGAATTATTTAATTTAAATTGTCCTATTATAAAAGTTAAAGAAAAAAATAAAAATAATAAACCATGGTTATACAATAGTCTGATTAAATGTATAAATAAAAAAAACAAAATGTATAAAAAAATGATTAAAAATAAATCATTTACAAAAATAAATTATTATAAAAAATATAAAAACATACTTACATCATTATTACGCTTATCTGAAAAATTATATTATTCAAATAAAATAAATAATAATAAAAATATATTAAGTATACATGGTCAATTATTAATAATTTAATTAATCCTAATTTAGGTAAAAAAGGTAATAATTCTAATTCTCCGAATGCTAATGAATTTAACACATTCTTTAGTAATATAGGTATTAACTTATCTGAAAAAATATCTGCACCATCTCTTGATAATGATATTTATAAAACTATGCAAGGAAATAATAAAAATTCATTATTTTTTACACAAATTTCAATTTATGAAATTTTGAATGAGGTACGAAATTCTAAAAGTAAATCTAGTACAGATGTTACTGATTTTAGTATGTTTATCATTAAGGAAATTATTTTAGAAATAAGTCCTTTATTAAAACACGTATTCAATAGGTCACTAGCTGAAGGTATTTTCCCTAATGTTTTAAAAAAAGCTAAAGTTATTCCAATTTTTAAATCTGGAGACAAATCATTAGCTGAGAATTATAGACCAATATCCTTACTGCCACAAATTTCAAAAATATTTGAGAAACTAATTAAAAGCAGGATTTCAAATTTTTTAAATAAATTTAATATATTAAATGATAATCAATATGGTTTCAGAAAGAATGTATCTACAGCTGATGCATTGTCTGATGTATTAGAATCAGTTAATACAAATTTAGAAAATTTAGAGAACTGTGCTATTGTTTCAATAGATTTACGCAAAGCCTTTGATACGCTGGATCATGATATTTTAATCAATAAGCTTTATATTTATGGTATCAGAGGTATAGCGCTAAAATTAATAAAATCGTATTTATCAGATCGTATTCAATTTGTTAGATATAATAATACTGACTCTTATTATAATTATATAAAATGTGGTGTACCACAGGGATCTGTACTCGGTCCGTTATTATTTATTTTATATATTAATGACCTTCCGAATATATCAGATACTTTTAAATCAGTTTTATTTGCAGATGATACAACTTTAATTTTTTCAAATACGTCTATTTTAGAATTAAAAAACAATATTCAATTTAATATTAACAAACTATATGATTGGTTGAATGTAAATAAATTGTCACTCAATATTAGTAAGACGAATGTATTATTATTTAATATAAGAAATAAAAATATTAATATTAATATGGATTTGAATATTAATAACATTAAAGTTAAACAAGTCAGTGAAATAAAGTTCTTAGGTGTTATTATAGATTGTAAATTGAATTGGAAATTGCAACTCAATTATGTTTCAAGTAAACTTTCTAGAACAATTGCAATTTTACACAAAGTTAAAAATAAATTAATTATGAAATCTTTAATTTTATTATATAATGCTTTATTTTTATCACATCTTAATTATTGTTCAAATATTTGGGGGAATACCTTCAAATCCAGTTTAAAAAATATTTTCATTTTACAAAAAAGAGCAATAAAATGTATTTGTAATACTCATTCTATGTATACAAATTTCTATACTATTTCTAATTCTCTTAAATTTGACGATATTGTAAAAATGAATAGTATAAAATTTATGTTTCGAGCTAGGAATAATATTTTACCTAAGAATTTACAATTATTATATAAAGCTAAATCTTATAATGGAAATCTGTTTCATAGAATAAAAGTACGAACTGACCGAAAAGCATTTTGTTTATCGAATACTGGTCCAATGCTGTGGAACAGATTACCACAAAAAATAAGAAATATTACGAAATTGAATAATTTTAAAACAATTTTTAAATCATTTATGATATCGTCTTATTAATTTTAATTTTATATTTTTATAATCTATTTTTAATTATTGTATTATGTGATATATTAATTTATTTGCTAACTTATATTATCAGTATTTATTTTATATATTTTATTTTTATAGTTTTATAGCTTTTATAGCTTTTAGTTATAGTTTTTTTTAATATATTTTTATAATTTGTTATACAATTTTAATATTTGTGTTTTATTGGTTTATATTTTTGTAGGTACATATTATTTAATTATTTATTTTAAATATGTGATGAGAATGATTGTGGGGTTTTTTGCAATTTTATTTTATTTTTATTTTTATTTTTGTATTAAGTTTTTAATTGTACATATTTGTTATTACTTATTTTTAATTACTTACATATTAAATTTTATTTAAATTTTATTTAACATTCAGTATTATTTTCTATTCAGGAAGTCAATTTTTTGTTTTAAATATTAAATATAAGATATTCACGAGTACTTTGTATTGATTATTTATGTTGCCGGTAATGGTTCGTGTCGGGGATGAGGATGCAATTGTTGTGTGGGGGCAATTGTTGCCAGTGCTCTTACTCTTGGGGAAAGTGAGTTCCTTAAGGCATTGGATATAGAAACCCCAAATCCTCCAAGTTGATACACCTTTATCGACTTTCATTGGCAATCGATATAAAGTATTCTAGGTAGATTTTTTTATGACTATTTTTTTACTGATATCCTGGATAGAAATTTATATTATAATCTAATATTTTATTTAATATTATTTTAATTTTATACATAATTTTTCTCCCCACAATCACATTGGGTGAACGACTTGATAAGCTCTGCTTTTTCGTTCATCCAGGCTAATGCCCAAACTCTGATTATTATTATTATTATTATATATATATATATATATATATATATGTATATGTAACATCATTTAAAATATACATAATTTAATAAATTAAAAGACAATAAGAAAATATGTTAACAACGTGATAAACAATAATACATTCATTAATTAATAAATCAAATATATTATAATTAATTAAAATGATTATCATTAAATATATAACTAGCTTAATTTCTAAGATGATCTTGTTGATCTTCTACTCGAGCATCAGTATTTGACAACTCCCGCCAGATATCTCTATCTAGCATGCTGTTTCTTATCTATTGCTTCTCTAAGAGACCAGTGTTTTTCTTAGCGTATCCACATAATTTAAACGCCGGAGACTTCTGTTAGCTTTCCTTATGTATGTTCCCATAGAATGAGCGGATGTGCTGATAGTTCAGGATGCCGTATACAATGGCCATTTTCATCCTTCTGGATTTAATTTTGGATGAACAAGAGGTAATTTACTATACACCTTTTTGTTAGTGAAGTGTTCCTGCCAAGATACATTTAGGGTTTTACGAATCATTCGCGTGTATGTTCCATTAAGTGATTTCTGATGTTGAACGTTCAGTGTCCATGACTCAGACATGACATAGATTAGTACACTTTCTACAATTGCTACAAAGAGTTTTCTTTTAAGTGGTAAGTTTATCTTAGACTTCCATATAATGTGCATGCTATGTAGTGCGTTCCATGATAGAGCCGTTTCACTGTAATGTCCTTTTCTGACGAGATTATCTAAGAACAAAGGTATTTAAAGTATTTTTCGACTTGTAACGTTTAACCATCAGCTATTTTAATACTATTTATTCAAGTGTGTTAAAGGCCATTACTTTAGTATTTTTAGTATTCAGATACGCCATCTGGTGAGTATACTTTCGCTCTAGTATTAGCATAGCTCCCATTTATTGGATTAACAAGCCTATCAGGTATTCAATATGATCTAAGTACTTTTGCCATCTTACCTCTATTTATGGAATTAAATGCCTTATTGAAGTCAATAAAAGTTAAGACAGATGGTAAATTTTTATTCGTAATTCCCTCCAGTAATCTTCTTATTGCTAGTATCTGGCCGAACGTTAATCTCTTCTATCTGACTCCATTATGATTGGGTCTAAGTAAGGGATATAATACTTGACGTATTCGCTTGAGTACCATACAATTATAAGTGTTGGCCATTACAGAAGTGATACTAATTCCACGGTAGTTATCAGTTTTTGTGAGATCTTCCGATTTAGGTACTGGGACTATGTTAGAAAGTTCCATAGGTCAGGCTATTCACTATTTATATAAGACTTGTTAATGATATCACGCACAATGTCATTAATTGGAACATATTTAAGTACTTCTGGATTTTTACCATATTCCCAGCTCTTTTCCCACATTTTATTGATCTTTTCGCTTTCTTATATTTATCAAGTGTAAATATGTCGTATTTTATATGCAAGTTTTCAAAAATTGGGGGTATTACTTCATTTTCATCTGTCACTTCAGTTGAGTTCCCGATAAGTTTTCTGAATTATTCATACTATATAATAACTCTATCCTCTGAATTATTGTCATTTAACTGTAATGATTGGGTGCCTTTCCTGCTGGATATGTCTTTGATCATGTTCCAACTTTCTAGATAATTCATACCAGATAAGCTTGCTCAATCACAACAACTTTCTTTTACAATTCTTCGTCATGAATTACCTTATACATTTGGAACATCTCTATAATCTTTTTCTTGTATATAGTATGATGTATTTGACATTTATCTTACCAAGTTCTTTATGTGCGGGAGTCATAGCTTATCGATCATTGGTAATTCGTGGGTCTTGAGAATTCAATTTAATTTTAAGTTTCGGGTGTCATCTTATTGCTGTCACATTAATTGTTTTTACCACCGTTCATACCTTTCGGACATTATTTCTTCATCTAGTCGTTGAATGTTAAACTTATTCCTTACTTCAACCGCATAATATTCCTGTAGATTGTCTTGGTCCCTTAGATAGCTCAAAACATACCATGGGTTTACGCTGCACAGTCTGCAATGTTGATCGGAGACTTAGTATCACATTCGCTACTAATATGCTGTGGTCTGATTCCAAAGATATGAAAGTGTTATAGGCTTCGCAGTTTCTTATGAATTTCCATTTATTTCTCATCAGTATATAGTCAAGTTAGTGTTTCATCATGTGTGGTGACATCCAGGTCCACAACTTTTCTATTTTCATTTGAAATTGTGAGTTAGCTGCTAATAGTTGGTATCCTTCCATCATTTGTTGAGCCAACTTCCATTATTGTTGTTAATGTGTTGTAAGTGTATTGTACACCTTCTTATCACAGACTTGCATTCGTGTCGCTTAATATGATCAAGAAATTATGATATGGTACTTGTTCAATAGATGTTAGAAGTTGCTTATAGAAAATATTCTTGACTATTTCATCTTCGTATTTACGGTTCATGTGTCATAATAGTAGTTAATACAGGATTATCTTGAAAGTTAGCTATCATTTTCTATTCGAAACTCGTTTTATGTTTATTTGACTTTTACTTGACTATTTGCTAATGATGATACCCACAAAACAATGTGCTGCTTCTACTTGATTTCTCCATACTGATACGGTGTATAGATTGAATCCAGTGTCAAAATCGTACCTGTTAATTTCTTGTTCCATATCTGCTGATTATACTTTTATTTATTCTTGTATAATGCATATAGATATATTACATGTTCGATATCATCTCTTCTGTTTTCTGTAGTATCTTGTCAACTTCTATAACAACCAGTGTTTGTACATTGAAATATACTATTTTTAGATTTTAGGACTCCCGCAGCTGGAAGTCTAGTATTTGTTGTTGGTGTTGTATTAATATGTTTGCTATTCATTGCTAATGAGTGCAGGTGCACCCTATCGAGGGTCGCAACTCCTCTCGTCAGGTTTATGGTGAGTTTTCTTTCTCATTCATCCGAGATCATTTCTGATCTTTTCACGTAACCCTGACCATGTGGTTAACAGGTACTATGCTTTGCCAAAGGGCAACCTGGATTATTGTCCGGCACCGCTTATTGATTATTCGCAGCAAACCATTATATTTAATGGCCATTCCCCTATCCGCAACCTAGGGAGCCGGTTGATTGGAGTTGTACTCACCATATCAATTGTCGGATATAGTTGAAGAAATGTGGGCTAGAATTCTACATAAACCAAGTTCTCCACCAAATGTCCATAATATTATATTAAATATTCCACTAAATATATAAAATATATAATTAAAAGTTATATAATTTCTATAAAAAACATTCAATATCGAATAATAAATTAATTTTTATAATAATTAATGAAAATAAAATCCGTAATATTACTATATACTATATATTAATTAAACTAAATATGTAAAACTAAAATAATAAAATAAGTATAACAAATAAAATATACATATAAATATAGTATTTAAGTACAACCTTCTTACTAAGTAGGCATATTCCTATTTAGTATATACTATATACACACAAATAATAATATACATAATAATCAACATTCATAACTATATTTACATAGTATATTTCAATAGTATTATTGAACTCATACTTCAGTATAATTACATAATAACATTATAATGCATACTTAATGTATTGATCGTATCATTTTATATATATATATATATATATATATATATATATCTCAATCAATATCATAACTAATACCTAATATAAATATAATATATATTATAATATATTATAATATTATAAATCTATTAGATACAAATTAAAACCTAATATACATCTATATATATATATATATATATTGAAATCAATGAATAACGTCTATTGTTAAATAGTTCATATTATATTGATTTAAATGCATTTACACGCATGCGTGTTTATTTATCATTGTGATAGATATCGAATTTGATGAATTGACGTAACGCAATATTTGGTTAGAATACGTCGAATAATATATGTCAATCAAAGTTAAATATTCATTGAAGCAGAATGATCGAAATATAGGTTTCGGAATCACTACAATAAAGACAGCGCACTTATAGTGAACATGAAAACGCGCGAACGTGTAACGTATACACGCGCGCACAGTTCGCTGTTATACGCATGCGTTATCTGCGCATGTTTACTAGCCATAGTGGTCAGATCTGCTCCGGACACAGGGCATACCGGCTCACTCTCTTACGTGCATAGAGTGTCGTTGTTCGAGCAGCATAACCAGCTCAGAGAGGAACAACCGGCGACTTCTATGATGATAATGGTACGTTTCACGCGATAATATCACCTTGACGCATGCGTATTGAAGGCATGCCTTTTCATATATATATATATATATATATATATATATATATATATTCACATAATAATACTATTTGACAATATTATAGAATATATATTAACCTGATATATTAATGTTATTTATTGATTTACTGATTGCATATGTTATATACTACATAGCATGTAGTAATGTTGAATAATACTAATAATTAATAATACTAATATAACAATGGATCAAGACATAACATTTTAATAAACCTGCGAAATTCTCGAACTGGCGATAATAATATAATAATAAATGTTATATATCTTGTTAAAAATATAGTAAATCATATATATATATATATATATATATATATATATATATATATATATATATATAAACACAACTCCCGTTTACGATTTTAGATATCGAGTTCCTGAGATATCGAATTATTTTAACTATATTTTAATATGTACAAAACCAAACTAGAATTTGTGAAAAATATGTGTAAGCGAAAGTTAACTAAATTGTTACATTATATATATATATATATATAAAGAAAGTTAAGGTGGTAGTGGAGTTTTAATATTCATACCCATGATACCAATAGTTATTTTTCATAGTTTGTCGATACCCTAACTATATAAATTATTTTTATTAATTCTAGCAATTCAATTATTGCTAATATTTAATATAATTGCAGGCCTACACTAAATAGACCATTATATGTTCTAATAGGATCTATCACGGTTTATTACTATGTGACATTGGTTATCTTCTACCTATACTTGTAATGTTTGATCATTTGAAATTAATTAGTTATTCACATATTAATATTAGTTATAGTTTTCGATCAAAATCTCATTAACATTCTTTAATTATTTATTGTGTGTAAACTTCTGACAATATTTCAAGATGCGAAGAGAGAATTTTCAGTATAATTAATGTTTATTGATACATCGAATTTCTTAAATAATGATGTATTATTTTCAGCTTGTTTCGCAAGAACAATTTGTATAAATTATGATGATTATTGCAATAATAAATATATTCTAATAACAAAATTTATACTAGTATATAATTTGACCATGGCATGTTTATTATATAGATAGGTTAACAAATATTAACACAATTAACATATTTATCAAATATTTTTATATTAATTTATCAACTATTTTTATATATTCTATATAAGTAAGAGTAATCACAATAGTACTATAGTGATTAGTATAGTCAAGCCTATAGGAATTGTAGGAAAAGGCTGTATCAAGCCTTTAGGAATAGGCAGTATACTGCTGGTAAGCCCCAATAGAATGCGTAGGGATACTAAGATACACTCATTAAGTTAACATTGTACATAGCTAAGTTTTAATATTACTATCAAATTATATTAATAGTATGCATACGTGCATTAACAATTATATTTATATTGACATGATGCATGATTGTTAGAAACATTAGATAAAATATTGTATTATATATAATAATTAATACATAATAATTAATATATAATATGTAATATGTGATTAATATGTAATACTATATTATTAAACTATAGTTTATTTTAATAATTATTAAATCAACTAATCGACTATGACTTCTTGTATTGATTATATTTAAGATAATAGGTACATGATATAATCATTGTCATATTAATTATTATTGATTACAAATTTAATTATTATAAATTATTAGTATTATTAAATGTATTGTTTATTTTTCTAAATTTTCAAATTATATTATTTTCGAAAAACTTTAATTAGTTTTGATATATTACTAATGTTACTAATGTTACTATGATAAACTATATTTAACCTGTATATTATTGTATATAAATTTATATATATTGGTTATAATACAAGTTATAATATCGGATAGGTATTCTGAAGTTAAATTCTTGAATGGAACGCAATGTACATCTGCATGCGACTCATATCTACTGGTTAGTACATGTGCACTCAAGGCAATATTACTGCATGTGGTATACTATTTCAGTATTATTATTATATCATTAATGTATATATATATATATATATATATATATATATATATATATACACAATATACTATGTACACTGTTACAAATTAGGTTACAGATAGTGCCTTTTTAGGGTGTAAGTAATGTCCCCATAGCCGTAATTAGGGTACAATTTGAATAAATACGATCAGTATCCTAAAAATGATCAAACTATTCCCTAAAGAATATTAGATGGTTGTACCCTAATTATATGATACCGTGTACCATAATGCAATTGTATGATATGTACCGTAATTGAATTGCATGATATATAAATTTAATAGACAATTACCCTAATATTTAACATATATGTACACTAATAAATATGTATATTGTACCCTTGTGAGTTTAAAAGTCGTGTACCCTATTTAGGGTACATGGTAAATGTTGGTGATATTTTACCGATATGACCCTATAAATTGAATTCGCTGTAGCCTAATTTTTAAAAGTGTATGTTATATATTAGATATGGAATATTACCTAACTTTAATAATTTAAATAATATATTTAAATTATCTCTCATATATTTATTTATTTATCATACACTTACAATATACAATGTACAATGTATAATATACACTATATAATGTACACTATATAATGTACACTATACACTTTGTTTGTGCATATATATATATATATATATATATATATATATATATATTATTTTAAATAAACATTTATTATATCTATATATAGAGTCAACTCTCGCTAACTCAGACTCTATAGGACTGACGTAATACGTCGGAGTTAGTGGGATTTCTGAGTCAGCGGGAGTTAACTGTATATATTTTTCATTGATTTAAAATGTATAATATATCTGTACGTATTTGATTATATATTTATATTGTTAGTTTTAATCTTTCGATTTCAAAAATATATATTCTTTTAATAATATATATAATATTAATTTACATGTATATATATATACTAAGCGGTCGGGGCCCGGCTTCGCCCGTGATCGCGCGTAACGTTCACTTGTTGATGTAATGTACTTGGGAATTTTTATTAATATGTTTATATAGTTTCAATCGGACAGTAATGCATCTAAAAAAAACCACCAAAAATTAAAACTTAACCCAACCTAACCACAACAGTGAAAATATACTTTTATATGCTCACTCGGGAAGTAATGCAGCTAAAAAAACCTCCACAAATTAAAACTTAACCCAACCTAACCACAACCGTGACAATATACTTGTATAGGTTCACTCGAGAAGTAATGCAGCTAAAAAAAACTCCACAAATTAAAACTTAACCCAACCTAACCCCAACAGTGAAAATATAATTGTATAGGCTCACATGGGAAGTAATGCAGCTAAAAAAAAACCTCACACAATTAAAACTTAACCCAACCTAACCACAACAGTGAAAATATACTTTTATATGCTCACTCGGGAAGTAATGCAGCTAAAAAAACCTCCACAAATTAAAACTTAGCCCAACATAACCACAACAGTGAAAATATACTTTTATAAGCTCATTCGGGAAGTAATGCAGCTAAAAAAACTTCCACAAATTTAAACTTAACCCAACCTAACCACAACAGTGAAAATATACTTTTATAAGCTCACTCGGGAAGTAATGCAGCTAAAAAAACCTCCAAAAATTAAAACTTAACCCAACCTAACCACAACCGTGAAAAGCTACTTGTATAGTCAAACTCAGGTAGTAATGCAGCTAAAAAAAACCTTCAAAAATTTAAACTTAACCCAACCTAACCACAACTGTAAAAATAACAATATAAATAAATATGCTTTTATAGGCTCTTTCGGGAATTAATGCAGCTAAAAAAAACCTACACAAATTAAAACTTAACCCAACCTAACCACAACCGTGATAATATAATTGTATAGGCTCAGTTGAGAAGTAATTCAGCTAAAAAAACCTCACAAATTAAAATTAACC
The DNA here is from genome assembly GCA_964019155.1 of Osedax fenrisi. Taxonomy (NCBI): domain Eukaryota; kingdom Metazoa; phylum Annelida; class Polychaeta; order Sabellida; family Siboglinidae; genus Osedax; species Osedax fenrisi. The sequence goes on from OZ025242.1 coordinate 32,565,496, forward strand.
CAAACTAACCACAACAGTGCAAATATACTTAGTCTCTATCGGGAAGTAATGTAGCTAAAAAAACCTACACAATTAAAATTTAACCTAACCTAAACACAACCGTGACAATATACTTTTATAGGATCACTTGGAGTGTAATGCAGCTAAAAACCTTCAAAAATTTAAACTTAACCCAACCTAACCACAACCGTGGAAATATACTTTTATAGGCTCATTCGGGAAGTAATGCAGCTAAAAAAACCTCCACAAATTAAAAAAATTAGCTAAAAAAATCACCAATATTAAAACTTAATCCAATCTAACCACAACTGTGAATATAACTATATAAATAAATATATTTATATAGGTTCAATTGGGTAGTAATGTAGCTAAAAAAAACCTACACAAATTAAAACTTAACACAACCTAACCACAACTGTGAAAATAACAATATAAATAAATATGCTTTTATAGGCTCACTCGGGAAGTAATGCAGCTAAAAAAAACCTCCCCAAATTAAAACTTAACCCAACCTAACCACAACAGTGAACATATACTTTTATAGGCTCACTCTGGAAGTAATGCAGCTAAAAAAACCTACCAAAATTAAAACTTAACCCAACCTAACCACAACATTGAAAATATACTTTTATAGGCTCACTCGGGAAGTAATGCAGCTAAAAAAACCTACCAAAATTAAAACTTAACCCAACCTAACCACAACCGTGAAAAGCTACTTGTATAGTCAAACTCAGGTAGTAATGCAGCTAAAAAATACCTACAAAAATTAAAACTTAACCCAACCTAACCACAACTGTGAAAATAACAATATAAATAAATATGCTTTTATAGGTTCACTCAGGAAGTAATGCAGCTAAAAAAAATCTACCAAAATTAAAACTTAACCCAACCTAACCACAACATTGAAAATATACTTTTATAGGCTCACTCGGGAAGTGATGCAGCTAAAAAAAACCTACCAAAATTAAAATTAACCCAACCTAACCATAACTGAAAATAACAATATAAATAAATATGCTTTTATAGGGATCACTCGGAAAGTAATGCAGCTAAAAAAACCACCAATATTAAAACTTAATCCAACAGTGAAAGTATACTTTTATAGGCAAACTCATGTAGTAATGCAGCTAAAAAATACCTACAAAAATGTAAACTTAACCCAACCTAACCACAACTGTGAAAATAACAATATAAATAAATATGATTTTATAGGCTCACTCGAGAAGTAATGCAGCTAAAAAAAACCTCCAACAATTTAAAATCAACCCAACCTAACCACAACTGTAAAAATAACAATATAAATAAATATGCTTTATAGGCTCACTCGGCAAGTAATGCAGCTAAAAAAAACCTCAAAAAATTAAAACTTAACCCAACCTTACCACAACCGTGACAATATACTTTTATAGGCTCACTTGAGAAGTAATGCAGCTAAAAAAAACCTCCAAAATTAAAACTTAACCCAACCTAACCACAACATTGAAAATATACCTTTATAGGCTCACTCGGGAAGTAATGCAGCTAAAAAAAACCTACCAAAATTAAAATTAACCCAACCTAACCATAACTGTGAAAATAACAATATAAATAAATATGCTTTTATAGGCTCACTCGGGAAGTAATGCAGCTAAAAAAACCTACACAAATTAAAACTTAATCCAACCTAACCACAACTGTGCAAATATGCTGTTATAGGCTCACTCGGGAAGTAATGAAGCTTAAAAAACCACCAAAAATTTAAACTTAACCCAACCTAACCACAACTGTGAAAATAACAATATAAATAAATATACTTTTATAGGCTCACTCGGGAAGTAATGCAGCTAAAAAAAACCTCCAAAAATTTAAACTTAACCCAATCTTACCACAACTGTGAAAATAACAATATAAATAAATATACTTTTATAGGCTCACTCGAGAAGTAATGTAGCTAAAAAAAACCTACACAAATTAAAACTTATCCCAACCTAACCACAACCGTGAAAAGCTACTTTTATAGGCTCACTCGGGAAGTAGTGCAGCTAAAAAAACCTACCAAAATTAAAACTTAACCCAACCTAACCACAACCGTGAAAAGCTACTTGTATAGGCAAACTCTGGAAGTAATGCAGCTAAAAAAAACCTACCAAAATTAAAATTAGCCCAACCTAACCATAACTGTGAAAATAACAATATAAATAAATATGCTTTTATAGGTTCACTCGGGAAGTGATGCAACTAAAAAAAACCTACCAAAATTAAAACTTAACCCAACCTAACCACAACAGTGAAAATATACTTGTATAGGCTCACATGGGAAGTAATGCAACTAAAAAAAACCTTCAAAAATTAAAACTTAACCCAACCTAACCACAACCGTGACAATATACTTTTATAGGCTCACTCGGGAAGTAATGCAGCTAAAAAAACCTACACAAATTAAAACTTAATCCAACCTAACCACAACTGTTAAAATAACAATATAAATTAATATGCTTTTATAGGATCACTCGGGAAGTAATGTAGCTAAAAAAACCTACCAAAATTAAAACTTAACCCATCCTAACCTTAACTGTGAAAATAACAATATAAATAAATATGCAGTTATAGTCTCACTCGGGAAGTAATGTAGCTAAAAAAAACTTACCAATATTAAAATTAACCCAACCTAATCACAACATTGAAAATAACTAACACTCACAATATCAATGAACACAAACACACACATATCACTATACTTTTAAAGGTGCAATCGGTATGTAATACATATATAATTATAGAATAGATTTTAGAAAAAATATTTTTTTATAAATCTATATTTTTTTTCTTTGACCATATATGATGACATTTGGCGAAATATTAAAACAGAAATGGAAACCCTATTATTCATATTTTCATGATTTTTCTCATTTTATTACATGTATTTTCGTACTCCTAATCTGATGAATCCATAATTTATACGAAAATATGACCGGAAGTCGGTCAAATAGAATACTCTAAAATCATGTATTTTTCACTATTTCAGCCGTAGCTCGAAGAATATTAAACATAATAAGTCCCAATTTATAAAATTATATTCTATTTTAATTATCTATTTAATAAAGTTAAAATTATTGAAATCGAATAATTATTGTAGATTTTGATTTTTCACATCACCGTATCGTATCACATATGTTTAATAATTTATTTTTACATGGCGTAGATAGGAAATAATTAATATTAACTCGATTTTACATAGTCTTGAATTTCACCTCAATAATACGGGTAAATAAATTACGATGCAACAATTTGTATTTAGATATTCAAACCGGAAGTACGATTTCGTAAATCTACGTAATGTATTCTAAATTAAAGAAACTCATTTTTACGAAATTATTTACCATCAAATTCTCCTAGATAAAGTTTGTTATTAAAAATTTGCGTCGAATTTAAATTTTTCGATTACGTAAATCGACTAAAAAATGACACTATTTAACGATTATTGGTATCACGTGAATACATATTCAAAAAAGTAAATCATCTATTAAAACCCCGCTGCCCCACTTTATCACCCGACGTTTTCCTTACGGAAAACGGATCTCGCGTTCGCGAGATCCTAATACTTACACACACAGACACACACACAGACAACTTCGCTCTTATAGTATAGACTAGGCGGTCGGGGCCCGGCTTCGCCCGTGATCGCGCGTAACGTTCACTTGATGATGTAATGTACTCGGGAGGTGATGTAATGTACTCGGGAAGTGATTCAGCTAAAAAAAACCACCGATATTAAAACTTAATCCAATCTAACCACAACTGTGCAAATATCCTTGTATAGTCTCACTCAGGAAGTAATTCAGCTAAAAAAAACCTACACAAATTAAAACTTAACCTAACCTAACCACAACAGTAAAAATATACTTTTATTAGCTAACTCGGGAAGTAATGTAGCTACAAAAAACCTACACAAATTAAAACTTAACCCAACCTAACCACAACTGTGAAAATATCCTTGTATAGGCTCACTCGGGAAGTAATGCAGCTAAAAAAACCTACACAAATTAAAATTTAATCCAATCTAACCACAACTGTGAAAATAACAATATAAATGAATATACTTGTATAGGCTCACTCGGGAAGTAATGCAGCTAAAAAAAACCACCATCATTAAAACTTAACCTAACCTAACCACAACCGTGAAAATATACTTGTATATACTCACTCGGGAAGTAATGCAGCTAAAAAAAACCACCAAAATTAAAACTTAACCCAACCTAACCACAACAGTGAAAATATACTTGTATAGGTTCACTCGGGAAGTAATGCAGCTAAAAAAGCCTACAGAAATTAAAACTTAACCCAACCTAACCACAACAGTAAAAATATACTTTTATTAGCTAACTCGGGAAGTAATGCAGCTAAAAAAAACCTACACAAATTAAAACTTAACCCAACCTAACCATAACAGTGAAAATATACTTTTATAGGATCACTCGGGAAGTAATGCAGCTAAAAAAAACACAAAAATTAAAACGTAATCCAACCTAACCACAACTGTGAAAATAACAATATAAATAAATGTGCTTTTAAAGGCTCACTCGGGAAGTGATGCAGCTAAAAAAACCACCAATATTAAAACTTAATCCATTCTAACCACAACAATGAAAATAAGGTTCACTCGGGAACTAATGCATCTAAAAAATACCTACAAAAATTAAAACTTAACCCAACCTAACCACAACTGTGAAAATAACAATATAAATAAATATGCTTTGATAGGTTCACTCGGGAAGTTATGCAGCTAAAAAAATCGACCAACATTAAAACTTAACCCACCTTAACCACAACCGTGAAAATATACTTTAATAGGTTGACTCGGGAAGTAATGCAGCTAAAAAAACCTACCAATATTAAAACTTAACCCAACCTAACCACAACAGTGAAAATATACTTTTATATGCTAATTCGGGAAGTAATGCAGCTAAAAAAACCTACACAAATTAAAACTTAACCCAACCTAACCACAACTGTGAAAATAACAATATAAATAAATGTGCTTTTAAAGGCTCACTCGGGAAGTGATGCAGTTAAAAAAACCACCAATATTAAAACTTAATCCATTCTAACCACAACAATGAAAATAAGGTTCACTCGGGAACTAATGCATCTAAAAAATACCTACAAAAATTAAAACTTAACCCAACCTAACCACAACTGTGAAAATAACAATATAAATAAATATGCTTTGATAGGTTCACTCGGGAAGTAATGAAGCTAAAAAAAACCTACCAAAATTAAAACTTAACACAACCTAACCACAACTGTGAAAATATAAATATAAATAAATATGCTTTTATAGGTTCACTCGGGAAGTAATGCAGCTAAAAAATACCTACAAAAATTAAAACTTAACCCAACCTAACCACAACTGTGAAAATAACAATATAAATAAATATACCTTTATAGGCTCACTCGAGAAGTAATGTAGCTAATACAAACCTACACAAATTAAAACTTATCCCAACCTAACCACAACCGTGAAAAGCTACTTTTATAGGCTCACTCGGGAAGTAATTCAGCTAAAAAAACCTACCAAAATTAAAACTTAACCCAACCTAACCACAAAAATGAAAATAAAAATATAAATAAATATGCTTTTATAGGTTCACTCGGGAAGAAATGCAGCTAAAAAAACCTACACAAATTAAAACTTAACCCAACCTAACCACAACTGTGAAAATAACAATATAAATAAATATGATTTTATAGGTTTACTCGGGAAGTAATTCAACTAAAAAAAACCTACACAAATTAAAACTTAACCCAACCTACCCACAACTGTGAAAATAACAATATAAATAAATATGCTTTTATAGGTTCACTCGGGAAGTAATGCAGCTAAAAAAAACCTACCAAAATTAAAACTTAACCCAACCTAACCACAACTGTGAAAATAACAATATAAATAAATATGCTTTTATAGGTTCATTCAGGAAGTAATGAAGCTAAAAAAAAACTACCAAAATTAAAAATTAACCCAACCTAACCACAACTTTGAAAATAACAATATAAATAAATATGCTTTTATAGGTTCACTCGGGAAGTAATGCAGCTAAAAAAAACCTACCAAAATTAAAACTTAACCCAACCTAACCACAACTGTGAAAAATTACTAATACTCTAAAAGCAATGACCACACAAAGACATATATCAATATACTTGTATAGGCTTACTTGGGAAGTGATGCAGCTAAAAAAAAACACCAATATTAAAACTTAATCCAATCTAACCACAACTGTGAAAATATACTTATATAGGCTCACTCGGGAAGTAATGCAGTTAAAAAAAACCTACACAAATTAAAACTTAACCCAACCTAACCACAACAGTAAAAATATACTTGTATAGGCTCACTCGGGAAGTAATGCAGCTAAAAAAAACCTACACAAATTAAAACTTAACCCAACCTAACCACAACTGTGAAAATAACAATATAAATAAATATGATTTTATAGGTTCACTCGGGAAGTAATTCAACTAAAAAAAACCTACACAAATTAAAACTTAACCCAACCTAACCACAACTGTGAAAATAACAATATAAATAAATATGCTTTTATAGGCTCACTCGGGAAGTAATGCATCTAAAAAAAACCTACAAAAATTAAAACTTAACCCAACCTAACCACAACTGTGAAAATAACAATATAAATAAATATGATTTTATAGGTTTACTCGGGAAGTAATTCAACTAAAAAAAACCTACACAAATTAAAACTTAACCCAATCTAACCACAACAGTGAAAATATACTTGTATAGGCTCACTTTGGAAGTAATTCATATATAATTATAGAATATATTTTAGAAAAAATATTTTATAGACTCAATTGGGAAGTTATGCAGCAAAAAAAATCGACCAACATTAAAACTTAACCCACCTTAACCACAACCGTGAAAATATACTTTAATAGGTTCACTCGGGAAGTAATGCAGCTAAAAAAATCTACCAAAATTAAAACTTAACCCAACCTAACCACAACCGTGAAAATATACTTTAATAGATTCACTCGGGAAGTAATGCATCTAAAAAAAACCTACCAATATTAAAACTGAACCCAACCTAACCACAACTGTGAAAATAACAATATAAATTAATATGCTTTTATAGGTTAACTCGGGAAGTAATGCAGCTAAAAAAACCACCAATATTAAAACTTAATCCAATCTAACAACAATAGTTAAAATAACAATATAAATAAATATGCTTTTATAGGTTCACTCGGGAAGTAATGCAGCTAAAAAAATCTACCAAAATTAAAACTTAACCCAACCTAACCACAACCGTGAAAATATACTTTAATAGATTCACTCGGGAAGTAATGCATCTAAAAAAAACCTACCAACATTAAAACTTAACCCAACCTAACCACAACTGTGAAAATAACAATATAAATAAATATGCTTTTATAGGTTCACTCGGGAAGTAAAGCAGCTAAAAAAAACCTCCAATAATTAAAACTTAACCCAACATAACCACAACCGTGACAATATACTTGTATAGGCTTATTCGAGAAGTAATGCAACTAAAAAAAACCTACACAAATTAAAACTTAACCCAACCTAACCATAACAGTGAAAATATACTTTTATAGGATCACTCGGGAAGTAATGCAGCTAGGCGGTCGGGGCCCGGCTTCGCGCGTGATCGCGCGTAACGTTCAATTGTTGATGTAATGTACTCGGGAGGTGATGTAATGTACTCGGGAAGTGATTCAGCTAAAAAAAAACACATATATTAAAACGTAATACAATCTAACCACAACTGTGCAAATATCCTTGTATAGTCTCACTCGGGAAGTAATTCAGCTAAAAAAAACCTACACAAATTAAAACTTAACCCAACCTAACCACAACAGTAAAAATATACTTTTATTAGCTAACTCGGGAAGTAATGCAGCTAAAAAAAACCTATACAAATTAAAACTTAACCCAACCTAACCACAACTGTGAAAATATCCTTGTATAGGCTCACTCGGGAAGTAATGCAGCTAAAAAAACCTACACGAATTAAAACTTAATCCAATCTAACCACAACTGTGAAAATAACAATATAAATGAATATACTTTTATAGGCTTACTCGGGAAGTAATGCAGCTAAAAAAAACCTACACAAATTAAAACTTAACCCAACCTGAACTAAACTGTTAAAATAATACTCAAAATATAATTTAACATACATATACATACATATATCATTATGCTTATATTTGTTCACTCGGGAAGTAATGAAGCTAAAAAAAACCACCAATATTAAAACTTAATCCAATCTAACCACAACTGTGTAAATATCCTTGTATAGGCTCACTCGGGAAGTAATGCATCTAAAAAAACCTACAAAAATTAAAACTTAACCCAAACTAACCACAACAGTGAAAATATACTTTTATTGTCTAACTCGGGAAGTAATGCAGCTAAAAAAAACCTACCCAAATTAAAACTTAACCCAACCTAACTACAACTTAGAAAATATGCTTGTATATGCTCACTCGGGAATATAACTATATAAATAAATATGTTTATATAGGTTCAATTGGGTAGTAATGTAGCTAAAAAAAACCTACACAAATTAAAACTTAACACAACCTAACCACAACAGTGAAAATAACAATATAAATAAATATGCTTTTATAGGCTCACTCGGGAAGTAATGCAGCTAAAAAAAACCTCCCCAAATAAAAACTTAACCCAACCTAAACAAAACTGTGAAAATAATACTTAAAATATAATATACCATACATACATATACATACATATATTATTATGCTTTTATAGGCTCACTCGGGAAGTAATGCAGCTAAAAAAAACTACCAATATTAAAACTTAACCCAACCTAATCACAACCGTGAAAATATACTTGTATATACTCACTCGGGAAGTAATGCTACTAAAAAAAACCACCAAAATTAAAACTTAACCCAACCTAACCACAACTGTAAAAATAACAATATAAATAAATATGCTTTTATAGGCTCACTCGGGAAGTAATGCAGCTAAAAAAACCTACACAAATTAAAACTTAACCCAACCTAACCACAACAGTGAACATATACTTTTATAGGCTCACTCTGGAAGTAATGCAGCTAAAAAAACCTATAAAAATAAAACTTAACCCAACCTAACCACAACCGTGGAAATATACTGTTATGGGTTCATTCGGGAAGTAATGCAGCTAAAAAAAACCTACCAAAATTAAAACTTAACCCAAACTATCCACAACCGTGAAAATCTATTTGTATAGGCAAACTCGGGAAGTAATGCAGCTTATAAAACTATATTTTTTTCTTTGATATATATGATGACATTTGGCGAAATATTAAAACAGAGATTGAAACCCTATTATTCATATTTTCATGATTTTTCTGATTTTATTACATGTATTTTCGTACTCCTAATCTGATGAATACATAATTTATATGAAAATATGACCGGAAGTAGGTCAAATAGACTACTCTCAAATCATGTATTTTCACTATTTCAGCCATAGCTCGAAGAATATTAAACATAATAAGTCCCAATTTATAAAATTATATTCTATTTTAATTATCAATTTAATAAAGTTAAAATTATTGAAATCGAATAAATATTTTAGATTTTGATTTTTTACATTACCGTATCGTATCACCTATGTTTAATAATTTATGTTTACATGTCGTAGATAAGAAATAAGTAATATTAACTCGATTTTACATATTATTGAACTTTTTTTGAACACACATTTATCAATATACTTTTATAGGTTGAACCGGGAAGTGATGCAGCTAAAAAAATCACCAATATTAAAACTTAATCCAATCTAACCACAACTGTGAATATAACTATATAAATAAATATGTTTATATAGGTTCAATTGGGTAGTAATGTTGCTAAAAAAACCTACACAAATTAAAACTTAACACAACCTAACCACAACAGTAAAAATATACTTTTATTAGCTAACTCGGGAAGTAATGCAGCTAAAAAAAACCTACACAAATTAATACTTAACCAAACCTAATCACAACTGTGAAAATATCCTTCTATAGGCTCACTCGGGAAGTAATGCAGCTAAAAAAAACCTACACAAATTAAAACTTAATCCAATCTAACCACAACTGTGAAAATAACAATATAAATAAATATGCTTTTATAAGTTCACTCAGGAAGTAATGCAGCTAAAAAAAATCTACCAAAATTAAAACTTAACCCAACCTAACCACAACATTGAAAATATACTTTTATAGGCTCACTCGGGAAGTAATGCAGCTAAAAAAACCTACCAAAATTAAAACTTAACCCAACCTAACCACAACCGTGAAAAGCTACTAGTATAGTCAAACTCTGGAAGTAATACAGTTAAAAAAAACCTCCACAAATTAAAACTTAACCCAACCTAACCACAACAGTGAAAATATACTTGTAGGCTCACTCTGGAAGTAATTCATATATAATTATAGAATATATTTTAGAAAAAATATTTTATAGACTCAATTGGGAAGTAATGCAGCTAAAAAAATCTACCAAAATTAAAACTTAACCCAACCTAACCACAACCGTGAAAATATACTTTAATAGATTCACTCGGGAAGTAATGTAGCTAAAAAAAACCTACCAAAATTAAAACTTAATCCAATCTAACCACAACCATGAAAAGCTACTTTTATAGGCTCACTCGGGAAGTTATGCAGCTAAAAAAATCGACCAATATTAAAAATTAACCCACCTTAACCACAACCGTGAAAATATACTTTAATAGGTTCACTCGGGAAATGATGCAGCTAAAAAAATCTACCAAAATTAAAACTTAACCCAACCTAACCACAACCGTGAAAATATACTTTAATAGATTCACTCGGGAAGTAATGTAGCTAAAAAAAACCTACCAAAATTAAAACTTAATCCAATCTAACCACAACTATTAAAATAACTATATAAATAAAAATGCTTTTATAGGCTCACTCGGGAAGTAATGCAGCTAAAAAAAACCACCAATATTAAAACGTAATCCAATCTAACCACAACTTTGTAAATATCCTAGGCTCACTCGGGAAGTAATGCATCTAAAAAAAACCTACACAAATTAAAACTTAACCCAACCTAACCACAACAGTAAAAATATACTTTTATTAGCTAACTCGGGAAGTAATGCAGCTAAAAAAAACCTACACAAATTAATACTTAACCAAACCTAATCACAACTGTGAAAATATCCTTGTATAGGCTCACTCGGGAAGTAATGCAGCTAAAAAAAACCTACACAAATTAAAACTTAATACAATCTAACCACAACTGTGAAAATAACTATATAAATAAATATGCTTTTATAGGTTCACTCAGGAAGTAATGCAGCTAAAAAAAATCTACCAAAATTAAAACTTAACCCAACCTAACCACAACATTGAAAATATACTTTTATAGGCTCACTCGGGAAGTAATGCAGCTAAAAAAACCTACCAAAATTAAAACTTAACCCAACCTAACCACAACTGTGAAAATAACAATATAAATAAATATGCTTTTATAGGTTAACTCGGGAAATAATGCAGCTAAAAATACCACCAATATTAAAACTTAACCCAACCTAACCACAACAGTGAAAATATACTTTTATAGGCTCACTCGGGAAGTAATGCAGCTAAAAAAAACCTCCACAAATTAAAACTTAGCCCAACATAACCACAACAGTGAAAATACACTTTTAACAGCTCACTCCGGAAGTAATGTAGCTAAAAAAAACCTCCACAAATTAAAACTTAACCCAACCTAACCACAAACGTGACAATATACTTGTATAGGCTCACTCGGGAAGTAATGCAGCTAAAAAAAATCTACGAAAATTAAAACTTAACCCAACCTAACCACAACCGTGAAAAGCTACTTGTATAGGCTCACATGAGAAGTAATGCATCTAAAAAAAACCTCCACAAATTAAAACTTAACCCAACCTAACCTCAACAGTAAAAATATACTTTTATAGGCTCACTCTGGAAGTAATACAGCTAAAAAAAACCTCCACAAATTAAAACTTAACCCAACCTAACCACAACAGTGAAAATATACTTGTAGGCTCACTCTGGAAGTAATTCATATATAATTATAGAATATATTTTAGAAAAAATATTTTATAGACTCAATTGGGAAGTAATGCAGCTAAAAAAAACTACAAAATTAAAACTTAATCCAACCTAACCACAACCATGAAAAGCTACTTTTATAGGCTCACTCGGGAAGTTATGCAGCTAAAAAAATCGACCAATATTAAAACTTAACCCACCTTAACCACAACGGTGAAAATATACTTTAATAGGTTCACTCGGGAAATAATGCAGCTAAAAAAATCTACCAAAATTAAAACTTAACCCAACCTAACCACAACCGTGAAAATATACTTTAATAGATTCACTCGGGAAGTAATGTAGCTAAAAAAAACCTACCAAAATTAAAACTTAATCCAATCTAACCACAACTATTAAAATAACTATATAAATAAAAATGCTTTTATAGGCTCACTCGGGAAGTAATGCATCTAAAAAAAACCTACACAAATTAAAACTTAACCCAACCTAACCACAACAGTAAAAATATACTTTTATTAGCTAACTCGGGAAGTAATGCAGCTAAAAAAAACCTACACAAATTAATACTTAACCAAACCTAATCACAACTGTGAAAATATCCTTCTATAGGCTCACTCGGGAAGTAATGCAGCTAAAAAAAACCTACACAAATTAAAACTTAATCCAATCTAACCACAACTGTGAAAATAACAATATAAATAAATATGCTTTTATAAGTTCACTCAGGAAGTAATGCAGCTAAAAAAAATCTACCAAAATTAAAACTTAACCCAACCTAACCACAACATTGAAAATATACTTTTATAGGCTCACTCGGGAAGTAATGCAGCTAAAAAAACCTACCAAAATTAAAACTTAACCCAACCTAACCACAACCGTGAAAAGCTACTTGTATAGTCAAACTCTGGAAGTAATACAGTTAAAAAAAACCTCCACAAATTAAAACTTAACCCAACCTAACCACAACAGTGAAAATATACTTGTAGGCTCACTCTGGAAGTAATTCATATATAATTATAGAATATATTTTAGAAAAAATATTTTATAGACTCAATTGGGAAGTAATGCAGCTAAAAAAATCTACCAAAATTAAAACTTAACCCAACCTAACCACAAACCGTGAAAATATACTTTAATAGATTCACTCGGGAAGTAATGTAGCTAAAAAAAACCTACCAAAATTAAAACTTAATCCAATCTAACCACAACCATGAAAAGCTACTTTTATAGGCTCACTCGGGAAATGATGCAGCTAAAAAAATCTACCAAAATTAAAACTTAACCCAACCTAACCACAACCGTGAAAATATACTTTAATAGATTCACTCGGGAAGTAATGCAGCTAAAAAAAACCTACACAAATTAAAACTTAATACAATCTAACCACAACTGTGAAAATAACTATATAAATAAATATGCTTTTATAGGTTCACTCAGGAAGTAATGCAGCTAAAAAAAATCTACCAAAATTAAAACTTAACCCAACCTAACCACAACATTGAAAATATACTTTTATAGGCTCACTCGGGAAGTAATGCAGCTAAAAAAACCTACCAAAATTAAAACTTAACCCAACCTAACCACAACTGTTAAAATAACAATATTAATAAATATGCTTTTATAGGTTCATTCGGGAAGTAATGCAGCTAAAAAAAACCTACCAAAATTAAAACTTAACCCAACCTAACCACAACCGTGACAATATACTTGTATAGGCTCATTCGAGAAATAATGCAACTAAAAAAAACCTACACAAATTAAAACTTAACCCAACCTAACCATAACAGTGAAAATATACTTTTATAGGATCACTTGGGAAGTAATGCAGCTAAAAAAAACCTACACAAATTAAAACTTAACCCAACCTAACCACAACCGTGACAATATACTTGTATAGGCTCACTCGAGAAGTAATGCAGCTAAAAAAAACCTACACAAATTAAAACTTAACCCAACCTAAACACAACAGTGACAATAACTATAACTAAAAATATCAATGACCACATACACACATATATATATATGATTGTATATGCTCACTCGGTATGTATTGCATATATAATTATATAATAGATTTTATAAAAAATATTTTTTTATAAATCTATATTTTTTCTTTGACCATATATATGATGACATTTGGCGAAATAATAAAACAGAGATGGAAACCCTATTATTCATATTTTCATGATTTTTCTGATTTTATTACATGTATTTTTTCACGGTCGGGGCCCGGCTTCGCCCGTGATCGCGCGTAACGTTCACTTAGTGATGTAATGTACTCGGGAGGTGATGTAATGTACTCGGGAAGTGATGCAGCTAAAAAAATCACCAATATTAAAACGTAATCCAATCTAACCACAACTGTGAATATAACTATATAAATAAAAATGCTTTTATATGCTCACTCGGGAAGTGATGCAGCTAAAAAAAACCTCCACAAATTTAAACTTAACCCAACCTAACCACAACTGTGAAAATAATAATATAAATAAATATACTTTTATAGGCTCACTCGGGAAGTAATGCAGCTAAAAAAAACCTCCAAAAATTTAAACTTAACCCAACCTTACCACAACTGTGAAAATAACAATATAAATAAATATACTTTTATAGGTTTACTCGGAAAGTAATTCAACTAAAAAAAACCTACACAAATTAAAACTTAACCCAACCTAACCACAACTGTGCAAATATAATTGTATATGCTCACTCGGGAAGTAATGCAGCTAAATAAAACCTCCAAAAATTAAAACTTAACCCAACCTAACCACAATCGTGACAATATACTTTTATAGGCTCACTCGGGAAGTAATGCTGCTAAAAAAAACCTCCAAAAATTAAAACTTAACCCAACCTAACCAAAACAGTGAAAATATACTTTTATAGTCTCACTCGGGAAGTAATGCAGCTAAAAAAAACCTCCAAAAATTAAAAGTTAACCCAACCTAACTACAAAAGTGAACATAACTAAAACTCAAAATACCAATGCAACATACACACATTTATCAATATGCTTTTATAGGTTCACTCGGGATGTAATGCAGCTAAAAAAAACCTACACAAATTAAAACTTAACCCAACCTAACCACAACTGTGAAAATAACAATGTAAATAAATATGCTTTTATAGGTTCACTCGGGAAGTAATGCAGCTAAAAAAAACCTACCAAAATTAAAACTTAACCCAACCTAACCACAACTGTGAAAATAACAATATAAATAAATATGCTTTTATAGGTTCACTCGGGAAGTAATGCAGCTAAAAAAACCTACACAAATTAAAAATTAACCCAACCTAACCAAAACTGTGAAAATAAGGTTCACTCGGGAACTAATGCATCTAAAAAAAACATACACAAATTAAAACTTAACCCAACCTAACCACAACTGTGAAAATAACAATATAAATAAATATGCTTTTATAGGTTCACTCGGCAAGTAATGCAGCTAAAAAAAACCTACAAAAATTAAAACTTAACCCAACCTAACCACAACATTGAAAATATACTTGTATAGGCTCACACGGGAAGTAATGCAGCTAAAAAAACCTACCACAATTAAAACTTAACCCAACCTAACCACAACTGTGAAAAGCTACTTGTATAGTCAAACTCTGGAAGTAATACAGCTAAAAAAAACCTCCACAAATTAAAACTTAACCCAACCTAACCACAACAGTGAAAATATACTTGTAGGCTCACTCTGGAAGTAATTCATATATAATTATAGAATATATTTTAGAAAAAATATTTTATAGACTCAATTGGGAAGTAATGCAGCTAAAAAAAACTACAAAATTAAAACTTAATCCAACCTAACCACAACCATGAAAAGCTACTTTTATAGGCTCACTCGGGAAGTTATGCAGCTAAAAAAATCGACCAATATTAAAACTTAACCCACCTTAACCACAACCGTGAAAATATACTTTAATAGGTTCACTCGGGAAATAATGCAGCTAAAAAAATCTACCAAAATTAAAACTTAACCCAACCTAACCACAACCGTGAAAATATACTTTAATAGATTCACTCGGGAAGTAATGTAGCTAAAAAAAACCTACCAAAATTAAAACTTAATCCAATCTAACCACAACTATTAAAATAACTATATAAATAAAAATGCTTTTATAGGCTCACTCGGGAAGTAATGCAGCTAAAAAAAACCACCAATATTAAAACGTAATCCAATCTAACCACAACTTTGTAAATATCCTAGGCTCACTCGGGAAGTAATGCATCTAAAAAAAATCTACACAAATTAAAACTTAACCCAACCTAACCACAACAGTAAAAATATACTTTTATTAGCTAACTCGGGAAGTAATGCAGCTAAAAAAAACCTACACAAATTAATACTTAACCCAACATAATCACAACTGTGAAAATATCCTTGTATAGGCTCACTCGGGAAGTAATGCAGCTAAAAAAAACCTACACAAATTAAAACTTAATCCAATCTAACAACAACTGTGAAAATAACAATATAAATAAATATGCTTTTATAGGTTCACTCAGGAAGTAATGCAGCTAAAAAAAATCTACCAAAATTAAAACTTAACCCAACCTAACCACAACATTGAAAATATACTTTTATAGGCTCACTCGGGAAGTAATGCAGCTAAAAAAACCTACCAAAATTAAAACTTAACCCAACCTAACCACAACATTGAAAATATACTTTTATAGGCTCACTCGGGAAGTAATGCAGCTAAAAAAACCTACCAAAATTAAAACTTAACCCAACCTAACCACAACCGTGAAAAGCTACTTGTATAGTCAAACTCAGGTAGTAATGCAGCTAAAAAATACCTACAAAAATTAAAACTTAACCCAACCTAACCACAACTGTTAAAATAACAATATTAATAAATATGCTTTTATAGGTTCATTCGGGAAGTAATGCAGCTAAAAAAAACCTACCAAAATTAAAACTTAACCCAACCTAACCACAACCGTGACAATATACTTGTATAGGCTCATTCGAGAAATAATGCAACTAAAAAAAACCTACACAAATTAAAACTTAACCCAACCTAACCATAACAGTGAAAATATACTTTTATAGGATCACTCGGGAAGTAATGCAGCTAAAAAAAATACCAATATTAAAACTTAACCCAACCTAACCAAAACTGTGAAAATAACAATATAAATAAATATGCATGTATAAGCTAACTCGGGAAGTAATGCAGCTAAAAAAAACCTACACAAATTAAAACTCAACCCAACCTAACCACAACCGTGACAATATACTTGTATAGGCTCACTCGAGAAGTAATGCAGCTAAAAAAAACCTACACAAATTAAAACTTAACCCAACCTAAACACAACAGTGACAATAACTATAACTAAAAATGTCAATGACCACATACACACATATCAATATACTTGTATAGTCTCACTCGGTATGTAATGCATATATAATTATAGAATAGATTTTAGAAAAAATATTTTTTTATAAATCTATATTTTTTTCTTTGACCATATATATGATGACATTTGACGAAATAATAAAACAGAGATTGAAACCCTATTATTCATATTTTCATGATTTTTCCCATTTTATTACATGTATTTTCGTACTTCTAATCTGTTGAAACAATAATTTATATGAAAATATGACCGGAAGTCGGTCAAATAGACTACTCTCAAATCATGTATTTTTCACTATTTCAGCCGTAGCTCTAAGAATATTAAACATAATAAGTCCCAATTTATAAAATTATATTCTATTTTAATTATTTATTTAATAAAGTTAAAATTATTGAAATCGAATAATTATTGTAGATTTTGATTTTTTACATCACCGTATCGTATCACCTATGTTTAATAATTTATTTTTACATGGCGTAGATAGGAAATAATTAATATTAACTCGATTTTACATATTAGTAAATTTCACCTCAATAATACGGGTAAATAAATTGCGATGCAACAATTTTTATTCAGATATTCAAACCGGAAGTACGATTTCGTAAATCTACGTAATGTATTCGAAATTAAAGAAACTCATTTTTACGAAATTATTTACCATCAAATTATTCACGATAATGTTTGTTATTAAAAATTTGCGTCGAATTTAAATTTTTCGATTACGTAAATCGACTAAAAAATGACACTATTTAACGATTATTGGTATCGCGCGAATACATATTCAAAAAAGTAAATCATCTATTAAAACCCCGCTGCCCCACTTTATCACCTGAGGTTTTCCTTACGGAAAACGGATCTCGCGTTCGCGAGATCCTAATACTTACACACACAGACACACACACAGACAACTTCGCTCTTATAGTATAGACTAGGCGGTCGGGGCCCGGCTTCGCCCGTGATCGCGCGTAACGTTCACTTGTTGATGTAATGTACTCGGGAGGTGATGTAATGTACTCGGGAAGTGATTCAGCTAAAAAAAACCACCAATATTAAAACTTAATCCAATCTAACCACAACTGTGAATATAACTATATAAATAAAGCTACTTTTATAGGCAAACTCTGGAAGTAATGCAGCTAAAAAAAACCTACACAAATTAAAACTTAACCCAACCTAACCACAACTGTGAAAATTAAAGGTAAATTAAAACTTAAGCCAACATAACCACAATAGTTAAAATATACATATATAGGTTCACTCGGGAAGTGATGCAGCTAAAAAAAACCACCAATATTAAAACTTAATCCAATATAACCACAACTGTGAATATAACTATATAAATAAATATGTTTATATAGGTTCAATCGGGTAGTAATGTAGCTAAAAAAAACCTACACAAATTAAAACTTAACCCAACCTAACAACAACTGTGAAAATAACAATATTAATAAATATGCTCTTATAGGCTCATTCGGGAAGTAATGCAGCTAAAAAAACCTACAAAACTTAAAACTTAACCCAACCTAACCACAACAGTGAAAATATACTTTTATAAGCTCACTCGGGAAGTAATGCAGCTAAAAAAATCCTCCACAAATTAAAACTTAACCCAACCTAACCACAATCGTGACAATATACTTTTATAGGCTCATTCGAGAAGTAATTCAGCTAAAAAAAACCTCCACAAATTTAAACTTAACCCAACCTATCCACAACTGTGAAAATAACAATATAAATAAATATGAAGTTATAGTCTCACTCGGGAAGTAATGCAGATTAAAAAAATCTACCAAAATTAAAACTTAACCCAACCTAACCACAACATTGAAAATATACTTTTATAGGCTCACTCGGGAAGTAATGCAGCTAAAAAAACCTACCAAAATTAAAACTTAACCCAACCTAACCACAACCGTGAAAAGCTACTTGTATAGGCAAACTCTGGAAGTAATGCAGCTAAAAAAAACTACCAAAATTAAAATTAACCCAACCTAACCATAACTGAAAAAAACAATATAAATAAATATGCCTTTATAGGGATCACTCGGGAAGTAATGCAGCTAAAAAAACCACCAATATTAAAACTTAATCCAATCTAACCACAACAGTGAAAGTATACTTTTATAGGCAAACTCAGGTAGTAATGCAGCTAAAAAATACCTACAAAAATGTAAACTTAACCCAACCTAACCACAACTGTGAAAATAACAATATAAATAAATATGATTTTATAGGCTCACTCGAGAAGTAATGCAGCTAAAAAAACATCCAAAAATTAAAAATTAATCCAACCTAACAACAACCGTGACAATATACTTTTATAGGCTCACTCGAGAAGTAATGCAGCTAAAAAAAACCTCCAACAATTTAAAATCAACCCAACCTAACCACAACTGTAAAAATAACAATATAAATAAATATGCTTTATAGGCTCACTCGGCAAGTAATACAGCTAAAAAAAACCTCAAAATATTAAAACTTAACCCAACCTTACCACAACCCTGACAATATACTTTTATAGGCTCACTTGAGAAGTAATGCAGCTAAAAAAAACCTCCAAAATTAAAACTTAACCCAACCTAACCACAACATTGAATATAACTATATAAATAAAAATGCTTTTATATGCTCACTTAGGAAGTGATGCAGCTAAAAAAAACCTCCACAAATTAAAACTTAACACAACCTAACCACAACAGTGAAAATAACAATATAAATAAATATGCTTTTATAGGCTCACTCGGGAAGTAATGCAGCTAAAAAAAAACCTCCCCAAATAAAAACTTAACCCAATCTAACCACAACTGAGAAAATAACAATATAAATAAATATACTTTTATAGGTTCACTCGGGAAGTAATGCAGCTAAAAAAAACCTCCACAAATTAAAACGTAACCCAACCTAACTACAACAGTGAAAATATACTTTTATAGGTTCACTCGGGATGTAATGCAGCTAAAAACTTAACACAACCTAACCACAACCGTGAAAAGCTACTTTTATAGGCAAACTCTGGAAGTAATGCAGCTAAAAAAAACCTACCAAAATTAAAACTTAACCCAACCTAACCACAACTGTGAAAATAATAATATAAATAAATATGTTTTTATAGGCTCACTCGGGAAGTAATGCAGCTAAAAAAAACCTACACAAATTAAAACTTAACCTAACATAAACACAACCGTGACAATATACTTTTATAGGATCATTTGGAGTGTAATGCAGCTAAAAAAATACACAAATTTAAACTTAACCCAACCTAACCACAACCGTGACAATATACTTTTATAGGCTCATTCGAGAAGTAATGCAGCTAAAAAAAACCTTCAAAAATTAAAACTTAACCCAACCTAACCACAACCGTGATAATATAATTTTATAGGCTCACTTGAGAAGTAATGCATCTAAAAAAACCTCACAAATTAAAACTTAACCTAAACTAACCACAACAGTGCAAATATACTTAGTCTCTATCGGGAAGTAATGTAGCTAAAAAAAACCTTCACAAATTTAAACTTAACCCAACCTAACCACTACAGTGAAAATATACTATTATAGGCTCACTCGGGAAGTAATACAGTTAAAAAAAACCTCCGAAAATTTAAACTTAACCTAACCTAACCACAACTGTGAAAATAACAATATAAATAAATATGCTTTTATAGGCTCACTCGGGAAGTAATGCGGCTACAAAAAACCTACAAAAATTAAAACTTAACCCAACCTAACCACAACTGTGAAAATAACTATAACTATAACTACAAATATCAATGACCACATACATATATATATATATATATATATATATATATATATGCTTTTATAGGTTCACTCGGTATATAATGCATATATAATTATAGAATAGATTTTAGAAAAAATATTTTTATATAAATCTATATTTTTTTTCTTTGACCATATATATGATGACATTTGGCTAAATATTAAAACAGAGATGGAAACCATATTATTCATATTTTCATGATTTTTCTCATTTTATTACATGTATTTTCGTACTCCTAATCTGATGAATACATAATTTATATGAAAATATGACTGGAAGTCGGTCAAATAGAATACTCTAAAATCATGTATTTTTCACTATTTCAGCCGTAGCTCGAAGAATATTAAACATAATAAGTCCCAATTTATAAAATTATATTCTATTTTAATTATCTATTTAATAAAGTTAAAATTATTGAAATCGAATAATTATTGTAGATTTTGATTTTTTACATCAACGTATCGTATCACCTATATTTTATAATTTATTTTTACATGGTGTAGATGGGAAATAATTAATATTAACTCGATATTACATATTAATAATTTCACCTCAATAATACATGTAAATTAATTCCGATGTAAAAATTTGTATTCAGATATTCAAACCGGAAGTACGATTTCGTAAATCTACGTAATGTATTCTAAATTAAATAAACTCATTTTTACGAAATTATTTACCATCAAATTCTCCACGATAAAGTTTGTTATTAAAAATTTGCGTCGAATTTAAATTTTTCGATTACGTAAATCGACTAAAAAATTACACTATTTAACGATTATTGGTATCACGTGAATACATATTCAAAAAAGTAAATCATCTATTAAAACCCCGCTGCCCCACTTTATCACCTGAGGTTTTCCTTACGGAAAACGGATCTCGCGTTCGCGAGATCCTAATACTTACACACACAGACACACACACAGACAACTTCGCTCTTATAGTATAGACTAGGCGGTCGGGGCCCGGCTTCGCCCGTGATCGCGCGTAACGTTCACTTGATGATGTAATGTACTCGGGAGGTGATGTAATGTACTCGGGAAGTGATTCAGCTAAAAAAAACCACCGATATTAAAACTTAATCCAATCTAACCACAACTGTGCAAATATCCTTGTATAGTCTCACTCAGGAAGTAATTCAGCTAAAAAAAACCTACACAAATTAAAACTTAACCTAACCTAACCACAACAGTAAAAATATACTTTTATTAGCTAACTCGGGAAGTAATGTAGCTACAAAAAACCTACACAAATTAAAACTTAACCCAACCTAACCACAACTGTGAAAATATCCTTGTATAGGCTCACTCGGGAAGTAATGCAGCTAAAAAAACCTACACAAATTAAAATTTAATCCAATCTAACCACAACTGTGAAAATAACAATATAAATGAATATACTTGTATAGGCTCACTCGGGAAGTAATGCAGCTAAAAAAAACCACCATCATTAAAACTTAACCTAACCTAACCACAACCGTGAAAATATACTTGTATATACTCACTCGGGAAGTAATGCAGCTAAAAAAAACCACCAAAATTAAAACTTAACCCAACCTAACCACAACAGTGAAAATATACTTGTATAGGTTCACTCGGGAAGTAATGCAGCTAAAAAAGCCTACAGAAATTAAAACTTAACCCAACCTAACCACAACAGTAAAAATATACTTTTATTAGCTAACTCGGGAAGTAATGCAGCTAAAAAAAACCTACACAAATTAAAACTTAACCCAACCTAACCATAACAGTGAAAATATACTTTTATAGGATCACTCGGGAAGTAATGCAGCTAAAAAAAACACAAAAATTAAAACGTAATCCAACCTAACCACAACTGTGAAAATAACAATATAAATAAATGTGCTTTTAAAGGCTCACTCGGGAAGTGATGCAGCTAAAAAAACCACCAATATTAAAACTTAATCCATTCTAACCACAACAATGAAAATAAGGTTCACTCGGGAACTAATGCATCTAAAAA
Organism: Osedax fenrisi; assembly: GCA_964019155.1. Classification (NCBI taxonomy): domain Eukaryota; kingdom Metazoa; phylum Annelida; class Polychaeta; order Sabellida; family Siboglinidae; genus Osedax; species Osedax fenrisi. The sequence continues at coordinate 32,588,709 of OZ025242.1, forward strand.
ATACCTACAAAAATTAAAACTTAACCCAACCTAACCACAACTGTGAAAATAACAATATAAATAAATATGCTTTGATAGGTTCACTCGGGAAGTTATGCAGCTAAAAAAATCGACCAACATTAAAACTTAACCCACCTTAACCACAACCGTGAAAATATACTTTAATAGGTTGACTCGGGAAGTAATGCAGCTAAAAAAACCTACCAATATTAAAACTTAACCCAACCTAACCACAACAGTGAAAATATACTTTTATATGCTAATTCGGGAAGTAATGCAGCTAAAAAAACCTACACAAATTAAAACTTAACCCAACCTAACCACAACTGTGAAAATAACAATATAAATAAATGTGCTTTTAAAGGCTCACTCGGGAAGTGATGCAGTTAAAAAAACCACCAATATTAAAACTTAATCCATTCTAACCACAACAATGAAAATAAGGTTCACTCGGGAACTAATGCATCTAAAAAATACCTACAAAAATTAAAACTTAACACAACCTAACCACAACTGTGAAAATATAAATATAAATAAATATGCTTTTATAGGTTCACTCGGGAAGTAATGCAGCTAAAAAATACCTACAAAAATTAAAACTTAACCCAACCTAACCACAACTGTGAAAATAACAATATAAATAAATATACCTTTATAGGCTCACTCGAGAAGTAATGTAGCTAATACAAACCTACACAAATTAAAACTTATCCCAACCTAACCACAACCGTGAAAAGCTACTTTTATAGGCTCACTCGGGAAGTAATGCAGCTAAAAAAACCTACCAAAATTAAAACTTAACCCAACCTAACCACAACCGTGAAAAGCTACTTGTATAGGCAAACTCTGGAAGTAATGCAGCTAAAAAAAACCTACCAAAATTAAAATTAGCCCAACCTAACCATAACTGTGAAAATAACAATATAAATAAATATGCTTTTATAGGTTCACTCGGGAAGTAATGCAACTAAAAAAAACCTACCAAAATTAAAACTTAACCCAACCTAACCACAACAGTGAAAATATACTTGTATAGGCTCACATGGGAAGTAATGCAACTAAAAAAAACCTTCAAAAATTAAAACTTAACCCAACCTAACCACAACCGTGACAATATACTTTTATAGGCTCACTCGGGAAGTAATGCAGCTAAAAAAACCTACACAAATTAAAACTTAATCCAACCTAACCACAACTGTTAAAATAACAATATAAATTAATATGCTTTTATAGGATCATTCGGGAAGTAATGCAGCTAAAAAAACCTACCAAAATTAAAACTTAACCCATCCTAACCTCAACTGTGAAAATAACAATATAAATAAATATGCAGTTATAGTCTCACTCGGGAAGTAATGTAGCTAAAAAAAACTTACCAATATTAAAATTAACCCAACCTAATCACAACATTGAAAATAACTAACACTCACAATATCAATGAACACAAACACACACATATCACTATACTTTTAAAGGTGCAATCGGTATGTAATACATATATAATTATAGAATAGATTTTAGAAAAAATATTTTTTTATAAATCTATATTTTTTTTCTTTGACCATATATATGATGACATTTGGCGAAATATTAAAACAGAAATGGAAACCCTATTATTCATATTTTCATGATTTTTCTCATTTTATTACATGTATTTTCGTACTCCTAATCTGATGAATCCATAATTTATACGAAAATATGACCGGAAGTCGGTCAAATAGAATACTCTAAAATCATGTATTTTTCACTATTTCAGCCGTAGCTCGAAGAATATTAAACATAATAAGTCCCAATTTATAAAACTATATTCTATTTTAATTATCTATTTAATAAAGTTAAAATTATTGAAATCGATTAATTATTATAGATTTTGATTTTTTTACATCACCGTATCACCTATGTTTAATAATTTATGTTTACATGGCGTAGATAGTAAATAATTAATATTAACTCGATATTACATATTAGTAAATTTCACCTCAATAATACGGGTAAAAAATTCCGATGCAACAGTTGTTATTTAAATATTCACACCGGAAGTACCATTTCGTAAATCTACGTAATGTATTCTAAATTAAAGAAATTCATTTTTACGAAATTATTTACCATCAAATTATTCACGATAAAGTTTGTTATTAAAAATTTGCGTCGAATTTAAATTTTTCGATTACGTAAATCGACTAAAAAATGACACTATTTAACGATATTTGGTATCGCGCGAATACATATTCAAAAAAGTAAATCATCTATTAAAACCCCGCTGCCCCACTTTATCACCTGAGGTTTTCCTTACGGAAAACTGATCTCGCGTTCGCGAGATCCTAATACTTACACACACAGACACACACACAGACAACTTCGCTCTTATAGTATAGACTAGGCGGTCGGGGCCCGGCTTCGCCCGTGATCGCGCGTAACGTTCACTTAGTGATGTAATGTACTCGGGAGGTGATGTAATGTACTCGGGAAGTGATGCAGCTAAAAAAATCAACAATATTAAAACTTAATCCAATCTAACCACAACTGTGAATATAACTATATAAATAAAAATGCTTTTATATGCTCACTCGGGAAGAAATGCAGCTAAAAAAACCTACACAAATTAAAACTTAACCCAACCTAACCACAACTTTGAAAATAACAATATAAATAAATATGCTTTTATAGGTTCATTCGGGAAGTAATGAAGCTAAAAAAAAACTACCAAAATTAAAAATTAACCCAACCTAACCACAACTTTGAAAATAACAATATAAATAAATATGCTTTTATAGGTTCACTCGGGAAGTAATGCAGCTAAAAAAAACCTACCAAAATTAAAACTTAACCCAACCTAACCACAACTGTGAAAAATTACTAATACTCTAAAAGCAATGACCACACAAAGACATATATCAATATACTTGTATAGGCTCACTTGGGAAGTGATGCAGCTAAAAAAAAACACCAATATTAAAACTTAATCCAATCTAACCACAACTGTGAAAATATACTTATATAGGCTCACTCGGGAAGTAATGCAGTTAAAAAAAACCTACACAAATTAAAACTTAACCCAACCTAACCACAATAGTGAAAATATACTTTTATAGTCTCACTCGGAAAGTAATGGAGCTAAAAAAAACCTAAGAAAATTAAAACTTAACTCAATCTAATAACAACTGTGAAAATAACAATATAAATAAATATGCTTTTATAGGCTCACTCGGGAATTAATGCAGCTAAAAAAAACCACCAATATTAAAACTTAATCCAATCTAACCACAACTGTGAAAATAACAATATAAATGAATATGCTTTTATAGGTTCACTCGGGAAGTAATGCAGCTAAAAAAACCTACACAAATTAAAACTTAACCCAACCTAACCACAACTGTGAAAATAACAATATAAATAAATATGCTTTTATAGGTTCACTCGGGAAGTAATGCAGCTAAAAAAAACCTACCAAAATTAAAAATTAACCCAACCTAACCACAACTGTGAAAATAACAATATAAATACTATGCTTGTATAGACTCACTCAGGAAGTAATGTTGCTAAAAAAAACTACAAAAATTAAAAATTAACCCAACCTAACCACAACTGTGAAAATAACAATATAAATACTATGCTTATATAGACTCACTCAGGAAGTAATGTTGCTAAAAAAAACTACAAAAATTAAAACTTAACACAACATAACCACAACTGTGAAAAATTACTAATACTCTAAAAGCAATGACCACACAAAGACATATATCAATATACTTGTATAGGCTCACTCGGGAAGTGATGCAGCTAAAAAAAAACACCAATATTAAAACTTAATCCAATCTAACCACAACTGTGAAAATATACTTATATAGGCTCACTCGGGAAGTAATGCAGTTAAAAAAACCTACACAAATTAAAACTTAACCCAACCTAACCACAATAGTGATAATATACTTGTATAGGCTCACTCGGGAAGTGATGCAGCTAAAAAAAACCACCAATATTAAAACTTAATCCAATCTAACCACAACTGTGAAAATAACAATATAAATGAATATGCTTTTATAGGTTCACTCGGGAAGTAATGCAGCTAAAAAAAACCTACACAAATTAAAACTTAACCCAACCTAACCACAACTGTGAAAATAACAATATAAATAAATATGCTTTTATAGGTTCACTCGGGAAGTAATGCAGCTAAAAAAAACCTACCAAAATTAAAACTTAACCCAACCTAACCATAACTGTGAAAATAACAATATAAATAAATATGATTTTATAGGGATCACTCGGGAAGTAATGCAGCTAAAAAAACCACCAATATTAAAACGTAATCCAATCTAACCACAACAGTGAAAGTATACTTTTATAGTCAAACTAAGGTAGTAATGCAGCTAAAAAATACCTACAAAAATTAAAACTTAACCCAACGTAACCAAAACTGTGAAAATAAAAATATAAATAAATATACTTTTATAGGTTCACTCGGGAAGTAATGCATCTAAAAAAACCTACACAAATTAAAACTTAACACAACCTAACCACAACCGTGCCATATACTTTTATAAGCTCACTCGGGAAGTAATGCAGCTAAAAAAAACCTCCACAAATTTAAACTTAACCCAACCTAACCACAACTATGAAAATAACAATATAAATAAATATACTTTTATAGGCTCACTCGGGAATTAATGCAGCTAAAAAAACCTACCAAAATTAAAACTTAACCCAACCTAACCACAACCGTGAAAAGCTACTTGTATAGGCAAACTCTGGAAGTAATGCAGCTAAAAAAAACTACCAAAATTAAAAGTAACCCAACCTAACCATAACTGAAAAAAACAATATAAATAAATATGCCTTTATAGGGATCACTCGGGAAGTAATGCAGCTAAAAAAACCACCAATATTAAAACTTAATCCAATCTAACCACAACAGTGAAAGTATACTTTTATAGGCAAACTCAGGTAGTAATGCAGCTAAAAAATACCTACAAAAATGTAAACTTAACCCAACATAACCACAACTGTGAAAATAACAATATAAATAAATATGATTTTATAGGCTCACTCGAGAAGTAATGCAGCTAAAAAAACATCCAAAAATTAAAAATTAACCCAACCTAACCACAACTGTGAAAATAACAATATAAATAAATATGCTTTAAAAGGTTCACTCGGGAAGTAATGAAGCTAAAAAAAACCTACACAAATTAAAACTTAATCCAACCTAACAACAACCGTGACAATATACTTTTATAGGCTCACTCGAGAAGTAATGCAGCTAAAAAAAACCTCCAACAATTTAAAATCAACCCAACCTAACCACAACTGTAAAAATAACAATATAAATAAATATGCTTTATAGGCTCACTCGGCAAGTAATGCAGCTAAAAAAAACCTCAAAAAATTAAAACTTAACCCAACCTTACCACAACCCTGACAATATACTTTTATAGGCTCACTTGAGAAGTAATGCAGCTAAAAAAAACCTCCAAAATTAAAACTTAACCCAACCTAACCACAACATTGAAAATATACTTTTATAGGCTCACTCGGGAAGTAATGCAGCTAAAAAAACCTACACAAATTAAAACTTTACCCAACCTAACCACAACTGTGAAAATAACAATATAAATAAATATACTTTTATAGGCTCACTCGGGAAGTAATGCAGCTAAAAAAAACCTCCAAAAATTTAAACTTAACCCAACCTTACCACAACTGTGAAAATAACAATATAAATAAATATACTTTTATAGGCTCACTCGAGAAGTAATGTGCTAAAAAATACCTACACAAATTAAAACTTAACCCAACCTAATCACAACTGTGCAAATATGCTGTTATAGGCTCACTCGGGAAGTAATGCAGCTTAAAAAACCACCAAAAATTTAAACTTAACCCAACCTAACCACAACTGTGAAAATAACAATATAAATAAATATACTTTTATAGGCTCACTCGGGAAGTAATGCAGCTAAAAAAAACCTCCAAAAATTTAAACTTAACCCAAACTTACCACAACTGTGAAAATAACAATATAAATAAATATACTTTTATAGGCTCACTCGAGAAGTAATGTAGCTAAAAAAAACCTACACAAATTAAAACTTAACCCAACCTAATCACAACTGTGAAAATAACTATAACTAAAAATATCAATGACCACATACATATATATATATATATGATTGTATAGTCTCACTCGGTATGTAATGCATATATAATTATAGAATAGATTTTAGAAAAAATATTTTTTTATAAATCTATATTTTTTTCTTTGACCATATATATGATGACATTTGGCGAAATATTAAAACCGAGATGGAAACCATATTATTCATATTTTCATGATTTTTCTGATTTTATTACATGTATTTTCGTACTCCAAATCTGATGAATCCATAATTTATACGAAAATATTACCGGAAGTCGGTCAAATAGACTATTCTAAAATCCTGTATTTTTAACTTTTTCGGCCATAGCTCTAAGAATATTAAACATAAGAAGTCCCAATTTATAAAATTATATTCTATTTTAATTATCTATTTAATAAAGTTAAAATTATTGAAATCGAATAATTATTCTAGATTTTGATTTTTTACATCACCTATGTATCATATCACCTATGTTTAATAATTTATGTTTACATGGCGTAGATAGGAAATAATTAATATTAACTCGATTTTAATCGTTCGTGAACTTTTTCTCAACAATACGGGTAAATAAATTCCGATGTACCAATTGTTATTTCGATATACAAACCGGAAGTACAATTTCGTAAATCTACGTAATGTATTCGAAATTAAAGAAACTCATTTTTACGAAATTATTTACGATAAAATTCTCGACTATAAAGTTTGTTATTAAAAATTTGCGTCGAATTTAAATTTTTCGATTACGTAAATCGACTAAAAAATGACACTATTTAATGATTATTGGTATCGCGCGAATACATATCCAAAAAAGTAAATCATCTATTTCAAGCCCGCTGCCCCACTTTATCACCTGAGGTTTTCCTTACGGAAAACGGATCTCGCGTTCGCGAGATCCTAATACTTACACACACACACACACAGACACACAGACAGACATTTTCGCTCTTATAGTATAGACTAGGCGGTCGGGGCCCGGCTTCGCCCGTGATCGCGCGTAACGTTCACTTAATGATGTAATATACTCGGGAGGTGATGTAATGTACTCGGGAAGTGATGCAGCTAAAAAAATCACCAATATTAAAACTTAATCCAATCTAACCACAACTGTGAATATAACTATATAAATAAAAATGCTTTTATATGCTCACTCGGGAAGTGATGCATCTAAAAAAAACCTCCCCAAATAAAAACTTAACCAAACCTAACCACAACTGAGAAAATAACAATATAAATAAACATACTTTTATAGGTTCACTCGGGAAGTAATGCAGCTAAAAAAAACCTCCACAAATTAAAACTTAACACAACCTAACCACAACAGTGAAAATAACAATATAAATAAATATGCTTTTATAGGCTCACTCGGGAAGTAATGCAGCTAAAAAAAACCTCCCCAATAAAAACTTAACCCAATCTAACCACAACTGAGAAAATAACAATATAAATAAATATATTTTTATAGGTTCACTCGGGAAGTAATGCAGCTAAAAAAAACCTCCACAAATTAAAACTTAACCCAACCTAACCACAACTGTGAATATAACAATATAAATAAATATGTTTTTATAGGCTCACTCGGGAAGTAATGCAGATAAAAAAAACCTACACAAATTAAAAATTAACCTAACATAAACACAACCGTGACAATATACTTTTATAGGATCATTTGGAGTGTAATGCAGCTAAAAAAATACACAAATTTAAACTTAACCCAACCTAACCACAACCGTGACAATATACTTTTATAGGCTCATTCGAGAAGTAATGCAGCTAAAAAAACCTTCAAAAATTTAAACTTAACCCAACCTAACCACAACTGTAAAAATAACAATATAAATAAATATGCTTTTATAGGCTCATTCGGGAATTAATGCAGCTAAAAAAAACCTACACAAATTAAAACTTAACCCAACCTAACCACAACCGTGATAATATAATTGTATAGGCTCACTTGAGAAGTAATGCATCTAAAAAAACCTCACAAATTAAAACTTAACCTAAACTAACCACAACAGTGCAAATATACTTAGTCTCTATCAGGAAGTAATGTAGCTAAAAAAAACCTTCAAAAATTTAAACTTAACCCAACCTAACCACTAAAGTGAAAATATACTATTATAGGCTCACTCGGGAAGTAATGCAGTTAAAAAAAACCTCCAAAAATTTAAACTTAACCTAACCTAACCACAACTGTGAAAATAACAATATAAATAAATATGCTTTTATAGGCTCACTCGGGAAGTAATGCGGCTACAAAAAACCTACAAAAATTAAAACTTAACCCAACCTAACCACAACTGTGAAAATAACTATAACTATAACTACAAATATCAATGACCACATACATATATGCTTGTATAGTCTCACTCGGTATGTAATGCATATATAATTATAGAATAGATTTTAGAAAAAATATTTTTTTATAAATCTATATTTTTTTATTTGACCATATAATGATAACATTTGTCGAAATATTAAAACAGAGATTGAAACCCTATTATTCATATTTTCATGATTTTTCTTATTTTATTACATGTATTTTCGTACTCCAAATCTGATGAATCCATAATTTATACGAAAATATTACCGGAAGTCGGTCAAATAGACTACTCTAAAATCATGTATTTTTCACTATTTCGTCCGTAGCTCGAATAATATTAAACATAAGAAGTCCCAATTTATAAAATTATATTCTATTTTAATTATATATTTAATAAAGTTAAAATTAGTGAAATCGAATAATTATTGTAGATTTTGATTTTTTACATATGTTTAATAATTTATTTTTACATGGCGTAGATAGGAAATAATTAATATTAACTCGATTTCACATATTAGTAAATTTCACCTCAATAATACGGGTAAAAAATTCCGATGCAACAGTTGTTATTTCGATATACAAACCGGAAGTACGATTTCGTAAATCTACGTAATGTATTCTAAATTAAAGAAACTCATTTTTACGAAATTATTTACCATCAAATTATTCACGATAAAGTTTGTTATTAAAAATTTGCTTCGAATTTAAATTTTTCGATTACGTAAATCGACTAAAAAATGACACTATTTAACGATATTTGGTATCGCGCGAATACATATTCAAAAAAGTAAATCATCTATTAAAACCCCGCTGCCCCACTTTATCACCTGAGGTTTTCCTTACGGAAAACGGATCTCGCGTTCGCGAGATCCTAATACTTACACACACAGACACACACACAGACAACTTCGCTCTTATAGTATAGACTAGGCGGTCGGGGCCCGGCTTCGCCCGTGATCGCGCGTAACGTTCACTTGATGATGTAATGTACTTGGGAATTTTTATTAATATGTTTATATAGGTAAATTAAAACTTAAGCCAACAATAGTTAAAATATACATATATAGGTTCACTCGGGAAGTAATGCAGCTAAAAAACCTACACAAATTAAAACTTAACCCAACCTAACTAAAACTGTGAAAATAAAAATATAAATAAATATACTTTTATAGGTTCATTCGGGAAGTAATGAAGCTAAAAAAAAACTACCAAAATTAAAAATTAACTCAACCTAACCACAACTTTGAAAATAACAATATAAATAAATATGCTTTTATAGGTTCACTCGGGAAGTAATGCAGCTAAAAAAAACCTACCAAAATTAAAACTTAACCCAACCTAACCACAACTGTGAAAAATTACTAATACTCTAAAAGCAATGACCACACAAAGACATATATCTATATACTTGTATAGGCTCACTTGGGAAGTGATGCAGCTAAAAAAAAACACCAATATTAAAACTTAATCCAATCTAACCACAACTGTGAAAATATACTTATATAGGCTCACTCGGGAAGTAATGCAGTTAAAAAAAACCTACACAAATTAAAACTTAACCCAACCTAACCACAACAGTAAAAATATACTTGTATAGGCTCACTCGGGAAGTAATGCAGCTAAAAAAAACCTACACAAATTAAAACTTAACCCAACCTAACCACAACTGTGAAAATAACAATATAAATAAATATGCTTTTATAGGCTCACTCGGGAAGTAATACAGCTAAAAAAAACCTACACAAATTAAAACTTAACCCAACCTAACCACAACTGTGAAAATAACAATATAAATAAATATGATTTTATAGGTTTACTCGGGAAGTAATTCAACTAAAAAAAACCTACACAAATTAAAACTTAACCCAACCTAACCACAACTGTGAAAATAACAATATAAATAAATATGCTTTTATAGGTTCACTCGGAAAGTAATGCAGCTAAAAAAAACCTACCAAAATTAAAACTTAACCCAACCTAACCACAACTGTGAAAATAACAATATAAATAAATATGCTTTTATAGGTTCACTCGGGAAGTAATTCAACTAAAAAAACCTACACAAATTAAAACTTAACCCAACCTAACCACAACTGTGAAAATAACAATATAAATAAATATGCTTTTATAGGTTCACTCGGGAAGTAATTCAGCTAAAAAAAACCTACCAAAATTAAAACTTAACCCACCCTAACCACAACCGTGAAAATACACTTTTATAGGTTCACTCGGGAAGTAATGGAGCTAAAAAAAACCACCAATATTAAAATTTAACCCAACCTAACCACAACTGTGAAAATAACTAACACTCACAATATCAATGACCACACAACATAAATATATCAATATCTTTGTATAGGCTCACTCGGGAAGTAATTCAGCTAAAAAAACCAACAATATTAAAATTAATCCAATCTAACCACAACTGTGAAAATAAGAATATAAATGAATATGATTGTATAGGCTAACTCGGGAAGTAATGTAGCTAAAAAAAACTACACAAATTAAATTTAACCCAACCTAACTAAAACTGTGAAAATAACAAATACTCAAAATATCACTGAACACATACACAAATATCATAATACTTTTATAATAAACTTATATACCCAACCTAACTACAACTGTAAAAATAACAATATAAATAAATATGCTTTTATAGGCTCACTCGGGAAGTAATGCAGCTAAAAAAAACCTCCAAAAATTAAAACGTAACCCAATATAACCACAACCGTGACAATATACTTTTATAGGCTCACTCGAGAAGTAATGCAGTTAAAAAAAACCTCAAAAAATTTAAATTTAACCCAACCTAACCACAACTGTGAAAATAACAATATAAATAAATATGCTTTTAAAGGCTCACTCGGGAAGTAATGCAGCTAAAAAAAACCTACACAAATTAAAACTTAACCCAACCTAAACAAAAATGTGAAAATAACAATATAAATAAATATGCCTTTATAGGGATCACTCGGGAAGTAATGCATCTAAAAAAGACCTACACGAATTAAAACTTAACCCAACCTAAACAAAAATGTGAAAATAACAATATAAATAAATATGACTTTATAGGGATCACTCGGGAAGTAATTCAGCTAAAAAAAACTAACAATATTAAAACTTAACCCAACTTAACCACAACTGTGAACAATTACTAATAATCTAAATTCAATGACCACACACAGACATATATCAATATACTTTTATAGGCTAAACTCGGGAAGTAATGCAGCTAAAAAAAACTACCAATATTAAAACTTAACCCAACCTAACCACAACTATGAAAAATTACTAATACTCTAAAATCAATGACCACACAAAGACATATATCAATATACTTTTATAGGCTCACTCGGGAAGTAATGCAGCTAAAAAAAACCTCCAAAAATTTAAACTTAACCCAACCTTACCACAACTGTGAAAATAACAATATAAATAAATATACTTTTATAGGCTCACTCGAGAAGTAATGTAGCTAAAAAAACCTACACAAATTAAAACTTAACCCACCCTAACCACAACCGTGACAATATACTTGTATAGGCTCACTCAAGAAATAATGCAGCTAAAAAAAACCTACACAAATTAAAATTTAACCCAACCTAAACACAACAGTGACAATAACTATAACTAAAAATATCAATGACCACATACACACATATATATATATGCTTGTATAGTCTCACTCGGTATGTAATGCATATATAATTATAGAATAGATTTTAGAAAAAATATTTTTTTATAAATCTATATTTTTTTCTTTGACCATATATGATGACATTTGGCGAAATATTAAAACCGAGATGGAAACCATATTATTCATATTTTCATGATTTTTCTCATTTTATTACATGTATTTTCGTACTCCTAATCTGAAGAATCCATAATTTATACGAACATATTACCGGAAGTCGGTCAAATAGACTACTCTAAAATCCTGTATTTTTCACTTTTTCGGCCGTAGCTCGAAGAATATTAAATATAAGAAGTCCCAATTCATAAAATTATATTCTATTTTAATTATCTATTTAATAAAGTTAAAATTATTGAAATCGAATAAATATTGTAGATTTTGATTTTTCACATCACCGTATCGTATCACCTATGTTTAATAATTTATGTTTACATGGCGTAGATAGGAAATAATTAATATTAACTCGATATTACATATTAGTAAATTTCACCTCAATAATACGGGTAAATAAATTGCGATGCAACAATTTTTATTCAGATATTCAAACCGGAAGTACGATTTCGTAAATCTACGTAATGTATTCGAAATTAAAGAAACTCATTTTTACGAAATTATTTACCATCAAATTATTCACGATGAAGTTTGTTATTAAAAATTTGCTTCGAATTTAAATTTTTCGATTACGTAAATCGACTAAAAAATGACACTATTTAACGATATTTGGTATCGCGCGAATACATATTCAAAAAAGTAAATCATCTATTAAAACCCCGCTGCCCCACTTTATCACCTGAGGTTTTCCTTACGGAAAACGGATCTCGCTTTCGCGAGATCCTAATACTTACACACACACACACACAGACACACAGACAGACATTTTCGCTAATATAGTATAGACTAGGCGGTCGGGGCCCGGCTTCGCCCGTGATCGCGCGTAACGTTCACTTGATGATGTAATGTACTTGGGAATGTTTATTAATATGTTTATATAGGTACTATAACTTAAAATATCAATGACACATACACACATTTATCAATATGCTTTTATAGGTTCACTCGGGATGTAATGCAGCTAAAAAAAACCTCCACAAATTAAAACTTAACCCAACCTAACCAAAACTGTGAAAATAACAATATAAATAAATATGCTTTTATAGGTTCATTCGGGAAGTAATGAAGCTAAAAAAAAACTACCAAAATTAAAAATGAACCCAACCTAACCACAACTTTGAAAATAACAATATAAATAAATATGCTTTTATAGGTTCACTCGGGAAGTAATGCAGCTAAAAAAAACCTACCAAAATTAAAACTTAACCCAACCTAACCACAACTGTGAAAAATACTAATACTCTAAAAGCAATGACCACACAAAGACATATATCAATATACTTGTATAGGCTCACTTGGGAAGTGATGCAGCTAAAAAAAACACCAATATTAAAACTTAATCCAATCTAACCACAACTGTGAAAATATACTTATATAGGCTCACTCGGGAAGTAATGCAGTTAAAAAAAACCTACACAAATTAAAACTTAACCCAACCTAACCACAATAGTGAAAATATACTTTTATAGTCTCACTCGGGAAGTAATGGAGCTAAAAAAAACCTAAGAAAATTAAAACTTAACCCAATCTAATAACAACTGTGAAAATAACAATATAAATAAATATGCTTTTATAGGCTCACTCGGGAATTAATGCAGTTAAAAAAAACCACCAATATTAAAACTTAATCCAATCTAACCACAACTGTGAAAATAACAATATAAATGAATATGCTTTTATAGGTTCACTCGGGAAGTAATGCAGCTAAAAAAAACCTACACAAATTAAAACTTAACCCAACCTAACCACAACTGTGAAAATAACAATATAAATAAATATGCTTTTATAGGTTCACTCGGGAAGTAATGCAGCTAAAAAAACCTACACAAATTAAAACTTAACCCAACCTAACCACAACTGTGAAAATAACAATATAAATAAATATGTTTTTATAGGTTAACTCGGGAAGTAATGCAGCTAAAAAAAACCTACCAAAATTAAAAATTAACCCAACCTAACCACAACTGTGAAAATAACAATATAAATAAATATGCTTTTATAGGTTCACTCGGGAAGTAATTCAGCTAAAAAAAACCTACCAAAATTAAAACTTAACCCAACCTAACCACAACTGTGAAAATAACAATATAAATAAATATGCTTTTATATGCTCACTCGGGAAGTAATGCAGCTAAAAAAACCTCCACAAATTAAAAAAATTAGCTAAAAAAATCACCAATATTAAAACTTAATCCAATCTAACCACAACTATGAATATAACTATATAAATAAATATGTTTATATAGGTTCAATTGGGTAGTAATGTAGCTAAAAAAAACCTACACAAATTAAAACTTAACACAACCTAACCACAACAGTGAAAATATACTTGTATAAGCTCACTCGGGAAGTAATGCAGCTAAAAAAATCCTCCACAAATTAAAACTTAACCCAACCTAACCACAACCGTTATAATATACTTTTATAGGCTCACTCGAGAAGTAATTCAGCTAAAAAAAACCTCCACAAATTTAAACTTAACCCAACCTATCCATAACTGTAAAAATAACAATATAAATAAATATGAAGTTATAGTCTCACTCGGGAAGTAATGCAGCTACAAAAAAACCTCCAAACATTAAAACTTAACCCAACCTAACCATAACAGTGAAAATATACTTTTATAGTCTCACTCGGGAAGTAATGCAGCTAAAAAAATCTCCAAAAATTAAAACGTAACCAAACCTAACCACAACCGTGACAATATACTTTTATAGGCTCACTCGAGAAGTAATGCAGCTAAAAAAAAACTCCACAAATTAAAACTTAATCCAATCTAACCACAACTATGAAAATAACTATATAAATAAAAATGCTTTTATAGGCTCACTCGGGAGGTAATGCAGCTAAAAAAAACCACCAATATTAAAACGTAATCCAATCTAACCACAACTGTGTACATATCCTAGGGTCACTCGGGAAGTAATGCATCTAAAAAAAACATACACAAATTAAAACTTAACCCAACCTAACCACAACAGTAAAAATATACTTTTATTAGCTAACTCGGGAAGTAATGCAGCTAAAAAAAACCTACACAAATTAAAACTTAACCCAACCTAATCACAACTGTGAAAATATCCTTGTATAGGCTCACTCGGGAAGTAATGCAGCTAAAAAAAACCTACACAAATTAAAACTTAACCCAACCTGAACTAAACTGTTAAAATAATACTCAAAATATAATTTAACATACATACATATACATACATATATCATTATGCTTATATTGGTTCACTCGGGAAGTAATGCAGCTAAAAAAAACCACCAATATTAAAACTTAATACAATCTAACCACAACTGTGCAAATATCCTTGTATAGTCTTACTCGGGAAGTAATTCAGATAAAAAAAACCAACGTATCGTATCACCTATGTTTAATAATTTATGTTTACATGGCGTAGATAGGAAATAATTAATATTAACTCGATTTTACATAGTCTTGAATTTCACCTCAATAATACGGGTAAATAAATTACGATGCAACAATTTGTATTTAGATATTCAAACCGGAAGTACGATTTCGTAAATCTACGTAATGTATTCTAAATTAAAGAAACTCATTTTTACGAAATTATTTACCATCAAATTCTCCTAGATAAAGTTTGTTATTAAAAATTTGCGTCGAATTTAAATTTTTCGATTACGTAAATCGACTAAAAAATGACACTATTTAACGATTATTGGTATCACGTGAATACATATTCAAAAAAGTAAATCATCTATTAAAACCCCGCTGCCCCACTTTATCACCCGACGTTTTCCTTACGGAAAACGGATCTCGCGTTCGCGAGATCCTAATACTTACACACACAGACACACACACAGACAACTTCGCTAATATAGTATAGACTAGGCGGCCGGGGCCCGGCTTCGCCCGTGTTCGCGCGTAACGTTCACTTGTTGATGTAATGTACTCGGGAGGTGATGTAATGTACTCGGGAAGTGATGCAGCTAAAAAAAACCACCAATATTAAAACTTAATCCAATCTAACCACAACAGTTAAAATATACTTTTATAGACTAACTCTGGAAGTAATGTAGCTAAAAAAAACCTACCAAAATTAAAACTTAACCAAACCTAAACACAACTGTGAAAATAACAATATAAATAAATAGGCTTTTATAGGTTCACTCGGGAAGTAATGTAGCTAAAAAAAACCTACCAAAATTAAAACTTAACCCAACCTAACCACAACTGTGAAAATAACAATATAAATAAATATGCTTTTATAGGTTCAATCGGGAAGTAATGCAGCTAAAAAAAACCTACCAAAATTAAAATGTAATCCAACCTAATCATGACTGTGAAAATAACAATATAAATAAATATGCTTTTATAGGTTCACACGGGAATAATGCTGCTACAAAAAACCTAAAAAATTAAAACTTAACCCAACCTAACCACAACTGTGAAAATATACTTTTATAGGCTCACATGGGAAGTAATGCAGATAAAAAAAACCTCCAAAAATTAAAACTTAACCCAACCTAACCACAACCGTGACAATATACTTTTATAGGCTCACTCGGGAAGTAATGCAGCTAAAAAAAACCTCCAAAAATTAAAACTTAATCCAACCTAACCAACACAGTGAAAATAACAATATAAATAAATATGCTTTTATAGGTTCACTCGGGAAGTAATGCAGCTAAAAAAAACCTCCAACAATTTAAACTTAACCCAACCTAACCACAACTGTGAAAATAACAATATAAATAAATATGCTTTTATAGATTCACTCAGGAAGTAATGCAGCTAAAAAAAATCTACCAAAATTAAAACTTAACCCAACCTAACCACAACATTGAAAATATACTTTTATAGGCTCACTCGGGAAGTAATGCAGCTAAAAAAACCTACCAAAATTAAAACTTAACCCAACCTAACCATAACTGTGAAAATAACAATATAAATAATTATGATTTTATAGGGATCACTCGGGAAGTAATGCAGCTAAAAAAACTATCAATATTAAAACTTAATCCAATCTAACCACAACAGTGAAAGTATACTTTTATAGTCAAACTCAGGTATTAATGCAGCTAAAAAATACCTACAAAAATGTAAACTTAACCCAACTTAACCACAACTGTGAAAATAACAATATACATAAATATGCTTTTATAGGTTCACTCAGGAAGTAATGCAGCTAAAAAAAATCTACCAAAATTAAAACTTAACCCAACCTAACCACAACATTAAAAATATACTTTTATAGGCTCACTCGGGAAGTAATTCAGCTAAAAAAACCACCAATATTAAAACTTAATCCAACCTAATCACAACTGTGAAAATATCAATATAAATAAATATGCTTTCATAGGTTCACTCGGGAAGTAATGTAGCTAAACAAACCTACACAAATTAAAACTTAACCCAACCTAACCACAACTGTGAAAATAACTATATAAATAAATATACTTTTATAGGTTTACTCGGGAAGTAATGCATCTAAAAAAAACCTACCAAAATTAAAACTTAACCCAACCTAACCACAACTGTGAAAATAACTAACACTCACAATATCAATGAACACAAACACACACATATCACTATACTTTTAAAGGTTCAATCGGTATGTAATACATATATAATTATAGAATAGATTTTAGAAAAAATATTTTTTTATAAATCTATATTTTTTTATTGACCAAATATATGATGACATTTGTCGAAATATTAAAACAGAGATGGAAACCCTATTATTCATATTTTCATGATTTTTCTCATTTTATTGTATGTATTTTCGTACTCCTAATCTGATGAATCCATAATTTATATGAAAATATGACCGGAAGTTGGTCTATAGACTACTCTAAAATCATGTATTTTTCACTATTTCGGCCGTAGCTCGAAGAATATTAAACATAATAAGTCCAAATTTATAAAATTATATTCTATTTTAATTATATATTTAATAAAGTTAAAATTATTGAAATCGAATAATTATTGTAGATTTTGATTTTTTACATCACCGTATCGTATCACCTATGTTTAATAATTTATTTGTACATGGCGTAGATAGGAAATAATTAATATAAACTCGTAACGTAAAAAATATTAACTCGATTTTACCCGTTCGTGAACTTTTCTCAATAATACGGGTAAAAAATTTCGATGCAACAATTGTTATTTCGATATACAAACCGGAAGTACCATTTCGTAATTCTACGTAATGTATTCGAAATTAAAGAAATTAATTTTTACGAAATTATTTACCATCAAATTATTCACGATAAAGTTTGTTATTAAAAATTTGCGTCGAATTTAAATTTTTCGATTACGTAAATCGACTAAAAAATGACACTATTTAACGATTATTGGTATCGCGCGAATACATATCCAAAAAAGTAAATCATCTATTTCAAGCCCGCTGCCCCACTTTATCACCCGACGTTTTCCTTACGGAAAACGGATTTCGCTTTCGCGAAATCCTTCTACTTACACACACACACACACACACAGACAACTTCGCTCTTATAGTATAGACTAGGCGGTCGGGGCCCGGCTTCGCCCGTGATCGCGCGTAACGTTCACTTGATGATGTAATGTACTCGGGAGGTGATGTAATGTACTCGGGAAGTGATTCAGCTAAAAAAAACCACCAATTTTAAAACTTAATCCAATCTAACTACAACTGTGAAAATAACTATATAAATAAAAATGCTTTTATATGCTCACTCGGGAAGTGATGCAGCTAAAAAAAACCACCAATATTAAAACTTAACCCAACCTAACCACAACCGTGACAATATACTTTTATAGGCTCACTCGGGAAGTAATGCAGCTAAAAAAAACTACCAATATTAAAACTTAATTCAATTTAACCACAACAATTTAACATATCAATTGTATTACCTATCTTCAACATTTATTTTTTTCGTACGTATTTAGATTAAAGCCCTAATGCCACGTCAAGGCAACGTACATATGAAGGACCCTGAAAAATAAGTTATAAATATTAATTATATATTAATTAAATAATAATGTTATGATAGAATAGACAGTTTTAATATAAATAAATATGATAGAATTATATAGATGTACAAACCTTAGATTTTATTTAATATTTCAAAACAAATTCGTACGTATTTAGTTTAAAGCCTTCATGCCACGTCAAGGCAACGTACATATGAAGGGCACCTGCTAAATAGTAGTTATTAATTATACATTAAATTATATAGTTCGCATACTAACCTTATTTCCGCAAAGCTTCTTTATATACCACATTTTGTGTTCTTCCTTCTTCTGATAATATATACAGATTATCTCCATTTGTTACTCTCGAACATCCCACATATAATTGACCATGCGAAAAACAGCTAGTAGATAAGTCCAATCCCACAACTTTTAATGTCTGACCCTGTGATTTGTTGATGGTCATCGAAAAACTTAATCTAACTGGAAATTGAAGTCTTCTAAATTCAAATTGATAATTTGAAGTCGTCATTGGAATCTTAGGTATGAAAACCTCTTGTCCTTTAAATGTACCGGTAATAATAATAGCTTCAATCACATTTGTATACATATTTTTTATTACTAACCTGGTACCATTGCATAACCTAGGAGGTTCAATATTTCTTAATAGGATAATCGAAGCACCTCGCTTTAATTTTAAATTGTGAGGAGGAAATCCGGAAGGTTGCAATGAATTTAAAAATTCCGTCGAGTAATTAATATTATCTTCTTGATTAGCTAAATTATCAATAGATTTATAATTTTTAATTTCCTCCGGAATTTCATTTAATAATTGTTCATTAATTTTGTAAACAACATCATTAATTGGTGCCAGAATACATCTTTCAGAGAGCCATTCTTTATTTTCATAATTTACCTGGAAATCTGGATAAACATTATTTTTTAATTCTATAGAATTACTAACCATTTTTCCAACCGGTAATTTAATTGAGTTATCTATTGAATTTACATTAATATCTCCATCTCCGAGCATGATTAAATTATTTGCAAATTCTGAAGCATCCGAATCTTCATTTAGTGATAATCTCATATTTCTAGTTAACGACAATTTAATAATTTTATTCCATAAATATGAATATTTTAAACAGGCATTAAGTTCATCTATTTTTGTACCATTAGGAATAATAGGTAATATCTGACGGAAATCCCCTGAAAATAATACAGTTATACCTCCCATTAATAAATCATTATTTCTAATATCTTTCAGTAATCTATCTACAGCCTGAATTCCTCCTTTATGAGACATGGTGCATTCATCCCATACTATGAATGAACATTTTCTTAATAGATGGGCTGCACCACTATTCCTAGATATATTACATGTTGTATTCTCTGTGTCAGATAAATCAAGAGGCAATTTAAACGTTGAATGTACAGTTCTTCCGGATTGCAGTAGAGTCGAAGCAATTCCAGAAGATGCTACTGCTATAGCAATATTCTTCATGGAGCGTACTTTTGATAATAATAAATTAATTAAATATGTTTTACCTGTACCACCTGCTGCATTAAGAAAATATATATTTTCTTTTTTTTCATTAATACTCTTTAATATTAATAAATAAATTTCTTTTTGTTCATCAGTTAATCTATTTTCATTTTCATAAATAAACATATTTAATTCTTCCATATTATATGATGTTTCTCTAATAACATCGTTACTGAGTGGTGACATATCATCTCTTATCGTTGCAGGTAATCCATAATGTACTAACTGTCTTCCCCCGAGTTCTTGTAGTTTATCTTCGATATATATTAGAGCTAAATTAAATAGAGTATCACTGTAAATAGCAGAGGGATTAATATGTTTAGCTTTAAATAAATAATCTTCAGTGAAATCTTCTTTATATTTATTCCATATCCTAAGGGGATTAGACACATTACACATAGTAATCATTATAGCAAATAGATTTCTTAATTTTGTTGGAGACTTTAATAGAATAGCATCATTAATCGTATTATCCCATTGGTGATCATTTTCTAGGAGACCATGTATAATACATGCTTCTCTATATGTTCCGCATATTATATCGTTAACAGTTCTTAAGTAGTCGAATGATGTAGGTCCTTTAATATGAAATAATAATAGCCGCATATAAAAACATTCAGCATTAGAAAAGTGTACCGTATATACTCTACCAAACTCTTTACCTTTCCTGATGTCACCATAACCATCAACCCTTGTACCTTGCTTTCTCTTTTTCCATGTATGCGAATTCCATGTATAATATGAAGCTACTTCTTCATATAATAACGTACTCGCGAATTCGTCCTCTATACACAATTTAAAAAATGCCGTTAAAGTAGTTTCATTAGGATTATTAATTCTATTTAAAATAGTATTACTATTAAAATACACCCTTTGCCCATTTTCTAAATGTACAGCCAAATGTATAATTGCAGGAAATCTTTTATGTATAGGAAATTGCATTAGTCTCCAAAATGCCTCGTTAGATCCTACGTATCTTCCTAATTGGTAATCCGAAATTTCGTCTTTACCTCCGTTTTCTCCTTCTAACGCTACCATCGACATGTCGGAACCCTTATTAATATATTTACATATATATTTAATACTTTTAACTGAATTACAAAATTCTACATTAATATGAGCTTTAAATATTTTAGATAATAATGGGCAATATGGAACAACCCATCTATTATCAATAATAACTTGCATGTTGTTTCTTTTGATAGTAAATTCTTCTCCTCCATCTTCTAATCTTCGACGTCTGCATTTAGGATATCCATCCTCTCCAGCCTGAGTAAACCTTGAGAAATCTTTCGGAAATCTCTTAGTACACCTACTATCTTTCATACATGGTGAGTTATTATTAATAATACCGCATGGACCATGAATCATTTGAGTAGTTACTACATCATATAATTCTTTATCCAGTGATTCATTTGGAATTTCAGCAGAAATAAATTCATCAATTTTCGAAGCATGAATTTTGTTCACTAACCATATCAAAATATGTGCGTGGGGTAAACCTCTTTTCTGCCATTCCACGGTGTACATAAAGCATTGTACTTCTCCAAATACCTGCGCTTTATTAAATAAATGCATTAATTTAACTAACTTTTGCTGGAATATTCTTGCAATAATATCGTGTCTATGCGTAGTCTTCTGATTATTTTCCAATTCTTTCGTGATTTCGATCCATTTAGGATTGCAAGTAAATGTGATGAATAAATCCGGAGTTCCGAATTTCCGTACATAAACCATCGCATCTTGTGTTCGTTGTTGCATATACCGAGGACTGCCTGTAAATGATGAAGGTAATATGATTAACTTACCCATTTCTTCCAAATTTCCGTCGTTTTGAATCGCGTCTTTTAGATGATCGTAGTTTTCAACTCTTAACTTCCTTTGATTTAATCTTATATATAACAACCTTTCAGTTTCAATTTTCACGTACATATCAACAATAAATTGATTAAGTAATTCCCTAAATTGATTAATATAATTTATGGAATTAATTCTGATCATAATATAATAACAATACATTTCTCTAGACGTTAACTTGGTAATGTTGTCCCTGTGTTTTAGTAGAATATTATACCCGTCTTGTCCTTTCCAGAAAATCTATGGATATTGAAGAGCATCGTATGATCTATGTAATTCATTTATCCTTTGCATGCCTTCCTCTTTGTGCTGTAAAATAATATCACGATTACAACATTGTTCACCAACCACTAAAACTGCGACGTCGTCATTAGTCGGTTCATTGAATCTTCGTTCGTGTTCTCCGGTTGGTCTTTTCTCAGCATTTATAACAACTTTGTAGTTTTCTTTAACCTGTTGTTGGGCAAACTTAAAAGTCTGGATTAAATTATTATGATTATGCAGCATATGTTGTAGATTTAATACAATAGATGTATCTAATTTTCCTGAAGATAGATGATCGATTCTTCTTTTCGTTTCATCTTCTGTATCTCCCATGAAATACATTTGAAGATATTTCGGAGTTTCATTTTCCTGTACATTCAACGGACCTAAGAGATGGTACACTTGACCTTGTATTTTAAAGTTAGTATTATATCCTTGAATGGGTAATATTTTATGTGCTCCAAATGATGTCATTTGAAACGCAGAGTTATAATTTCTAATATTATTTAAGAATATTTTAGATTGACATGAATTAGAATATAATAACGATTTTAATGGTTCCGGCGCGTCTTCTATGAGGGGTAGTTCAACTTTTCCATTTGAACAGCATAATCCCGGTGCTTCATTTTTGTATTTTTTTGCATTACAATATACGCAAATTACATTCATATCCCCAACTTTAATTTGCGTATCCTCTGCATATTTCGCTAACGGGTCATAATTAAATGCGGCATTTCTCCATATAATTATGTCCGATCGCCATGCATTTAATCGTTCAGATCTATCTTCATCTGTTTCTATTGATCTTAGTAATGCCCTATGCGTAGCATCATTTCCCCTGCGAATGGCTGTTTCGCTATCACTCTCGGATACTCTGCTCTTTCGAGTACAATCTCTATTATTGACATTTCTAGTAGCTGTCTCGCTATCACTCTCGGATGCTCTGCTCATGCGAGTACAATCTCTATTATTTACATTTCTATTAGCTGTCTCGCTATCGCTCTCGGATGCTCTGCTCATGCGAGTACTAACTTGGTCATTGGATTTTCTTATAGTTGTTTGTTCTGTCGTTTCATTTACTCGGTAAGTCGATGTCGATGCGCGATTATTAGCATTCCTATTATATTTATCTGCTGGGTTTTCATGCTCCCTTGCATTAGCCGTGCATATCCTATTTAATTGCTGTCTGGCATCTGTTTCTTCTATATTTTGTTGACTTATTCTCACATTATTAAATCTTACTTTCTTACTTGTTTTTGATAAATTAGATTTTCTTTTCGGCATATGGTATACGCATGTATGTATATAAGTTTAATATTAAAGAAACAATATATTTGTTACGAAAGATATTAATATATTAGATGTAAAGAATTATTCAAAATGTACGTGTGAACACAATAGGTTTTAATAAATGAATGCTATAAATAAATGTAATGCTACAGAAATAATAGTAAATAACAAAATTGACCAATCACAAATTAACATTATGAATTGGCCAATCATATATTACGTAAGTAAAATAACAAATGTGTGTAATTGTATGATTGGTCCTAATTTAAATAATTAAGATTTAGGTAATAATAGTAAATATTTAATATCTAAATTATTAAGATTTAGGTAATAATAGTAAATATTTAATATCTAAAATAATTATATATATATATATAATAGTAATATACTTTGTTAATATATTTACGCGATATACACAATCACATATACAATATATTATATATATACTCCTATTTATTAATTTACGCTAATAAATGTACACTATACATTGGTTATTTAACTTTAATCATTATTAATTAATGTATTGGTAATTAAATTTATGATATTATATATGGGAGTGTTAATAAAATATACATAGTTATGTGGAATATACACACACACATATATATATATATATATATATATAATTTATTGGTAATTAAATTGTATGATACTGTATATGGGTGTGTTAATAAAATATACATAATTAAGTGACATATATACACACACACACATATATATATATATATATATATATATATATATATATATATACTCCTATTTATTAATTTACGCTGATAAATGTACACTATATATTAGTTAATTAACTTTAATAATTATTAATTAATTTATTGGTAATTAAATATATGATATATCATATACACATTATGTATACATATTATGGGTATGTTAATAAAATATAAATATAAATAGTAAATATTTAATATCTAAAATAATTATATATACATATATATAATAGTAATATACTATGTTAATATATTTACGCGATATACACAATCACATATATAATATATTATATATACTCCTATTTATTAATTTACACTAATAAATTTACACTATATATTAGTTAATTAACTTTAATCATTATTAATTAATTTATTTGTAATTAAATTTATGACACATATTATGGGTATGTTAATAAAATATACATAGTTATGTGGAATATATACATACAATATATATAAGTTATTGGTAATTAAATTTATGATACTATAGATAGGTGTGTTAATAAAATATACATAGTTATGTGGAATATATACATACAATATATATAATTTATCGGTAATTAAATTTATGATACTATATATGGTTGTGTTAATAAAATATACATAGTTATGTGGAATATACACACGCACACACACATATATATTGGTATTTATTAAATTTATTGGTAATTATATATGTATTGGGAATTAAATTTAACAATACTGTATATGGGTATATATATATATATATATATATATATATTTATACATACGCAATTTATTACGTACAGTAATATACGCTACACTTATATTTAATAAGATGACAAATATGGTTATTCAAATACGTATATAGGTACTATTAATACATGACGTATTAGTATATTAACTCGATTTTACATATTCTTGAACTTTTTCTCAATAATACGGGTAAATAAATTCCGATGCACTTGTTTTTATTTCGATATACAAACCGGAAGTAGGATTTCGTAAATCTACGTAATGTATTCTAAATTAAAGAAACTCATTTTTACGAAATTATTTACCATCAAATTATTCACGATAAAGTTTGTTATTAAAAATTTGCGTCGAATTTAAATTTTTCGATTACGTAAATCGCTTAAAAATGACACTATTTAACGATTATTGGTATCGCGCGAATACATATCTAAAAAAGTAAATCATCTATTAAAACCGCGCTGCCCCACTTTATCACCTGTGGTTTTCCTTACGGAAAACGGATCTCGCGTTCGCGAGATCCTAATACTTACACACACAGACACACACACAGACAACTTCGCTAATATAGTATAGACTAGGCGGCCGGGGCCCGGCTTCGCCCGTGATCGCGCGTAACGTTCACTTGTTGATGTAATGTACTCGGGAGGTGATGTAATGTACTCGGGAAGTGATGCAGCTAAAAAAATCACCAATATTAAAACTTAATCCAATCTAACTACAACTGTGAAAATAACTATATAAATAAAAATGCTTTTATATGCTCACTCGGGAAGTGATGCAGCTAAAAAAAACCACCAATATTAAAACTTAATCCAATCTAACCACAACTATGAAAATAACTATATAAATAAAAATGCTTTTATAGGCTCACTCGGGAAGTAATGCAGCTAAAAAAAACCTACCAAAATTAAAACTTAACCCAACCTAACCACAACTGTGAAAATAATAATATAAATAAATATGCTTTTATAGGTTCACTCGGGAAGTAATTCAACTAAAAAAAACCTACAAAAATTAAAACTTAACCCAACCTAACCACATCCGTGGAAATATACTTTTATAGGTTCATTCGGGAAGTAATGCAGCTAAAAAAAACCTACCAAAATTAAAACTTAACCCAACCTAACCACAACTGTGAAAATAAATATGACCACACACATATAACTATACTTTAATAGACTCAATTGGTAAGTAATTCAGCTAAAAAAAACCTCCAAAAATTAAAACTTAACCCAACCTAACAACATCCGTGACAATATACTTGTATAGGCTCACTCGAGAAGTAATGCAGCTAAAAAAAACCTCCAAAAATTAAAACTTAACCCAACCTAACCACAACAGTAAAAATATACTTGTATAGGCTCACTCCGGAAGTAATGCAGCTAAAAAAAACCTACACAAATTAAAACTTAACCCAACCTAACCACAACTGTGAAAATAACAATATAAATAAATATGATTTTATAGGTTCACTCGGGAAGTAATTCAACTAAAAAAAACCTACACAAATTAAAACTTAACCCAACCTAACCACAACTGTGAAAATAACAATATAAATAAATATGCTTTTATAGGCTCACTCGGGAAGTAATGCAGCTAAAAAAAACCTACACAAATTAAAACTTAACCCAACCTAACCACAACTGTGAAAATAACAATATAAATAAATATGATTTTATAGGTTTACTCGGGAAGTAATTCAACTAAAAAAAACCTACACAAATTAAAACTTAACCCAACCTAACCACAACTGTGAAAATAACAATATAAATAAATATGCTTTTATAGGTTCACTCGGGAAGTAATGCAGCTAAAAAAAACCTACCAAAATTAAAACTTAACCCAACCTAACCACAACTGTGAAAATAACAATATAAATAAATATGCTTTTATAGGCTCACTCGGGAAGTAATGCAGCTAAAAAAAACCTACACAAATTAAAACTTAACCCAACCTAACCACAACTGTGAAAATAACAATATAAATAAATATGATTTTATAGGTTTACTCGGGAAGTAATTCAACTAAAAAAAACCTACACAAATTAAAACTTAACCCAACCTAACCACAACTGTGAAAATAACAATATAAATAAATATGCTTTTATAGGTTCACTCGGGAAGTAATGCAGCTAAAAAAAACCTACCAAAATTAAAACTTAACCCAACCTAACCACAACTGTGAAAATAACAATATAAATAAATATGCTTTTATAGGTTCACTCGGGAAGTAATTCAACTAAAAAAACCTACACAAATTAAAACTTAACCCAACCTAACCACAACTGTGAAAATAACAATATAAATAAATATGCTTTTATAGGTTCACTCGGGAAGTAATTCAGCTAAAAAAAACCTACCAAAATTAAAACTTAACCCACCCTAACCACAACCGTGAAAATACACTTTTATAGGTTCACTCGGGAAGTAATTGAGCTAAAAAAAACCACCAATATTAAAACTTAACCCAACCTAACCACAACTGTGAAAATAACTAACACTCACAATATCAATGACCACACAACATAAATATATCAATATCTTTGTATAGGCTCACTCGGGAAATAATTCAGCTAAAAAAACCAACAATATTAAAATTAATCCAATCTAACCACAACTGTGAAAATAAGAATATAAATGAATATGATTGTATAGGCTAACTCGGGAAGTAATGTAGCTAAAAAAAACTACACAAATTAAATTTAACCCAACCTAACTAAAACTGTGAAAATAACAAATACTCAAAATATCACTGAACACATACACAAATATCATAATAATTTTATAATAAACTTATATACCCAACCTAACTACAACTGTAAAAATAACAATATAAATAAATATGCTTTTATAGGCTCACTCGGGAAGTAATGCAGCTAAAAAAAACCTCCAAAAATTAAAACGTAACCCAACATAACCACAACCGTGACAATATACTTTTATAGGCTCACTCGAGAAGTAATGCAGTTAAAAAAAACCTCCACAAATTTAAATTTAACCCAACCTAACCACAACTGTGAAAATAACAATATAAATAAATATGCTTTTAAAGGCTCACTCGGGAAGTAATGCAGCTAAAAAAAACCTACACAAATTAAAACTTAACCCAACCTAAACAAAAATGTGAAAATAACAATATAAATAAATATGCCTTTATAGGGATCACTCGGGAAGTAATGCATCTAAAAAAGACCTACACGAATTAAAACTTAACCCAACCTAAACAAAAATGTGAAAATAACAATATAAATAAATATGACTTTATAGGGATCACTCGGGAAGTAATTCAGCTAAAAAAAACTAACAATATTAAAACTTAACCCAACCTAACCACAACTGTGAACAATTACTAATAATCTAAATTCAATGACCACACACAGACATATATCAATATACTTTTATAGGCTAAACTCGGGAAGTAATGCAGCTAAAAAAAACTACCAATATTAAAACTTAACCCAACCTAACCACAACTATGAAAAATTACTAATACTCTAAAATCAATGACCACACAAAGACATATATCAATATACTTTTATAGGCTCACTCGGGAAGTAATGCAGCTAAAAAAAACCTCCAAAAATTTAAACTTAACCCAACCTTACCACAACTGTGAAAATAACAATATAAATAAATATACTTTTATAGGCTCACTCGAGAAGTAATGTAGCTAAAAAAACCTACACAAATTAAAACTTAACCCACCCTAACCACAACCGTGACAATATACTTGTATAGGCTCACTCGAGAAGTAATGCAGCTAAAAAAAACCTACACAAATTAAAACTTAACCCAACCTAATCACAACTGTGAAAATAACTATAACTAAAAATATCAATGACCACATACATATATATATGATTGTATATGCTCACTCGGTATGTATTGCATATATAATTATATAATAGATTTTATAAAAAATAATTTTTTATAAATCTATATTTTTTTTCTTGACTGTATGATGACATTTTACGAAATAATAAAACAGAGATTGAAACCCTATTATTCATATTTTCATGATTTTTCCCATTATATTACATGTATTTTCGTACTTCTAATCTGTTGAAACAATAATTTATATGAAAATATGACCGGAAGTCGGTCAAATAGACTACTCTCAAATCATGTATTTTTCACTATTTCAGCCGTAGCTCGAAGAATATTAAACATAAGAAGTCCCAGTATATAAAATTATATTCTATTTTAATTATATATTTAATAAAGTTAAAATTATTGAATTCGAATAATTATAATATATTTTGATTTTTCACATCACCGTATCGTATCACCTATGTTTAATAATTTATTTTTACATGGCGTAGATAGGAAATAATTAATATTAACTCGATATTACATATTAGTAAATTTCACCTCAATAATACGGGTAAATAAATTGCGATGCAACAGTTGTTATTTAAATATTCACACCGGAAGTACGATTTCGTAAATCTACGTAATGTATTCTAAATTAAAGAAACTCATTTTTACGAAATTATTTACCATCAAATTATTCACGATAAAGTTTGTTATTAAAAATTTGCGTCGAATTTAAATTTTTCGATTACGTAAATCGACTAAAAAATGACACTATTTAACGATTATTGGTATCACGTGAATACATATTCAAAAAAGTAAATCATCTATTAAAACCCCGCTGCCCCACTTTATCACCTGTGGTTTTCCTTACGGAAAACGGATCTCGCGTTCGCGAGATCCTAATACTTACACACACAGACACACACACACACACACACACACACAGACATTTTCGCTAATATAGTATAGACTAGGCGGTCGGGGCCCGGCTTCGCCCGTGATCGCGCGTAACGTTCACTTAGTGATGTAATGTACTTGGGAATTTTTATTAATATGTTTATATAGGTAAATTAAAACTTAAGCCAACAATAGTTAAAATATACATATATAGGTTCACTCGGGAAGTAATGCAGCTAAAAAACCTACACAAATTAAAACTTAACCCAACCTAACTAAAACTGTGAAAATAAAAATATAAATAAATATACTTTTATAGGTTCACTCGGGAAGTAATGCATCTAAAAAAACCTACACAAATTAAAACTTAACCCAACCTAACCACAAAAATGAAAATAAAAATATAAATAAATATGCTTTTATAGGTTCACTCGGGAAGAAATGCAGCTAAAAAAACCTACACAAATTAAAACTTAACCCAACCTAACCACAACTGTGAAAATAACAATATAAATAAATATGCTTTTATAGGTTCATTCGGGAAGTAATGAAGCTAAAAAAAAACTACCAAAATTAAAAATTAACCCAACCTAACCACAACTTTGAAAATAACAATATAAATAAATATGCTTTTATAGGTTCACTCGGGAAGTAATGCAGCTAAAAAAAACCTACCAAAATTAAAACTTAACCCAACCTAACCACAACTGTGAAAAATTACTAATACTCTAAAAGCAATGACCACACAAAGACATATATCAATATACTTGTATAGGCTCACTTGGGAAGTGATGCAGCTAAAAAAAACACCAATATTAAAACTTAATCCAATCTAACCACAACTGTGAAAATATACTTATATAGGCTCACTCGGGAAGTAATGCAGTTAAAAAAAACCTACACAAATTAAAACTTAACCCAACCTAACCACAATAGTGAAAATATACTTTTATAGTCTCACTCGGGAAGTAATGGAGCTAAAAAAAACCTAAGAAAATTAAAACTTAACCCAATCTAATAACAACTGTGAAAATAACAATATAAATAAATATGCTTTTATAGGCTCACTCGGGAATTAATGCAGCTAAAAAAACCACCAATATTAAAACTTAATCCAATCTAACCACAACTGTGAAAATAACAATATAAATGAATATGCTTTTATAGGTTCACTCGGGAAGTAATGCAGCTAAAAAAAACCTACACAAATTAAAACTTAACCCAACCTAACCACAACTGTGAAAATAACAATATAAATAAATATGCTTTTATAGGTTCACTCGGGAAGTAATGCAGCTAAAAAAACCTACACAAATTAAAACTTAACCCAACCTAACCACAACTGTGAAAATAACAATATAAATAAATATGCTTTTATAGGTTCACTCGGGAAGTAATGCAGCTAAAAAAAACCTACAAAAATTAAAAATTAACCCAACCTAACCACAACTGTGAAAATAACAATATAAATAAATATGCTTTTATAGGTTCACTCGGGAAGTAATGCAGCTAAAAAAAACCTACCAAAATTAAAACTTAACCCAACCTAACCACAACTGTGAAAATAACAATATAAATAAATATGCTTTTATAGGTTCATTCGGGAAGTAATGAAGCTAAAAAAAAACTACCAAAATTAAAAATTAACCCAACCTAACCACAACTTTGAAAATAACAATATAAATAAATATGCTTTTATAGGTTCACTCGGGAAGTAATGCAGCTAAAAAAAACCTACCAAAATTAAAAATTAACCCAACCTAACCACAACTGTGAAAATAACAATATAAATACTATGCTTGTATAGACTCACTCAGGAAGTAATGTTGCTAAAAAAAACTACAAAAATTAAAACTTAACCCAACATAACCACAACTGTGAAAAATTACTAATACTCTAAAAGCAATGACCACACAAAGACATATATCAATATACTTGTATAGGCTCACTCGGGAAGTGATGCAGCTAAAAAAAAACACCAATATTAAAACTTAATCCAATCTAACCACAACTGTGAAAATATACTTATATAGGCTCACTCGGGAAGTAATGCAGTTAAAAAAACCTACACAAATTAAAACTTAACCCAACCTAACCACAATAGTGATAATATACTTGTATAGGCTCACTCTGGAAGTAATGTAGCTAAAAAAAACCTACCAAAATTAAAACTTAACCCAACCTTACCACAACTGTGAAAATAACAATATAAATAAATATACTTTTATAGGCTCAATCGAGAAGTAATGTAGCTAAAAAAAACCTACACAAATTAAAACTTAACCCACCCTAACCACAACTGTGAAAATAACAATATAAATAAATATGCTTTTATAGGTTCACTCGGGAAGTAATGCAGCTAAAAAAAACCTACACAAATTAAACTTAACCCAACCTAACCACAACTGTGCAAATATACTTGTATAGGCTCACTCTGGAAGTAATGTAGCTAAAAAAAACCTACCAAAATTAAAACTTAACCCAACCTAACCACAACTGTGAAAATAAATATGACCACACACATATAACTATACTTTAATAGACTCAATTGGTAAGTAATGCAGCTAAAAAAAACCTCCAAAAATTAAAACTTAACCCAACCTAACCACAACAGTAAAAATATACTTGTATAGGCTCACTTGGGAAGTAATGCAGCTAAAAAAAACCTACATAAATTAAAACTTAACCCAACCTAACCACAACTGTGAAAATAACAATATAAATAAATATGATTTTATAGGTTCACTCGGGAAGTAATTCAACTAAAAAAAACCTACACAAATTAAAACTTAACCCAACCTAACCACAACTGTGAAAATAACAATATAAATAAATATGATTTTATAGGTTTACTCGGGAAGTAATTCAACTAAAAAAAACCTACACAAATTAAAACTTAACCCAACCTAACCACAACTGTGAAAATAACAATATAAATAAATATGCTTTTATAGGTTCACTCGGGAAGTAATTCAGCTAAAAAAAACCTACCAAAATTAAAACTTAACCCACCCTAACCACAACCGTGAAAATACACTTTTATAGGTTCACTCGGGAAGTAATGGAGCTAAAAAAAACCACCAATATTAAAACTTAACCCAACCTAACCACAACTGTGAAAATAACTAACACTCACAATATCAATGACCACACAACATAAATATATCAATATCTTTGTATAGGCTCACTCGGGAAGTAATTCAGCTAAAAAAACCAACAATATTAAAATTAATCCAATCTAACCACAACTGTGAAAATAAGAATATAAATGAATATGATAGTATAGGCTAACTCGGGAAGTAATGTAGCTAAAAAAAACTACACAAATTAAATTTAACCCAACCTAACTAAAACTGTGAAAATAACAAATACTCAAAATATCACTGAACACATACACAAATATCATAATACTTTTATAATAAACTTATATACCCAACCTAACTACAACTGTAAAAATAACAATATAAATAAATATGCTTTTATAGGCTCACTCGGGAAGTAATGCAGCTAAAAAAAACCTCCAAAAATTAAAACGTAACCCAACATAACCACAACCGTGACAATATACTTTTATAGGCTCACTCGAGAAGTAATGCAGTTAAAAAAAACCTCCAAAAATTTAAATTTAACCCAACCTAACCACAACTGTGAAAATAACAATATAAATAAATATGCTTTTAAAGGCTCACTCGGGAAGTAATGCAGCTAAAAAAAACCTACACAAATTAAAACTTAACCCAACCTAAACAAAAATGTGAAAATAACAATATAAATAAATATGCCTTTATAGGGATCACTCGGGAAGTAATGCATCTAAAAAAGACCTACACGAATTAAAACTTAACCCAACCTAAACAAAAATGTGAAAATAACAATATAAATAAATATGACTTTATAGGGATCACTCGGGAAGTAATTCAGCTAAAAAAAACTAACAATATTAAAACTTAACCCAACCTAACCACAACTGTGAACAATTACTAATAATCTAAATTCAATGACCACACACAGACATATATCAATATACTTTTATAGGCTAAACTCGGGAAGTAATGCAGCTAAAAAAAACTACCAATATTAAAACTTAACCCAACCTAACCACAACTATGAAAAATTACTAATACTCTAAAATCAATGACCACACAAAGACATATATCAATATACTTTTATAGGCTCACTCGGGAAGTAATGCAGCTAAAAAAAACCTCCAAAAATTTAAACTTAACCCAACCTTACCACAACTGTGAAAATAACAATATAAATAAATATACTTTTATAGGCTCACTCGAGAAGTAATGTAGCTAAAAAAACCTACACAAATTAAAACTTAACCCACCCTAACCACAACCGTGACAATATACTTGTATAGGCTCACTCGAGAAGTAATGCAGCTAAAAAAAACCTACACAAATTAAAATTTAACCCAACCTAAACACAACAGTGACAATAACTATAACTAAAAATATCAATGACCACATACACACATATATATATATGCTTGTATAGTCTCACTCGGTATGTAATGCATATATAATTATAGAATAGATTTTAGAAAAAATATTTTTTTATAAATCTATATTTTTTTCTTTGACCATATATGATGACATTTGACGAAATAATAAAACAGAGATTGAAACCCTATTATTCATATTTTCATGATTTTTCTCATTTTATTACATGTATTTTCGTACTCCTAATCTGATGAATCCATAATTTATACGAAAATATTACCGGAAGTCGGTCAAATAGACTACTCTAAAATCATGTATTTTTCACTATTTCAGCCGTAGCTCGAAGTATATTAAACATAAGAAGTCACAATTTATCAAAGTATATTCTATTTTAATTATATATTTAATAAAGTTAAAATTATTGAAATCAAATAATTATTGTAGATTTTGATTTTTTACATAACCGTATCGTATCACCTATGTTTAATAATTTATTTGTACATTGCGTAGATAGAAAATAATTAATATTAACTCGATTTTACATATTAGTAAATTTCACCTCAATAATACGGGTAAAAAATTCCGATGCAACAGTTGTTATTTAAATATTCACACCGGAAGTACCATTTCGTAAATATACGTAATGTATTCGAAATTAAAGAAACTCATTTTTACGAAATTATTTACCATCAAATTATTCACGATAAAGTTTGTTATTAAAAATTTGCTTCGAATTTAAATTTTTCGATTACGTAAATCGACTAAAAAATGACACTATTTAACGATATTTGGTATCGCGCGAATACATATTCAAAAAAGTAAATCATCTATTAAAACCCCGCTGCCCCACTTTATCACCTGAGGTTTTCCTTACGGAAAACGGATCTTGCGTTCGCGAGATCCTAATACTTACACACACACACACACAGACACACAGACAGACATTTTCGCTCTTATAGTATAGACTAGGCGGTCGGGGCCCGGCTTCGCCCGTGTTCGCGCGTAACGTTCACTTAGTGATGTAATGTACTTGGGAATTTTTATTAATATGTTTATATAGGTAAATTAAAACTTAAGCCAACAATAGTTAAAATATACATATATAGGTTCACTCGGGAAGTAATGCAGCTAAAAAACCTACACAAATTAAAACTTAACCCAACCTAACTAAAACTGTGAAAATAAAAATATAAATAAATATACTTTTATAGGTTCACTCGGGAAGTAATGCATCTAAAAAAACCTACACAAATTAAAACTTAACCCAACCTAACCACAAAAATGAAAATAAAAATATAAATAAATATGCTTTTATAGGTTCACTCGGGAAGAAATGCAGCTAAAAAAACCTACACAAATTAAAACTTAACCCAACCTAACCACAACCGTGAAAATAACAATATAAATAAATATGATTTTATAGGTTTACTCGGGAAGTAATTCAACTAAAAAAAACCTACACAAATTAAAACTTAACCCAACCTACCCACAACTGTGAAAATAACAATATAAATAAATATGCTTTTATAGGTTCACTCGGGAAGTAATGCAGCTAAAAAAAACCTACCAAAATTAAAAATTAACCCAACCTAACCACAACTTTGAAAATAACAATATAAATAAATATGCTTTTATAGGTTCACTCGGGAAGTAATGCAGCTAAAAAAAACCTACCAAAATTAAAACTTAACCCAACCTAACCACAACTGTGAAAAATTACTAATACTCTAAAAGCAATGACCACACAAAGACATATATCAATATACTTGTATAGGCTCACTTGGGAAGTGATGCAGCTAAAAAAAACACCAATATTAAAACTTAATCCAATCTAACCACAACTGTGAAAATATACTTATATAGGCTCACTCGGGAAGTAATGCAGTTAAAAAAAACCTACACAAATTAAAACTTAACCCAACCTAACCACAACAGTAAAAATATACTTGTATAGGCTCACTCGGGAAGTAATGCAGCTAAAAAAAACCTACACAAATTAAAACTTAACCCAACCTAACCACAACTGTGAAAATAACAATATAAATAAATATGATTTTATAGGTTCACTCGGGAAGTAATTCAACTAAAAAAAACCTACACAAATTAAAACTTAACCCAACCTAACCACAACTGTGAAAATAACAATATAAATAAATATGCTTTTATAGGCTCACTCGGGAAGTAATGCAGCTAAAAAAAACCTACACAAATTAAAACTTAACCCAACCTAACCACAACTGTGAAAATAACAATATAAATAAATATGATTTTATAGGTTTACTCGGGAAGTAATTCAACTAAAAAAAACCTACACAAATTAAAACTTAACCCAACCTAACCACAACTGTGAAAATAACAATATAAATAAATATGCTTTTATAGGTTCACTCGGGAAGTAATGCAGCTAAAAAAAACCTACCAAAATTAAAACTTAACCCAACCTAACCACAACTGTGAAAATAACAATATAAATAAATATGCTTTTATAGGTTCACTCGGGAAGTAATTCAACTAAAAAAACCTACACAAATTAAAACTTAACCCAACCTAACCACAACTGTGAAAATAACAATATAAATAAATATGCTTTTATAGGTTCACTCGGGAAGTAATTCAGCTAAAAAAAACCTACCAAAATTAAAAATTAACCCAACCTAACCACAACTGTGAAAATAACAATATAAATAAATATGCTTTTATAGGTTCACTCGGGAAGTAATTCAGCTAAAAAAAACCTACCAAAATTGAAACTTAACCCAACCTAACCACAACTGTGAAAATAACAATATAAATAAATATGCTTTTATAGGTTCATTCGGGAAGTAATGAAGCTAAAAAAAAACTACCAAAATTAAAAATTAACCCAACCTAACCACAACTTTGAAAATAACAATATAAATAAATATGCTTTTATAGGTTCACTCGGGAAGTAATGCAGCTAAAAAAAACCTACCAAAATTAAAAATTAACCCAACCTAACCACAACTGTGAAAATAACAATATAAATACTATGCTTGTATAGACTCACTCAGGAAGTAATGTTGCTAAAAAAAACTACAAAAATTAAAACTTAACCCAACATAACCACAACTGTGAAAAATTACTAATACTCTAAAAGCAATGACCACACAAATACATATATCAATATACTTGTATAGGCTCACTCGGGAAGTGATGCAGCTAAAAAAAAACACCAATATTAAAACTTAATCCAATCTAACCACAACTGTGAAAATATACTTATATAGGCTCACTCGGGAAGTAATGCAGTTAAAAAAACCTACACAAATTAAAACTTAACCCAACCTAACCACAATAGTGATAATATACTTGTATAGGCTCACTCGGGAAGTGATGCAGCTAAAAAAAACCACCAATATTAAAACTTAATCCAATCTAACCACAACTGTGAAAATAACAATATAAATGAATATGCTTTTATAGGTTCACTCGGGAAGTAATGCAGCTAAAAAAAACCTACAAAAATTAAAACTTAACCCAACCTAACCACAACTGTGAAAATAACTATAACTATAACTACAAATATCTATATATATATATATATATATTTATATATATATATATATATATATATATATATATATATGCTTGTATAGTCTCACTCGGTATGTAATGCATATATAATTATAGAATAGATTTTAGAAAAAATATTTTTTTATAAATCTATATTTTTTTCTTTGACCATATATATGATGACATTTGGCGAAATATTAAAACCGAGATGGAAACCTTATTATTCATATTTTCATGATTTTTCTGATTTTATTACATGTATTTTCATACTCCTAATCTGATGAATACATAATTTATATGAAAATATGACTGGAAGTCGGTCAAATAGACTACTCTCAAATCATGTATTTTTCACTTTTTCGGCCGTAGCTCGAAGAATATTAAACATAAGAAGTCCTAATTTATAAAATTATATTCTATTTTAATTATCTATTTAATAAAGTTAAAATTAGTGAAATCGAATAATTATTGTAGATTTTGATTTTTTACATCAACGTATCGTATCACATATGTTTAATAATTTATTTTTACATGGCGTAGATAGGAAATAATTAATATTAACTCGATTTTACATATTAGTAAATTTCACCTCAATAATACTGGTAAATAAATTCCGATGCAACAAATGTTATTTAAATATTCAAACCGGAAGTACGATTTCGTAAATCTACGTAATGTATTCTAAATTAAAGAAACTAATTTTTATGAAATTATTTACGATAAAATTATCCACGATAAAGTTTGTTATTAAAAATTTGCGTCGAATTTAAATTTTTCGATTACGTAAATCGACTAAAAAATGACACTATTTAACGATTATTGGTATCACGTGAATACATATTCAAAAAAGTAAATCATCTATTAAAACCCCGCTGCCCCACTTTATCACCTGTGGTTTTCCTTACGGAAAACGGATCTCGCGTTCGCGAGATCCTAATACTTACACACACACACACACAGACACACAGACAGACATTTTCGCTAATATAGTATAGACTAGGCGGTCGGGGCCCGGCTTCGCCCGTGATCGCGCGTAACGTTCACTTGATGATGTAATGTACTCGGGAGGTGATGTAATGTACTCGGGAAGTGATGCAGCTAAAAAAATCACCAATATTAAAACTTAATCCAATCTAACCACAACTGTGAATATAACTATATAAATAAAGCTACTTTTATAGGCAAACTCTGGAAGTAATGCAGCTAAAAAAAACCTACACAAATTAAAACTTAACCCAACCTAACCACAACTGTGAAAATTAAAGGTAAATTAAAACTTAAGCCAACATAACCACAATAGTTAAAATATACATATATAGGTTCACTCGGGAAGTGATGCAGCTAAAAAAAACCACCAATATTAAAACTTAATCCAATATAACCACAACTGTGAATATAACTATATAAATAAATATGTTTATATAGGTTCAATCGGGTAGTAATGTAGCTAAAAAAAACCTACACAAATTAAAACTTAACTCAACCTAACCACAACTGTGAAAATAACAATATAAATAAATATGATTTTATAGGTTCACTCGGGAAGTAATTCAACTAAAAAAAACCTACACAAATTAAAACTTTATCCAATCTAACTACAACTGTGAAAATAACTATATAAATAAAAATGCTTTTATATGCTCACTCGGGAAGTGATGCAGCTAAAAAAAACCACCAATATTAAAACTTAATCCAATCTAACCACAACTATGAAAATAACTATATAAATAAAAATGCTTTTATAGGCTCAATCGGGAAGTAATGCAGCTAAAAAAAACCTCCAAAAATTAAAACTTAACCCAACCTAACCACAACAGTAAAAATATACTTGTATAGGCTCACTCGGGAAGTAATGCAGCTAAAAAAAACCTACACAAATTAAAACTTAACTCAACCTAACCACAACTGTGAAAATAACAATATAAATAAATATGATTTTATAGGTTCACTCGGGAAGTAATTCAACTAAAAAAAACCTACACAAATTAAAACTTAACCCAACCTAACCACAACTGTGAAAATAACAATATAAATAAATATGCTTTTATAGGCTCACTCGGGAAGTAATGCAGCTAAAAAAAACCTACACAAATTAAAACTTAACCCAACCTAACCACAACTGTGAAAATAACAATATAAATAAATATGATTTTATAGGTTTACTCGGGAAGTAATTCAACTAAAAAAAACCTACACAAATTAAAACTTAACCCAACCTAACCACAACTGTGAAAATAACAATATAAATAAATATGCTTTTATAGGTTCACTCGGGAAGTAATGCAGCTAAAAAAAACCTACCAAAATTAAAACTTAACCCAACCTAACCACAACTGTGAAAATAACAATATAAATAAATATGCTTTTATAGGTTCACTCGGGAAGTAATTCAACTAAAAAAACCTACACAAATTAAAACTTAACCCAACCTAACCACAACTGTGAAAATAACAATATAAATAAATATGCTTTTATAGGTTCACTCGGGAAGTAATTCAGCTAAAAAAAACCTACCAAAATTAAAACTTAACCCACCCTAACCACAACCGTGAAAATACACTTTTATAGGTTCACTCGGGAAGTAATGGAGCTAAAAAAAACCACCAATATTAAAACTTAACCCAACCTAACCACAACTGTGAAAATAACTAACACTCACAATATCAATGACCACACAACATAAATATATCAATATATTTGTATAGGCTCACTCGGGAAGTAATTCAGCTAAAAAAACCAACAATATTAAAATTAATCCAATCTAACCACAACTGTGAAAATAAGAATATAAATGAATATGATTGTATAGGCTAACTCGGGAAGTAATGTAGCTAAAAAAAACTACACAAATTAAATTTAACCCAACCTAACTAAAAGTGTGAAAATAACAAATACTCAAAATATCACTGAACACATACACAAATATCATAATACTTTTATAATAAACTTATATACCCAACCTAACTACAACTGTAAAAATAACAATATAAATAAATATGCTTTTATAGGCTCACTCGGGAAGTAAAGTAGCTAAAAAAACCTACCAAAATTAAAAATAACCCAACCTAACCACAACTGTGAAAATAACAATATAAATAAATATGCTTTTATAGGTTCACTCGGGAAGTAATGCAGCTAAAAAAAACCTACCAAAATTAAAACTTAACCCAACCTAACCACAACTGTGAAAATAACAATATAAATAAATATGCTTTTATAGGTTCATTCGGGAAGTAATGAAGCTAAAAAAAAACTACCAAAATTAAAAATTAACCCAACCTAACCACAACTTTGAAAATAACAATATAAATAAATATGCTTTTATAGGTTCACTCGGGAAGTAATGCAGCTAAAAAAAACCTACCAAAATTAAAAATTAACCCAACCTAACCACAACTGTGAAAATAACAATATAAATACTATGCTTGTATAGACTCACTCAGGAAGTAATGCAGCTAAAAAAAACCTACAAAAATTAAAACTTAATCCAATCTAACCACAACTGTGAAAATATACTTTTATAGTCTTACTCGGGAAGTAATGGAGCTAAAAAAAACCTAAGAAAATTAAAACCTAACCCAATCTAATCACAACTGTGAAAATAACAATATAAATAAATATGCTTTTATAGGCTCACTCGGGAATTAATGCAGCTAAAAAAAACCACCAATATTAAAACTTAATCCAATCTAACCACAACTGTGAAAATAACAATATAAATGAATATGCTTTTATATGTTCACTCGGGAAGTAATGCAGCTAAAAAAAACCTACACAAATTAAAACTTAACCCAACCTAACCACAACTGTGAAAATAACAATATAACTAAATATGCTTTTATAGGTTCACTCGGGAAGTAATGCAGCTAAAAAAACCTACACAAATTAAAACTTAACCCAACCTAACCACAACTGTGAAAATAACAATATAAATAAATATGATTTTATAGGTTCACTCGGGAAGTAATTCAACTAAAAAAAACCTACCAAAATTAAAAATTAACCCAACCTAACCACAACTGTGAAAATAACAATATAAATAAATATGCTTTTATAGGTTCACTCGGGAAGTAATGCAGCTAAAAAAAACCTACCAAAATTAAAACTTAATCCAATCTAACCACAACTATGAAAATAACTATATAAATAAAAATGCTTTTATAGGCTCAATCGGGAAGTAATGCAGCTAAAAAAAACCTACCAAAATTAAAACTTAACCCAACCTAACCACAACTGTGAAAATAATAATATAAATAAATATGCTTTTAATGGTTCACTCGGGAAGTAATTCAACTAAAAAAAACCTACACAAATTAAAACTTAACCCAACCTAACCACAACCGTGGAAATATACTTTTATAGGTTCATTCGGGAAGTAATGCAGCTAAAAAAAACCTACCAAAATTAAAACTTAACCCAACCTAACCACAACTGTGAAAATAAATATGACCACACACATATAACTATACTTTAATAGACTCAATTGGTAAGTAATGCAGCTAAAAAAAACCTCCAAAAATTAAAACTTAACCCAACCTAACAACATCCGTGACAATATACTTGTATAGGCTCACTCGAGAAGTAATGCAGCTAAAAAAAACCTCCAAAAATTAAAACTTAACCCAACCTAACCACAACAGTAAAAATATACTTGTATAGGCTCACTCGGGAAGTAATGCAGCTAAAAAAAACCTACACAAATTAAAACTTAACTCAACCTAACCACAACTGTGAAAATAACAATATAAATAAATATGATTTTATAGGTTCACTCGGGAAGTAATTCAACTAAAAAAAACCTACACAAATTAAAACTTAACCCAACCTAACCACAACTGTGAAAATAACAATATAAATAAATATGCTTTTATAGGCTCACTCGGGAAGTAATGCAGCTAAAAAAAACCTACACAAATTAAAACTTAACCCAACCTAACCACAACTGTGAAAATAACAATATAAATAAATATGATTTTATAGGTTTACTCGGGAAGTAATTCAACTAAAAAAAACCTACACAAATTAAAACTTAACCCAACCTAACCACAACTGTGAAAATAACAATATAAATAAATATGCTTTTATAGGTTCACTCGGGAAGTAATGCAGCTAAAAAAAACCTACCAAAATTAAAACTTAACCCAACCTAACCACAACTGTGAAAATAACAATATAAATAAATATGCTTTTATAGGTTCACTCGGGAAGTAATTCAACTAAAAAAACCTACACAAATTAAAACTTAACCCAACCTAACCACAACTGTGAAAATAACAATATAAATAAATATGCTTTTATAGGTTCACTCGGGAAGTAATTCAGCTAAAAAAAACCTACCAAAATTAAAACTTAACCCACCCTAACCACAACCGTGAAAATACACTTTTATAGGTTCACTCGGGAAGTAATGGAGCTAAAAAAAACCACCAATATTAAAACTTAACCCAACCTAACCACAACTGTGAAAATAACTAACACTCACAATATCAATGACCACACAACATAAATATATCAATATATTTGTATAGGCTCACTCGGGAAGTAATTCAGCTAAAAAAACCAACAATATTAAAATTAATCCAATCTAACCACAACTGTGAAAATAAGAATATAAATGAATATGATTGTATAGGCTAACTCGGGAAGTAATGTAGCTAAAAAAAACTACACAAATTAAATTTAACCCAACCTAACTAAAAGTGTGAAAATAACAAATACTCAAAATATCACTGAACACATACACAAATATCATAATACTTTTATAATAAACTTATATACCCAACCTAACTACAACTGTAAAAATAACAATATAAATAAATATGCTTTTATAGGCTCACTCGGGAAGTAAAGTAGCTAAAAAAACCTACCAAAATTAAAAATAACCCAACCTAACCACAACTGTGAAAATAACAATATAAATAAATATGCTTTTATAGGTTCACTCGGGAAGTAATGCAGCTAAAAAAAACCTACCAAAATTAAAACTTAACCCAACCTAACCACAACTGTGAAAATAACAATATAAATAAATATGCTTTTATAGGTTCATTCGGGAAGTAATGAAGCTAAAAAAAAACTACCAAAATTAAAAATTAACCCAACCTAACCACAACTTTGAAAATAACAATATAAATAAATATGCTTTTATAGGTTCACTCGGGAAGTAATGCAGCTAAAAAAAACCTACCAAAATTAAAACTTAACCCAACCTAACCACAACTGTGAAAATAACAATATAAATAAATATGCTTTTATAGGTTCACTCGGGAAGTAATTCAACTAAAAAAACCTACACAAATTAAAACTTAACCCAACCTAACCACAACTGTGAAAATAACAATATAAATAAATATGCTTTTATAGGTTCACTCGGGAAGTAATTCAGCTAAAAAAAACCTACCAAAATTAAAACTTAACCCACCCTAACCACAACCGTGAAAATACACTTTTATAGGTTCACTCGGGAAGTAATGGAGCTAAAAAAAACCACCAATATTAAAACTTAACCCAACCTAACCACAACTGTGAAAATAACTAACACTCACAATATCAATGACCACACAACATAAATATATCAATATATTTGTATAGGCTCACTCGGGAAGTAATTCAGCTAAAAAAACCAACAATATTAAAATTAATCCAATCTAACCACAACTGTGAAAATAAGAATATAAATGAATATGATTGTATAGGCTAACTCGGGAAGTAATGTA
Organism: Osedax fenrisi; assembly: GCA_964019155.1. Lineage (NCBI taxonomy): Eukaryota > Metazoa > Annelida > Polychaeta > Sabellida > Siboglinidae > Osedax > Osedax fenrisi. The sequence goes on from OZ025242.1 coordinate 32,633,708, forward strand.
GCTAAAAAAAACTACACAAATTAAATTTAACCCAACCTAACTAAAAGTGTGAAAATAACAAATACTCAAAATATCACTGAACACATACACAAATATCATAATACTTTTATAATAAACTTATATACCCAACCTAACTACAACTGTAAAAATAACAATATAAATAAATATGCTTTTATAGGCTCACTCGGGAAGTAAAGTAGCTAAAAAAACCTACCAAAATTAAAAATAACCCAACCTAACCACAACTGTGAAAATAACAATATAAATAAATATGCTTTTATAGGTTCACTCGGGAAGTAATGCAGCTAAAAAAAACCTACCAAAATTAAAACTTAACCCAACCTAACCACAACTGTGAAAATAACAATATAAATAAATATGCTTTTATAGGTTCATTCGGGAAGTAATGAAGCTAAAAAAAAACTACCAAAATTAAAAATTAACCCAACCTAACCACAACTTTGAAAATAACAATATAAATAAATATGCTTTTATAGGTTCACTCGGGAAGTAATGCAGCTAAAAAAAACCTACCAAAATTAAAAATTAACCCAACCTAACCACAACTGTGAAAATAACAATATAAATACTATGCTTGTATAGACTCACTCAGGAAGTAATGCAGCTAAAAAAAACCTACAAAAATTAAAACTTAATCCAATCTAACCACAACTGTGAAAATATACTTTTATAGTCTTACTCGGGAAGTAATGGAGCTAAAAAAAACCTAAGAAAATTAAAACCTAACCCAATCTAATCACAACTGTGAAAATAACAATATAAATAAATATGCTTTTATAGGCTCACTCGGGAATTAATGCAGCTAAAAAAAACCACCAATATTAAAACTTAATCCAATCTAACCACAACTGTGAAAATAACAATATAAATGAATATGCTTTTATATGTTCACTCGGGAAGTAATGCAGCTAAAAAAAACCTACACAAATTAAAACTTAACCCAACCTAACCACAACTGTGAAAATAACAATATAACTAAATATGCTTTTATAGGTTCACTCGGGAAGTAATGCAGCTAAAAAAACCTACACAAATTAAAACTTAACCCAACCTAACCACAACTGTGAAAATAACAATATAAATAAATATGCTTTTATAGGTTCACTCGGGAAGTAATGCAGCTAAAAAAAACCTACCAAAATTAAAAATTAACCCAACCTAACCACAACTGTGAAAATAACAATATAAATAAATATGCTTTTATAGGTTCACTCGGGAAGTAATGCAGCTAAAAAAAACCTACCAAAATTAAAACTTAATCCAATCTAACCACAACTATGAAAATAACTATATAAATAAAAATGCTTTTATAGGCTCAATCGGGAAGTAATGCAGCTAAAAAAAACCTACCAAAATTAAAACTTAATCCAACCTAACCACAACTGTGAAAATAATAATATAAATAAATATGCTTTTAATGGTTCACTCGGGAAGTAATTCAACTAAAAAAAACCTACACAAATTAAAACTTAACCCAACCTAACCACAACCGTGGAAATATACTTTTATAGGTTCATTCGGGAAGTAATGCAGCTAAAAAAAACCTACCAAAATTAAAACGTAACCCAACCTAACCACAACTGTGAAAATAAATATGACCACACACATATAACTATACTTTAATAGACTCAATTGGTAAGTAATGCAGCTAAAAAAAACCTCCAAAAATTAAAACTTAACCCAACCTAACAACATCCGTGACAATATACTTGTATAGGCTCACTCGAGAAGTAATGCAGCTAAAAAAAACCTCCAAAAATTAAAACTTAACCCAACCTAACCACAACAGTAAAAATATACTTGTATAGGCTCACTCGGGAAGTAATGCAGCTAAAAAAAACCTACACAAATTAAAACTTAACTCAACCTAACCACAACTGTGAAAATAACAATATAAATAAATATGATTTTATAGGTTCACTCGGGAAGTAATTCAACTAAAAAAAACCTACACAAATTAAAACTTAACCCAACCTAACCACAACTGTGAAAATAACAATATAAATAAATATGCTTTTATAGGCTCACTCGGGAAGTAATGCAGCTAAAAAAAACCTACACAAATTAAAACTTAACTCAACCTAACCACAACTGTGAAAATAACAATATAAATAAATATGATTTTATAGGTTTACTCGGGAAGTAATTCAACTAAAAAAAACCTACACAAATTAAAACTTAACCCAACCTAACCACAACTGTGAAAATAACAATATAAATAAATATGCTTTTATAGGTTCACTCGGGAAGTAATGCAGCTAAAAAAAACCTACCAAAATTAAAACTTAACCCAACCTAACCACAACTGTGAAAATAACAATATAAATAAATATGCTTTTATAGGTTCACTCGGGAAGTAATTCAACTAAAAAAACCTACACAAATTAAAACTTAACCCAACCTAACCACAACTGTGAAAATAACAATATAAATAAATATGCTTTTATAGGTTCACTCGGGAAGTAATTCAGCTAAAAAAAACCTACCAAAATTAAAACTTAACCCACCCTAACCACAACCGTGAAAATACACTTTTATAGGTTCACTCGGGAAGTAATGGAGCTAAAAAAAACCACCAATATTAAAACTTAACCCAACCTAACCACAACTGTGAAAATAACTAACACTCACAATATCAATGACCACACAACATAAATATATCAATATATTTGTATAGGCTCACTCGGGAAGTAATTCAGCTAAAAAAACCAACAATATTAAAATTAATCCAATCTAACCACAACTGTGAAAATAAGAATAAAATGAATATGATTGTATAGGCTAACTCGGGAAGTAATGTAGCTAAAAAAAACTACACAAATTAAATTTAACCCAACCTAACTAAAAGTGTGAAAATAACAAATACTCAAAATATCACTGAACACATACACAAATATCATAATACTTTTATAATAAACTTATATACCCAACCTAACTACAACTGTAAAAATAACAATATAAATAAATATGCTTTTATAGGCTCACTCGGGAAGTAATGCAGCTAAAAAAAACCTCCAAAAATTAAAACATAACCCAACATAACCACAACCGTGACAATATACTTTTATAGGCTCACTCGAGAAGTAATGCAGTTAAAAAAAACCTCCAAAAATTTAAATTTAACCCAACCTAACCACAACTGTGAAAATAACAATATAAATAAATATGCTTTTAAAGGCTCACTCGGGAAGTAATGCATCTAAAAAAGACCTACACGAATTAAAACTTAACCCAACCTAAACAAAAATGTGAAAATAACAATATAAATAAATATGACTTTATAGGGATCACTCGGGAAGTAATTCAGCTAAAAAAAACTAACAATATTAAAACTTAACCCAACCTAACCACAACTGTGAACAATTACTAATAATCTAAATTCAATGACCACACACAGATATATATCAATATACTTTTATAGGCTAAACTCGGGAAGTAATGCAGCTAAAAAAAACTACCAATATTAAAACTGAACCCAACCTAACCACAACTATGAAAAATTACTAATACTCTAAAATCAATGACCACACAAAGACATATATCAATATACTTTTATAGGCTCACTCGGGAAGTAATGCAGCTAAAAAAAACCTCCAAAAATTTAAACTTAACCCAACCTTACCACAACTGTGAAAATAACAATATAAATAAATATACTTTTATAGGCTCACTCGAGAAGTAATGTAGCTAAAAAAACCTACACAAATTAAAACTTAACCCACCCTAACCACAACCGTGATAATATACTTGTATAGGCTCACTCGAGAAGTAATGCAGCTAAAAAAAACCTACACAAATTAAAATTTAACCCAACCTAAACACAACAGTGACAATAACTATAACTAAAAATATCAATGACCACATACACACATATATATATATATGCTTGTATATGCTCACTCGGTATGTATTGCATATATAATTATATAATAGATTTTATAAAAAATATTTTTTTATAAATCTATATTTTTTCTTTGACCATATATATGATGACATTTGGCGAAATAATAAAACAGAGATGGAAACCCTATTATTCATATTTTCATGATTTTTCTGATTTTATTACATGTATTTTCGTACTCCTAATCTGATGAATCCATAATTTATATGAAAATATGACCGGAAGTCGGTCAAATAGACTACTCTAAAATCCTGTATTTTTCACTTTTTCGGCCGTAGCTCTAAGAATATTAAATATAAGAAGTCCCAATTCATAAAATTATATTCTATTTTAATTATATATTTAATAAAGTTAAAATTAGTGAAATCGAATAATTATTGTAGATTTTGATTTTTTACATCAACGTATCACATATGTTTAATAATTTATTTTTACATGGCGTAGATAGGAAATAATTAATATTAACTCGATTTCACATATTCTTGAATTTCACCTCAATAATACGGGTAAATTAATTCCGATGTACCAATTGTTATTTCGATATACAAACCGGAAGTACCATTTCGTAAATCTACGTAATGTATTCGAAATTAAAGAAATTAATTTTTACGAAATTATTTACCATCAAATTATTCACGATAAAGTTTGTTATTAAAAATTTGCGTCGAATTTAAATTTTTCGATTACGTAAATCGACTAAAAAATGACACTATTTAACGATTATTGGTATCACGTGAATACATATTCAAAAAAGTAAATCATATATTAAAACCCCGCTGCCCCACTTTATCACCTGAGGTTTTCCTTACGGAAAACGGATCTCGCGTTCGCGAGATCCTAATACTTACACACACACACACACAGACACACAGACAGACATTTTCGCTCTTATAGTATAGACTAGGCGGTCGGGGCCCGGCTTCGCCCGTGATCGCGCGTAACGTTCACTTGATGATGTAATGTACTCGGGAGGTGATGTAATGTACTCGGGAAGTGATTCAGCTAAAAAAAACCACCAATTTTAAAACTTAATCCAATCTAACTACAACTGTGAAAATAACTATATAAATAAAAATGCTTTTATATGCTCACTCGGGAAGTGATGCAGCTAAAAAAAACCACCAATATTAAAACTTAACCCAACCTAACCACAACCGTGACAATATACTTTTATAGGCTCACTCGGGAAGTAATGCAGCTAAAAAAAACTACCAATATTAAAACTTAATTCAATTTAACCACAACAATTTAACATATCAATTGTATTACCTATCTTCAACATTTATTTTTTTCGTACGTATTTAGATTAAAGCCCTAATGCCACGTCAAGGCAACGTACATATGAAGGACCCTGAAAAATAAGTTATAAATATTAATTATATATTAATTAAATAATAATGTTATGATAGAATAGACAGTTTTAATATAAATAAATATGATAGAATTATATAGATGTACAAACCTTAGATTTTATTTAATATTTCAAAACAAATTCGTACGTATTTAGTTTAAAGCCTTCATGCCACGTCAAGGCAACGTACATATGAAGGGCACCTGCTAAATAGTAGTTATTAATTATACATTAAATTATATAGTTCGCATACTAACCTTATTTCCGCAAAGCTTCTTTATATACCACATTTTGTGTTCTTCCTTCTTCTGATAATATATACAGATTATCTCCATTTGTTACTCTCGAACATCCCACATATAATTGACCATGCGAAAAACAGCTAGTAGATAAGTCCAATCCCACAACTTTTAATGTCTGACCCTGTGATTTGTTGATGGTCATCGAAAAACTTAATCTAACTGGAAATTGAAGTCTTCTAAATTCAAATTGATAATTTGAAGTCGTCATTGGAATCTTAGGTATGAAAACCTCTTGTCCTTTAAATGTACCGGTAATAATAATAGCTTCAATCACATTTGTATACATATTTTTTATTACTAACCTGGTACCATTGCATAACCTAGGAGGTTCAATATTTCTTAATAGGATAATCGAAGCACCTCGCTTTAATTTTAAATTGTGAGGAGGAAATCCGGAAGGTTGCAATGAATTTAAAAATTCCGTCGAGTAATTAATATTATCTTCTTGATTAGCTAAATTATCAATAGATTTATAATTTTTAATTTCCTCCGGAATTTCATTTAATAATTGTTCATTAATTTTGTAAACAACATCATTAATTGGTGCCAGAATACATCTTTCAGAGAGCCATTCTTTATTTTCATAATTTACCTGGAAATCTGGATAAACATTATTTTTTAATTCTATAGAATTACTAACCATTTTTCCAACCGGTAATTTAATTGAGTTATCTATTGAATTTACATTAATATCTCCATCTCCGAGCATGATTAAATTATTTGCAAATTCTGAAGCATCCGAATCTTCATTTAGTGATAATCTCATATTTCTAGTTAACGACAATTTAATAATTTTATTCCATAAATATGAATATTTTAAACAGGCATTAAGTTCATCTATTTTTGTACCATTAGGAATAATAGGTAATATCTGACGGAAATCCCCTGAAAATAATACAGTTATACCTCCCATTAATAAATCATTATTTCTAATATCTTTCAGTAATCTATCTACAGCCTGAATTCCTCCTTTATGAGACATGGTGCATTCATCCCATACTATGAATGAACATTTTCTTAATAGATGGGCTGCACCACTATTCCTAGATATATTACATGTTGTATTCTCTGTGTCAGATAAATCAAGAGGCAATTTAAACGTTGAATGTACAGTTCTTCCGGATTGCAGTAGAGTCGAAGCAATTCCAGAAGATGCTACTGCTATAGCAATATTCTTCATGGAGCGTACTTTTGATAATAATAAATTAATTAAATATGTTTTACCTGTACCACCTGCTGCATTAAGAAAATATATATTTTCTTTTTTTTCATTAATACTCTTTAATATTAATAAATAAATTTCTTTTTGTTCATCAGTTAATCTATTTTCATTTTCATAAATAAACATATTTAATTCTTCCATATTATATGATGTTTCTCTAATAACATCGTTACTGAGTGGTGACATATCATCTCTTATCGTTGCAGGTAATCCATAATGTACTAACTGTCTTCCCCCGAGTTCTTGTAGTTTATCTTCGATATATATTAGAGCTAAATTAAATAGAGTATCACTGTAAATAGCAGAGGGATTAATATGTTTAGCTTTAAATAAATAATCTTCAGTGAAATCTTCTTTATATTTATTCCATATCCTAAGGGGATTAGACACATTACACATAGTAATCATTATAGCAAATAGATTTCTTAATTTTGTTGGAGACTTTAATAGAATAGCATCATTAATCGTATTATCCCATTGGTGATCATTTTCTAGGAGACCATGTATAATACATGCTTCTCTATATGTTCCGCATATTATATCGTTAACAGTTCTTAAGTAGTCGAATGATGTAGGTCCTTTAATATGAAATAATAATAGCCGCATATAAAAACATTCAGCATTAGAAAAGTGTACCGTATATACTCTACCAAACTCTTTACCTTTCCTGATGTCACCATAACCATCAACCCTTGTACCTTGCTTTCTCTTTTTCCATGTATGCGAATTCCATGTATAATATGAAGCTACTTCTTCATATAATAACGTACTCGCGAATTCGTCCTCTATACACAATTTAAAAAATGCCGTTAAAGTAGTTTCATTAGGATTATTAATTCTATTTAAAATAGTATTACTATTAAAATACACCCTTTGCCCATTTTCTAAATGTACAGCCAAATGTATAATTGCAGGAAATCTTTTATGTATAGGAAATTGCATTAGTCTCCAAAATGCCTCGTTAGATCCTACGTATCTTCCTAATTGGTAATCCGAAATTTCGTCTTTACCTCCGTTTTCTCCTTCTAACGCTACCATCGACATGTCGGAACCCTTATTAATATATTTACATATATATTTAATACTTTTAACTGAATTACAAAATTCTACATTAATATGAGCTTTAAATATTTTAGATAATAATGGGCAATATGGAACAACCCATCTATTATCAATAATAACTTGCATGTTGTTTCTTTTGATAGTAAATTCTTCTCCTCCATCTTCTAATCTTCGACGTCTGCATTTAGGATATCCATCCTCTCCAGCCTGAGTAAACCTTGAGAAATCTTTCGGAAATCTCTTAGTACACCTACTATCTTTCATACATGGTGAGTTATTATTAATAATACCGCATGGACCATGAATCATTTGAGTAGTTACTACATCATATAATTCTTTATCCAGTGATTCATTTGGAATTTCAGCAGAAATAAATTCATCAATTTTCGAAGCATGAATTTTGTTCACTAACCATATCAAAATATGTGCGTGGGGTAAACCTCTTTTCTGCCATTCCACGGTGTACATAAAGCATTGTACTTCTCCAAATACCTGCGCTTTATTAAATAAATGCATTAATTTAACTAACTTTTGCTGGAATATTCTTGCAATAATATCGTGTCTATGCGTAGTCTTCTGATTATTTTCCAATTCTTTCGTGATTTCGATCCATTTAGGATTGCAAGTAAATGTGATGAATAAATCCGGAGTTCCGAATTTCCGTACATAAACCATCGCATCTTGTGTTCGTTGTTGCATATACCGAGGACTGCCTGTAAATGATGAAGGTAATATGATTAACTTACCCATTTCTTCCAAATTTCCGTCGTTTTGAATCGCGTCTTTTAGATGATCGTAGTTTTCAACTCTTAACTTCCTTTGATTTAATCTTATATATAACAACCTTTCAGTTTCAATTTTCACGTACATATCAACAATAAATTGATTAAGTAATTCCCTAAATTGATTAATATAATTTATGGAATTAATTCTGATCATAATATAATAACAATACATTTCTCTAGACGTTAACTTGGTAATGTTGTCCCTGTGTTTTAGTAGAATATTATACCCGTCTTGTCCTTTCCAGAAAATCAATGGATATTGAAGAGCATCGTATGATCTATGTAATTCATTTATCCTTTGCATGCCTTCCTCTTTGTGCTGTAAAATAATATCACGATTACAACATTGTTCACCAACCACTAAAACTGCGACGTCGTCATTAGTCGGTTCATTGAATCTTCGTTCGTGTTCTCCGGTTGGTCTTTTCTCAGCATTTATAACAACTTTGTAGTTTTCTTTAACCTGTTGTTGGGCAAACTTAAAAGTCTGGATTAAATTATTATGATTATGCAGCATATGTTGTAGATTTAATACAATAGATGTATCTAATTTTCCTGAAGATAGATGATCGATTCTTCTTTTCGTTTCATCTTCTGTATCTCCCATGAAATACATTTGAAGATATTTCGGAGTTTCATTTTCCTGTACATTCAACGGACCTAAGAGATGGTACACTTGACCTTGTATTTTAAAGTTAGTATTATATCCTTGAATGGGTAATATTTTATGTGCTCCAAATGATGTCATTTGAAACGCAGAGTTATAATTTCTAATATTATTTAAGAATATTTTAGATTGACATGAATTAGAATATAATAACGATTTTAATGGTTCCGGCGCGTCTTCTATGAGGGGTAGTTCAACTTTTCCATTTGAACAGCATAATCCCGGTGCTTCATTTTTGTATTTTTTTGCATTACAATATACGCAAATTACATTCATATCCCCAACTTTAATTTGCGTATCCTCTGCATATTTCGCTAACGGGTCATAATTAAATGCGGCATTTCTCCATATAATTATGTCCGATCGCCATGCATTTAATCGTTCAGATCTATCTTCATCTGTTTCTATTGATCTTAGTAATGCCCTATGCGTAGCATCATTTCCCCTGCGAATGGCTGTTTCGCTATCACTCTCGGATACTCTGCTCTTTCGAGTACAATCTCTATTATTGACATTTCTATTAGCTGTCTCGCTATCGCTCTCGGATGCTCTGCTCATGCGAGTACTAACTTGGTCATTGGATTTTCTTATAGTTGTTTGTTCTGTCGTTTCATTTACTCGGTAAGTCGATGTCGATGCGCGATTATTAGCATTCCTATTATATTTATCTGCTGGGTTTTCATGCTCCCTTGCATTAGCCGTGCATATCCTATTTAATTGCTGTCTGGCATCTGTTTCTTCTATATTTTGTTGACTTATTCTCACATTATTAAATCTTACTTTCTTACTTGTTTTTGATAAATTAGATTTTCTTTTCGGCATATGGTATACGCATGTATGTATATAAGTTTAATATTAAAGAAACAATATATTTGTTACGAAAGATATTAATATATTAGATGTAAAGAATTATTCAAAATGTACGTGTGAACACAATAGGTTTTAATAAATGAATGCTATAAATAAATGTAATGCTACAGAAATAATAGTAAATAACAAAATTGACCAATCACAAATTAACATTATGAATTGGCCAATCATATATTACGTAAGTAAAATAACAAATGTGTGTAATTGTATGATTGGTCCTAATTTAAATAATTAAGATTTAGGTAATAATAGTAAATATTTAATATCTAAATTATTAAGATTTAGGTAATAATAGTAAATATTTAATATCTAAAATAATTATATATATATATATAATAGTAATATACTTTGTTAATATATTTACGCGATATACACAATCACATATACAATATATTATATATATACTCCTATTTATTAATTTACGCTAATAAATGTACACTATACATTGGTTATTTAACTTTAATCATTATTAATTAATGTATTGGTAATTAAATTTATGATATTATATATGGGAGTGTTAATAAAATATACATAGTTATGTGGAATATACACACACACATATATATATATATATATATATATATAATTTATTGGTAATTAAATTGTATGATACTGTATATGGGTGTGTTAATAAAATATACATAATTAAGTGACATATATACACACACACACATATATATATATATATATATATATATATATATATATATATATACTCCTATTTATTAATTTACGCTGATAAATGTACACTATATATTAGTTAATTAACTTTAATAATTATTAATTAATTTATTGGTAATTAAATATATGATATATCATATACACATTATGTATACATATTATGGGTATGTTAATAAAATATAAATATAAATAGTAAATATTTAATATCTAAAATAATTATATATACATATATATAATAGTAATATACTATGTTAATATATTTACGCGATATACACAATCACATATATAATATATTATATATACTCCTATTTATTAATTTACACTAATAAATTTACACTATATATTAGTTAATTAACTTTAATCATTATTAATTAATTTATTTGTAATTAAATTTATGACACATATTATGGGTATGTTAATAAAATATACATAGTTATGTGGAATATATACATACAATATATATAAGTTATTGGTAATTAAATTTATGATACTATAGATAGGTGTGTTAATAAAATATACATAGTTATGTGGAATATATACATACAATATATATAATTTATCGGTAATTAAATTTATGATACTATATATGGTTGTGTTAATAAAATATACATAGTTATGTGGAATATACACACGCACACACACATATATATTGGTATTTATTAAATTTATTGGTAATTATATATGTATTGGGAATTAAATTTAACAATACTGTATATGGGTATATATATATATATATATATATATATATATTTATACATACGCAATTTATTACGTACAGTAATATACGCTACACTTATATTTAATAAGATGACAAATATGGTTATTCAAATACGTATATAGGTACTATTAATACATGACGTATTAGTATATTAACTCGATTTTACATATTCTTGAACTTTTTCTCAATAATACGGGTAAATAAATTCCGATGCACTTGTTTTTATTTCGATATACAAACCGGAAGTACCATTTCGTAAATCTACGTAATGTATTCGAAATTAAAGAAACTCATTTTTACGAAATTATTTACCATCAAATTATTCACGATAAAGTTTGTTATTAAAAATTTGCGTCGAATTTAAATTTTTCGATTACGTAAATCGCTTAAAAATGACACTATTTAACGATTATTGGTATCGCGCGAATACATATCTAAAAAAGTAAATCATCTATTAAAACCGCGCTGCCCCACTTTATCACCTGTGGTTTTCCTTACGGAAAACGGATCTCGCGTTCGCGAGATCCTAATACTTACACACACAGACACACACACAGACAACTTCGCTAATATAGTATAGATATATATCTATATATATATATTCGTCTAAACATACTTTAATTAGGTGGTGCGCGGCGGGCTCGTACGCCGAGGCCGCAGGCCGAGCCGTCCCCACCTCGACGTTAACGGATAGGAAAATAATTTTTTTAAATTGAGGTGTGATTTTTTTTCAAAATTTTTCAAAATCTCTTTCCCATAAAAGTCTTTTTCCGTCAAAAATCTCAACAAAGTGTATACTTAAATTCAAATAATGCTCGATTTGAAATTTTTGTTTGCCAATGTATATATATATGAGGTTAGCTACCCGAAATATATTTAGGAATACATAGTATGCGCACACTCATTTTCATCTACGGGCAATATTTCTGGTAGTATTTTGGGTTTTATCGTTAAAATTTAATATTTAATATTTTATATAAATTTAAATAATTAAAATTCGCCGTAAGGAAAACGTAAGGAAAACGTCGGGAGATAAAGTGGGGCAGCGGGGGTAACAAGAATGATTTACTTTTTTGAATATGTATTCACGCGATACCAATAATCGTTAAATAGTGTCATTTTTGATCGATTTACGTAATCGAAAAATTTAAATTCGACGCAAATTTTTAATAACAAACATTATCGTGGAGAATTTTATTGTAAATAATTTCGTAAAAATGAGTTTCTTTAATTTCGAATACATTACGTAATTTACGAAATGGTACTTCCGGTTTGAATATCGAAATAACAATTGGTAAATCGGAATTTATTTACCCGTATTATTGAGGTGAAATTCAAGAACGAATAAAATATCGAGTTAATATTTTTTACGTTACGAGTTTATATTAATTATTTCCTATCTACGCCATGTAAACATAAATTATTAAACATAGGTGATGTAAAAAATCAAAATCCACAATAATTATTCGATTTCAATAATTTTAACTTTATTAAATAGTTAATTAAAATAGAATATACTTTGATAAATTGTGACTTCTTATGTTTAATATTCTTCGAGCTACGGCCGAAAAAGTGAAAAATACATGATTTTATAATAGTCTATTTGACCGACTTCCGGTAAATTTGTCGTATAAATTATGAATTCATCAGATTAGGAGTACGAAAATACGTGTAATAAAATCAGAAAAATATGAATAATAGGGTTTCCATCTCTGTTTTAATATTTCGTACGTTTATGATTACATACGTTTTTTTTAGCTGCATTACTTCACGAGTTAACCTATAAAAGCATATTTATTTATATTGTTATTTTCAAAGTTGTGGATAGGTTGGATTAAGTTTTAATTTGTGTAGGTTTTTTTTAGCTGCATTACTTCCCGAGTGAGCCTATAAAAGCATATTCATTTATATTGTTATTTTCACAGTTGTGGTTAGATTGGATTAAGTTTTAATATTGTGTAATACTTACCGAGTGAACCTATAAAAGTATAGTGATATGTGTGTGTATGTTTTTATTGATATTTTGAGTATTAGTTATTTTCATTGTTGTTGTTAATTGGATTGAGTTTTAATATTGATGGTTTTTTTAGCTGCATTACTTCCCGAGTGAGCCTATAAAATAATATTTATTTATATTGTTATTTTCACAGTTGTGGTTAGATTGGATTAAGTTTTAATATTGGTGGTTTTTTTAGCTGCATTACTTACCGAGTGGACCTATACAAGTATAGTGATATGTGTGTGTTTTCAGTGATATTTTGAGTATTAGTTATTTTACATTTGTGGTTAGGTTGGGTTAAGTTTTAATTTGTGTAGGTTTTTTTTAGCTGCATTACTTCCCGAGTGAGCCTATAAAAGCATATTCATTTATATTGTTATTTTCACAGTTGTGGTTAGGTTGGGTTAAGTTTTAATTTGTGTAGGTTTTTTTTAGCTGCATTACTTCCCGAGTGAGCCTATAAAAGCATATTCATTTATATTGTTATTTTCACAGTTGTGGTTAGGTTGGGTTAAGTTTTAATTTGTGTAGGTTTTTTTTAGCTGCATTACTTCCCGAGTGAGCCTATAAAAGCATATTCATTTATATTGTTATTTTCACAGTTGTGGTTAGGTTGGGTTAAGTTTTAATTTATGTAGGTTTTTTTAGCTGCACTACTTCCAAGTGAGCCTATAAAAGTATAGTGATATATGTGTGTGTTGTCATTGATATTTGGAGTATTAGTTATTTTCATTGTTGTTGTTAATTGGATTGAGTTTTAATATTGATGGTTTTTTTAGCTGCATTACTTCCCGAGTGAGCCTATAAAATAATATTTATTTATATTGTTATTTTCACAGTTGTGGTTAGATTGGATTAAGTTTTAATATTGGTGGTTTTTTTTAGCTGCATTACTTACCGAGTGAACCTATAAAAGTATAGTGATATGTGTGTGTATGTTTTTATTGATATTTTGAGTTTTAGTTATCGTCATTGTTTCGGATAGGTTGGGTTAAGTTTTAATATTCGTAGGTTTTTTTTATCCGCATTACTTCCCGAGTGAGCCTATAAATGCATATACTTTTTTTAGTTGCATTACATATATATGTATACTATATACCTATATACCTAGCTGCATTACATCACCAAGTGAACCTTACGATCGAACACGGGCGAAGCCGGGCCCCGTTAGCTGATTCGATCAATAGAGACACCTCGATTGTTAAATGGAACTCGCTTGATAATTAGGGAACTATTCGATGAGATTATTTCTGCCGAAATTACAATAGGACCTTACGCAGGTGATCATGTATTAATTCCAAGGATACCGTTAACGGCAGCAGACCATTATGTCCCTATTAAAAGACTACAGTTTCCCGTCAAGATAATTATTGCCATGACAACAAATAAATCTCAAGGTCATATCTTCGAAACGATTGGCATGCATCTCGAACGTGATTATTTTACGCACGGACAGTTGTATGTCAGTCTTTCGCGAGTTGGAAATCCAGCAAATATTCATATTTATAACCCCCGTGGAAGAATTACTTCAAATGTTGTTTACCCTGAAGTTTTTAGAAATACTTTTACTCATTAGTAATAGTAGACCAAAGTAGTTAAAGTTTTGTTTTATAAATACATTATGAAATTATCATTGTTTTTTTTCATTAAAATAACAAAAAGATAAATAACGGCCCACTGACTGCTAGAAAACATTATATAAAAATCTAAAAAATACCCAATGGTCTCAACTAACCCATTTTACCCACACCTAAAATAGTATCATTCACGGGCAACGCCGGCCACCCACCCTAGTATATATATATATATATATATATATATAGATATTTATAGTTATAGTTATAGTTAGAGTTATATATATATATATAATATATTTAATAAACATTTATTATATCTACATATAGAGTCAACTCTCGCTAACCCAAACTCGATAGGACTGACGTAATTGGTCGGAGTTAGCGGGAGTTAACTGTATATGTTTTAAATTGATTTAAAATGTATAATATATCTGTACGTATTTGATTATATATTTGTATTGTTATTTTATTGTTTAGTTTTCAAATATATATATTTTTTAAATAATATATATAATATTAATGAACATATATATATATATATATATATATATATATATATATATATATATATATATAATAATATATATATATATATTTATAGTTATATATTGATATATGTATTATCAATAACTCACATATCTTACAAATTGAATATGTATGATATTGTGTATGGTTATTTCTCTTTTCTCGTTATGTGAAAACTTCACCAGCATTCTTAACTCTCAGGTTGTGAACGAGAACCTAACCGATATCGGCTGCGCTGTATTATCCTGCGACCAACCCTGGTGTGCATCTATAGTAATCACCCTCTATCGGAAGACCCGACCTACAATGATAATAGAACATTGAAGTTTCCAGATTTTGATATTTCGAAATTTCTAGATATTTTTCGTACAAAAAAAGTGAAAGGAAAAAAAAAAGAAAAAAAAAAAGAAAAAAAAAAAGAAAAAAAACTTAATAAAGGAAAAGAAAAAAATAAAAAAGATAAAAGTATATATAAAGATAATAAAAATAAAAATGGAAAAAGTTCAGAAGACAACGATAGCTATGAATTGACGTCTTCAGAGAATGTATATCCTACATACTACATAAATACCGATATATCCGGAATATACCCACGTAAAAATGATAACAGGTCCTATCATATCACCTAGCTATAATATATTCATTAATATTATATTGCGTAGTACTTTGTCATTACGATATTGTATTTAGTTGTGTATTGTGTGATTAACTTCTCTCGTAGGAATCAATATGCTCGTATCTTACAACTAATCATTAATAAGGGTTATTCAACTTATATTTAGAGATAGTATAATATATATATATATATATATATATATATATATTTACTATTATTTCATTTAAACAATTTCATATTTAAAATATGTTATAGTTTATAAAGTTTTTTACCTACGAAATTCGAAACTAGTGAACCGTGCCTATGATAATGTTATACTATGATAAAGTATTAGTTACATTAGTTACATTAGTTACATTAGTTACATTAGTTATATTAGTTACATTAGTTACATTAGTTAAATTAGTTACATTAGTTACATTAGTTACATTAGTTACATTAGTTACATTAGTTACATTAGTTACATTAGTTACATTTCAGTGAAATACATACGATCGTAGCACATTCCACAGTTGTAACTATTTACTAATTACAGATGCACTCTTATTATAGATATACTAATTTGATTTAACAATATATAGTAAATATATATATAGTAAATATATATATATATATATATATATATATATATATTATTACTATTATATCGTAATGTGTTTATATATAATCAGTAAACACTAGATGACGTAACTTTGATACATACGAGACGTCATTGAGCAATATGAAGTCTATCGTATATTATTCTAATGAAACATGTTCTATTAGGGGTAGAGTCATTTCATCCGTAATTTCATCCGTCATTTCGTCCGTAAAATTTTGTCACTTCTTCAGAAATAAATTGTTTTTCGACAAAATAACTATATTTCGTACGAAAATTGTGCGGACGAAATGACCAACTGACCCAGTTAAATAATAGACGGACACTGTGATTCGTCTATTATAGTAACATTATTATAATCACATTGTTATACATGATTAACTAGAAGGAGACGAAGAAGAAGACGACGAGGAAGGCGCCCGTTTAGGAAAGGACATCGATGTTCGGCATGTCCTCGGAGATATCGATGCGTTAGGTATCTCTGCACTAAAAGTTAGTGTTGGTTATGTTGTTACCAGATAGATCCTCGACAACAGGTACTGATATACAATGATATATAATAAAATATGATTGGAGAATACATACTCTTTCTGAATATAGATTATGAGAAAATATCTGGTACTCTCCTTTGAACAGAAATTATATATACAAACTTTTATTGGATTTCTAAATTCAATATACTATTTATAATTCAATATAACAATATATAATTCAATATAACAATAGATAAATAACAATAGATGATGATATATAGCAAGAGGTATTTTAGATAACGATACATATTGTAATATAACGCGATAACATAATAGTGATGAGTCACTAAATGACGTAACTCGGCTCTCACCAATGCATACATATTTATGTCGACTATCAACCCATATATATATATATATATATATATATATATATATACCTATAGGTACCTATACCTATACCTATGCCTATATATACAAATGTATATACATCTCACTTTATCAAACTCATCGGTATTATAATTTAGTTTGATTTCAGAGCCACATTCGGGTAAAGATCATCCGTTCTCACGACCAGACATTGACCAATCAGCAACTAGCATGGTGCCGCCATTGACGAATATGACTACCGGTTATTACCACGTGGACCGTTTTACAACGATTCCAGATGAGAGTAAAGGGGGCTACACATTGACTGCCAAGGTGGTTACTCGTAATGATTCATTGGAAGAAACGCCCACAATACAGCCTACGACATCTATCGGTTTCTTTATAATATTCATTCATTAACTTTCTACAAACAATTATTAAATTATGTGAATATATATTAATGATGAATATATTTTTCGTAGAATTATTTATTTAAATTAGATTTTTAAATTTCATTTTTTCATATGATTATAACTAAATATACTCTGTTATAAAAAAGAGTATTCTATAGAATATATAGTATATAGTAATATATAGTATTCTATACTATATATACCCATGCAACCAGTATTGAAAGTGATCCTGTAGTAATGTTTGCTTAGTATTGAAACAAAAATAAAACTATTTGTTATAGAAATAGTATTCTAGCCATAGGTGAAAGTAATACTATTTACACATAACTTTCTGTCATTTAATTAACTCAATAATATTTATTGATAATTACAATTTGTAATGAATTTAATACTTAATAAATATATAATAATAACTTTACTTTATTAGAATGTAATATATATATATATATATATATATATATATATATAATATATATATATATATATATATATATATATATATTTGTATACTAATAATAATAATATAATATAATATTATTAGTGTTATTATTATTTAATTTATCCTATTTATATATGTACTCCGATCAGAGAACATTATTCCCTATATATCATGTTTTATATTAAAAAAGTTGGATCTCTATGAATATCATTACTTGAATACTGGCATTTATCATTATACTATTTTTCCTAACTGTATATGATAATTATTAAAACCATGATAGTTTATTTAATATATAATATTAATTTTTGAGTAAAATTATAATATTATATTTTTCTAATTAATTAAATACATACGATGAACAACTAATGACTAGGCTATCAATAACAAAGCAGATTTAACAATGTATTCATTATGATCATTGATGTCTCAGTAACCCCGAGATGTGACCTCGTCTGCTACAACTGCGGAGTTCTCGACGAACCGGCGTGTACCTGCCAATGTGTTAGCGGATGGTACGAAGAACGATGTCAAGGTCATTCTCGTGATGTGTTATGCACTGTGTAATACGAACTGTGATTTACATTGAATTACACTCACTTCTTACTAATTGGATAGGTACGAACTATCTGAAGCTAAACGTAACTATTTATAAAATTACTACAAATAACTATCAATAAAACTATTAAATGTGTATTTTAATGCAGAGTTATCTCGTATTATATCGTTTACATCATCAGCAATATTATATGATTACAATTAAAATTATATATATATATATATATATATTTTATAAATAAATGATCGGCTCTCGTTAAAACCATGGATACATTAACACGACAGCGGGTTCGAAGTGACATTAGAGCTATATATGGTTATAAGTAAAACTTCAGTTAATATCATGGACGGATGAAAGGACTCCGCCAAAATAAATATAACAATAATATATATATATATATATTATATATATATGTATAATATATACATACTATATTCCAATACAATACCGGTACATGTCTACTTGTGTAGACTAAATAACATGCAATACAATATAGCACGTCTCTAACTCTAATTAAACAACACAACACAAGTATGGAGGTATTGTGTGCGTTCGCTTTAGGTAATCGATATCAACATAGGTGTTCTGATAGCGGTGAATAGTGTTACTATAGTGTAGTGGTTTCTTATAATATACGCCTCTAATGTATCTATAGCATATGCATTACACGAATAGCACGGTGACCTCATTAGACGTACACCACGTGATCAGATAACACCACGTGACTGATAACACCACGTGATCAGATAACACCACGTGATCTGATAACATCACGTGACTGATAACACCACGTGACTGATAACACCACGTGATCATATAACACCACGTGACTGATAACACCACGTGACTGATAACACCACGTGATCAGATAATACCACGTGATCAGATAGATGTGTCGATGATTTATACGCGTGTACTCCGGCCGCCTGCGGGGTATCAAGTTTACTGTGTCCTGTGTCATGCGGCGAGTGCGGTTTGTATATAGTGTAGTATATAGTGTAGTATATAGTATAGTATATAGTGTAGTATATAGTGTAGTATATAGTGTAGTTAGTAAACAGTATAGTTTGAATATAGCAGTGCATTTTTATGGGTATTTTATGGGCATTTACCCCCCCCCCACACTATTATTGCCCCCACTTTTAACTGTTTTCCGCTTTTCTATTATTGTTGCCAACAAAAAAACTGATTTTGTCATAATCAATTATATCCCAATCCTATTTATTTAGTATAAATTAGTAGATGTATTTTATTAGATTATTTTCCATATAAACATTTTCAAATATTTAAAAAAGGCATTGAAGTGCCATGGTAATTTAGTTAGTATACACATTAAGTTAGTATACACATTGTTAGTATATACATGATTATTATATTAGGTAGTTATAACTTAATAATCATCGCTTGTATTCAATTTATAAAATGATAATTAATTACTCAATTTTATTTCCCAATATTTTATACCATATTCTAAATGACAAAATTCATTACAGTTCGCCACTAATACAGTTCATACACACACATACACACGTAGCGTAATACTTACGTGTAAATCCGTATGTATAACACAAGTGATGAATGTCTACGAATACATATAGCGGAACAAAAGTATCTTAAGGCATGTGTAAATCATCATTTTTTCATTTCATTTATTACTTATTATTAAATTATTGTGTCATGCCATATTGTGTGCAATAATAAACTTAATAAAATATATATATATATATATATATATATATATATATAGTATACTGAATACTATACTACCTACCGCTTATCCACATGCAAGTAGGCTGGCTTAAGTCACGTGACTTTACGTTAGCCGTGTGAACGCGTACGATGTGCTATACACTAGTTACCTACGATAACCAGAGCCATCTGACGGTTTCAGACGGAACTACCGAATCGTGCTACACCGTGACATCTTCTACTGCCTCAACAGCGCGTACTTCGGCCTACATTGGTAGTACAGCCTCGTTATCGAATATGACTACACACGAAGTGGTCAGCACAGCCATCACCACAGCCGCAGGTACGTACTAGCTAACTGCGAGTGTATTGTACTATAATACCCCTATAGGGGTATTAGTACCCCATATATGGGGGAAAGTGTCCGATTACCGACACCTAAATGAAAATTTGTAGTAACGTATTCAGTATTCAATATTCAATATCATTATTTGAGATTTTATAATTAAGGTAATAGTATGGTAATACTTAATTGTACTATTTTAAATGTTGTATATAATTATATTGACGAGAATAACCAGGGGTGTCGGTAATTTGATACATGTGACTAATACCGACAAACTTCTCCAATTACCGACCCCCTAAAATACACGACGTCGATATAACTGTGGTATTATAGTATCCAATCAAAATAGTATATATAAAGAAGTTTAATTAATTACAAAATTTATATACACGCAATTTATATATCATTGAATTTAAGTTTTAGTATTCATATTTAATATATAATTGGACTTTATATTTATATATTAAACTTTAAATTAACTGCCTATGAATATAACTACATATACTAAAGAATCGTTATATAGTATTATAGGCGCTGTTAAAATATACTATTGACGAGTTAAAATGATACACACACAAATTACAAATAATTTCAAAGTAAAACAGTGATCTATTTTGATTGGGTATTATATATCACATGGGATCTGTATTATGGTAATTTAGAGGGTCGATAATAGGAAAATCATATGGGTTTATATAATTAAGATATCTTGGTAAATAATTATTCAAATTAAAATATTTTTATATTGTTTATGAACATTAAATTAATCTACAATATTTTCTACAATGCATAGAATTACGTTTTATTTTAATTAATACATTATTTACATTGAGTTAAACAAATATTATTTAAATATTAAAAAGTAAAATCAGAATATTAAATTTAATCAAATAACAATTGTGGGATTGAATATTTTGAAAACAAAATACTATTTCATATTTAACATTACTGCAACAAATTACTAACAGTTCGTGGATATCATTTTGTTTGATAACTCATAGTTATTGAAATATGAGAGGGGTCGGTAATTAGAGACTTTACCCTACTTATTTATATATATATATATATATATATATATAGTTGATGTTGATAGTGATATACTATCAATGTAAACATTGTTATATTAATGCTCACAAGCAGTGATGGTAAATTTGAATATAGAAATATTTAAATTAAAAAATATAAAATCCGGAGATACTTTTAATATAATTCTAATTAATATTTGATTACCATACTTATGTATATTTAAACTATAGCTTTAACAGAAAAATATTTTTAAATATTTGTAATAATTGATTCCAATAATTTTAAGTGTTTAAAAATTCACAGAATATATCCTCGAATTTACCTTTTTATTATCATTATTTTTTCAGATATTCTTTAACCTTAACATTTATATAAATAAATACTATATAACGAACTATTAATTATACAAATATGTAAACTAAATATGTATTATAATGTAGTATTACTTGATATTAATTGATCACTTAAACACATCTTCAGCACGGGAAAACATCTGTAAATTGTAACATTATATTTTTTATTTTATGACAATAATATTGTACGTTATATTATAAAACATCGAAGATTATAGTTAAGGTATAATACTCTTACGTAATATAGGTACATATTTATACCTATGTTTGCATACATGTTATAGAGCATTTATGCTATATAATATATAATTTAATATACTATTATATATATAAGTTTGTATATGTTTATAATATTATTATTAGTTAAATAAATATCAAGTTTATCATCTAATTGTCGTACACTCTCGAGCAATCTCAAAATTAAAAATGTTTACAATATTATTAAGTAATATATATTAAGCTCCTTGTCCATTGTTTATTTCTAAGTATATGCCATGGTATGCCATGGTATGCCATGGTATGCATGGAAGCATGTACGCATGAAACCACGCCCATACCATGACACCACGCCCCTTGTTATGCGAATGTTACGTATCTACACCCACAAAGGTTGCAATGAACACATAGTCTGTCAGAACAACGGATGGCTGGATCATGCGCAGTGCATATGTAGGTGTCCTCCTGGCTGGGCCGGTACCAGTTGTACAGGTTAACGTAACGGTCAAGTACTGGTCAATCACTGACCAGTAAGGTCTCTGCGAAGTATCCCAGCTAACAGTAAGAGCAGCATAATATAAGCATAACAGCAGCATAATATACTTTTAAAATTAATAGCAGCATAATATTAGTATAATGGCAGCATAATAGCAGCATAACAGCAGCATAATAGCATGACAAATTAATAGCAGCATAATAGACATTTAATAGCAGCACATTGACAGCATAATAGCACAATGTAAACATGTGAGGCTATAACATTTGATGTTAAGCTGCTATTATGCTTCTCTTACTGTTTGCTGGGATGTTCAATACACCGTGATACACTATCATGTTTGGGTGTACTTTTGTAGCATGTAAAGTTGGACAGATACACCTAAATAAAATAGTCGAACTGATAATATACATCGATTAAGACATGAAATATGTCGTCATTAAAATGCTCCTCGTTTTATGAATATTAAATATGTTGTGATGAAATTTTCCAAATATGTTACAACATTAAGACATATTATGAGTAAAATAGAGAGAATATCAAAAATAATCTAACTTAATTAACACTCTTTTGTTGTACCTACGCAACGTATAATCTGAATGTCGACATGTCTATCGGAACATCTAAACAACTGTCCAGTTACAAAAAGTACACCCTAACAGTACACCCTAACAGTACACCCTATACAGTAGACTTGAGTCTGTATTGCAGCGTATTACATGCGTATTCCATAACGATGTATCAGTCAGTATTTACCTTGATACACACGATAATGATGATAATGAATACGAACAACAGATGAATGTAAAGATAGGTGGGTCGGTAACTGTACCAGCTCTGATCAGACGGAGTTCTGTCGCGATGAGGGAGTCAAACGAAACTGTTACTTGACGTGTGGATCTTGTATCGCTGAACCTGATAGTACTACCACTACCACTACTTCTACTTCTACTATCACTACTACTACCCCCACTCCTACTAAAAGTACCACTAGTAGTAGTACTACTTCTACTATTACCCCTACTCCTACTACTACCCCCATTCCTACTACTACCCATACTCCTACTAAAAGTACCACTAATAGTATTACTACTTCTACTACTACCCATACTTCTACTACTACCCCCATTCCTACTACTACCCATACTCCTACTAAAAGTACCACTAATAGTATTACTACTTCTACTACTACCCCTACTCCTACTACTACCCCCATTCATACTACTACCCATACTCCTACTAAAAGTAACTTTAGTAGTACTACTACTTCTACTACTACCCCTACTCCTACAACTACCCCCATTCCTACTACTACCCATACTCCTACTAAAAGTACCACTAGTAGTAGTACTACTTCTACTACTACCCCTACTTCTACTACTACCCCCATTCCTACTACTACCCATACTCCTACTAAAAGTACCACTAATAGTATTACTACTTCTACTACTACCCCTACTCCTACTAATACCCCCATTCATACTACTACCCATACTCCTACTAAAAGTACCACTAGTAGTACTACTACTTCTACTACTACCCCCACTCCTACTAAAAGTACAACTACTATTAAGACCACTACGAGCCCCACCATTAGTAGTACCACTACGAACCCCACCATGAGCCCCATTACGAGTACGAGTAGCTTAACCTCACGTGGCCACCCGACATCAACACAACTTCAAGGTAAGTGTATCTCCATCTGATTACACTCGGGTACACGACTTGTTATGTAATCGTTTGTTTACCAACAAGTCTGCAATGTCATTCTTAATAATAAACAATATCTCTTTATTTTAAATATTAACAAAATATATTAAAATCGTATTAATTATAGATTGCATAACTTTTAATTATACATTTACTTTTTGTAAATTAACTAAATTCATTTACAAGTAAATATGAAGTTAATGTATATACAATTATGTTAATGTTAATGAAATATATGATATCTGATATAGTCTGATATATCAGATAAGTTAAAGATTAACAACATACGCATGACATGTATCGTATACAACTGACACGCACACATATATATACACGCACACATACATATACACGTACACATACACATACACATACACTCACACATACACTCACACATACACGCACACATACACATACACATACATATACACATACCCATACACATACCCATACACGAACACAGAATGTAAACAAATCTCATGTATTCACGGTGAAATGAGGAAGGTGTCCGCGGTGAAATGTGGCTGTAAATGTGATATCCGGTGGGCGGGGCGTACTTGTCACATTCCATATAGGGGCGTTACTATCGGGGTGGTTATTGATGTGCAAACTCCGTTATCTAAGGTACTCGATGGTTGTTGTTGTTTTCATACATAGTATTATCTTAGTTTTCATATACAGATATTATCGATGTATGTGTATATGTTATGTTTATATATGTGTGTAGGGGAGAGTAACCTAATACGGACACTTTAACAATAAATGGTCTTAACTTTTTATGACTCATTATTTTTATTCAAAAATTACAATATATTAATATTATATGATTATAGATATTATTGTAATTTTATAATTTTATTTAAAATTTTAATTCCATATATAACGAGGATGTCCGTATTCGGTACCCATGTCCGAATACGGACACCCTATGTTATAATACGGACACCCTATATACCATTAGATAAATTATATATTATTGATGAATCAATCAGACATGTTAAAATTACGTTATTTATAATTAATTTTATAAAAAATATATTGTAATTTAATTAGTTAATAATTTATTTATTTTTATTATTTTTTAATTAATAATACAATTTAAGTATCTAAATAATAATTTTTTTAGAATTAGCTTTATTGGTGGTATTAATATTATAACGCACGCGATTTTTATTAAAATCAGAATTGTTCATACGCTGCGCGCTGATTGGTTATAGGGTGTCCGTATTAAGACATTTAGGGTGTCCGTATTAGGAACTTATATGACCTCTAGATATATGCTTATAACTTAATGAATATTTGATAAAAATATAGAAATTAAAAATACAATTTTTAGAATGCTTTATTTTTAAATAATATAGTATTATATTTGATATCGATACATTTTTATAAGCTTGAGAAGGTTTTAAGTTGACATTTTTTTTCATAAATTTATAAACGTAATACAAAAATCAGTTTATTGGATATATTATCAATATTTTGTATAATTCAAAAATAAAAAATACTTTTTTAGACTATATTTATAATTATGAATATTTATTTGTAGGATTTATAGTTTCTGAGATACCGACAGTGTCCGTATTCGGTTACTTTCCCCAATATGTGTGTATGTATTTATATATCCAAAATATATATATATAACTATATATATCTAAATACATTTTAAATAAGGTTTAATTCACGTAATACATATTGATATATATAACAAGTGTAAGTGGTAGTCTATAATGGATTTAAATATTCAACTATGAATACTTGTTTGAATACAATTTCAAAGAATACGATTTCGATATATTGTAATTTAGCGTCAAACAAATATTATATATTTGTTTAATGTTTGTGACCTCCTTCGAACTATTATGAACTATATCAAATTATTTATTATATCTAACTATATCTAACTCTACAAACTATATTCAATTATTTCGAAATATGTCGATCTCTTCTATTACTAATAGTATTTAGAACTATTCAATGAATATATTCATATAAACCATTGAGTTAATTTATAACCCTAATATCATAATATATATATACATCATTATAAATTCATTTTGTTTTATTATTAGTGATACATTTGATTAATGATATTTCTCATACCACATTAAAAATATATATAACAATAATATGATATCTAAACATCTACATTATTATATGAATAATATTCATTTATAAATAATATACTATTTTAATATTGTATTGTATAATTGATTATCATCTTATATTATTATAATGGCTATACATATATATATATATATATATATATATATATATATATAATATTAAATAGTTTATCGACTACAAAACATCATATGTTTATCGGCGTCATATAAGACAATAATAATGAAGGTAATAACACTTTTAAAATGAATAAATATAAGAACAAGAACAATATATATATATATATATATATAAATATATATATAAAACGAGAACAATTTTAAATAATGCAGTTATATATAAATAAATTCAGATTCGGCGTACACTGTCGTAGTAATCGGTCTATGGAGCATCATATTTTAGCCAACACTATATATATATATATATATATATATATATATATATATCGTTTATAAGTAAGGAATATAACATTCTCTCTGTTAGTGAACTATTAATTATAATTACAATACACATGTACCTCACAACACTGGGAATGCTACTACTACTGTTATACACACACGTAGTTTGAATTCATGTGGCGAACAGTGAAGAAGGAAGCGATATCTACAATTAACAATTTCTGTAGAAAACAAGGACATCGTTGCTGTCCTTATGGGGTGATTCACAAACCGTATGTATGCGTCAGCTTTGTAAACTCAACATAACATTGTAGAATCATTATATACATATGTTTGATATTTAAATTGACTCGTATATATATATATATATATATATAATTATTTATATATATATAATTATTTATATATATATAATTATTTATATATATATATATATATTTTTGTAATGGTGTATACATTATAATGTATTGTATACATTTTATAATGGGTTTGCAATCATTTTCTACATTGTTTTGCGATTAGAAATAATATTCAATTTAAATTTTAAATTCTCTGAATCCAATTCTATATTCTGAATCGAATTCCTACATATGCAATACCAGCCACAAATGGACGAATACGATACTGCAAAGTATCAGTGTACTGAGTACAATGTACTGTAGTTACTACATTAGTAGCATTATTACATTGTAGTTACCTAATAACTATAGTTATCGTATGCGCACATAGTTTGTATATCATATATCATATATCATATATCATATATATGTATATATATATATATATATATATATATACACACAGACCTATATTCATAATGTTACCAGAGATGACGAAGACTACGCCGATGACGTAAACAATGGACGACAACTACCCTATCGAGGAGAACAGAGCCGGTCTGTTGTACACTAGGCTGATTGTTCACACTACGGTAAAGCACGGCAACTGTAATCCACGCTTGTTTTCATCTCGTAACAAGAGAGCTACATATGTAGGTGTGTACATTATACTATATTGTATATATATTTATAATATATAATTATAAAATTGGCACATAATATCGACACCCTAAATATATCGATATTTAGATATACCATATATAATTTAATATCCACTATCCAATCAGAATTGAATGCGCGTTACTTTTAGTTAACGCATGCAATTCATACATTTTTTTGCTAAAATTAATTGTCATTACATTATATACAAATAACGCTGATTGGTTAAAGGGTATCGATATTACGTGCAATTAGGGTGTCGGTATTATGAAAATGTATGTTGCTTAGGTAAACGTCAATAACTTTGTAACAAATTATCAAAAATACAAAATCTTTTCGGCACATTGTAAAATATAATTAGACCTATACGATGTATTTTAAATATTTATAATATATATATTTTTAAATGATTCAGAATCGATATTGTACTTCAAAAATTTCATAAATTTAGAGTTGTAACGAAAAAATCAGTTTTTTGTTTATAATTAAAAAAATATAAATAATGTAAAACAAAATTATACTTATATAAATTAGAATTATATTGATTAACATTTCATACATTAATTATTTTTTGATTGGAATTATATTTTAGGAGATCTCTAGGGTATCGATATTAAGTGCATGTCGATATTAGAGCACTTTCCCCTATAAGTTAATAACGTAGTGTATTGTATACATTGTTATATATAATTAAATATTTATTTCGGCCAATATTGATCTAATGATCTAATTGGTAACATTCTAGAATATTCTGGAAGCATTTCTTTATTAATATGATCGTATTTCATAAACACTGATAAGTATAATTATCGGTTATAATTATAATGTTGTTATATTCAAATGTAAATTTTATTTTATTATACAAATTCTTCATATGATTGTTTAATATTATTTAATGATATTTTTTTATAATATCCTATTTATAATATCTATACTTATTTCAATAGTATTTGTGTTTAGGTGTCCACATGTTCATTCTGCATTATACAACTTACATAACTTTTGAATTTCTTTGCAAATAACAGATAAAATAACTGATAACAACATTGATAATTATTAACACTATTAATAATAACATTGATGACACTACTGATAACATCACATGTGCTGATACCAGAGTGGTAGAGATCATGTGCGCATTATACACATCATTATGTATATCATTATAAATAGGTTATAGGAAAGTCATAGTATATGAAAAGATATCATTTTAATTGTTAGAATACAGAGCATTATGACCATTCTATATATAGAATCATAATATATATATATATATATATATATATATATATATATATATATATATATATATATATATATATATATATATATATATATGTATATATACATAAGTTGCTGATATTTTATGTATTCAATAATATATAGTATTATTTATTTATACGATATATAAATTTGTGAGATTTAAAATCATTACTAAAAAATACATATATATATATATATATATATATATATATATATATATAATAGCTACACTAATGTATACCATGCATGTATAACTACCACCACTAATGATACCACTACTAATCAGATACAAAGCTGCCAGCTAGCGGTGACGATGTCCGTGATGTGATGATATACACGACATCACTAACTGATGCAGTCTCGCTACAGTATTCGCTACGTACGAACGCGTCTACGGCTGCGTACGAGGACACTATTACCAGCGACTTCGCTGTAGGCAACTCTACATATATAGGTGACGGTTATAACGGCGTGTGACGGCGATATTCGTAATGTATTACGTAATGCTATGATTTATTTAGAACGTATAACATATAACATGTAACATGTAACATGTAAATGGTAGAAAAGTACATATTTAAAAATATTCTATTATATAATAATTATAATTTATATTGACTACACTTATGTTAATTTTAATAATCTAATATATACATTTTAAGTTTAATATATATATATATATATATATATTTATAATAACAAATATATATTTTTTCTTAATTTAAGTGTAACATGAGTACATTATTTTTATATTAGTTATATTAGTTAAATCATTAAGATAATATACTCTAATCTTTTAATTAGAATATAAATAAATTAACTAAAAACTGTCAGAATATAGATATGCATGTTATCTGTATATAGATAACATTTCAACAACAAATCACATGTAACAAATTAGGTACGCCATTCTTAATAATGTATTAGTAAAAATAACAATTCTTAGAAAATCAGGTTTAAATTTTAGTGAAATATTTCAATAGAAATTAATTATAACAACATTTAAAAAAATTAATAATAATATATATATAGTAATATACAATAATATACAATAATATTCAAATATAACTTACATATTTGTTATAATATTTTACAATCATTTTGAACATTAAATATTGTTTTTACTTTGTTAAAGCATAATATGCATGAAAATAGATTTATCATAATATATTTAATATTAATTAATAAATAATACGTGTCGAGTTAAAAAATTACAAAAATGTATAGTTTATTCATCATATGAGTTTAAAAGTGCTATTTTGGCATATTTTTCAAAATCGAAATAAATAAAAAATATTATCGTGACGTCATAGTGGGACAGTTTATGATTATTGACAGAAAAATTATTTTAAAAATAAATAATAATTAAATTTAAAATACTTATAATATATCATTTATGGATATAGTATTAACTTGTGGAATAGATTCTTATGTAGATATATTACTAAACATTAGTAATATAAGTTAACAATTCAAATCTATTATTAAAATAATAAACGATCAGTTATTTACCGATAATACAACACTGGTGGAAATTTAAATATACCAGCGGTATTGAAAATGAATCGTCCGTTATAGAACATAACTGGTTAGTTAAAGACTTATCAGCATCATATAATGTTTATACTTATTATATTTATTAATTACATAACATTATACTTATAATAAATTAGATCGATGCTTAGTATAATGATTTTAATAATATTAATAAAATTATATTCAAAATATTTTTATTAATATTATTATTATTATTATTATACTAAGCATCGATCTGCTTTATAATCTATCATCTAGTATAATATTAATATACCTTATTATTATAATTTTATATTTTAATTATAAATTATAGTATAGGACTTATAAGTTTAATATATCTGAGTGTTTAATAACATCTTGAATAGTATTCAATGCATACTTAATATTTTGTCTATATAAACTTGATTATTATATCTAAATGATCATATAAAATATATATGTACATTATATGATATATATATATATATATATAGTAATTCAATAAATTCTATTCTAGTAATACAAATATAGGTACAATAAGTTATTCGGTTAAACTAATTTCAATATAAAAATTTGTCATACACTTAAAAATGTCATATAAATATGATATATATATACATAAACATATATTATATAATATAATAATAATAATAATATGATTAATATATCTATTATTAAATCTACTTTAAATATATGATATTATATATTTATATGGTAGGTGTACTTGAAATTCAAGCGATAACAAAGAAACCCTTGGAGAAAGAATCTGATGTAAGCGCTTTAAGAAAACTTGATGCTATACTTTGAAGAATAATGTATATTATAGATAATTCTGGATTCAAACTAAATATTAACCTATAGATAAAATATATTAATTATATATATATATATATATATATATAGAAATAATTTCGTTCTGATAATTAATATACTGGATGCTTTAAAATTGTAATTTGGTATAAAATATTAATATTATATGTTTTAATAATAAATTCAATTAAATTATAGTTTATCAAATCTTATAATATATCTATAAAATTGAGATTGTTAATTAATTATTCATATTAATCAACTAATAGCAGTTTTATAGATTTAGAAATTTTTTCATATTTCATATCGGCATAATATAATAAATATATATTAGTAAAAAAATACCATAAATAACAGGTTCTTCAATTTATCTGACTAACCCTTCTCCTAATGTATATGTAGTGTAATAAGTATTATATAATATATTAATTAAGAACCTCGTTTATCTATGATTTATTGTTATGATACATATCACCTAAATATAAAATATAGTTTATAAACAAATATTCATTTATACAAATAATTGATTGTTTAAACACACATAAGTGTGATATTGTAAGTAGTAATTTACCCATAGCTATAGAGTGGGGTATGGGGTAATTATACCTCTAATTTCTATGATTTTACCACAATCATCTCATTGACTGTGAGATACTCTATATCCATTTTCAACACTTCCAATACCATATCATGAATATTTCTTACTTAGGTTTTTTTTAAATGTACATAATAATAGATATTATTAAATATTATAATAATAGTGTTTCTATTTACCTATGAAATGTTATATATATATATATATATATATATATATATATATATATATATTCTCCACATCACTATCATCCATATAAGAAGTGGTATTGCATTCATGGAAATATTATATACATATTTTAAATAATAACTGCACTTTAATATTCAGTATTTTATAGTTGTCCATGGGTGTTTGTATTTACTCTAATTAAATATGAATACTTTAACTTCATATCAGAGGTTTTCTGAAGGATATATCACAAAATATTGCTTCATGAAATGTTTCGCAAAATTGTTGTGTTCTTGGAAAATTTTCTACGATTAAATTGAATTTTATAATTCTTATATTATATATTCTTGGTTATACGCTATTACGCTTTGTCATTTTTGAAACTTGTATCCAGTTAATCCTGTATCATTATCACTATCCTCTATATATTCATATACTATTTCATCAAGTTCGCCTTCATTAAAATATCAAAGTTTACTTTAAATTATATAGCTTACTTACCATAAATTGTGATTAAAAAACTATTTAACCATATGTCTTATGGCAAATGCACTGGCTTATTGCTTATGCACTAATTTATTGTATAGTTCACATATAACTAAATATTTAATCTACTTTAAATAATTTCATATGGATAATTACTTTGAGAAGAATACTTTGTACAAAACTGTACAACTCTGTTATATAAGTAATGTTTGCATATATACAATACCATAGTACAAATTCTTATATTAAATAATAAATGATTATGATATAAAGTTATATTATAATATATATATATAAAATGTTTAATTATATAAAATTTATAATACACATGAGTTTATAATATACACTATATATATATATATATATATATATATATATATATATATATATAAATATCTTAATATACACATAATATATATAAATGAAATATAAGAATATATAAAAAAAAATTATAATTATGTAAATAGAATTATAATTAATTTATAAACACATCAAAGGATTTTAATATTTTTAACACATTAATTTTTAAATAATATTTCATTATTATAATTCCATATCATTATTCAGTGATTATATATTATATTTAATCATGTATATTACTATCTTAAAATATAATTGATCATTCTATATAATTTTATCAAACTATATTGCCAGCAGTAAATATGATCGATATATATCTTATCTCTAGTAATTTACAATATTATATATGATATGTCACTCCCATCTAAATATAGATCATAGTTACTAATTGTAATTGAAATATATATCGCAAGCAATACGCATATCGTGCAGTTAAAATATACACCTATATATTTAGGTCATACAAATGACGATATTTTCAAGTTTGATCATACTTAGTAATTTGATTAATTAATAACATTATGTACATATATTATGTTATTCTTATTAATATTATGTTAAGTTAATATATATGTACATTATATAATATATAAATAACATTTATATACTTGGATTCACATTAAATTTACTATATTAAAATGAACAATTCACAGCCTCATTTATTTTGATTATTATACGTCATTTATATTTCAAATTACTAAACCTATCTACATATTACGATTTTTATTGTCCTTTGTAATTCTAAATGTTTGTTTATAACTTAAATAGAATCCAAAAGTTACGAAATAATTATCAATTATTTAACTATATATAATATAAAATAAAAATTGAATAAAATATTTTTTAAATTTAAAATTTAAATATCGTAGAATTTATATTTGGGATCCTACTATGACGTCACAGTTTTATATTTCGTTTTTTGATTAAAACACATTATTTTGGTATAAATAAGTATTATTTCAAAATTTTATGAATAGAGTTCATATTTATTTATACCATATTATATTAATATGGATAATCTATTTTCATGCATATTATGCTTTAAGTAACTTAATATATAATCTTTATATGAAATTATTGTTAAACGATTCTACGATTAAGAGTGTACATACAAATTTCTATTTTAATATTGTAATGATAATTATGAATGTACACATATGTATGTAGTACATGTAGTACTATGTACATATATGTATGAATGTGCACATGTCTTTATTACTGTATCCCCATTAAATATTCTAAAGACCCACATTTATATATTTTTTCGATAGTTCATGCAGTAAATGTATTTACTTAAATGTATTTACTTAAATGTATTTAATTAAAGTATTTACTAAATGTATTTACTTAAAAATCACGCATTTCCAAGAATTCACTGAGTAGTATTGTTTATTACAATGTTATAATATATGTAAATTTGAAAATAAAATAATTACATCTAAGTAGGTAAGGGGGAGGGATTACTGTACACTTTTCCACCGTATTATAGAACCTATCATCTTCATCTCAAGTGAATTAAGTAGTAATGATCCCATCGCCAAGTACACTATAGTATACTACATTATGCAATACTATAGTACACTACATTATATTATTTAGTTAAAATTATTAATCAGTAATTCACCGTAATCAATTGTAATTAACTATGTGAAAGAGAACAATAATTATGTTAATTATCCAATATTTATATTTATAATCAATACGTCATGTAACATATTTAATACTATTTAAGTTGACTATAATATATACTATAATATACGTTTTATTCGGTGACTATTATAAACTCTATTCCTACCTATAGGAGGGGAAGCTGTCACACTGTACGACATCACCACAATGGCCATCGTAATAACATTCATCACGGTGTATATGATACTGTTGTACTGTATTATTCAATCGTATCATTATTTGAACAGAGATTCGCGGGTTCGTTTACATCACGTGATATCGTGTAGATGAGTCACGTATTGCGCGCCGGTATTGCACATAATCATTACTTGTAATTACATATCGATGTAGGTACACGTAGTTGATATATAGTTATGTAGACTTTATTATTGGGTAATATTTCAATTATATACCCAATAACTAATATACCTCTATTATGTGTTTAATTTAATTTAATTTATTTTAAAGTCTCTTTGTGCCAGTGCGATCGAGCGTTTAAAGTAAAAAAAACAATAGTACGGAATATAAAACGAACATATAAAACGAACATAAAATAACTAATAATAACGAACAATAGGAATACATATTCATAAAAATAGTGTTAGGTAATACAATACGTCACGATCGTCATAGACTCGAGTCTATTAGTACGATACGAGTAACTCTTTGTAAGCATCACGTAAAGTAGGCTTGTTTATATATATATACAACTATTTGTGTTTCATTTTAATTATACGTAGTTCATCCTAATTTATTTTCAAGTAGTGTTATACTTTTCTGTGTAGGATTATATATGTGTGTATGTGAATGAATATAGAGCATATACCATTATCTAAATATAATTTATAATTTCAGATAAGACATTATCAATATGAAATATGAAAAAAGGCCGATAATGAAGATTTAAATGTGTATATGTTTCTTTTTTAAATTAAACACATTTATTGATATTATTATAAATTTATTAATAAACATTCAACATTAATTATAAATGTATTACAACAATATTATTTATTATAATTTATTACATTAATATATATATATATTGTTATTTTTATTTGGGGGAGTCCTTTCATCCCATCCAGGAACTTAGATGAAGTTTTCACTTATAACCATATATGGCTCTAATATACCTTCGAAGCCGCTCTCATGTTAAGGCATTCATGGTTTTAACGAGAGACGATCATTTATGTATACACAATTATATAAGATCACTTCTAAATAATATTTTAAGACCCATTTTATAAAATTAATTAATGGTCCGGACGAGGCTCGAACCCGTGTCCTACTGCTTGTGTATATGACGCTTTAGCCACTGAGCCACACAGGCAGTTATATATATATATATATATATATATATATTATAAGCGTAGTTTTGTTCATAATCATGAACAAATAGAAAATAATCTATATGAATTAACATTTAAATTTAATATTATTATTATTAGTGAATCATGGATGAACAAATCTGATAGTGAGAATTTGTAACTATGTATTTATAATTCCTTTATAAAATAAAAGGGGTGGAGTAGTTTCTTTTTTTTTAATTAAAAATTCACTTAATTCTAAAGTTGAAAACAACCTATGCAAATCAATTGACAATTGTTTAGATATTTTTAACTTTACAAATGTTGACTAATGATAATAACATAATATTAATAGGTAGAATATATAAATCACCTACTTCCAGTAATACGGATTTTACAATTTTATAATAAATAATTTATCTAAACTATTTACTAATAATATTTGTTATGCGGAGATTTTAACATTGATATTTCACGGACTAATTTTAACAATATTTAATATTTTATAGATAGTATAAATATTTAGGATTATTTAAACTTATTTATAAACAAACTAGAGGATTGGTGATTATTCTAATATAATCATTGATAACATATTTACAAATTGTGAATAATTACCAGAAATCGTTGGCTTATTTATTACTGATATAAGTGATCATCTACCTATTTTCTCAATTTATAATAATTTTTTACATCTAATTTAATACTTACTAAACAAAATATATAACATTTAGATCATTAAATTATTTTAATATTAACAATTTAAAATAATAATTGTTAAATTACAATTGGAAATATATATATGATGATAATAACCCGAATAGTTCGTTTGAATCTTTTTTTAAATATACACTGATTTATATTTTAAACATTTTCCTTTAAGAAAAAAACTTCATATTTTTAAAATAAAACTAGATATATGAACATTTTAAAAAATATATATATTTTTTAGAAATATATCTTATAAAAATATATTAATATATTTATTCAGACTTTCTAAAAAAATATATTTAGAAAAAAATGTACAATGAAAAGAATATTTAAAAAAAATTAAGGTCTATAAATGAAATTTTGAATCCAGATTCAAAAAATAAAATGAATTGTCTTTTCAATAACATTACCAAAAATGATGATTTAAAAACCGCGACTATGTTTAATAATCATTTTTGTACTTTAGGTAAATCGTTATCTGATAAAATTCCTAAAACTAATAAATATATATTTCCATCAGAACTAGTAAATTCAAATACATTTTATCTTTACCCTATTTCAATTTCTGAAATGGTATGTTGAAAAATTGCGCTATGAAAACTTCTATAGACTTATTTGAATTTGATATAAAATTAATGAAAAATACTATAGATGAAATCAAATATATATTGCAACACCTTTTTAATATGTCGATTTCGCAAGGTAATTTCCCAAATATACTTTAAAAAAGTTATTTTTTTGTTTTAAAAAGGCGACCAAACTTTACCAGGTAACTATAGACCAATTTCTCTATTATCATAATTTACCAAAATACTTGAAAAGATAATTAAAAATCGAATGAATGAATTTATAAATAAATTTTCTAAAACATAAATATTCTAATGAATCTCAATTTGGATTTAAGAAAAATAGTATTACAAATGATATTTTAAATTATCTTATGGAAAACATTACTAATAATTTATAAAGTAAATTATTATTAGATATGTTATCAATTGATTTATTCAAAGCCTGATACAATAGATCATGAATTACTGATACTTAAATGAAAAATTATGGTTTTAGAAAATAGAATGCAATGTGTGATTTATAATGATACTAAGTTATTTTAGTAGGAACCTAATATTAATATTGGTTTTCCTCAAAGTTCTGTTTTGGGCCCTTTACTTTTTAAAATATTTTTTAATGATTTACATATTGATTTTAATTCTTCTATTCCTATTTTATTCGCTGACGATACTAATTTAATTTTTAAAGATAAAGATGTTAATACTTTTAAATTAACAATGAATAATTAACTAAATAAATCAAATATATGGTTATCAGAAAATAAACTATTAACATAGATAAATCATCTTATATTTTAATACATAATAGGTTTAATGATAACAAATATATAAATAATTTTGTTTGATTATATGTTTGATTATATTTTATTAATGGTAAAATAATTAATAGAGTTCAGTATTATAAATTTAAAAATATTAAAAATATAACTAAATGAGAAATTAAATTAAGAAAAAAATATAGATAATATTAGATTAAGCGATTAAGCGATTAAGCTTTCTAAAGTTGTATCGATTATACATAAATTAAAATATTCGCTTACTATAAAATCATTAACTAATTTATAATGCATTTTGTCTACCTCATCTAAATTATTGTAATGCTGTATGATATACTACATATATTTCTAATCTAAATATATTAATTATTATACAAAATTAAGCCATCAGAGCTATTTTCAATATTTCAAATAGATATACAGATATAATACGTCAAATGTAATACAAATAAATATTATAAAATACTAAATATCTTGAAATGTAATGATATTGTAAAATTAAATACTCTAAAATTGATTTTTAGGATTATCAATAATTTTACACCAATCATCACTAATATGTTATCTATTAAACAATGTATATATATAGT
Organism: Osedax fenrisi; assembly: GCA_964019155.1. Lineage (NCBI taxonomy): Eukaryota > Metazoa > Annelida > Polychaeta > Sabellida > Siboglinidae > Osedax > Osedax fenrisi. Next base: position 32,673,027 of record OZ025242.1, read on the forward strand.
CAAAGGAACATTTTTTAATTTGTTATTCCTTCTTTCAGTCTCTATACAAAAAGTCTGCATAACTTACATTAATCCGTTTTTATGGAATCATTTTGAAAACAAATTGTAATCATTCAATAATATAAATACGTTTACTAGAAGATTAAAAAAAATATAATTATATTTCGATTTATTAAATGCCGAATATAACTAATTTCTTCCTTATTTTATATTATATCTTAGATATTTTTTTTTATATATATTTTTTAAATATTTTAAGTTAATTCTATATACTTAATTATATTTATTATATTTTATTTGCTTTAATTTATTTTAAACATGATGAAGTAATTACTAATTACTAATTACTAGGAAATGGAAATTTTTTATATTTTATTTTATTATTTACTCTATAATGTACTCATTTGAAAGATTTGAGCTTTTACTATTTAATAGACATATTCCAATTAGCATTTATTTTAGAATATATTATATTTTACATTTAATTATGTATTCATCAATATCTAATTATTTATATGAATTTCATATAACTTATATATTGATAATATATACATATTTATTTTACTATATGTGTATCTATATATGTGTTTATGTATATATGCGTGCATATATGTAGGGGAAAGTAACCTAACACGGACAGTAAAGTGGCTCGTCAGTCATTAAATATGTGGGTTCAGTAAAAACTATAGTTTATATATAAACATATAATATATATATAAACAGTATAGTAACAACTTCAAATTGTGTTATACTTCGTTCAGTAGTCAATTTGATGTTTAATAATATTTTATAGAAACTGTACTTATTTTTAATCATATTCACTATATTATACATTTAATATGCATTTAAGGTACTTAGGTATATTTAGGTCTAAATATAGATCACCTAAACTAAGTAGAAAAACGCTGCCTACTATAGGGGAAAGTAACCTAATACGGACACTTTAACAATAAATGGTCTTAACTTTTTATGACTCATTATTTGTATTCAAACATTACAGTATATTAATATTATATGATTATAAATATTATTGTAATTTTAAAATTTTATTTAATCTTTTAATTCCATAGATAACGGGGGTGTCCGTATTCGGTACCCATGTCCGAATACGCACACCCTGTGTTATAATACGGACACCCTATATACCACTAGATAAACTATATATTATTGATGAATTAATCAGACAAATTACAATTACGTTATTTATAATTAATTTTATGAAAAATATATTGTAAATTAATTAGTTATTATTTTTATTATTTTTTAATTAATAATACAATTTAAGTATCAAAATAATAAAAAATGTAGATTTATCTTTATTGGTTGTATTATTATTATAACTCACGCGACTTTTATGAATATCAGAATGGTTCATACGCTGCGCGCTGATTAGTTATAGGGTGTCCGTATTAAGACATCTAGAGTGTCCGTATTAGGAACTTATATGACCTCTAGATATATGCTTATAACTTAATGAATATTTGATAACAAATATAAAAATTATATATATAATTTTAGAATGCTTTATTTTTTAATAATATAATGTTATATTTTATACCGTTACATTTTTATAATCTTGAGAAGGTTTTAAGTTGACATTTTTTTTCATAAATTTAAAAACGTAATACAAAAATCAGTTTATTGGATATATTATCAATATTTTGAATAATAAAAAAATAAAAAATACTTTTTTAGACTATTTATAAAATTATGAATATTTTATTCATTAAACATTTTTTTATAGGATTTATGGTTTCTGAGATACCGAGAGTGTCCGTATTCGGGCAATGTCCGTATTCGGTTACTTTCCCCTATATCCTTACATTCAAATAACATCAATAACTTAAGTTAAATTTAAGTTATGAACTTAAGTTCAACTTAATTATATTATATTAATTTGACGCATATAAACGTATCGTTTTCATTGAGTCAATAAACCTTTATATTATGTATTATTATGTATTATTATATATATATATATATATATATATATATAATATATATTATATATATATATATATATATATTATGAAAATAATATATTAGTATGAAATTATTATTGTTTTGTCGAATTACTCAATCTTTTATTTATATAATATTTTGAAAATGTAGTTGGTTTTTTAAATTATTTTTTAGTTTTGTTTAAAGGTTATAAATTTACCTATTATTTTTTATATAAAAAATGATATCATATCATATATATTTATATCATTATTTTCCATTCTCGAATAATTAATAGGGTAGAACTAGACAATCTTTTTTCTACCCAGTAGTTCGCTACACCTTCTGAGTGATATACTATATATAGGTTATATACTATACCTATGATATAATTTTAATATTTTCACAGAATTGATTATATAACAACATTATCAATTGCGTAACACTATTCTCAGTAATATGTATTCAGCTTAGTAAATACGTCATACATATTACTCTGAACCGGTCATTTCTTTATTAATAATATTTCATTATTGATAATAATAATTTAATAATAGATTATTATTTTTACTATATTCTATTTTTAAAATTACTGGAAAATATTAATATGATTTAATATTTTATGCTTAAATAAATTCAATGCATATACTACTATAATATATATATATATATATATATATATATATATATATATATATATAGCCAGGTCGAGCTTGCTCGGCATTGAAATATATATATATATATGTTCATATAGGGGAAAGTAACCGAATACGGATACTATTTGTATCTCAGAAACCATAATTTCTAAAATATTCATGCTTATATAAATAGTCTAAATAAGTATTTTTTATTTTTTAAATATTCAAAATAGTGCTGATATATCCAATAAACTGATTTTTTATTACATTTTTAAATTTATGAAAACAAATTTAACATAAAACCTTCTCAAGAATATACAAATGTATCGATATAAAATATAATACTATATTATTAAAAACTAAAACATTCTAAAAATTATATACATAATTGCTATATTCGATATCAGATATTAATTAAGTTATATCGGTATTTTAAGTCGATTTTAAGCATATATAGTCATACAATGTTAAGACCATTTATGTTAAAGTATACGTATTAGGTTACTTTGCCCTATATTATAAACCATAACATGTACCTACTATTTCCCCCATAGGTGGCAATATTCATGCTTTTTTTACAAAAACGAATAAAACTAAAATGAATAAGACAATTTCGCATAAGTGATATATCTTTCATTAGAAAAATCTTTGGTAATTCGTTATTTAATAACAGCATAATATATGTAGTAATAATAGTTGATAAACATACAAATATAACACGGGTGCTTAACTTTGTGTGATCATGTTACATGTATACAATACATTCCTAACTGTACACAGAACGTACGTATGTGTAAACGTATTATAACATTTAAGATATAGTAATTTCGTATAGTATTTTATATTCAATGTATTTAATATATTTTCAAATAATAATTATATTAAGTAAAATGCAAAATTGTCAATGCATACATAAGTATATTTACCAATTTTGTATGCCTTTTAGATACGAATTTATATAGTTATGTGTATATATATATATATAATGTGTGTGTGTGGTCAGTATTGCACTACACAATAACACATATTACGTAATATAAACACGTGTATGGTCTGGATATACGTGTACATCAACATACAGTCAATAACTACGGACGAGCGGTCTGACCACTACACTGACCACTACACTGACCCCTACACTGACCACTACACTGACCACTACACTAACCACTACACTGACCACTACACTGACCACTACATTGACAACTACACTTACCACTACATTGACCACTACACTGACCACCACTACACTGACCACTACACTGACCACTATACTGACCACTACACTAACCACTACACTGACCACTACACTGACCACTACACTGACCACTACACTGACCACTACACTGACCACTACACTGACCACTACACTGACCACTACACTGAGCACTACACTGACCACTACACTGACCACTACACTGACCACTACACTGACCCCTACACTGACCACTACACTGACCACTACACTGACCACCACTACACTGACCACTACACTTACCACTATACTGACCCCTACACTGACCACTTCACTGACCACTACACTGACCACTACACTGACCACTACACTAACCACTACACTGACCACTACACTGACCACTACATTGACCACTACATTGACCACTACATTGACCACTACACTGACCACCACTACACTGACCACTACACTGACCACTATACTGACCACTACACTGACCACTACACTGACCACTACACTAACCACTACACTGACCACTACACTGACCGCTACACTGACCACTACACTGACCACCACTACACTGACCACTACACTGACCACTATACTGACCACTACACTAACCACTACACTGACCACTACACTGACCACTACACTGACCACTACACTGACCACTACACTGACCACTACACTGACCACTACACTGAGCACTACACTGACCACTACACTGACCACTACACTGACCACTACACTGACCCCTACACTGACCACTACACTGACCACTACACTGACCACCACTACACTGACCACTACACTGACCACTACACTAACCACTACACTGACCACTACACTGACCGCTACACTGACCACTACACTGACCACCACTACACTGACCACTACACTGACCACTATACTGACCACTACACTAACCACTACACTGACCACTACACTGACCACTACACTGACCACTACACTAACCACTACACTGACCACTACACTGACCACTACATTGACCACTACATTGACCACTACATTGACCACTACACTGACCACCACTACACTGACCACTACACTGACCACTATACTGACCACTACACTGACCACTACACTGACCACTACACTAACCACCACTACACTGACCACTACACTGACCACTATACTGACCCCTACACTGACCACTTCACTGACCACTACACTGACCACTACACTGACCACTACACTAACCACTACACTGACCACTACACTGACCACTACATTGACCACTACATTGACCACTACATTGACCACTACACTGACCACCACTACACTGACCACTACACTGACCACTATACTGACCACTACACTGACCACTACACTGACCACTACACTAACCACTACACTGACCACTACACTGACCGCTACACTGACAACTACACTGACCACTACACTGACCACTACACTAACCACTACACTAACCACTACAATGACCACTACACTGACCGCTACACTGACCACTACACTGACCACTACACTAACCACTACACTGCCCACTACACTGACCACTACACTGACAACTACACTGACCACTACACTGACCACTACACTAACCACTACACTGACCACTACACTGACCACTACACTGACCACTCCACTGACCACTACACTGACCACTACACTGACCACTACACTGACCACTACACTGACCACTACACTGACCACTACACTGACCACTACACTGACCACTACATTGACCACTACAATGACCACTACACTGACCACTACATTGACCACTACACTGACCACCACTACACTGACCACTACATTGACCACTACACTGACCACCACTACACTGACCACTACACTGACCACTACACCGACCACTACACTCACCACTACACAGACCATTACACTGACCACTACACTGACCCATACACTGACCACTACACTGACCACTACACTGAGCACTACACTGACCACTACACTGACCACTACACTGACCACTACACTGACCACTACACTGACCACTACACTGACCACTACACTGACCACTATACCGACCACTACATTGACCACTACAATGACCACTACACTGACCACTACATTGACCACTACACTGACCACCACTACACTGACCACTACATTGACCACTACACTGACCAGCACTACACTGACCACTACACCGACCACTACACTGACCACTTCACTGACCACTACACTGACCACTACACTGACCACTACACTGACCACTACACTGACCACTATATTGACCACTACACTGACCACCACTACACTGACCACTACACTGACCACTACACTGACCACTACACTGACCACTACACTGACCACTACACTGACCACTACACTGACCACTACACAGACCATTACACTGACCACTACACTGACCACTACACTGACCACTACACTGACCACTACACTGACCACTTCACTGACCACTACACTGACCACTACACTGACCACTACACTGACCACTACATTGACCACTACACTGACCACTATATTGACCACTACACTGACCACCACTACACTTACCACTACACTGACCACTACACCGACCACTATACTGACCACTACACTGACCACTACACTGACCACTATATTGACCACTACACTAACCATTACACTGACCATTACACTGACCACTACACTGACCACTACACTGACCACTACACTGACCACTACACTGACCACTACATTGACCACTACACTGACCACTACACTGACCACTACACTGACCACTATATTGACCACTACACTGACCACCACTACACTGACCACTACACTGACCACTACACCGACCACTATACTGACCACTACACTGACTACCACTACACTGACCACTATATTGACCACTACACTGACCACCACTACACTGACCACTACACTGACCACTACACTGACCACTACACTGACCACTACACTAACCATTACACTGACCACTACACTGACCACTACACTGACCACTACACTGACCACTACACTGACCACTACACTGACCACTACACTGAACACTACATTGACCACTACACTGACCACTACACTGACCACTACACTGACCACTACACTGACCACTACACTGACCACTACACTGACCACTACACTGACCACTACATTGACCACTACACTGACCACTACACTGACAACTACACTGACCACCACTACACTGACCATTATATTGACCACTACACTGACCACCACTACACTGACCACTACACTGACTATTACACTGACCACTACACTGACCACTACACTATACCACTTCTAATAAACAGTACTGATCTTGCACTAGAAAACTCAGAATCATTTTCTTGTACATTTCACCCGGCTAATTCACGTCAATTCACCATCATAGTTATCTATCGTCCACCTCATAAGTCAATTCCTAAGTTTCTCCTTGAATTAGAACACCTCCTGACTACATCCACTGACCATACTATCATTCTCGGAGACCTAAATATCCCAATTAATCTTGACACTAATTATACCAGGCAATTCAATATATTAATAGACTCATTTACTTTGTCCAACATATAACATCCCCAACTCACATAGCAGGTAATACACTTGACCTTATAATTTCCCATGCACATTCTAACCTCACCAATTCCCATTCAATAAAGAATCTATTTTCTGATCATCATTTAGTATTCTTCCATATTAGCTCACCAAGACCAACTCGACCCATTATAAATATTAAATATAGAAAATATAACAATATTGACACCAATACTTTCATCACTGAATTCTCTAAAAAATTTAATAACACACAATTTTCAAACTCAGTATCCAAATTAGAAACATCTCTATCAAGAACCCTTGACGAAATTGCCCCCATCAAATATAAATATATAACACAACGTCCAAATTGCAAATGGTTTAATTCTGAACTTTCATCATCAAAACGCAAATTACGACTATATGAAAATTATTGGAGAAAATCTAAATCTCCCAATAATTACAATATATTTATCAAACAACGTAGCCTATATAGAACCCTACTCAAGAAGTCTAAGAAATCATACTACAATAATCTATTAAAAGAAGCATCAACTAATTCTAAGAAACTTTTCTCCATTTCTATCCAGCTACTTGGTAGAATATCACTACGTGTTCTACCAAATGAACCCATAACAACGCTAATAGATACATTTGACCAATATTTCAATACTAAAGTCATGAATATAATTAAATCACTCCCTACACCACTCAATGAACCATATAATCTACCTCTATATTCTCTTTCCTCCTTTACATTACCATCAACTACTACCATTGAAAAACTCCTCAGTGCAGTAAATACATCTTCCGAACTAGATCCAATTCCTCATTCTATATTAAATAAGTACCACATTTATCTAGCATCTTATTACCAAGAAATAATAGAAAACTCACTTACCTCAGGCATTTTTCCAATCTATATGAAAACAGCATATGTTACACCCATCATAAAAAAACCAAACCTTGACAAAGCAATCCTCTCCAACTACCGACCAATCTCCAACTTATCAACACTCTCCAAAACCCTAGAACGAGTTGTTGCTCGTCAATTAAATTCTTATCTCCATGAAAATCATATATTAAACCCATATCAGAGTGCCTATACCAAGCACAAAAGTACTGAAACTGCAATAATACATATCCTTAATCACATTCACTTATCTGCTGCATCACCACATGGTTCAGTGGTCATTCTCCTTGATTTATCAGCTGCCTTCGACACCCTTGACCATAATATCCTTATAAATCGACTAACTTCTATCGGAATCTCTGATACCGCACTCGATTGGTTCATCTCATACCTAACTGATCGTTTTTACCAAATTAGTATAAACTCTCTAATCTCTAAACCTCGTAAAGTTACTCATGGAGTACCTCAAGGATCTGTCCTTGGTCCACTCCTGTTCAATATCTACCTACTTCCCTTATTTAAAATTATTGACAAATACCCCACTATAGACTATCACTCGTATGCTGATGACATACAGTTACACTGTAGATTGATAGACCCTAACAATGACATAAATTTACTTAACAATTGCATTACTGATATACATAACTGGCTCACCAACAACTCATTATCACTAAACTGTCTTAAAACTGAATCAATGCATATTAAAACATCTACCACTATATTCATTCCACCACAAATTACCATTAACAATCTGAGTATTTCTTATGCTAATAAAATAAAAAATCTTGGTATATTAATCGACCCAACACTACAATTCAACATCCAGACTAAATCACTATCACATTCAATTAACTACATACTACACAACTTACGAACAATAAGACCCTTCATTAATTTTAATACTGCAAAACTCCTCGCTACATCCCTCATTCTTCCCCGCCTTGATTACTGTAATTCCTGTCTATATGCCTCCTCACAATCTATAATAAATAAACTCCAACGCCTTCAGAACTCAGCCATCAGATTTATATTCAACATAACTAAATACTCCAGACAACATATATCCCCTTTGAGAACCAAATTACATTGGCTGCCAATAAAATCCCGTATAATTTACAAAATTGCACTCACCATACATTTAGCTACACATCATAACACACCAGACTATCTTGCCAACTTACTAACTCCCAACACAACTATTTACGAACAAAGACACATAAACAAATTCAAATTATTAGTGTATGTAAAATAAAAATAAAAAATAGTGCATATACACCATTCTCCACCTATAAATACAACTTTATAATGTAAAATAAAAATAAAAATAGCGCAAGCAGTGCAGTAATACATAAAGGAATATGTGGCGATTGGTTTCCAACGAAAACCGGAGTAAGACAAGGATGTCTTCTCTCACCTACTTTATTTAATATATTCCTAGAAGATATAATGAACGACGCGCTAAGCAATCATACTGGTCCAATAAAGATAAATGGCCGAAATATAACAAATCTCCGCTTTGCTGATGATATAGATGGTTTAGCTGGCTCGGAAGAAGAACTAATAAATTTAACTGAGTGTCTTTTTAAATCAGCAAATAGATTTGGAATGGAAATAAATCCTTCTAAAACTAAGCTTATGTTAAACGACGACAATTGTCAACCAAACATTGATATTCATGGCGAAATAATTGAGACCGTAAAAAGCTTCAAATATCTAGAATCAATCATAAACGAAAATGGATCAAGAAAAGAAATCCTGTCAAGAGCGGCACAAGCAAGTCAAGCATATAGCAATCTAAAGATAATATGGAATGATAAAGACATACGTCTAAAGTACAAGTTAAAACTCATGGACTCTCTTGTCAATTCGATATTCCTGTATGCATGTGAAACATGGACTCTAACTGCTGAACTCGAGAAAAGAATACTAGCATTCGAAATGAAGAACATCAGAAAATTACTCGTTATAACATACCGTGATAGAGTTACTAATCAAGAAATAATAGACCGAATATCATCATCATTAACAAGACCCTTCACCGATATCCTCACAACAGTTAAAAGGAGAAAACTGAAATGGTATGGATACGTGACCAGAGGCGATGGACTTGCCAAGATAATCCTTCAGGGTAATGTCGAAGGTAAAAGATCCCGTGGACGTCCAAAAAAAAATGGATAGATAATATAAAAGAATGGACCGGAAAAGGCTTCAATGAACTAAATGAAATTGTATATGACCGGAAGAAGTGGAGAAAATTTTGTTTCAACGTGACACGCCCCCACGGCTCAACAGGCTAAGGGACCAAGGTAACAAGGTAATTGTTAAACTTATTAAAAATTAATAGTATTAGGTATTAAAATAAAGTATTACAACTATAAAATATAAATGGTGTATTTACACTATTCTACACCTATTTTTACAACTTATTTTGAATTATAAGTTGTATTTTTGAGTGTAAATACAACGTATTACACCTATGAAATATAAATGGTGTATTTACACTATTATAAACCTATTTTTACAACTTAATTTGAATTATAAGTTGTATTTTTGAGTGTAAATACAACGTATTACACCTATGAAATATAAATGGTGTATTTACACTATTCTACACCTATTTTTACAACTTAATTTGAATTATAAGTTGTATTTTTGAGTGTAAATACAACGTATTACACCTATGAAATATAAATGGTGTATTTACACTATTCTACACCTATTTTTACAACTTAATTTGAATTATAAGTTGTATTTTTGAGTGTAAATACAACGTATTAAACCTATGAAATATAAATGGTGTATTTACACTATTCTACACCTATTTTTACAACTTAATTTGAATTATAAGTTGTATTTTTGAGTGTAAATACAACGTATTACACCAATACACAAATAAATGGTGTATTTACACCTATTTTTACAACCAATTACAACCAAATACAACCAATCGCAACCTAATACACCTACTTTGGTTTCCTGGGTAGTTGTAATTTTAGTGAATATATGGATGTATAGAGGAAAAATATAATAAATAATATAATAGTGAATAAATAATACCAAATACCAGAACAAAGATGTATAGAGGATAAATATAGTAAATAATGCAATAATGAATAAATAATACCAGATACCAGAACAGGGAGCTTAGCAAGCAAACAAAACTATTTGTATAGTTCTACATACAGTTACTTATTTACCTATATATATATATATATATATGAATACAATACCTATATATACAATACTATAAAAATAATATATATATATATATATATATATATATAAATTGATAAAACAATACAATAGATTTAACTTAATTTAAATTTATAAAATGATATTAATTCATATGTATGCATGTATGCAGATCAAAATATAAAACAATTAATTTCTAAATAATTATTTTGAAATGATTATATTGATTTCTACGAATAGAGAAATACAAGTATTATTTGTTTGAATGCAAAATAAATAATATATATGTTGGGTATATTTTAGATAAGTTAATGTAATGATAAATGTAAAATTGTTTATATATATAATTAATATGCATTATATAGAACAATGATATCTGATAATTACATATAAAATAAAATACATATACATATATCATATAATAATAATTATAGATATATAATTTATAGTAATAATTTATTTAGAAAATATAATAAAAATCATATATTCAAGTGATTATATGAGAAGTAAATTAAATTATATATATTATGCAATAAATTACCAAATACCAAGTATTAATACAAATTAACTAAATATACAATATACAATTTATAAATTTTAATTAGTTATTTATTATATTATACAATTAATTACCAAATACCAAAAATGAATACCAAAAACCCATAAATAATTACTATCAAATAATCTAAAAAAATTGATTAATGTATTTGAATAATAGTTTTAGATCATAAATGTAGCTAACATAACATACATATAAACCCACCTAAATTAATTATATATTAAAATATTTAATTGTATAAATAAAATACTAGTACATAATATCATATAAAATATATAACACTACTATATTATATGTATGTCATAATTTATGTATAACTTATATGTAAATAAATATGTATAACAAATATTATATAACTATATACACATATATATATAATGCTTATTAGATATAATTATTATGAAATGTAATAAAGAAATTATTTATAATTTATATTATAATAAATATTATATATGTATTCAAAATACAATACTACCAAAAATTTTGCGAAGCAAAGATATAACACTCCCTATGCATGCAACGTAATTTAGTAATAGCCCCAACCGCTGCTAGAAGTAGTATCGAAATCACTGAAATAGATTTAGGTTCGGCTCTGTTTACATACAACAATGTTTTCATTGCTCTATTAAATTACATGCAATATAAATTAGCTTTTACTCACTAAATATATACTTATAGCATTTAAAACATACATATCATATGTGTTTGTTATATATTAGTAATGAACACTTAGTTTTCATCATATAAATATTAATTTAAAGCATATTATTTAACATTTTAAAAGTGTATAGTTAAATACGAATTTACATTATAAACAACGCATAGTTCCTAAAAGTAACCCGCTATAGGTGGCACCAGGGTATTTTGTATACAAATTCGAATTACACGATTTCGCGTAAGTGTTATATCTTTCCTTCGGAAAATCTTTGATACTACTATACATATATATATAATGCTTATACAAAACATAGTATTTAATGCCTAATATAATGTCACGATTCAGTGATTTTGAATAGTATGTAATATAATGCTACTTTAAGTATGAAACCAATTAATATAGTATTACTTAATAAATGTACAATATGTAATATATATTTATAATTATTATGTTAATATTATAGTTTATCATATTATAGATGCACTTAGCTTATATTGATAATTGGAGATTTAAACAATTTTATAATTTAGAAATGTATCAAATTTTGAACCAGGAAGTGAATTTTTGATAATAACCTATATATGTTGTTGATCATGTATTATTATTAAAAAAACTTGAAATATATGGAATAAGAAGAAATATATATAATTTAATAAAAAGTTATTTAAATAACAGAACATTTACCACAAAAATAAATAATTCATTATCGAATACTAAATACATTAAGTACGGGGTTCCTCAAGGTTCTGTTCTGGGGCCCTTATTTTTTATAATTTTTATAAATGACCTACCAAATGTTTTTAAAAATGTGAATAATATTAATTTAAATTTATATGCTAACGATACATCACTAACAGTTTACGCTAATAGTGATGTTGAACTAACAAAATTACTTCAAATATATATGGATAAATTAAAATATTGGTTCGATATAAATAATTTAAAACTTAATATACAAAAAACTAAAATACTTCCATATTTTAATACTAAACTGACTAATGATATAACAATTGACAATATAAAAATTGATATTGTAGATAACTATAAATTGTTGGGTTTGTATTTAGATACAAAATTATCATTTAATATACATATTGATAATTTAAATATGAAACTTTCAAAAATAATATACTTAATTAAAAGGTTATAATATTTAAATATTAAAAATTTGATTTTATTATACAACTCTTTGTTTTTATCTAATTTAACATATGGTATTGAAATATGGGGTAATATTTATAATTCTAATTTAAATATATTAAATTTATCACAAAAAAAATAATAAGAATAATTAATAAAAAGATTATTGATAATTCAAAATTACCATTAATAAGATTATCGAATACATCAATTTTATTTTATAATAGTAACATTTTAAAACTTGATGATCTTATAACTTTTAGAAATATTTTAATTATATATATAATCTTTTAAATAATAAATATGTTAACGATATAACTGATTATTTTAAATTTAATAGAAATAAAACCAAATTTATTTTACCACTTATGAATACCAATAGATTCCAAAATACAATATTTTTCAAAGGACCTGAACTTTATAATTTAATAATGTTTAATAATATTTTAAAAACTAATACAATTACTCATACTTTAAAACTGAAGAAAGTATTAAAATCATGTTTTATTAAACAGTATTGTTAATTTTTTTATAAATATTAATTATTATAATTTTGGCAAACATCTTGTTTTTAATCATTCTAAAACAATTACACATTTTTATTATAAACAGTATTACAAAATGTAAATTATAAACAGTATTAAAAATAAACTATTACAAATTTAACAGTATTAAAAAAATATAAAAATTATAAAAGTATTATAATCTTTAAAAAAAAACTGTATTAAAATTATAAACATGTTTACACTACAGTATTAAAACAAAATCTAAAACAATTATTTAATTTATTGTATATTATTTTATCTTCATTTTTTTTTTCATATTACACTATCGTGATATTAACCTATTACATTTTTATGCTTATTATATAATAATCAATTATATATTTAACAGTTTTAATTTTAGTTTTTATTTAAACAGTATTAACATATATGTCATATTGATAGTACAAATTATTTAATTTGCTCTTTCTTTACAATTTAACTTTGAATGCCTATTCACGAATCACAACTTTTATTTTTATAATCTGTATCAACTTTATTTATATCTCCTTCATTATTGTAATTTTATATTTTATCTTTGTTTCTAATTTTAAATTGTATTATTTTCGTATGTGATTAACCTTTTATTTAATCATTTCATTGTTTTTTATATTACTATGATTTTATTATTATGTTTATCATTATTTCTATTTTATTATTTTATTTTAATGGAAATGATGATATGACATTGCACATACTGTTAGGAGGTTTCGAATCAATAAAGCTAATCGCTTTCACTGATCCTCCTTAGACTTTGTCTATAAACTGAATTCATTCATTCATATATATATATATATAGATATTCTAAGGGATGGCGAATTGATGACGATGAACTGCATTTTTTCTCTACCCTTTAACTTACGTAATAAAATACAACTTTAAAACATATTCTACTTTTACGAAATATAAATTTCATTAAATTATGCTATTCAAGTACCCATTGCAAAAGTAAAAAAGTAAAAAAGTAAAAATGTGTAATTTCTCGTCATCAATTCGCCCTTCCCATCGAAATTATTTGTAATCGTAATTATTTCTATTTGAATTATATATAAAATCTTTATTTACTATTTGTATCTTTATGTGATATATATTATTCTAACATTACATACTATATTAAAAATATATTACAAATATTACATACTATAGTATATATACAGCATATCGTTCGCATGCCTATAGGCATGATCGCCAATAAATGTTGATTACTGTTTATTATTTTAATTATTCAATCATTTAATACAATACTATATTAAATAATATAATATATATACAATAATATACTATACATTCTATAGATTATATAAAGTGTAACCAATATATAATATACTATATGATATATATATATATATATATATATATATATAGGTATGCGAATGAGATTTTGTATAGTATGTCATATTTGTAATATATTTTTTGTAATATTTTTAATATATTTTTAATATAGTATGTAATGTTAGAATATATATATATATTTATTTATTTATTTATTTATTTATTTGTTTAAAGACTTCATAAATGAAAATCATTTTTCGACGTCATAACAATAATACTAATAATACTAATAATATAATAATATAACATATAAACGAAGATAACAATAATCGCAAAATATATATTCATTTCACTAAATAATGTTTAAAGAGTCTACTTTTGAATTGATATCGAGAAGTTGTCGTACGAATAATATTCGGAAGTAAATTCCATAGAGTTGGTACCGCAACAGAAAAAGCAGAGTTACCAAAACATGAATTTGTATGATGCATAACAAGTTTCATTGCATGGCAATCCCGTCTTGGTCTGTTACTGGTAGCAATTGATAATAATTCAGCCAGATACTTAGGTTCACCCGTGTAGATAGCTTTATGAGCTAAACATAACAATTTTAGTTTACAAAGATCACGATATCTGAGCCAACCAAGAGTTAACATAATATGTGATATAGATATATAGTTACTACCCGTATTAGTATTTATATTATTTTTAATTTTATATAAAACACGAACAGCTCTCCTTTGAATTTTTTCGAATTTTATCATAGTATTATCAGGGACAAAAACAAAAAGTGAATTGCAGTAGTCGAATCTACTAAAAACCAATGAATATATAAGTGATTTAGTGATATCAAAGGAGAGCTTAGCACGAGCCTTATGTATATTATATAAATAAAAATTAGCAGTACGAATAACATTAAGAATGTGACTGTCATATTTCATAATATAGTCAATTGTTATACCGAGTGTTGTGATTTTATTAGATAAAGGCAGCGTGGCAAGAAAACTATCAGATATTTTAACAATTGAAGGTATTTTAGAGAATAAAATAGTATCAGTTTTTGAGACATTTAAGGATAATGAATTACTAGTGAACCAATTTTGTATATCAGTAATACAGTTTTTAATGTTGTATTGGATTATAGCGTGATCAGTAGATTGAGGAAAGGAAGTATAAAGCTGTAAATCATCAGCATATAGATGATAGTGAATGTAAGGATATTTTAAAAAAATAGAAGAAACAGGTAAAATATAAATCAAGAAAAGTATTGGGCCCAGAACAGATCCTTGAGGAACACCAAGAGTGTGCATAAATGATTTTGAAAAATTGTTATTAATCTTAATTGATGAAAAACGAGATGTTACAAAAGACATTAACCAATTGTGCACCTGTCCATGAATACCTATCTCTTTAAGCCGACATGATAAAATTGTATGATCCAGAGTGTCAAAAGCACTAGATAGATCAAGTAATACTAAGTAGCATGGCATTTTGTTGTCAAGCGACAGTATTATATCATTAAAAATCAAATTAAGCGCTGTTTCCGTTTCACGATTAGGAAGATAAGCACTTTGTAAAGGATCAGCTATCGAATTAGAAGTTATATAATGAACTAATTGTTTACTTACAATGCGCTCAAGAGTTTTAGAAAGGGATGATAGTTGAGAAATTGGACGATAATTAGATAGAATAGAGGAATCAAGAGTAGACTTCTTAATAATCGGAGTAATATATGCTTGTTTCATACTTGTAGGAACAACTGAGGAGATAAGCGATGAGCGAAAAATATTAGTAATAGGAATTATCAAGTATGAAATAGAAGAACGTAGTAATGTAAGAGGAATAGGATCTAGAGGGGTTGGCGATTTAATGGACATAATTAATGTTTGGATTTCAAGAGGATTAGGAAGCGAAAAGCAGGACCAGTGAAATGATGAAAAATGTTTACATAAAGATGGTTGGCAATTATTACTCATAGGAGGTAGATTATTTATGATACTTTTTGTTTTTTGTATGAAAAAACTAGAAAATGATGAGCAAAGTACATTTTCAGGTAAATCTGGAAGTTTTTTAATTTTATTCTTGCCAATTAGAGAAAAAGCTAGTTTAAAAGACTGTTTAGAGTTGATTCCAAAATCACGAAATTTATTAATAAAAAATAAAGATTTTACATTAGATAATTTCCTACGATAAATGTTACGATACATTTTAAAGGACTGTAAATCATTCAGTGATTTCGATCGAGAAAACTTCAATTGATATGATCGTAATTTCCTTTTAAGAGTTGATAATTCAGAGCCAAACCACTGATGAAATATCTTTCTTGTTTTAGAAATTTTAAGAGGGGCATGGAAGTCAAGGGATAACTTGAGTGAAGTATTGAGATCATCGAATGAAGGTTCGATATATAGTGAGTGTGATGTGAGATGATTTAGCCGAATAAAAGTAGATTTCATGAATTCTTTAATATTAATGCTAGATATATTTCTATAATTTCTGATAAAAGATTGATCCAAGGGAACCGGGAAAGATAGAGTGAAATTAATGGCAAAATGGTCAGATATAAGTAGACTTTGATTAGTATTAGAGATTAAAGAAGAGTCAGAAGGGGAGATAATTACATCGATATTATTACCACTAGTGTGAGTGGGAAAAGTAATATGCTGATGCATAGAATTACTAAATAATAGGTCATTAAACGAATTAGATTGATAAGATGTTTTATTTAATTGAATATTAATATCACCAAGAATGATACAATTGCTGATTGAGATTGAATCAAAAATAATTGAAATTTCAGATAAAAAAGTAACAAAAGATGAAGATGGAGGACGATATATGAGAATAATGTCAATAAAACTAGATGTGTTAAGAAGACGATATGAGATAGCTTCACAAGATGTAAAGTTAGGTAAGATATTATTTTTAATATTAAAATGAGAATTGTAAATTATTGCAATACCACCACCCCGCGAAGTGCCTCTATTGTGGCAGATCATATTATAGCCATTAGGAACAACAAAAGCAGGAATAGTTGAGTCATTATATGTTTCAGTTATAGCGACAATATCACATTTAGAGTCAATAATAAATTGGCATTATTACTATTATCACTATTGTCACTATTGTCACTATTAGTATCACTATTGTCACTAATATTACTCTGTAACCCCTTACAATATTCATCAAAAGATTTACTCCAGATGGAAAGCAATTTTTCATCTGGTATAAATGGCTTGCATTTCCAGTCAATGCGACTAGTAGATGATTCACTAGATTGAATAATAGGACGAAGTTGATAAGTGCTAGATGATTTATTAAAAACACATCTAAGATCTGTTAGAGAAGATTTTGATGCATGGAAGTAGATACGCTTTAGTTTTAGAAGCGAAGCATCAATATATGGGCGAATGTAGAGTGATTCATAGTTAGACGAGATAAGCTTACTATTTGAATTAATAAGTGAGTCTGATATACAAGGCGAGGAAAGGGTGATATTTGCAAAATGCGAACGAAAAGAGAAATTAGTAATAGAATTAGGATCAATATTTAGATAGTTAAATAATGATTTAATGTATGAAATATTTCTATTAACGGGTTTTATATGTTCAATGACAATGAATGAGGTAGAATTGGATGATTGGTTTATCAAGGATGATGGAGAAGATACATGTGGCATGGATGATGACGATGATTTTGGTAGACTAGATTTAACAATATCAGAAAAGGATTTATTAGTAGATTTAATAATAGTATCTGGGAGGGATGATATAGCATTAGATAGTAAATCAACACTTGGGAGATTAGTGGTGAGCTCAGATATCTTATCACTATGTAAGTTAAATTGACTTTTAAGAGAATTAAGCTCTACAATAATCTTTTCTGAGTTAACACTGGCTGAATTATTATCATTAATGACAGAATTGTTACATAAATGCTTGCAATTCTTGCATACAAATTTAATATAAGAAGAATTAAATAACGACAAGCCATATTTCGATGGGTTAGTTCCGTTCCATACTATCGACGTAACTCCATACGATCGTAGACATTCAAAATGAAGGTCAGTTGAGCAATAGCCACAGGAAATTGATGTACCGGTGCTCGAAGGCTTGTCACACTGCATGCATAGCTTTTTATCCATCTTAGGCGAACTTCCTATAGACTATAGAACACAGCAGTCTATGTATGTAGCGAAAAGGTAGCTAACCTTGTACCGAAGGTAGGTAGATCCGACTACCTATAGAGCAGACACCCAGGGGAGATCCTCGGGAGACAATCACAGTCGGGATGTAATTGTAATATCAAGTGCATATAACTTCATGTATAGCGAAATAGTAATGCATAGACACTGTGTATATAATACACAGGCAAACGAAATTCAATAGAAATGCAATTCAATAGATATTGATTCTATAGAAATTAGTCAATTGAAGAAACACGTATTTACTGTAAGAGAAATAAAACACGAATGAATATATATATCACATAAAGATACAAATATTGAATAAAGATATTATATATATAATAATATATAATTAGAATAGAAATAATTACGATTACAAATAATTCCGATGGGAAGGGCGAATTTATAACGAGAAAATACACATTTTTACTTTTTTACTTTTGCACTGGGTACTTGAATAGAATAATTTAATAAAATTTATATTTCGTAAAAGTAGAATGTGTTTTAAAGTTGTATTTTATTACGTAAGTTAAAGGGTAGAGAAAAAATGTAGTTCATCGTCATCAATTCGCCCTTCCCTTATAATGGTATATTCTATATTCTATAGAATATTTATATATATATATATATATATATATATAATGTATTTATTTAAAATACATCATTAATAGTAATAATTAAATAATTTGTTATGTTCGAATAATATATATATGATATTATTAACATATATATTTAATTAAATTAATAATAAATATAGACTATATACTATATATATATCATGAAAATATACTATTAATGCTATAAAATATACATTGAAAAATAAGTATTATAAATAAATATAAACATACATAATATCAATGTTATATTATATTATAATATTATATATATACATATTTAATATAATGTACATATTTTGTTGTACATATGTGACCATAACTTTTTATTTGTTAAGGGTATCTATAAAAACGAAAATATGACTTGTATTGTAGAATTTAATAAGCTTTATAGTGAATATAATAATATTAAAATTATGATGATAACCTACATATAAATATCATAAATAATTAACTTTATTCGATTTTAGGTTTGATTACCAATGTATCATATCTATATAGATATGATAATGTGCTTTTTTAAATTAATGTATTTGTAATACATTTTACCAATAGAAAACTTAATAAATTCTATAATAGACTTCATATTTTAGTTTTTTCAAATTTATATTTAAACAGTTATGATCAAAAACGTGCAACTAAAACGCGTTAATAAAATATTAGATGTGGATTATGATTTAATTTCGAGCGCTATATTACTATTCATGTCTATAACAGTTTGTGATCTAGGGACTTCATCCAGATTTATTAAAGGACCTATATTTGATAAGTTTATTTATTTATTTATATATATATATATATATATATATATATAATACTAATAATAATATAATAATATATAGTTATTAGGTAAACAAAAAATAAATATATAAACAAAAATAATGAAGAAAAAATAGATATAAATTGATACCCAAAACGACATGGTACAAAAATGAACAATAGGTTTATAATTAATAAAAAAACGCCTTGGTTTATACATGCCGAACATAAGATATATGAATATTATATGCAAATATGCGCATATTATATGAAGTAAAATGAAAACATCATAAAAGAAAATCAGAACTCTCATCTCACCATAAAGATAACACCGATTAAGATCGGAGGTCTCGGATTAGAGGTTGGATAACCCATATGAGGTGGATCAGGCCCCAAGGGTTGGTCATTCCCTTAATGTAGTGGTATTGACATATCCTGACATAAAAACCATCATAACCAATACAGTGAATTAGAGAATTCTGATCATATAATTATACTACGAATCATTAAGGCTTTAAAAGAGGAAACAGTTTCACATTGTAAAATCTGATCGGGTAGTGTGTTCCAATCTGAAGATATTCTATTACCAAAGTAGTTGAATAGTGGTTTGGGCCTTGATTTCATTCTCCTTATCTTTATTGACGGGCCCCTGCTAGAAGATACGTATGTACTCATGATGTCCGACACCGACACATCAACGAATCCTTTGATGATTTTATAAGCCAGAGTAAGATCGGCAATAGTTCTGCGTTGGGAGAGTGAATGTAAATTTAAAAATTTTAATCGATCAGAATAATTTAAATATGATAAATTACAACGATAAAATAATTTTTTAGTAACATTTCTTTGCACTTTTTCTAGTAAGTCATTATACCCAATATAGTTAGAATGAGGATTCCATACAGAAGAACCATACTCTAGAATGGGTCGTATATAGGTTAAGTATGCACATACTAAAGGAGAGTACTGGTTAGTTATGAAAGATCTAAATATCATATTCGATATTCTATATGCTTTAGAATATATCTCAGATATATGAGTATATCATTTTAGATTATCTGTGAATATTATACCAAGATCTTTATAATATGTACAATATTTTAATAAATTATCATTAAGATAATAATTTGATTTGTTGATACATTTACCAATATGCATAACTTTACATTTGGAGGTTGCTAATTCAAGTTGTCAAGTTGACATCCATTTGTCAATATTGGCAAGTGTTAGTTGAAGACGTATATCATCAGATGACTATAGAATATGGTCAATTTTTGCATCGTCAGCAAAAAGACAGGTATATGAAGGTTTCTCCACACAGTCGGGTAGGTCATTAATGTATATTAGAAATAGAATTGGTCTTAATACAGAACATTGTGGTACACCTGAAATTACCTTTTGGGGTTTAGACATATTTTGTTCAATTTTAACGCTTTCAATTCTATTAAATAAGTACGATTTAATCCATTTCAGGACATCTCCTTGTATACCAATATTAAATAGTTTATGGAGTAATAATTTATGCGACACCTTGTCAAAGTCCTTAGCCATATCAATATAGATAATATCCGAAGATTTAGAGTTATCTTTAGCTTTAAATATGTCTCGATATAATTTTAATAACTGAAGATCAGTTAATTTACCCGAAAGAAAACCGTATTGATTATCATTAATTAGATTATTATCTCGAAGGAAGTAAATTAAATGGTTAGATAGAATTTTTGCAAAGAGTACTCTTCAAATATACGTATCAAAGAACTCGGTAAGATACTAATTGGTCTATAATTTTCAGCTAGTGTTGGGTCACCTTTCTTATATATATAGGTGTAATGTATGAATGTTTCTGGGCAATAACCTTCCTTAAGGAAACGATTATAAATTATGGATAATGGTTCACATAACTCAAATGAAAGAATTTGTAATACCCCTTTCGGTAGACCATCTGAGGAATTATTAAACTTGTTAGGTAAAAAACAAAGACATTTTCTAATAGTTTCAGGTGATAAAGGAAATGATTCAAATGTGTTTTAAAAAATTATTGATGGTATATTCGGTACAGGTGATGTATTATTATTAAATACAGAATTAAACTGTAATGATAAACATTCCAGAATATCAGAGTAATTGGTTATAATAGAACCATCTGAGTTTGATCTGAATACAGACAAAGGTTTATTCGACTTAAGTTTGGAATTGATATATTTAAAAAAAGAAGATTTATCATTAGAATTAAGAGCATGTTCTTCAGTTTTTATATTATAACGTTTAATTTCTGAATAAAGTTTAAATTGCAAACTCCGCTATTTTACATAATAAGATGGGAAAGATTTAGATAAACTATGAAACTTTTTACATTTATTGATTACTTTTTTGATATGTAGGGGGTGTATAAACTGACCCCTTTTAGTATGGGTGTACATTTTGAAATTATACCTTTTACGGTAGAAATAAATATATCCAGTAAAGAGGAACAATTTAATTTAGAATTTAACACTACTGGCCAGTCAATTGTAGACAGTTTCAATTTTATTAAATCAAAATTAGCCTTGTTAAAGTTTAATTTAGGTACAAATGTTTTACAGTTATAATTAATACTAATTTTATTATAGATAATTGATGATGATATTGCTAAATGGTTACTTATAAAGTTTTGATATTCTAAAGGATTAATTGCTTGGATATTAGATAAAATCATTTTATTATTAGTAAGTATAATATCTAATAAATTGAATTGACGAGTATTGAAATTAACAAGTTGGTTAAGTTTTTATCAATTGTTGTTTGAGATGTACGATTAAACCAATCAATTCCCGGGAGATTTAGGTATCCATAAAAAATACTTGATTACGGAGTATCAATAATCCTATACATTAAATTACATAATAATATTGTATTCTCGTAATTCATTGATGGCGGTCTGTAGAAAATACATAATCTAAAATGTAATAAATTGATACAGATTAATTCAAAAGTGTTATTAGGTAAATTAATTTGATAAGTATTATAATGCATATTTACATAAACAAGAATTCCACCACCATGGGTATTAGTATTCCTATCTAAGCGGTATAACGTATATTTGTCATTAGGATTTAATAATGAATTGAATATATTTTTATTCAGCCAGGTTTCTGTAAATACTAGGATATCATAAATATTACTATTAAGAAAACTGAAATGTCCTTCGCTAGGACATCACATTATTCATTTCATATAACACTTTTCTTTCGTGGTTTAACATTTGTATTGTGTATTTTATATATGTTAATAACCTATCAGATTAATCCCCTAGCAGTTTTAACCGCATATAAACCACATAAAATAATCGCTGAATAGATATAACGTATACTTTATCAAGGTATAGCGTATGTTGATAATACTACACGTATCGCTATTTAACACACTGCAGTGTATATTACATGTAATATACACTAAGTACGCCAATACCTTAATGGGGACACTACCAGCGCATATATCGTATTACTGGACCCATTAATTATAATATATATATATATATATATATATATATATATATTTTATATAATTGTGTATAAATAAATGATCGGCTCTCGTTAAAACCATGGATGCCTTAACACGAGAGCGGCTTCGAAGGGAAATTAGAGCCATATA
Organism: Osedax fenrisi; assembly: GCA_964019155.1. Taxonomy (NCBI): domain Eukaryota; kingdom Metazoa; phylum Annelida; class Polychaeta; order Sabellida; family Siboglinidae; genus Osedax; species Osedax fenrisi. Next base: position 32,697,758 of record OZ025242.1, read on the forward strand.
TGGTTATAAGTGAAAACTTCATCTAAGTTCCTGGATGGGATGAAAGGACTCCACCAAATAAAAATAACAATAACAATAACAATATATATATATATATTCTAATATATTAGTCCAGTAATAGGATAATATATATATATATATATATATATATATATTTATATTTATTTATTGAATAACGTATAATAATAGCGGATACAAATGTATCCCTAATTAATTCATAGACTTGTACATGTTATAAATAAATGCGAGGCGCCCAGGACAATACAAAACAAATGTAATATGTTGTTTCTTGTGTTTCTTGTATATTAAGTTATTGATGTTTATAACGTTATTAATAAACACAAGAGAAAAATACTAACTACCTATAGGTTGTCTATGGCTCAGTTGATTGTTCTACTGAGCCATATACCCCATGCTATATATATATACGTATACGATAATAAATAGTATAACATCTACATTAACATACATTAACACATACGCATATACAGGACACACGAAATGTAAGAAACTCGCCCGTCAATGCAAATTCAGCATATTCGGCAACAACTATACGAGTGCCGACCTTGTAGTGATGAACATGCATCACGTCAAGGTTCACCGGATAGATATGCCGTCGGAACCTCGACCCCGGGGTCAACTGTGGATGATTCATTACCGTGAGTCACACATACGATCCGTGGTACCCACCAAATACAGCGGCAGATTCAACGCCACACTCTCGTTCTCGAATATCACCGACGTCCATGTACCGTATGGTATCGCGGAGAAACGACCGTTGAACTCAAAGTTCGCCGAGTACAAGATCGCCGATAAGGACACGCCCATATTGTGGGCGGTCTCTCACTGCAACACCGCTTCTCTGCGCGAGGCGTACGTCGCTGAGTTGGCGCGCCACATTCCTGTCAATATTCTAGGCCCGTGTTACAACACCAGCGCTTCAGCCAGCACATGCGTACGGGGAGACTACAAATGCGAGGCCAAGGAATTCACGCATTACTACTTTTACCTGGCATTCGAGAACAGTATATGCGAAGACTACATCACAGAAAAGGTGTGGTCCCGTATGTCCAATGGACTGGTACCCGTGGTGCTGGGTGGTGGCAACTACGCACGAGATCTACCGCCCCATTCATACATCGACGTTAAAGATTTCGCGTCTCCTCGTTTACTGGCCAACTATTTGAAGGAGGTGATAGCCGATCACCGGAAGTACGCCGCCTATCACGAGTGGAGGCGTAGTCACGTGATATTTAGACATACTATTTTTTGCGGTGTGTGCGAGTATCTGAACCGGAACCACGACAAGGAAAGGGTTATCGCCGACGTTAATGAAGTGTTTCCGGTTTCTCGGTGCGAGAATGTTTACGATTATTATTCGGGAATTTTTAATATTTCTAAATCGCCTTGATCTTATTAATCGAGTACTCTAATTATATTGTTTAACTATTATATTAATATATTAATTGATTGATTGATACTTTATTTAAGAAAAACATAGCCGAAAATATAATCGAAAGTATAAAATACACATATTTGTTAACGTTAACATACGTTATAGAAATAAGCCAATAATAATACCTAACAAATTAAAAAAATTAAAATGTTTTACAGTTACCATAAAAATAAACGAAAAATGATCGAAATAGAAATAAAAGATAGCGTAAAAATAATCGAAAATAGAAATATAATACATTATTTTGTAAGTGGCATCGAAATATTCAATTTATACTTGAACTTTATAGAATTCTTCTTATCTTTGTACTCTATATAGGTTTGTACTCCAATATATATTGGTATACATTATTAGTTATATAGTTTAATATTTAAATGAACTTTAAAATAAATTATAAAAAGAACATGTTAAAAATCAATTAAACCAATACTAGAATGAAACAAACAAATAATGTAATACTTATAAAAATGTGTAATAATAGTAGGTAGTACATTATTAATTTTATATTTTAATTGTATAATTCATTTGAAACATATATATATATATACTAACAGATCTCGTTAACAATAAAATAAACTAATATACTTATACACAAATAGAACACATTAATAATAAAACAAACCAATAATATTACGAAACAAACAATATAATACTTATTGAAATATGATATACAATGAATAAGATTATGTTAGGGTATTGGTCATATTTATTATAAGGGCATGTGCCACGCGACACTGGCGTGCCACGTGGACATGCGTGTGGGACCGAATGTACGTGTTGGTATTCGAAGGGCGTATATAGAAAGGGCTGGCTGTGTGCTGGCTAATTGACGATGCAGATAAATACGCACGCAGTACGCGTCGCGCACGTGCGTGCGTCGACCGAATTAGCCAGACGGTAAACATCTTATATAATTAGGCGAACTAGATAGGGGACGCGTGTATGGAAAGTTCCACATATAACATCCTCCCTTCTCACAATAAGAAAACAAGTGGAATATATATAGTAAGGTGTATAGTAAACATATAGTAACGCCGACATGCGTTATATGTGTGGGTATGGATATGATATATATATATATTTTAATGATGCGTTATGCATACATGTTGGTACGGGGAACATCCTCCGTTATAATAATATGCACGTGTGTGCGTCGTGCAATTAATATCATTTTATAATATATTATTCAACAAGATAATAATGATAACGCAATTAGCGTATGTGGGAACATCCTTCCTAGTAATAATATGCATTTATACTGCATTTATTTTACTAATATATGATATATATATAGATATATATTTTAATTATTTATAGGTTGTGTAATGATATTGAGCAATTAAGTGTTACTAATCGCATTGATCGGCATGAAGGTAGACCGATAATTATAGGGCCATGGGTATGCGCTATGTAAAATAGTAGTTTGTATGTGAGTCCTAGATAACTGCATTGGATTGTTGTTTTACCGTGAATAGCTATGGGGTTAAGGTCATATGATACTAGTGACGTTGTTGGTGATGTTGTTGAGGATATGATATATATATATGTGTATAGATATATATTAGTGGTGAGTGTTATTTACCGTTCACCGTTGTGTTTGTATGGCCTGTGTAGGCGCGTGGTTTCTTTCGTAGGCCTGTGTGGGCGCGTGGTTTCTTTCGTAGGCCTGTGTGGGCGCGTGGTTTCTTGTGTAGGCCTGTGTGGGCGCGTGGTTTCTTTCGTAGGGCCTGTGTGGGCGCGTGGTTTCTTTCGCAGGCCTGTGTGGGCGCGTTTTAATTTTAATGACTTCTTTGTCCTCGGTGATATTAGGAAATGCGTCCATAATATGCATGTTGATGTATGACTTGAACATATCGAGTTCCTCGACCATGTTATTTGCGTTCCAGTTGAATGTAGGGGTAGACATTGTTGCGGGGTTCTTTACTTTACTGCCACCATGAAATATGATATACAATGAATAAGATTATGTTAGGGTATTGGTCATATTTATTATTAGGGCATGTGCCACGCGACACTGGCGTGCCACGTGGACATGCGTGTGGGACCGAATGTACGTGTTGGTATTCGAAGGGCGTATATAGAAAGGGCTGGCTGTGTGCTGGCTAATTGACGATGCAGATAAATACGCACGCAGTACGCGTCACGCACGTGCGTTCGTCGACCGAATTAGCCAGACGGTAAACATCTTATATAATTAGGCGAACTAGATAGGGGACGCGTGTATGGAAAGTTCCACATATAACACTTATCACTATAATATGAAATAATAGTAAATTATTAATATTGTATTTTAATATAATACATTTGAAATGTATACATAAAATATATATAAAAAAAATATAATACAAAACGTACACAAATAAAATAATACTCCCCACTTTATATGTAATAATAATGAATTATTAATGTTATATTGTTTATTTGAAATATAGATATAAATACCCACATTTTCTAAAAAAAAAACAAATTAAAAAAAAAACTTCTAAGAGATAATGCAATAATTAAGATACACAATTAAATATAAATCAATATAAAATTATAAATTTCTATTAAAAAAAAGTTGTTTGTCAAAACAGATTTTGTTTATTTTATTTTTAAAAGATGAAACAGTTACAGATTTTATTATATCATTATTTAATGAATTCCATATATTTAATAATCTATTATTAATTAAATTGTTAATTCTATTATCATAATTATGTATTACATTTAATTGTGTACAATTACCTCTAGTTCTACAATTATTCGAAATGTTAAGGATATCAGATATATTTATATCTGTATAATTATTTGAAATTTTAAAAATTGTGGTTAGATCTATTTTTAATCTTCTAAGTTCAAGTGATTCTAATTTAAAATATTCCAATCTATCTTTATTTAATTTATAATTAATATTTAATGCATTTATATATCCTACGCATCTTGTAATTAATCTTCTAGTAAATAATATTTGCACTCTTTCAATTTGGTCTACGAGATTACAAAATTTACTAACCTTTGAAAAAGGTGACCAAATTATGGATGCATATTCTAAAATTGGTCTGCAATAAATTGTATATGCATTTAATAATGCTTTATGTGATTTTGTAGTAATGCATCTAAACATTAAATTCAAAGAAAAATAAGCTTTTTGACAAATATAATCAATATGTTTATTAAATAAAGGGTATTCTCAAATAGTATTCCTAAATCTTTATAAAAAATAATATTTTCTAATTGAATATTATTTATAAAATATTTAGATGGAGTAACCTTCACTAAAGTCATAACTGCATATTCTAATAATGAAATATTGAATTGCCATTTATTTGCCCAATGAAAAAATAAATTTTAATTATTTTGTAAAAGAAATCTGTCACTATCAGATGTGTAAGAAAAATATATTTTTGTATCATCGGTATAAATATATATAAATCAATATGCATATTTGAAGAGAATATACTAGGAAGATTATTAATATATAATAAAAATAAAATTGGAACTAAAACAAATCGTTATTACCAATTCAATATACCACAATTTTTTCAACATTTTGTTATTTGTAATTCTGTTGATTTTCCACTTATAAAACAATATTGATTTTTTGTTAATAAATTAGTAGATTTTAAATACAAAATTAATTGTTTAGAAATAATACGTTATAATACTCTACATATTACACATGTTATTGAAATAGGCCTATAGTTATATATTTGAATTTGATGGTTCATCTTTTTTTTTTAAATTGGTGTGATTATTATTTTTTTCCAAATTTTCGGTATATTACCAGATAATAAAGAAGAATTAAAAATGATATATAAAGTCCTACATAATTCATTAGATAATAATATTAACATAGAACATGTTATCCCATCAGTTCCGAAATTACAATTACATTATTTATAATTAATTTTATGAACAATTTATTCTAATTTAATTAGTCAAAAATTTATTTATTTTATTATTTTTTTAATTAATAATACAATTTAAGTATCTAAATAATAATAATTTTAGATTTAGCTTTATTGGTGGTATTAATATTATAACGCACGCGATTTTTATGAAAATCAGAATATTTCATATGCTGCGCGCTGATTCGTTATAGGGTGTCCGTATTAAGACTAGAATCTAGAGTGTCTCTATTGAATTATATGACCTCTTTATAACGTATAGAAATTATATATATCATTTTAGAATACTTTATTTTTTAATACTAGAGTGTTATATTTTATTATCGATACATTTATATATTATTGAGAAGGTTTTAAGTTGACATTTTTTTTCATAAATTTTAAAACGTAATAAAAAAATCAGTTTATTGGATATATCAGTAATATTTTGAATAATTAAAAAATAAAAAATACTTTTTTAGACTATTTATATAATTATGAATATTTTATCCAATAAAATTGTTTTTGTAGAATTTATGTTTTATGAGATACCGAGAGTATCCTTATTCGTTCACTGTCCGTATTCGGTTACTTTTCCCTACCTGTTTTATTGTATTATTTATATTAGGAATATGTGATATAAATAATTTATTTATAAAATTATTAAAATTGTCTACTTATTGATCTATATTATAATAATTTGAATTTAGATATACAAAATTAAATCTAGAAAGATGATATTTAATCAATTTAATATTATAATTATTAAAATAAAAATTGTTTGTTTTTAAAATCTTTTTACATGGATATTTTTCAATATTTACATTAAATGAAACAGAATACTGATCACTTTTATTTTTATATAATCCGAATTAGTCTCCAATATTTATATTATATATTAATTGTTTTTCATACTGTAAAAAGTAAATAAATTATATTATTATTACAAGTTAATGTATTAATATATTAATTGTGAAAATTAATTTTTAATAATAGAATTGTAAAGTAATGCATACTTTGTTGGGTAACTAGGAAATGTATATTCTTCCAATTTAAAATTTGGTAAATTAAAATCTCCTATAATTATAAACGAATTAGAATTTTTTTGGGGTATATCAAATAATTTACATATCTGTTCATAAGATATTGATTACAATTTGGAGGTCTTTAAACACACATAATATTAAATGTAATTTTTGAATTAATTTGTAAATGTATATATTGAACATCTATGTTTGAAATAACATTTATTATTGGGTATAGACTAGATTTACAAAATATCGCAACATCTCCTCTATGAATTAATTTATTGTATCTAAATAGTATATACGGGAAAGTAACCAAATACGGACACTCTCGGTATCACATAAACCATCAATTCTACTAAAATAATTGTAATGAAAAAAATATGCATAATTATATAAATAGTCTAAATAAGTATTTTGTATCGTATAATTATTCAAAATAGTGATTATTTATCCAATAAACTGATTTTTTTATTAAGTTTTTAAATTTATGAAAAAAAATTTCAAGTTAAAACCTTCTCAATAATATACAAATGTATCTATATAAAATATAACAATATATTATTAATAAATAAAGCATTCTAAACATTATATGTATAATTGCTATATTTGTTCTCAAATATTAATTAAGTTATAAGCATATATCTAGAGATCATATAAGTCCATAATATGAACAATCTAGATGTGTTAATACGGACACACTATAACCAATAAACGCTCAGCGTATAAATTATTCCGATTTTCATAATAATCACGTGCGTTATAATATTAATACTATCAAGATAAATCTAAATCATATTTATTAGATGAAATAAAAAATCCAAAAAATTCATTTTATTTCTAATATTTATTTCTACGAGCATTTGCATGATATATATATTTAATTATTATTTTTAATTTGTTCATCTTTATCGCCGGTTAGTCATCTAGAACCTGTAATTTTATTTTTATTTTGATTAATAATAGAATTTTTATAAGTAATATATGACAATTTTCACACACTAAAATTATCTTCACCAATTGACATATTCCAGTCAATTGTATTATTTATAATATATATATATTTAAGATCATAGAATTACTTCTAGAATTATAAATACATTGTGTAATTTTTTTAATTAATTAATTTAACAACATGGTACAATATCTGATGTCATTCTAGTGATATTGAATCTAGAGATGTTCTAATGAATGAATTGTATAGATCTCGTAATCTACATAATCGTTTAATATTTGATAACATCATTTTTTTATGATCACATTTTCTAAAATTAATTTTAATTTATTAAATGATAATTGATCTATTGATAATACACACGATTTATTAATATCTACTGTTTTACAAATAATATTTACTAAGTATTTAAAGAAATTAGTTTTATCATTATCAGGAATATTTATATTGTGAATAATTATTTCATTATTGCTATCTATATAATTTTAAATAATATTTACTAATTTTACTAAATTGTCAGTATAGGTATTATAAGTTGTTGCAGTAGAGGTTAAATTATCGGTTACATTAGCGTATGATTTTTAACAATAATCAAATCACTTATTCCCAAGCAACCAAACGCGTTGCGCGTCAACGTAACATATATAACAACGTTCCACCAGTGTATATATTATAGGTCAAATAAACACTTTGGATATAATTCTTTTATTTATGCAATATATGTTCCAATTTTATATATATTATAGGTCAAATAAACACTTTGGATATAATTCTTTTATTTATGCAATATATGTTCCAATTTTGTATATTTTATAGGTCAAATAAACACTTTATATATAATAAATTTATGTATTAAATATATATTCAAATTTGTATATTAATATATACAATTGTATAAGTCAAATAAATACATTGGATATTACAACAGCGATATCTATTGTGAAATATTATATTTTATAAAATATATCTCTTATCAATAAGAATTATTATTAATAGAATTATATATCAATATAATTGTATAATATATACATACGCACACACATACAAACACATACACACATACACACACATATATATATATATATATATATATATATATATATATATTAAATTTGTGTTTCATATAAAATTATTTCATGTAAAATTAAGTTTGTCTAGTTAAACAATTAATTTGATTTATATATATATATATATATATATATGAATGGATGGATGAATGTGTATTTAAACACAAAAATAATGTTAAACGTTCTCTATTGTATAAACAAATATAAAAATAAAAAAATTACAAAAAATATAAATCAGTTGAAAATAATAAAATTAATTGTTACGAATTAATAACAATACATTAGATTTAAAATAAGAATAATTTACATTAGTTCTTAATGATATAGGTAACGCATTCCATAGATCGGCTACAGCTAAACTGAAATATCGTGATAGCTTGTATTTCCTCTTTAATAATAGCAAAGTAGAAGAGTTTCGTGGATCTCTCTTGTAAACTCTGAATTGTAGGAGGTCATTGAAATAACTCGGAAACGATTCTTCAGTACCTTGAAAATTAGTTGTAAATAGCTGAAGGTCTCTGCAACATATTTAACCATTTAAAATTAACTAAGTGATAATTGACTGCTTCATAATCATATAATATAACACGAAGTAACCATATTATCGTAATCTAATGATTCTATCTAAGGATTTAGTAGAAATAGCAGGAAGGCCATAATATAGAGAACAAGAATAATTTATACGTGATATAACTAATGATTCTATTAGCATTTTAGAAATTCTATAAGATAAGAATTTCCATATGAATCGTATTTTATATAATTGATAATTAGTTGATTAACACATATTATCTATCTGATCGGAGAAATTTAGGTTATCATCAAAAATAAAACAAAGGTTTTTAACATTATTGCAGGGAACAATTGTGATAGAATCAATGATAATAGGAGGAACAAGTTTTAACATTAAGCTATTTTGTAAAAAATACATTTTAAATAATATTAATACAATCAATTAGAGCTAAATTATCACATGAATTGACTATTACTGGAAGTTCAATATATAATATCATCAGCAAAAATGTGATATGCACTCCATAGGCATTCCATAATACATTTTATAAGTAGATGAATAATGGTCATACATTTTTATAGAAAATATTCTTTCATATAAGTACGATTTAATTCAAGCAAGAGGAATACCTAAAATAACATAGAATGTCAATAGTATCAAATGATACTGATAGATTTAATAAAATAAGCTGTATATTAGAATTATTATCAAGCTTATTAAGAAATCATCAGGAATAGAAAGAAGAATTGTTTCAGGACTATGAATTTCCTATATGCATTTTGCCTAGTGTCAAATAATGAATTTACATTTAGATAATTGATTAATTACTTAGTATCTATTATTTCCTATATATATATATATATATTGTTATTGTTATTGTTATTGTTATTTTTATTTTGTGGAGTCCTTTCATCCCATTCAGGAACTTATATGAAGTTATCAATTATAACCATATATGGTATATAACTCTAATATCCCTTCGAAACCGCTCCCATGTTAAGGCATCCATGGTTTTAACGAGAGCCGATCATTTATTTATACACAATTATATAAGATCACTTCTAAATAATATTTTAAGACCCATTTTATAAAATTAATCAATTGTCCGGATGAGGCTCGAACCCGTGTCCTACTGCTTGTGTTTCTGACGCCTTAGCCACTGAGCCATACAGGAAGTTAATATATATATATATACATATTTGTGATACATCATCAAATATTATATATACGGTATTTATTGTCATATTGAGGGTACTGGGAGATATCATGTAATCGGATTAGGTCGAGTTACTATATAATAAGCTGATATTAAACCAATAATCCTTCATACAAAATGTAAAACTGTCCTTAAAGTAGTCGATAATTTTAAGTATCTGGGAGCATGGATGGCAAGTTTACTTAAAGACTTTGAAGTAGGGAAGGCAATTGCTTGGAAAGCATGCCATAAACTAAAGCAAATCTGGAAGTCAACCATTAACAGGAAGCTTAAAATACGGATATTCAGAGCCACAATCGAAACAATCTTACTATATGGCAGTGAAACATGGACAATCACGAAAAAGTTTGAAAACAAGATAGATGGCTGCTACACCAGGCTAATTAGAATGATTTTAAATATCTCATGGCGAGACAAGATACCTAATAACATCCTGTATATCGGACTCCTGAAGATCTCAGAAGTCATAAAGGATCGAAGAATGGTAATTGCCGGCCACTGTGTACGGCACAAAGACGAAGCCTGTCATGACCTAATATTCTGGAAACCAAGAAATGGAAAACTAAACAGAGGCCGGCAATCTATAACATTTATAGATAACTTGAAGAATGATACGGAGTTGGACGATGTAGAAGAAATACGTAATGTTATAAGCGACAGAGAAAATTGGAGAAAAATTAAATCAGTTCAAATGACACTTCGACATAAGTAAGTAAGTAAGCTGATATATTTATGATAAATGATACATTTAATTAAAGCTATTATTTGTGAGCATTGGGTGTATTGCACTACTTAACTAGTCCCGGAGAGTATTGTTGAATATAGATTACTAAATAATTACAGAGAAAGATACAAATAGAAAGTTACAGAGATAACGTTACAGAAAGAAAGTTACAGAGATAAAGTTATAGATAGAAAGTTACAGATAGAAAGTTACAGACAGAACATTACAGAGAGAAAGTTATAGAGAGAAAGTTACAGCAAGAAAGTTACAGAGAGAAAGATACATAGAGACAGTTACAGTGAGAAAGTACAGAAAGAAAGTTACAGAGAGAAAGTTACAAAGAGAGTGTTACAGAGAGAAAAATATATATTTGCAAGAACCATAACAACAACGTTATTCGCTATTTTGTAATATAATGATTATTGATTTAAATGAAATGTGCCATGAATAGACAAGATTTTTTAAAATAATTGTATTCGAAAAATAAATTATAAATATAACAAAATAGTATAATAAATAATAAATAAATAAATATGGTGATTACAAGAGGTTGTATATTGATATATAAAATTCAATTAAATATATTACATGGTTTATATAAGTAGATATTGATAACGTATTATACCACTAAAGTATATTGTCACTTAACAGTTTTTGACTTAGAATAAATAACTTATATATATATATCATATTAATTATTTTAATAAATAAACTTAAATTTTATATTTTATATATTCACATAAAATCATTTTATATGAATCACAAATTTAATATATATATACATCAATAAATATATTAATATAATAGTTAAACAATATAATTAGAGTACTCGATTAATAAGATCAAGGCGATTTCGAAATATTAAAAATTCCCGAATAATAATCGTAAACATTCTCGCACCGAGAAACCGGAAACACTTCATTAACGTCGGCGATCACCCTTTCCTTGTCGTGGTTCCGGTTCAGATACTCGCACACATCGCACGAAATAGTAGGGCTAAATATCACGTGACTAAGCCTCCACTCGTGATAGGCGGCGTACTTCCGGTGATCGGATATCACCTCCTTCAAATAGTCGGCCAGTAAACGAGGAGACGCGAAATCCTTAACGTCGATGTAAGAATGGGGCGGTAGATCTCGTGCGTAGTTGCCACCACCCAGCACCACGGGTACAAGTCCATTGGCCATGCGGGACCACACCTTTTCTGTGATGTAGTCTTCGCATATGCTGTTCTCGAACGCCAGGTAAAAGTAGTAACGCTGGAATTCCTTGACCTCGCATTTGTGGTCTCCTCGTACGCATGTGCTGGATGAAGCGCTGGTGTTGTAACACGGGCCTAGAATATTGACAGGAATGTGGCGCGCCAACTCAGCGACGTACGCCTCGCGCAGAGAAGCGGTGTCGCAGTGAGATACCGCCCACAATATGGGCGTGTCCTTATCGGTAATCTCGTAATCGACGATCATGGAGTTCGACGGTCGCTCCTTCGCGATACCATACGGTACATGGACGTCGGTGATATTCGAGAACGAGAGTGTGGCGTTGAATCTGCCGCTGTATTTGGTGGATACCACGGATCGTATATGCGACTCACGGTAATAAATCATCCACAGTTGACCCCGGGGTCGAGGTTCCGAAGGCATTTCTATCCGGTGAACCTTGACGTGATGCATGTTCATCACTACAAGGTCGGCACTCGTATAGTTGTCTGCGAATATGCTGAATTTGCATTGACGGGCGAGTTTCTTACATTTCTGGTGTCCTGTATACGTGCATGTCTGAGTTTATGTTCATGTAGATGTTATATTATTAATTAACTTTTACGTATATATATATTATCGATATATAGAAAGTGGATAAGCAATTGCATGTAGTGTATGCCACTTTGAGATAGAGGCGCTGCAGTCGAAACATACTACTAAATACCTACTCAATTTTAAATTAAAATTGTTTATTTATACATATATATTGATAATTACTATCAATTTAATTGTACTATATATACTAAAAATATAATTATAAATTAAAAAAAATCAGATTAGTAATTTTAAGATATCACGTAATATATGGGATATGAGTGATCAGCTACATATCGTGGGCGTGTCGAGCCTAAAAGAATAGGGGTTTTTACCGTTTGGTTGTCGTGCGTACACGTCGACGATATTGAGAATTTAATAAAAGAATTAAACCTTGTCTTTTTTTAAAGTAATTTAGTGTTTAGTTTAGAGTAGTGTATCACGTAAGGAGGCATAACACTACATATATATATATATATATATATATATATATATATATATATATATTAATATACATATACAACAGTTAATTTTTGAGGCTTTACATGCATTATATACGTCACAAGTTAACGTAAGTGATTTTAGGTATAAGGTTATACGATATGTCAATCACTCGTACGTTAATCACATGATCGCGCTACTATATTACTTATACATTATAATCGCTAACCATAAGCTTTCCCGGAGAAATGGGCGTGTTTATTATTGGTAAGCGGATGCCATAACAAGACAAGGAAATCGTCATTCTCTTTTTCCTCTACTTTCTCCTGCTGAATTTGCTCATGTTTTTCCTTCTGGTTAGTATCCACATTCTCTTGCTCTATATCCTCCTCCTTTTTATGCTGAATCTCCTCCTTAATCTGCTTTTTATTCTCCTCATTCTCCTTTTGAATCATCTGATCGTACTTATACTTTAACTCCTTCTCCTCCGCTTCATCCTTATGCATCTTATCCTCAGTCTCCTTCTGAATAATCGCATCGTACTTGTGTTTAATCTCTTCCTCTACCTTTTGAATCTCAATTATCTTATCCTCTATCTCATTCTGAACCATCTCATCATCCTCCCGATGGAGAAGCTCCTCTTTTTTCTGCTGAAGTAGCTCGTTTTCCTGCTGAATCAGTCTCATCTCCTTCTCTTGATGATCATGCTCATATTTATGTTGTTGAATCTGATACTCCTTCTCTTGCTGAATCTTCTCCTCTTTCTCATGCTGAATCTGATACTCCTTCTCCCGCTTAAGTTCCTCCTTCTCTTGCCGATTCTCCTCCTCTTTCTCACGCTGAATCTTCTCCTCTTTCTCATGCTGAATCTGATACTCCTTCTCCCGCTCAAGTTCCTCCATCTTTCGATGAATCCCCGCCTTCAACCGCTTGAACTCCTGGTCCATTCGTCGAAGCTCCTCCTCATTCTCCGGCTGAATAGGCTCCTCCTCTACCGAATCGAATAACGTGTCGAGTTCAACGTGTGTAGGAGTGTGTATACGTGAAGGAGACATGTGCTTGATTACGAATAGTACGAATAACACGAACACTATTTTCGTAATTACGAATCGGGACCGACTTCTATGAAATAAGGTTGAAGTAATGTTCGTACATGTATAATGAATAGGGTTATTAATTATTATGTACGTGCTATTATTTTTAATATACGTATACCACACACACATATATATATATATATATATATATATATATATATATATATATATATATATATACTCATACTAGGGATGTAAATGAATAGATAAATAAGAATTCGATTAGTTTAAAAATTCTAATATTCGTTTCATATTCGATTCGTTTAAAAATTATAATATTCGTTTCATATTCGATTCATTTAAACATTTCAATATGCGTTTCATATTCGATTCGTTTACAATTTATAATATTCATATCATATTCTATTAGTTTAATATTCTACTATTCATTTCATATTCGATCCCTATAAACCAATATTTGAAAAATGTTCGAAAATGTTTGTAATTTATTTACGAATTTTGAAAATTATTGTAAATAATTTTGTATAATAATTTATTAGTATAATATATATTTTAAAATAATATATGAAAATAATACGTAAATGATTTACGAAAATTTTACGAAAATAATTTACAAATAAAACGCAAAGTTTATAAATTTTTTGAAAATTAATCACAAATTTGAAAATAATTTACGCAAATATACAAAAATAATTTTCGAAAATTTTACGAAAATAATTTACAAATAAAACTAAAATTTGGTAAATTTTATGGCAGATAAATGTTTACATTTTAAAAAAAGTCTACTTTCTATTATTTATTTATGATTAACGAAATAAATATAAAATAGACAACATTTGTCATTCTTAACATTTATTTTATTTATATATATTGATATAAATATTTTATATTTAACGTCATTATTAATGGTTATTCAATGACAAATACTGGAGGATAGGTCTTGAAACACCAATTAATAAACAACTCTATTCAGTTAAAATATTTATGAATCATTCAATGAAGTAAAACATATTTATATTTATTTTTAAAACATATTTATTTAATATATTTATATTAATATAAATTATAATTTATAATATATTGATTGATAATTTATTTAAGCAAATACATAGCCGAAAATATAATCGAAAGTATAAAGTATAAATATTTGCTAACGATAACATACGTTATAGAAACAAACAAAGAATAATACGAAATTAAAAAATTAAAGAAATTAAAACGTTTTACAGTTACCGTAAATATATTAATATATTTATTTTAGGCTTATATAACCATACATTTTATTTTTATTTTATTCTATAGATCATTTATTTTTGTTTGAATATGTGTTGATTGTTGATTAAATATTTATTAAATTTTGAAAATTATTTGTAAAGTTTGCATAAATGTGTCCAAAAAATTTTCGAAAACCGATTTAAATTATTTTCAAATTTTTTTTACTGGGACTTACTATGCTCTATTTTATTATTCATTACAAAATATATTGTATTCAATAATTTAAAGATTAAGTTATTATTATTAAAATAAGTAATATGAAGAATAATTATTAAGAAGAAATACATTTATTTTGTTTTAAAAATATTAACTTATCTATATCAGCTATATAAGCAATAAATACATTATTTTTAGATTTAAGTAAAGCCTTTGATACTATTGATCATTCTATTATAATTAGTAAATTAGATAAATATGGAATTAGAGGGATTACTCTTAACCTGATAAAAAACTATTTACATAATAGAACTCAACTAGTTAAAGTTAACATTACAGAATCTGATATTATAACTAATGATATCGGTGTACCCCAAGGCTCCATACTAGGCCCTTTACTATTCATAATTTATGTCAATGATCTACCATTATATTTAGAAGATAATAATGTAAAATTTACAGTATATGCAGATGATACTGCTATAACTTTTACAGCTGATAATAATATAGAACTAACAAATTTAATTAAAAAAACCTTAATAAAAATAGAAAAATGGTATAAATATAATAAGTTAAAACTCAATATTAGTAAAACAGAAATGATAAATTTCAACTCAAATAAATATCCAAACAATATTATTTCATTAAATGATACATTAATAAATAACGTATATAATTATAAATATCTTGGTATAATTCTGGATAGCAAACTTGATTTTAAAAATCATATTATTAAATTAAATAACAAACTCTCTCAAATTAAATTTTTAATCTCAAAATTGAGCAAATTCATTAAAACAAATTCATTGATAATTATATATAATAGTATTTTCCTACCATACTTAAACTATGGAAATATACTTTGGGGAAATACATTCTCAAATAATACCCTAAATACAACAATTATTCAAAAAAAAACCTTAAGAATAATAAATAAAAGAAAATTTCGAGATCATACAAAAGAATTATTCACATCAAATAAAATACTTAGATTAGATAAGCTAACATATTATAATACACTAATATATATGCATAAATAATATTATAATCAATTACCAACAAATTTAACTAAAATACACACAAAAAATAATAATAAATATACTCTACGAACAAATAAAACGTATACTATACCAATTTCAAAATCAACAAGAACAATAAATAGTTTACTGATAAAAGGTCCAAAACTTTGGAACTTACTTCCAACAAATATACAAAATATACAAAATGAAAATTTGTTCAAGAAAATAGTAAAAAATATGTTACTCAATGATGAATTATATTATAGATAAATTAAAAAATTAATGAATTTAAAATTAATTTAATAAAATTAACATATTAAAAAAAAAAAAAAAAAAATCTATATCAAATATATATGTGTGTATGGATTATTTTTGTTATTATTATTTTGATTTTGATTTTTGTTAATGTCAAATTTTGTCTATCTACTGTATTTTATTTATTTATTATTATCTTTTATGTAAATACGAAATATATAGCTAACTATTATGATTAAACAATCACTGTTCCTGTCCCATGTATGAATAAATCACTGGCAACAACCCGAAAATATCAAGGTCTTATTTTGAAGCCATTTGGAAACGAAGAAAGAAACGAAAAAGAATAATAAATGAAAAAAAAAAGAACGACATTAATTAATCCAATAAAATATATCTATCTATCTATCTATCTATATTATCATTAGATAATCTATTACGATTTTTTTACAATATATTTCCAGAAGTTGAACATATTCATTCACTGGCAAATGAAATTGCTTGTGCAATCAGATATGTTAAAGTAATTTTATATAGACTTGGTTATATTGATTACTTCTGCCTCTACAATTTCAGAGTAGAAGTATTGAATTCAACTCTATTTTGCTTCAGCGGGTAACGAGTAAATGTCAAGGGGCATAACTTAAATTAATAGTTATAAGCTAGTATATTTATAATTAATTTATAAAATACATAACCCAATTTAAAATACACAAATACAATTGAATATATATATAACAATTTAATTATTAATATAAATGAATACAAATAAATTCAAATTATTCGTATTCTTTCCATAAAGTATTCAATTCGTATTCGTATTCGTTTTATATAATTCGGCAAGCTTCAATTTGGGTTCAAATTGTAAAAGTTTCGTATATTCATTATTCATATTAATTTACATCCCTTACTCACATATACACAAAACATATATATATATAAGAGTGCATATGTTATTACGCACATTTTATTAAAATATTATTGCGTATGAATTTCAATTTACAAATCGTATTGGTTAAATTTGAAATAAAAACATAAATATGAATCTGAATTTAGATATTAATGAAAGTAGAGAATGATAACAATAGGTTGAGAATAATTATTTGTAAATTATATAAAATTGAGATTACACAATTATTTAGATTAATATACCTACTTAATATATAAGTAATTTAATATATAACATATTCGAATTAATGTATTTTATAATCAGATATTCACTTAATTACATAATTACTAGTTACATATTGTTGATATCAATTGACAAATTATTAAGGATATCACTGAATTATATTGTAATCAATATATGTAATTCAATAAATTCTCAATGTAATCAGATTGCACAAATTGTGAACAAATTATATTGCAGATTTATACAAATATCAGACTACCCAATTAGGTTTATGATTACAATTCTAGTCAAAAATTATCATTGACCATTGCCCATTAGTCAAATAACGATGATAATGATTGATTGATCTTGAATATAAGATAATATATAATTGTAAATATAATATAGTATAAAGTTAAAATAGTTGCTAAATATAACATAGTATCATTGATATAAGTAAAGAATAATACCAAATTATAAAATATAATATACACGTTTTATTTGTACTGTAAAACCGATGATTTTGCGAAGCAAAGATATGTTACTTGTATCTATTTACATGAAACAAATTGTAATGCTGAATAGTTTGAAATATAGGTGGCAATGCTATCGTTTTAAATAATTACAATAGGGAATTGTCAACAAAATTGTTAAATAATACTTTAGAATATTACACATATGTATAATTTTACATTGAAAATGGATCTATTGATGTATTATATTTATAGAATATGGCTGTATATTTTAAGAAAAATATTTCTAATTATAAATCAATGTTATATTATTAAAAAAAATACTACATTAGATATTTATTGTATTAAAAATGTACATACATGTTCATTTATAATAGTAATATATTTTTCAAATTGAAATATAAACAAATATAAACTAAAAATAGAATTAAAATAATTAGTTATCAGTACAGGTTGCACAATTATTAATTAATTTCACAAATTCATTAGGGTGACATATCTTTCCTTCGGATAATCTTTGAGCTATCTAATATATAGACTATATAATATACTATATAATATATACTATAGTACACTATGAAATTAATGAATATAGTGACAAATGTTTTATCATTGATGAATCACAACAGCTGTTATAAACACATATTAAGATATATATATATTAGTATTGTAAACTTGTAGTGATCTAGAATATTCCAAATATTTCGAAATATCATGTGGTATAAATGGGTTTATTATTTCGAAATAATGTATTATTTCGTATGAGAATATCATACGTTTCAAAACGATTGTTATTCTTAGGCATCGTTAGCGGATACAGTTATAAACCTAATTCAATTATGTCAATCATGTACAACTATTATCATTTATACCAATTTAAATATAAATTTCCAAACATTATTATATGTAATCTGATAAAATTCAATATATTTATACATATATCAATTTAGTATATATATTATGGTAAGGAATTCGGTGTTTTAAATATGTACTGTCGAGAGAAGGTGATAACTATAGTTATGCTTATAAGCAGGAACGTATAGTGACGGAGTGTTGTTGATGAGATGAAAATATGGAGAGGAAGCTGGGATAAGTATGTTACCCGTTCTCAAGTATACAGAATATAGACACTTACTATATCATGCCTAAATGTAATATCTATTAAACATATACCTCTGCTATAATTCTGGTAACTGATTGTTTATTAATTATGAACTAGAGGTTAAATACGTGAAATATTTGATGATACTGGGTGGAATGCTATATATATATATACGTGTATATACCAGTGGCGTGGGGTATGGTATTCACATGGTATAGAGTGTTGCGACATAGCATATATTACTATTTGAGTAGTACGTGTGCATGGCTGGCTAGTTTTTCGAGGACATATGATTCAAAATAACGATTATTAGTTCGAATACAGTTTTACAGGCGATATTAATAGGGAAATAGGTTGTGATTTTGTAACATTACAAGTTGAACGGATGAAATGATGTACAGACTACCGTTGTATGCGATATTATTACGATTGTCTTTATTGTTAGTAAACTACGCCATAACTGATGTAGTGGATTACATTATAGGGTATGGTTGGCAGTATCACCAGTAAATGTTACGTTATTATCAAATGTAATCATTGAAGGTAGTTGAATAAATAATAACAATGATAACAATAGTATTTTACAATGATTTCAGAATTAGGATTGTGTTGATCAGACGATATTTGAGGCTTGTCAGAGATGTAAATATATCACGTAAATCTACTATACTATGCGAGTGGATAGGTAATAGATATCTTGATAAAGTTTAACTAGGCCTTTATATCGTTAATGAGGATAGATATTTATTATGAATATTCAAGTACATATATTTATAACTGTGAATTCATTTCAGTAGGGGTTATATCTTGAGAAGAAGTACACAAATATATATATATATAATATATATATATTTAAAATATAATTGTCAGTACAATACAATTAGATTAATATATATCTAATATAACAACTATTTGGATGTTTGCTTTTTTAAAATGGTAATACATTTCATAATTATATTATTGATATATTCATCTCATTTGTACACTGATTATACTGGTTGACATGATTTTTGAAATTTGGGTTTTAGAAATGTTTTCTAAGCTAGTTTTTTGCACTGATTACAAATATGTAATTAGTTTTTTCAGATCAGATCAAGTTTTATTTTTATTTCACTTTTAAATTTTGTGAAAAAATTGTCAAATTTTTCAAATTTTCAGAATTTTTGAAATATATATATACATATTATTATTTAATATAGATATATACACATTATTATATACTCTATACTAGCCGTACCCGACCCGGCGTTGCTCGGTTTTGATTATTTACCTATCTATTATTTATTAATTATAGCTGTTCCTAATTCTGCATTACTAAATATTTATATTTAATTTTTTCCTAACTATTATTTATATACAATAAAATAAATGTGAGCTGATGAGTAAAGAATAAATATAGAATCAGGAATAGCTCTAATTAATAAATAATAAATATACTATACAATTAAACAAAGTTTATCTAAAATACAAACTAATGTAGAAAAATATTTTTTTTAATATTTAAAAAATTAGTGCAAAATATTTCAAAAAATACAAAAAATATTTAAAATATTCCAAAATATGTTGAAAACCTAAACCCAAACCGTTCCAAATCGGCTTTACTCGTTGTTTAATAGTTTGCCTATCTATTATTTATTAATTATGGCTATTCATGATTCTGCCTTTCATATATAATAACATAAATTTGTGCTAAAATTCAAACAAATTTAGACAAATATTCGTTTTTAATATCTCAAAAATTAGTGGAAAAATATTTCAAAAATATTTCAAAAAATAATATAAAAAATACAACAAATATTTCCAAATATTACAAAATATATTTTTTATAAATGTTCTACAAATATTTTAAAATGTATAATATTTATATCTTATAATATTTATATATTTATTATATAATTATAATATTTTAATTATATCTTAAAATAATAATATTTCAACGATTAGTTGAAAAATATAAAAAAATATAAAAAATAATATTTTTAAAAATACAAAAAAAATAAATAATATTACAAAATATATTTTAAAAAAATTTCAAAAAAATGTCCACAAAAATGTTTACAAATATTTCAAAAAAATGTTTAAAAATATTTCAAAAAAAATGTTTAAAAATATTTAAAAATATTTCAAACAAATATCAAAATATTTTAAAAATTTCAAAAAAATTTCAAAAATTTTCAAAAAAAAATCAAAAAAATTCAAAAAAATATTTCGAAAAAATATAAAAAAAATATTTCAAAAAAGCGACGCCGAAGATTTTAGATGACAAAAAATCATTTTAATGGCAAAAAGTCAATTTTTTAGGTTTTTCTGGGGTACGCCATAAAAAATTCAAAAAATTTTCCGGACCAAGACCATACTGTTGCAAATTTATTAAGATCGGGTATAACAGATTTTAAAAAAGCTATTCCTGATCCTACATTTCTAGTATATACAATTAAATAAAGTTTATCTAAAATACAAACAAATGTAGAAACATATTTTTTTTAATATTTAAAAAATTAGTGAAAAAATATTTCAAAAAATACAACAGATATTTCAAATATTCCAAAATATAT
Source organism: Osedax fenrisi (assembly GCA_964019155.1). Taxonomy (NCBI): domain Eukaryota; kingdom Metazoa; phylum Annelida; class Polychaeta; order Sabellida; family Siboglinidae; genus Osedax; species Osedax fenrisi. Next base: position 32,719,825 of record OZ025242.1, read on the forward strand.
TGAAAACCTAAACCCAAACCGTTCCAAATCGGCGTTGATCGGTTTTTTATTATTTGTCTATCTATCATTTATTAATTATAACTATTCCTGTTTTGGAATTTCTTGCCGTACCCAACTCTGCTTTACTCGTTGTGTTATAGTTTGCCTATTTATTATTTATTAATTAGAGATATTCCTGATTCGATATCTCTAGTATATACAATTAAATAAAGTGTATCTAAAAAATTAAAGGAAAATATAAAAATACAAACAAAAAATAACCAAAATACAAAAAATAATAAATAACCAAAATAATAAATAATAAATAACCAAAAAATAATAAATAATAAATAACAAAAATAATAAATAAATAAAATAATAAATAACCAAAATACAAACAAATGTAAAAATATATTTTTTTAATATTTCAAAAATTAGTGAACAAATATTTCAAAAAATATATTAAAAAATACAACAAATATTTCAAATATTATAAAATATGTTGAAAACCCAAACCCAAACCGACGTTGCTTTGTTTTTTATTATTTGCCTATCTATCATTTAATAATTATAACTATTCCTGATTTGGAATTGCTTGTCGTAACCAACCCTGCTTTACTCATTGTTTGATAGTTTGCCTATCTATAGATAGAATCTATCGATAGTATACTATTAATTAATTATGGCTATTCATGAGTCTGCCTTTCTAGTATAAAAAATAACATACATCTTTGCTAAAATACAAACAAATTTAGACAAATATTAGTTTTTAATATCTCAAAAAATATTTCAAAAGATACAACAAATTTTACAATATTACAAAATATGTCTTAAAAATATCGAAAACCAAACCAAAACCGTACCCTGCATTACTCGGTTTTTGATTGTTTTCCTATCATTTATAATAAATAATAAATAATAAATAATTATTTATTAATTATACTATTCCTGATTCTGCATTGCTAGTATACAACAAATATTACAAAATATATATTTTTTAAATGTTCTAAAAATATTTAACAAAATATAATATTTATATCTATAATATTTATATAATTATTATATAATTATAATCTTTTAATTATATCTTAAAATAATAATATTTCAACAATTAGTTGAAAAATATAAAAAATATAAAAAATAATATTTTTTTAAATATTACAAAATATATTTAAAAAAATCAATTATAAAAAAATCAATTATAGGCTATAATATAAAAAATACAAATATTCATGATTATGCTAAAATATATAATTGCTAAAAAATACAACAAATATTTAAAATATAACAAAAAATGTCGAAAACTCAAACCAAAACTCACACCCAAACAGTACCAGTTTTTGATTGTTTACCTATTTATTATTTATTAATTAGAGCTATTCCTGATTCTATATTTATATACTATAAATATAGAATCAGGAATAGCTCTAATTAATAAATAATAAATATACTATACAATTAAACAAAGTTTATCTAAAATACAAACTAATGTAGAAAAATATTTTTTTTAATATTTAAAAAATTAGTGCAAAATATTTCAAAAAATACAAAAAATATTTAAAATATTCCAAAATATGTTGAAAACCTAAACCCAAACCGTTCCAAATCGGCTTTACTCGTTGTTTAATAGTTTGCCTATCTATTATTTATTAATTATGGCTATTCATGATTCTGCCTTTCATATATAATAACATAAAGTTGTGCTAAAATTCAAACAAATTTAGACAAATATTCGTTTTTAATATCTCAAAAATTAGTGGAATAATATTTCAAAAATATTTCAAAAAATAATATAAAAAATACAACAAATATTTCCAAATATTACAAAATATATTTTTTATAAATGTTCTACAAATATTTTAAAAAGTATAATATTTATATCTTATAATATTTATATATTTATTATATAATTATAATATTTTAATTATATCTTAAAATAATAATATTTCAACGATTAGTTGAAAAATATAAAAAAATATAAAAAATAATATTTTTAAAAATACAAAAAAAATAAATAATATTACAAAATATATTTTAAAAAAATTTCAAAAAAATGTCCACAAAAATGTTTACAAATATTTCAAAAAAATGTTTAAAAATATTTCAAAAAAAATGTTTAAAAATATTTAAAAATATTTCAAACAAATATCAAAATATTTTAAAAATTTCAAAAAAATTTCAAAAATTTTCAAAAAAAAATCAAAAAAATTCAAAAAAATATTTCGAAAAAATATAAAAAAAAATATTTCAAAAAAGCGACGCCGAAGATTTTAGATGACAAAAAATCATTTTAATGGCAAAAAGTCAATTTTTTAGGTTTTTCTGGGGTACGCCATAAAAAATTCAAAAAATTTTCCGGACCAAGACCATACTGTTGCAAATTTATTAAGATCGGGTATAACAGATTTTAAAAAAGCTATTCCTGATCCTACATTTCTAGTATATAATTAAATAAAGTTTATCTAAAATACAAACAAATGTAGAAACATATTTTTTTTAATATTTAAAAAATTAGTGAAAAAATATTTCAAAAAATACAACAGATATTTCAAATATTCCAAAATATATTGAAAACCTAAACCCAAACCGTTCCAAATCGGCGTTGATCGGTTTTTTATTATTTGTCTATCTATCATTTATTAATTATAACTATTCCTGTTTTGGAATTTCTTGCCGTACCCAACTCTGCTTTACTCGTTGTGTTATAGTTTGCCTATTTATTATTTATTAATTAGAGATATTCCTGATTCGATATCTCTAGTATATACAATTAAATAAAGTGTATCTAAAAAATTAAAGGAAAATATAAAAATACAAACAAAAAATAACCAAAATACAAAAAATAATAAATAACCAAAATAATAAATAATAAATAACCAAAAAATAATAAATAATAAATAACAAAAATAATAAAAAAATAAAATAATAAATAACCAAAATACAAACAAATGTAAAAATATATTTATTTAATATTTCAAAAATTAGTGAACAAATATTTCAAAAAATATATTAAAAAATACAACAAATATTTCAAATATTATAAAATATGTTGAAAACCCAAACCCAAACCGACGTTGCTTTGTTTTTTATTATTTGCCTATCTATCATTTAATAATTATAACTATTCCTGATTTGGAATTGCTTGTCGTAACCAACCCTGCTTTACTCATTGTTTGATAGTTTGCCTATCTATAGATAGAATCTATCGATAGTATACTATTAATTAATTATGGCTATTCATGATTCTGCCTTTCTAGTATAAAAAATAACATACATCTTTGCTAAAATACAAACAAATTTAGACAAATATTAGTTTTTAATATCTCAAAAAATATTTCAAAAGATACAACAAATTTTACAATATTACAAAATATGTCTTAAAAATATCGAAAACCAAACCAAAACCGTACCCTGCATTACTCGGTTTTTGATTGTTTTCCTATCATTTATAATAAATAATAAATAATAAATAATTATTTATTAATTATACTATTCCTGATTCTGCATTGCTAGTATACAACAAATATTACAAAATATATATTTTTTAAATGTTCTAAAAATATTTAACAAAATATAATATTTATATCTATAATATTTATATAATTATTATATAATTATAATCTTTTAATTATATCTTAAAATAATAATATTTCAACAATTAGTTGAAAAATATAAAAAATATAAAAAATAATATTTTTTTAAATATTACAAAATATATTTAAAAAAATCAATTATAAAAAAATCAATTATAGGCTATAATATAAAAAATACAAATATTCATGATTATGCTAAAATATATAATTGCTAAAAAATACAACAAATATTTAAAATATAACAAAAAATGTCGAAAACTCAAACCAAAACTCACACCCAAACAGTACCAGTTTTTGATTGTTTACCTATTTATTATTTATTAATTAGAGCTATTCCTGATTCTATATTTATATACTATAAATATAGAATCAGGAATAGCTCTAATTAATAAATAATAAATATACTATACAATTAAACAAAGTTTATCTAAAATACAAACTAATGTAGAAAAATATTTTTTTTAATATTTAAAAAATTAGTGCAAAATATTTCAAAAAATACAAAAAATATTTAAAATATTCCAAAATATGTTGAAAACCTAAACCCAAACCGTTCCAAATCGGCTTTACTCGTTGTTTAATAGTTTGCCTATCTATTATTTATTAATTATGGCTATTCATGATTCTGCCTTTCATATATAATAACATAAAGTTGTGCTAAAATTCAAACAAATTTAGACAAATATTCGTTTTTAATATCTCAAAAATTAGTGGAATAATATTTCAAAAATATTTCAAAAAATAATATAAAAAATACAACAAATATTTCCAAATATTACAAAATATATTTTTTATAAATGTTCTACAAATATTTTAAAAAGTATAATATTTATATCTTATAATATTTATATATTTATTATATAATTATAATATTTTAATTATATCTTAAAATAATAATATTTCAACGATTAGTTGAAAAATATAAAAAAATATAAAAAATAATATTTTTAAAAATACAAAAAAAATAAATAATATTACAAAATATATTTTAAAAAAATTTCAAAAAAATGTCCACAAAAATGTTTACAAATATTTCAAAAAAATGTTTAAAAATATTTCAAAAAAAATGTTTAAAAATATTTAAAAATATTTCAAACAAATATCAAAATATTTTAAAAATTTCAAAAAAATTTCAAAAATTTTCAAAAAAAAATCAAAAAAATTCAAAAAAATATTTCGAAAAAATATAAAAAAAAATATTTCAAAAAAGCGACGCCGAAGATTTTAGATGACAAAAAATCATTTTAATGGCAAAAAGTCAATTTTTTAGGTTTTTCTGGGGTACGCCATAAAAAATTCAAAAAATTTTCCGGACCAAGACCATACTGTTGCAAATTTATTAAGATCGGGTATAACAGATTTTAAAAAAGCTATTCCTGATCCTACATTTCTAGTATATAATTAAATAAAGTTTATCTAAAATACAAACAAATGTAGAAACATATTTTTTTTAATATTTAAAAAATTAGTGAAAAAATATTTCAAAAAATACAACAGATATTTCAAATATTCCAAAATATATTGAAAACCTAAACCCAAACCGTTCCAAATCGGCGTTGATCGGTTTTTTATTATTTGTCTATCTATCATTTATTAATTATAACTATTCCTGTTTTGGAATTTCTTGCCGTACCCAACTCTGCTTTACTCGTTGTGTTATAGTTTGCCTATTTATTATTTATTAATTAGAGATATTCCTGATTCGATATCTCTAGTATATACAATTAAATAAAGTGTATCTAAAAAATTAAAGGAAAATATAAAAATACAAACAAAAAATAACCAAAATACAAAAAATAATAAATAACCAAAATAATAAATAATAAATAACCAAAAAATAATAAATAATAAATAACAAAAATAATAAAAAAATAAAATAATAAATAACCAAAATACAAACAAATGTAAAAATATATTTATTTAATATTTCAAAAATTAGTGAACAAATATTTCAAAAAATATATTAAAAAATACAACAAATATTTCAAATATTATAAAATATGTTGAAAACCCAAACCCAAACCGACGTTGCTTTGTTTTTTATTATTTGCCTATCTATCATTTAATAATTATAACTATTCCTGATTTGGAATTGCTTGTCGTAACCAACCCTGCTTTACTCATTGTTTGATAGTTTGCCTATCTATAGATAGAATCTATCGATAGTATACTATTAATTAATTATGGCTATTCATGATTCTGCCTTTCTAGTATAAAAAATAACATACATCTTTGCTAAAATACAAACAAATTTAGACAAATATTAGTTTTTAATATCTCAAAAAATATTTCAAAAGATACAACAAATTTTACAATATTACAAAATATGTCTTAAAAATATCGAAAACCAAACCAAAACCGTACCCTGCATTACTCGGTTTTTGATTGTTTTCCTATCATTTATAATAAATAATAAATAATAAATAATTATTTATTAATTATACTATTCCTGATTCTGCATTGCTAGTATACAACAAATATTACAAAATATATATTTTTTAAATGTTCTAAAAATATTTAACAAAATATAATATTTATATCTATAATATTTATATAATTATTATATAATTATAATCTTTTAATTATATCTTAAAATAATAATATTTCAACAATTAGTTGAAAAATATAAAAAATATAAAAAATAATATTTTTTTAAATATTACAAAATATATTTAAAAAAATCAATTATAAAAAAATCAATTATAGGCTATAATATAAAAAATACAAATATTCATGATTATGCTAAAATATATAATTGCTAAAAAATACAACAAATATTTAAAATATAACAAAAAATGTCGAAAACTCAAACCAAAACTCACACCCAAACAGTACCAGTTTTTGATTGTTTACCTATTTATTATTTATTAATTAGAGCTATTCCTGATTCTATATTTATATACTATAAATATAGAATCAGGAATAGCTCTAATTAATAAATAATAAATATACTATACAATTAAACAAAGTTTATCTAAAATACAAACTAATGTAGAAAAATATTTTTTTTAATATTTAAAAAATTAGTGCAAAATATTTCAAAAAATACAAAAAATATTTAAAATATTCCAAAATATGTTGAAAACCTAAACCCAAACCGTTCCAAATCGGCTTTACTCGTTGTTTAATAGTTTGCCTATCTATTATTTATTAATTATGGCTATTCATGATTCTGCCTTTCATATATAATAACATAAAGTTGTGCTAAAATTCAAACAAATTTAGACAAATATTCGTTTTTAATATCTCAAAAATTAGTGGAATAATATTTCAAAAATATTTCAAAAAATAATATAAAAAATACAACAAATATTTCCAAATATTACAAAATATATTTTTTATAAATGTTCTACAAATATTTTAAAAAGTATAATATTTATATCTTATAATATTTATATATTTATTATATAATTATAATATTTTAATTATATCTTAAAATAATAATATTTCAACGATTAGTTGAAAAATATAAAAAAATATAAAAAATAATATTTTTAAAAATACAAAAAAAATAAATAATATTACAAAATATATTTTAAAAAAATTTCAAAAAAATGTCCACAAAAATGTTTACAAATATTTCAAAAAAATGTTTAAAAATATTTCAAAAAAAATGTTTAAAAATATTTAAAAATATTTCAAACAAATATCAAAATATTTTAAAAATTTCAAAAAAATTTCAAAAATTTTCAAAAAAAAATCAAAAAAATTCAAAAAAATATTTCGAAAAAATATAAAAAAAAATATTTCAAAAAAGCGACGCCGAAGATTTTAGATGACAAAAAATCATTTTAATGGCAAAAAGTCAATTTTTTAGGTTTTTCTGGGGTACGCCATAAAAAATTCAAAAAATTTTCCGGACCAAGACCATACTGTTGCAAATTTATTAAGATCGGGTATAACAGATTTTAAAAAAGCTATTCCTGATCCTACATTTCTAGTATATAATTAAATAAAGTTTATCTAAAATACAAACAAATGTAGAAACATATTTTTTTTAATATTTAAAAAATTAGTGAAAAAATATTTCAAAAAATACAACAGATATTTCAAATATTCCAAAATATATTGAAAACCTAAACCCAAACCGTTCCAAATCGGCGTTGATCGGTTTTTTATTATTTGTCTATCTATCATTTATTAATTATAACTATTCCTGTTTTGGAATTTCTTGCCGTACCCAACTCTGCTTTACTCGTTGTGTTATAGTTTGCCTATTTATTATTTATTAATTAGAGATATTCCTGATTCGATATCTCTAGTATATACAATTAAATAAAGTGTATCTAAAAAATTAAAGGAAAATATAAAAATACAAACAAAAAATAACCAAAATACAAAAAATAATAAATAACCAAAATAATAAATAATAAATAACCAAAAAATAATAAATAATAAATAACAAAAATAATAAAAAAATAAAATAATAAATAACCAAAATACAAACAAATGTAAAAATATATTTATTTAATATTTCAAAAATTAGTGAACAAATATTTCAAAAAATATATTAAAAAATACAACAAATATTTCAAATATTATAAAATATGTTGAAAACCCAAACCCAAACCGACGTTGCTTTGTTTTTTATTATTTGCCTATCTATCATTTAATAATTATAACTATTCCTGATTTGGAATTGCTTGTCGTAACCAACCCTGCTTTACTCATTGTTTGATAGTTTGCCTATCTATAGATAGAATCTATCGATAGTATACTATTAATTAATTATGGCTATTCATGATTCTGCCTTTCTAGTATAAAAAATAACATACATCTTTGCTAAAATACAAACAAATTTAGACAAATATTAGTTTTTAATATCTCAAAAAATATTTCAAAAGATACAACAAATTTTACAATATTACAAAATATGTCTTAAAAATATCGAAAACCAAACCAAAACCGTACCCTGTATTACTCGGTTTTTGATTGTTTTCCTATCATTTATAATAAATAATAAATAATAAATAATTATTTATTAATTATACTATTCCTGATTCTGCATTGCTAGTATACAACAAATATTACAAAATATATATTTTTTAAATGTTCTAAAAATATTTAACAAAATATAATATTTATATCTATAATATTTATATAATTATTATATAATTATAATCTTTTAATTATATCTTAAAATAATAATATTTCAACAATTAGTTGAAAAATATAAAAAATATAAAAAATAATATTTTTTTAAATATTACAAAATATATTTAAAAAAATCAATTATAAAAAAATCAATTATAGGCTATAATATAAAAAATACAAATATTCATGATTATGCTAAAATATATAATTGCTAAAAAATACAACAAATATTTAAAATATAACAAAAAATGTCGAAAACTCAAACCAAAACTCACACCCAAACAGTACCAGTTTTTGATTGTTTACCTATTTATTATTTATTAATTAGAGCTATTCCTGATTCTATATTTATATACTATAAATATAGAATCAGGAATAGCTCTAATTAATAAATAATAAATATACTATACAATTAAACAAAGTTTATCTAAAATACAAACTAATGTAGAAAAATATTTTTTTTAATATTTAAAAAATTAGTGCAAAATATTTCAAAAAATACAAAAAATATTTAAAATATTCCAAAATATGTTGAAAACCTAAACCCAAACCGTTCCAAATCGGCTTTACTCGTTGTTTAATAGTTTGCCTATCTATTATTTATTAATTATGGCTATTCATGATTCTGCCTTTCATATATAATAACATAAAGTTGTGCTAAAATTCAAACAAATTTAGACAAATATTCGTTTTTAATATCTCAAAAATTAGTGGAATAATATTTCAAAAATATTTCAAAAAATAATATAAAAAATACAACAAATATTTCCAAATATTACAAAATATATTTTTTATAAATGTTCTACAAATATTTTAAAAAGTATAATATTTATATCTTATAATATTTATATATTTATTATATAATTATAATATTTTAATTATATCTTAAAATAATAATATTTCAACGATTAGTTGAAAAATATAAAAAAATATAAAAAATAATATTTTTAAAAATACAAAAAAAATAAATAATATTACAAAATATATTTTAAAAAAATTTCAAAATATTATAAAAAAATATCAAAATATTTTAAAAATTTCAAAAAAATTTCAAAAATTTTCAAAAAAAAATCAAAAAAATTCAAAAAAATATTTCGAAAAAATATAAAAAAAATATTTCAAAAAAGCGACGCCGAAGATTTTAGATGACAAAAAATCATTTTAATGGCAAAAAGTCAATTTTTTAGGTTTTTCTGGGGTACGCCATAAAAAATTCAAAAAATTTTCCGGACCAAGACCATACTGTTGCAAATTTATTAAGATCGGGTATAACAGATTTTCGCGACGTACCCCGGTTCTCGAGTTACCTCACCAGATACACACATATAAATATATATATATATATATATATATATATATATATATATAATTAAATAGACTTTCTTTTATATAATAGATATATTGTATATACTATATATTGTATTTAATACACTGTATAGTGCATTGTATATACTATAGTATATGTATATATATATGTATAATAAGTATATTCATTTATGTATAATAATAAGCATACATTAAAAATATTCGAATATTCCATCTGCATTATAACGAGTACCACATAGTACTGATATTCCAATATAATACCTATTTCATTTAATATCTCAACTTTATTATCTCCATCTGTCTTGTACCGTAATCGTGAAAATTACTTTCACAAATACTTTACTAATATAGTTTTTCAAGACGGTGCATCGATATATTGCCATCATGTAAATGGAGTAATTGAATTAATGGTTATATCCTATGAACCATAATAATATAGGTTATAATAGAGGCTATTCATAGACTCATCAAATACAAGTTGAAAAGCTGTATTTATCTATTATAGTAATACTGTTGTATTTCTTCACATGGGATATTCGCTACAATTGACTGGAAGATATAGCAAAATGTCTATTCCACTTGCTTCATAAATATATAATGATCAAACTTGAAATATATGTGGAGACTTAAATGTATTATCGGTACTTTTGGGATGAAAAGAAGGATATACAAAATATCCATGCTTTCTCTATTTATGAGATAGTCGAGCATACGCTATTCATTGTACATAATGTGATTTTTCAGTTACAGAGTATTTATTATTTATTTTAGCATGGTTCATACAAGGCTAAGTCACAATCGCTTATTAATAAAGGCATGTTATATATCCATTAATAATATCCTATTACCTCCATTACACATTAAACTTAGATTAATGAAGAATTCGTAAAAGTATTGGATAACGAGGTGCATGATTTTACTCATTTACAGCAAATATTATTGAAACTAACTTAATGAGAGAAATTATAATGGATCAACAACTAATGAGTAATACTAATGTTGATGTATGTATGAGATATATTGAATTAAGAGATGACTAGAATTAGAGTCAATTATTAAAAAAAAATTCTAAAATCATAGATGTACATAATATATGTAAATATTGTGGAAGACTTGCTTCAATGTTTTATAGATATCTGAGCTCATATGTCCATAAACATTCATTTTCTCAGTGCCATCTCATTTGAAATAACTCCTTATAATCATCACAGATATAATACAAAAATAATAATTGAAAACTGACTATAATACAGATAGCAAAACCATATTCAAAAATAGATAGGAATTTACATTACAAATTTATGAAAAAATTTAAATTACAGATATATGAAAGAAAAAATTGTTTACAAGTAAAAATTGCCTTTTAGCATATGTAGTATATAAAAACCTCCTTGATAAATATTACAAAATTTTTTTTAATTCGATCCACGGAAATTTTAATTTAATTTTTAAATTTTTTCTAAATCGAAAAAAAAAATTATCAATGGAATAATAAACAAAAAAAATTTATATTATATATGTCTATCATCATTATATGAATATAAAATTATAAGTATTGATATCAAAATAGCATATATATTTATTCAAAAAATGACTTTTATTGAGCATTTTAACAAAAAATAAATGTTGGGGTAAACTAGTCGTAAAATTTTTTTGTTAGAAAAATAAAAATTTTTTTTATTATACCTCGTAGATATCAATTATAGGCTCACAACAAAGTTTGATCCTTGATTAAAATAATTTATCAACAAAATAGTCGAATAAATTACATTAATTAAAAAATAAAAAAAATTTAAATTAATTTGAAATTTTTAAATAATTGTTTACTTTATTAATATTATAATATATTTATACAAGTATTTGCCAAATATTTTATTTTTATGACAACGCGCACTTGCAAAAATATATAAAATACATAAAAAAAAAATTCTATTTATAGAAATTTACATTGTAAAATAAATGCAAATATTTCTTCATTAAAGTGTTTTCATTTTACCAATATTAAATATTTGTTGATGAAACTTCATAAATATGTTTATTATGACATTTATGAAACACTGTGAGCGAGATAGCAATACTTTCAAAAACGGCTACCCTACTCTACATTGTACAATGCATATTATCCATATTACAAACTATATAATAATCTCTATAGAGTTAAATATAGTCTATAGTTCAAACAAATGTACCTAATTAATAATACATGAATCAGTATGATTTGAGTCTTTCAAATCTAATTGGTAAATTACCAATTAATTTATTACCAATGGTAATAAACTCAATTAGTTTTATTACCCTTTTATTATCAGTGGATTATATTATCAATAGATAATTATCAATGGACACGTGATCACTTGAAAGAATATATACAGAAACGTTATTATTGGATATTAATATCACGTGTAATTAATTCCATTGTAATTATAATCTTGAAATATATTACATATATTTATTTAATCATTTTAACATGGAAAATAAATGGAAGAGAGTTATTTTATATGAAGTATATGAAATTTAATACCGACATTATTGGAAATTAAATCAATAATGACTAACATTAATAACCTAAAGTATTGCGATGCACTTTTTAAAGCATTATTAAATGGTTCACAAACTAGGTTTTCTACATATTTAAATCTAGAATTAGAAAGTAAACACGCCATATTAGCTACTATATCTAACATTAAATTTAAATTAAATTTTCTAACAACTGATATAAATGTTTTACATCATCGTTTACGGTTAATTGAAATGCTAAAGGATGAAATAAAATTAACCGTAAATGATGATTTTATTATTCAAGATGAAAGTGATGATAATGACATAGGATTTATATTAGAAAAACAATGCATTTCTACAACTAGTCACGAAGTTGAAATAATTAGTTATTTGAATAGTAATGTAAGGGAATTATGTATGCTTAATAATAATAAAATAATAAAGCAAATATTTACAAAATAGAATTGTATATTGCCATCTTCAGCGCCTGTCGAACGAATGTTTTCGCTAACAACACATATTAATAGTGCAAAAAGAAATATAATTGGCGATAAAATATTCGAGAATATAGTAGTATTACGTGGTAATATGCATTAAATATTAAATATTAGTATTTATTATTATTATTGTATATTTGTTTATTATATTAAAACTGTTATTATAATTGTAATGCTAATCGCTATAATTCTTTATTTATATTGTAATAGATTATAAAATAAATATAAAAAATATCTTGAATAAATACTATATAAATCTCTGTACTTGTGAAGGAACGCGTTCCACTGGAACAAGTTCCATCATACAATTATTATATGATGTGTTAAACATAGGCTGTGATAGTGACTATTTTAGTTAGTATACACGAATCAGGCTGCTTAATAATACATTTAAACTTGCTCCAATATTTACAGAGCGTAGTGGGTGATTGACAGGCGAGTGTTATTATTATGTAATCTTTATTTAATATATAAATATTGCGATACGTCAATCATAAAAAATAACGTACAAAATGATCTATAATAACGTACAAAGTTTGTCCCCCCCCCCCCCAGTGTACCTTATAACTTACAAATGACTTTTTTTATTTCAAATGAATTTTGTACGTTATTACAATATGCTGGCTTTGTACGTTATTATAAAACGGCTTTGTACGTTATTTAAAAAATATGTTGAACTTTATTGCAATACCGTATTGTACATTATTTAAAGATAGTTTTGGACGTTATTATAATACCACATTGTACCATATTTAAAGACTGTTTTGAACGTTATACAATATGCCTCCGACTGGATTCGAACCAGCGACCTAGGCACCACGAACCCAACGCTTAAGCGTAATTACGCTGTTAAAAACGTTTGAGGGTTGACAAATTTGTTGATCGGGCTAAAGCGCCATTCGATATGTATATAGTAAACGCGCATCTATTGTGTCGAGTTTACGTATCATTTCAAAATAAGTATACGATACTATATAGATAATTGCGTTATCGCGTAATACGCGTCATATGGATGTATTACGTTATACGTGTCACCAGTAGCCAGTATAAGCTGCAGCTTATCCATGGATATATTATTACACGTTTAACGTGACGTTACCATTTAAATCTCAACATATAAACATATCAGTTGTAATATTATTAATAATAACTTATATAAGTTTATATAATATTATAAATATACCTATAAATATATATTATTAAATATATTATATGAATTTATATACCAATATATGTGGTATATATATAGATTACAATTACCTAAATTGACATATTTTATATGTTGTTATACATTATAGTGCATACACCGCAGTATAATGCAATGGACTAGATATGCGTACCTCCAGTAGCCAGTATAAGCTGGATATATTATTACACGTTACCATTTAAATCTCAAAATATAAACATATCAGTTGCAATGTTATTATATATATAAATATATATTATTAATTATATTATATGAATTTATATACCAATATATGTGGTATATACCCGTAATGTTATTTGTATGTATAATAACTATGTATATTTATAAAATAACATACCATATGATATGTTAATATTGAGATTAAGCTTGTTAACGTGTTAATATATATATATATATATATATATATATATATATATATATACATATATACGTATACGTTTTTGTGTATGTGAGTAGGCTTATGATGTATACTTTACTAATTATATATTGTTATTGTTATTTTTTTTATTTGGTGGAGTCCTTTCATCCCATCCAGGAACTTAGATGAAGTTTTCACTTATAACCATATATGGCTCTAATGTCCCTTCGAAGCCGCTCTCATGTTAAGGCATCCATGGTTTTAACGAAGCCGATCATTTATTTATACACAATTATATACGATCACTTCTAAATAATATTTTAAGACCCATTTTATAAAATTAATTAATGGTCCGGACGAGGGTCGAACCCGTGTCCTACTGCTTGTGTGTCTGACGCCTTAGCCACTGATACACACAGGCGGTATATATATATATATATATATATATACATATACGAGTATATATTTATTACCCCTTAAAATGAATGTATAGAATTCATTTATATTTAATAATAAAATATATATGTATATACATATGAATAGTATACAATAATAAGGTACAAGATATAAATAAGTATGTTTATTGACTTTGTACGTTATTATTATAATAATAACGTACAAAGTTAGATAATAGGTGTTTAAACGTGTTTTGTACATTATTTTTGTGTGTGTACGTTATTTCAAGATGGTTTTGTACGTTAATTTTTAACAGTGCACGGTAGGGTGGCTCGTCAGTCATTAAATATGTTGCTTCAGTAAAAACTATAAACATATAATATATATAAACAGTAGTGTAACAACTAAACATTATGTTATACTCAATTGAGTTGTCAATTTGATGTTTAATAACATTTTATAGGAAAAATACTTGTTTTTAATTAAATTTACGTAAAATTTCATGCGTAGAATTTATTTATCTTTAGTTTTACCTTGACAACCAATTAATGTATATCGTCTTATAATTTAATTATATATTTAATATGCATTTAAGAGACTTAAGTATATTTAAATCAAAATATGGATCTAACAAACTCAGATTTTAAATTTTGTATAGTTAAAAATATTTTTATTTTTTTTAAATAAGAAAAAAATATAATATAAATAACATTTTATTGCGGTCATCTCAATGATAATTAAAATTATATTATGGTAAAAAAAAAAAATTGACTAGGTCCTAGAAATGTTTTATTTATCTTTCCTTGAAAATATTTATTTTTTCTATTGAAATCATTAAAATTCAAATTATTCCTAGAAAAATATGTATACACATTTTTTTTATAATCATATATAGTAAATAGATATTATACATTTATTAAGAATATAATAAACTTGATCTGAATTTAATTTTTGATTACAAATAAAAAACAAAATTTATTCAATAAATAATTAACATAAAAAGTTCAATCCTAGAAATGATAAAATTATAAAGAAATTATTATTTAAAAAAAAAAATGTTCTGCTATTCTGTTAATAATATTTAATTCTAGTACATATATATCGTATGACAAAATTCATTAATATGAAGTATATTAAAAAATGTATTGAATTAATTTTATATCAATTCCATTATAAGATTTCCTATCAATCACGTGTTAAAATTGAAAGTCATATTGACTATTCGATATTTTACGAATTAAGTAAATTTTTTTTGTATTGAATTATATTACATATTTTCTAATATTATTTTACTGAAGCGATAAATTATCTGAAAATTTTATATTTTTCAAGCCGCTCTAGTGCACGGTCTATCCCCAACTCGGCAGTCGAGTTCAAGTTGGTCGTGACAAAACATATATATATATGTTATAAAGTAAAGTCTGCAAGTATATCGATTAATGTGATATACATTTATGTCTATTTGTATTTAATTCAATTCGGTGATTATGCAATATCGATATATCGGTATACATAAATTGTTTTAGGCTTCACGCTAGGTTGAAATAATAGCCATGTGTGTATTTATATTTTATAATTAATTTTGTATCATTGTTATCAATTTTCATTCGTTTTCTATTTTATATGTATTATTGTTTGTCAATTTCGTGTCGTTCGTTTTCTATAAAAGGAACGCCGCTCGGTGAGATCGATACACTTTTAGTTCTGCATCTCGCCGCGTTGGTAATATATTATCTATAGACTATTTTGTCATTGTCGTTATTATTATAATATTGTTATATTCAATAGGTCTTTTTTATAAAGTATATAACGAACTTCACTTTGTTACATATATATGCTTTTATAGGCTACTCGGGATATAATGCAGCTAAAAAACAAACAAAACCAATACAAATAATTATTAAGCGGATACGCTAGACCTGAGAATTCAATGTAAAAAGATAGGTTTTTTTTATTTGTTAAGAAGTCCATTATTCTAAAAATAATTAAGTTATTTTAATTCTGTAAATGGCATATTGTACTGTGGAATGTTATTTACAAGAAATTATATGATAATAAGATATAATTATTTATTTTGTCAAATACAAGACATTTAGTAATGGTAACAACATTATTTATATTTGTTTTTATTTGAAACTATTTTTATATATGATATAATGAAAATAATTGAATACAATTTTATAATATAGACATATAATGTAATATATACTGAAAATGTCATCAAGTTATGATCATTATTTTTAGTGCAATAGAATTTTTAAGATTTAAAACTAGGCTAAAATAATTATTCTGAGATAATCAGGTTTGAAAAAATAACATCTAAAATATTTATATACAAAAAAGATGATGTTCAAATGTAAAAGAATTATAAAAGTTTGATTTGTATGCTTTATTCATCGTTTTATGATGTAATATTTGGATATATTATAGATAAATATATAATTTATTACATTTATCCACAACAACAACATTTATTTTGATACATTTTTCCAGTTAAGCGCCCTTAATTAACTTATTACGATTTGTATGTTTGTATATCAATATAATTAATAAGTTTGAACTAATTCGATCGTTTATATATCAATAATATAGATATACAATATATTACTATTTTTGTGAAATAAATCATCGAAATGGTTTAATACATATATATATATATATATATATATTAATATATTTTGTTGTCTAATTAATTTTACAAAATATATCTAGGATATATTAAATATACTTATAAATATTCAAATATATATATAACTTATTATAAAATCGTATTAAATCTGTAAATGTACATATATATATATATATATATATATATATATATATATATATATATATATATATATATATATATATATATATATATATATATATATATATGTTCAAAATATTTATATATAACATATATTATCAATACATAAATATTTGATAATAATATTCGATAATATATTTATCAATATGATTGTGTTTAAAAAGCAATACAAGAGATAAATAATGTATATTACTTCAAATTACTTCTAGAAACATTCTGATACTTATACTTAAATTAATTTATAAATATCGTAGAAAAACCAAGGGTAAATTTTAAATACAAAACAGGGTGTAAAGCTTAAATCTGAATATATATATCATATATATTACATATATATTATATTTTATCTATTATATATTATATTTACTATATATTATCGAAATAAAATTGTTAATAAAATTGGGTTTATAATGAAGACTAGTGGAAACACAGGGGAGTATATTATGTTATGAAATACGTGACTGAAATACGAGGATAATGTAGTGCATATTATATATATATATATATATATATACAAATGTATATGAACTATAGCATATTTATAAGATAATAAATCAATGTTATATTACATAGTACTTACATTTGTGCCATTAGTAGATAATTAATAATTAAGTGACAATTCGCATCAAATATCAAATGTATAATTAATGATCTAGTAAATATATATGCATATATATGCATATGAGTTTAAGTAAACTGTTTATGTATAGTAAATACGACACGTTATATTGAATATATAATATAATGTGAGCACTAGTTCATTCGTAGCTACTAATAAGTATACATAGATATATTAAGTGTACGCTAAACGAGGTAACGTAATTTGATAATATTAATAAAAAATTAATTATTTTAATCCTTCAGAAGCTTAATTTTTTACATACATATAAATTGTAATTTGATATTCAGTTATAAATATATATATATATATATATATATATATATATATATATAATTAATTAAATATATATATATATATATATATATATATATATAACTATATGTAACATATGTAGAACTCACACACATATATATATTTTATATTTTTTGGAAAATATGTTTTTAGAATTTATTATTATTATTATATTTTAAACTATTGTGTTATTAGAATAATAATTGTTCACTACATACGTTTATTAAAAAATTATTTAGTTTATCATGGTTTATATGTTATTCTAATTTTAATATAGTGTATATATATCAGATTTTTTTTCTTTTTTTTTTCTTCGTTAGCTTGTTACGCAGATGTGCTCGCCACTACTACACTGCTGGCAGTTATCCAGTGACTGAACTCGTTAATATTGACCGTTGTCCATTAGTAGGTTCTTCCGCTCAATATCAACACCATGGCTACTCCCAACGGTTTGTACCGTGACCCTGGTGCGGGTAGGAACAGAGTAATAGGTATTGCCAAAGGACCACTCTGATTTTGGGTTCGGGACTGTTTATTGAAATATATTCTTGTATTCGCAGCTGACACTTCATATCTGAAGGCCTACCCCCTATCCACCACCTGGGGACCCGCTGGATGGGAGTTGATTTCTCCACAACAGTAAAATTAGCTTTTTATGCTCGGGAAACTATCCCGATCTGGTAAGGTAAGGTAATATCAGATTTAGATTAAAAGCGGATTTTTTTTCAAAGTCAAAAAATGATTATTTGATTTAAATCGGATATTCGATTTTTATTTAAATTATGAAATAATTACAAATAATTTAAAAATTAAATATTGTGACTATTTTTTCCTAATTATATTTGATTAAAAATACTATATTATTTAGTATTATTAATATAGATTATAAATAAGTAGTATTATGTTTCATATTAGTATTTATTAAATAATATAACATTTATTATATTATTATTTGTTATATTATAAATGTAAAAATTGCAGAAACGAAGAATTTCAATATGAATAATTGTAACTTGTAAGTAACTAGTATTATGAACATAATAAAAACTTATTTATAACTAAAAATATGCCTTGCATACACAGTTTTGCAAAGAAAATATGGTTCACTCCCTAGTAAAATCAACATATAAATATGAACATATTATACAAATATAGGTAAGGTAAGGTAAGATAAGGTAATTATTTATTTAGATACTCGTTATATTTTAAAATCTCACAAGTGTTGAGAATATATAAAAATAAATAAATAAATATATAAATTAATTAAATATTTAACCAACAAATTCGCAACTTCCTCTTGAATTCATTGTGACTCCTTGTACGTCGTGGTGACTTGGGAAGAGAATTCCACATGTAAGGGGTAGCCCAGCCGAACGATCTTTTCCCAATTCTCATCAGATATGTTCGGCACTAAATATAAATTTGAATATTTCAGACGAGTGTTTCTCATCAGCTCTTCATTTAGGAGTTTATTTAAATATATAGGCTTTCTCAAAATAATAGTTTTATAAGTTATGCTTAATATTTTAAATTTACACATATTGTCCATAAGGAACCAATTTAAATCGCCTAATTTTGTTGTAATACTTATTTGGTCACACTTCTTAATATTAAAGATTAATCTTATATCTATATGATATAATGACTCTATGTTATCAATAAAGTTAAACCAGTAAACTATTGCAATATTATAATCTAGATAAAAGAATAGATTAGCCGTACTCAAGTAATTTCTAATTTTTCTAATATTAAATAGATTAAAATTAGCGGATCTATATTGCGAAGTGGCGAATTAAGTAAATCCTAATTTTGAAAATAATATTACTCCAAGAGATGTATCACAATCACTTGGAATACTAACTGTAGAATCAAAGGTAATAGTAGGAAAAATAAAAGGTTTAAGGCAAATATTAAGTAGTTTTGTTTTAGAAGAGTTAGGATAAAGGTTATTTAGAATAAGCTACTTTCTTACATTGCGAGCACACAAGGTTAACTCATTAGGCACATTGTTGCAGGAACTGTCCAGTATAACCTAATATCACCAGCATATATTAGGTACATAGTTTATATTAGTAAATTATTTAATAACTTTAGAAAGAAGAAGAATATAAATCATAAATAATAACGTGCCCAATACAGATCCTTGCAGAACACCATATATTAGATATCCATTTGGTGAATAAATACCTTTAATATATATAGAGTATATTATATCAGATAGATATGAAATTAACCAATTTAGTGCAGAACCATTAAAATATATTGATCTTAGTCTAGCTATAAGAATAGTATGATCTAAACTATCGAAAGCAGCAGATAGATCAAGAAGAAGTAACTTTGAATGTTCAGAATAATCTAAGTAGCTTATTATATCATTAGTTAACTTTATTAAAGTCGTCGATATATATGTCCTGGTCGATATGCATTCTGAAAATCATCATAAAGATCATTAATCATTAGGTATTCTATGATTTGTTTACTAACAACTTTCTCAATTATTTTACTCAACATAGGTAGTTTCGATATAGATCTATAATTTGAGAGGTTAGAACAATCTAAGTTAGACTTCTTCAATAATGGAGTAACTAACGAATGTTTAAATATAGTAGGAACATTATAAGTGTATAAAGAAAAATTAACAATAGAACAATAATGCGGCACAAGGGTATAATAAAAAGTTTTTTAATAAGACTAAATGGTAAAATAACATTAGGACTAGTCGATGAGAATGACATAATAAAATCATATATTTCCGAATCTGAAACCATGTACAAATCTGAGAAACTATAATTCTTTGAAAAATTAGAATCAGAAATAAATTCGAGAGCAAATGGATCGAGATTAATACTAATACTAGATTTAGCAATTTAAATAGTATCACATATCATGGTAATCTTATGCTGAAAATGTTTAATAAAAGTTGAACATATTTTGTTATCAGGTATATTAGGTAAACTTATATTATTCTTCCTACCAGTGAGATTGTTAATAAGAGAATAAAACTTATGAGAGTTAATTGAGCAACACTCATTTGTATTTTTGATATATTTTATTTTAAACTCCTTTATGGAATTTCTATATTCAGAACGAACCTTTCGAAATAATTCATAAGATATATCAGATCTTCCTTTAACAAAATATCTCTCATAGTATCTAGTTCTACGTTTTAAGTTAACTAAAGTTTTATTATACCAAGGAGCCCTATGCGTATTAGATATATTTGGAGTAACTAACGGGGCATTTTTATTCAATAACAAATCTAGTATTCAATTTCACTATCCATTCAAAGTAATATAGGAATTCCACAGGGTTCAGTTCTGGGACCATTGCTATTCATTATTTATATAAATGATATAACACTATTAACAGAAAATGATATAAATATAACCACTATTTTATTTGCTGATGATACATCAGTTAGTGTTTCAGCCAATAAAATAAGTGTTTTAATAAATGATACAAAAAAAATATTAGATAAATTAGAAATATGGTTTAAAAAAAATAAATTAATAGTAAATACTGAAAAAACCAAAATAATAATTTTTTTTAAAACACGTGAATTTTCGAATTTTAATATTGACTACGCTATATACAATCAACAAATACAAATAATAGATAAATATAAATTTCTAGGTATTATAATAGATACTAAACTAAATTTGAAAACACATATATTATCAATAAAAAAAAAAATCTTACAAATAACTTATATGATTAGAAAATTTTCTAATGAATTACCACATCATATTCTTATGTTACTATATAATTCACTTTTTTTATCTAATCTTCATTATGGGATAGAAATATGGGGCAACAATTATAGTAATATAATAAAACCTCTATATAATATACAAAAAAAAATACTCAAAATAATATATCTTAAAAAAACTAATACAACCTATAATTCACAATATACAAATAAAGATATACAACCCCTACCCATATACACAAACATACTTACTATAAAGCAAATCACTGAATATAAAACATTATGTTACATGTATAAAAATAAAAATAGATTCAAAAATAACATTAATAAAAAAAATAACTATAATCTAAGAAATAACAATGAATATGAAATAAAAAAAAAAAAATTTACTTTAACAAATAATAGTTTATTAATAGTTGGAATTAAATTATGGAATAAACTAGATGAAAATATAAAAAAAAGTAAAAACATTAACATATTTAAAAGAAAAATAAAAAAAATACTTATTTCAGAGAATAATTAAAGATATAAGATGAAGAGAAAGAAGAGGATGGCAGCCTTTATAAAAGTCGATGACTTACTGGTAGCCTTTTGGAGAAATTTTTGTTTTTATTATAGCTATTATATTATTATTATTATGATTTGTTAATCAAACATATATGTAATACTCCAATAAATTTGTTTCATTTATTCATTCATTCAATTGCATTATATCAATTCCAGGGAAGAAAAGATCATTAAAATCAAATACAAATATATTAGTGTCAATAGAATCAACTCTTCGGTAAGAACACGCATTTGATATGATATGTGACTTAGGAATGTCGATATTAAACACAATTGAAAAATGATCAGATATAAGTGATGAGCTGATAGTATTTGAGATAATTTTGGCATTTATAGTTAATTATAACATAATCAAGTATGTTACCCTTTATATGAGTAGGAAATGTGATATGTTGCAATAAGGATAACGTATCTAGTAGTATACAGAAATCCGAATGGGGCGAAACTAAAGAATTAAAATGAAAATTTAAGTCACCAACTATGATCGTATTAATTGGATCCGAATTTAAAACTAGATCAGACAATTCGTCAACAAATAAAAGGTAGTCATTTTTATTTGGTGGTCTATAAATTATAATAATATTAAATTTAGTGTAGGGTGATAATACACGAGACTTTGAGGAAATACATGCAGTCATGGCTTCACAACTATATAAGTCTATATAATTATAAGAATTAATATAAAATTATTATTATTAACTAATATACCAATACCTCCACCAGGTTTGTCATTATTTCTAGATCTATGTATAAAAGTAAAATATGAAGGAAATTATGAAATCGTTGAAGTATCCGACGAATGCAACAACGTTTCTGTAAAGAATCATAGAGAAGTTTTTAGATCAAATATCAAATCCATAATAAGTTCAAAATTAGAACTAAGTGATCTACAATTTAGTAATATGCAAGTTACATATGAATTATCACTTCCTTTATTGTCTAGCTTAGATAGTCATTTAAGATTAACAGAATCAGTTTCAGTTTCTTTTCTGCTACTTATAAATAATGATAGTGCTTTTTCCCACTCAATTATTTCATCAGCAGTAGGGATGTACGCATATTATTTCCAATCAGTTATAGATTTATCATTAGACATCTTTAATTTACGAATCTCATATACATTTGTCCTGTATTTAAAAATAGACTTATAACCAGGTAGTAGCTTACTCTTAAATACGTGATAGAATAATCTACCCATATTTACGACTTTCCATTCATGATATTGTCTAATGAATAATTTATCATATAAAGGACACTTTGCTAGTAAATAACGACATTTTAGTAATGCATCACTAGAACATGGAAAATTTAATATGATATTACAGAAATGCGAACGAATGGATAGTTGTTTAATAGTATTAGGATCAACATCGACAGATATCAATAATTTCTTAATAAATTCAAAATTTCTATTAGATGATGAAATATGTTCAATTACTACTGATGGGATCAAATTAACTGCTTTAGATTGTGATTTTTTTCTCAGTATATATACTAGAATTAGATGCAGGCCCATTATTATTAATTCGAAGAATATCAGAGTAAGTAGGAGTAGTATTAATACTATCGTTTATGTCATCATTGTTACTGTCATTAAGTATATTATTTGAATGCATACATATAACTTTATTCATATCATTGATTTTATTAGATAAGTTATTTAAACTATTCATAGAATCATAAACAGATATACTATTTGATTTATCTATATCATTAGAATTTATACATGTTTTACAAATAAATTTAAAATACGGAGAAGAAAGTAAGTGTAACGCATATTTAGATTGTGTTAGATTATTATAATGATTAGGTAATATTCCAGCTATAATTAAACAATCATAGTCAATCGCATAACTGCAGTCACTTTAATAAATGTATCCTTCAACGTGGATTTACATTCAAAGCACAATGACATTATAATATAATGTATATTATGTGAATTGATATATAGTGAACAAGTAACTAATGCTAGATAATATATAGGTAAACAATACATAATATACACGAAAATTAATATATGTGTCATGAATTGTAACTGTATGAAGTAATATAATAGTATGAATAGAAAAAAAAATAGAAATCAGTGAGGACCAAATAAATTAATCAATAGAAAACAATTTATGTATAATTTATTTTGAAATATACATTAACTGATATAATATAAATATATATATACACAAATTATAAAGGGTTACCCAATACAATTAATAAATATATAGTTACATAAAGTATATATTATAATGCAATTTGGTTAAATATATATCAACACTAATCTCGAGGTCACGACGGTATAAATACGGGTTAACGACAACCAAAGCAAGCCAGGCACAGGATAATCCTCCTGGACAGTGACCAAGATATATAGTTGTGAAGCAGCACATGTAAAGATGTATATAATCTCAGTATATAAGCGTATAAAGAATGCGAATATAGCATATAACGCATACGAATTTGAATAGATATTTAAACAATATAAATTTAAATCAATGTAAACACGTCCGTTCACTACGAGAATTAAATAAGAAGTTGAATTTGAACATATTATGCACATATAAATATGATCATAGTATACACATACAATGAGCATATATGTATGAACATAATATGATAATATAATTACGAACATGATTATGCACATTGATATTATATCTATAGATATATGGTTTGAATTCACATGAACTTAAAGCAGGAATACCCTATATTATATTTATATCGTATATTATATTATATGTTTGTTATTAAGATTATCAATATATATATATATATATATATATATATATATATATATATATATATATATATATATATATATATATACTTATCATCATTTATAATATACTATTTTATAACCTACTATTATATTATATATAAAATATTATAATAATTATATTACATTAATATATATAGGTATAATATAGTGTTTAATTAAATAAACAATATTATATAATCATTATAATAATGTAGGTCATTCACCTACAATTAAAATGACAAATAATTACGAAATATTCACAGCTCCAATTTGAATTTAATATGTTAATAATTCATAGTTTTAGAACATTTAAAATTAATATTGTACTTTTAAACTTTGAATATAATATTCTTAAAGTATATTACAAACAAACACTTATATTTCAACATATAATGATATAGTTTTCTATGCAAATTTTTTAATTTAAAATACATATACAATATTATCCTTATAAAAGAATATTATTAAAATATTGACATTTGATGAAACTGTCAGTTCAAAATTACAATAAATATAGAAAATTCTTATAATCATACTATTACCGATAGATGGCCATATCGAATTATTAGGTTACACAAATATACACAAGTGCAATATATTTCCTTTTGAAAATCTTTTGTATAGGTAATTGTATATATATATATATATATCATTCGTGTATTTTATTTCGTGTTGAACGGTCGTGTTTATTATCTATTGTTTGTTATGGCGATTTCAAATAAAATATTCTAGACAAACTAAATTTCTTAGAAATAAATATATCTAAATTAAATGATATAATTATTTATCAAAATAAAATTATACAAGATTTAAAGGGAGACAATATAAAACTCAACGATAAGATTAATGGTTTATTTAAAAATATTGATAATGCACATATAATTCAATCAAATAAAATTGATAACATTATTAGTAATAATACAATTAATTCTTCTAATATCAATAATTCGATTGTTTTAATTAATAATAATACTGAAATAGATTCGATTGATTAATCTTCCAAGGATAAATTAATTGATTTATTTAAAGATATAGTTGATATAGAAATATCTAATAATAATATCGTTGATATACACACATTAATAATAAAGAATCAAGTGATAATAATCATACACATTATATCATTAAATTAAGTGATATTAAATTAAAATCTAAATTATTACGTAACCAAAAAAAAATTTTAAATAATAATTAATATATTCAAGATTTTTTATCGAAATATAGTAATACTCTATTTTATTACGCTCGCACTTATACAAATTCAGGCAAGATAGTAGTAACCTTGATTTATAAAAGTCAAATATATATATATATTATATAGAAACATTAATAAAAAAAAATTCTAATTTTAAACGAAATACAATTAAATAATTTCATTTAATTTAAAAAAATTTATTTTATGTTTTATTTTTATAATACTTTTAAATTTGTAATGAATATATTTAATACATCACTAGAAAATAACACTTTTACTTATTCTAATTTTAAATAATATTCTATTCATGACTATTATAATAATGACTATTATGGCGTTAATGTTACAGATGATGACAGCTTTTACTATGATGGCATAAACATAAATTCATTTACATATATTGACAATACTTTTTCTATAATTACTGATACATGGTAAAATATTCCAATCAGAATATTTATACTTTTGATAATTACAATCAAATGAATACTATACGATCTGTATGTAGGGGTGGTAGAATCGATATATATATATTAAATAGATTATCACATACAGTAATTATTGACTTAAATATATCAATATAACATTTTAAAAACAACTATATCATTTAATAATATCAACTATATTATAAGTGGTATATATAAAAATCCTACAGCAGATATAAACAAATTTTCAGATTTCATTGTAAACTCATTTGAAAAAATGGTAAGTAATTGTAATCTATTGTATTTATGTGGTGATTTTAATATTAACTTATTAGATCATAATTATAATAAACATGTACAACATGTAAAAATACACTCTATCTGATTCTAATATATATATATATATATATATATATATATATATATATATATATATATATATATATATATATATATATATATGTAATGTATATAATTAGCTTTTATGAAATACAAATAAAAATATGCTAAAGTTGTCAGTTGATTTCTAATTTTTAAATTCAGTCCTCTTTCTATATTATTTTAAATTTGATTAAATGTTTGTAATACTATGTAGAATTATCTCTTTTTTATAATAATCTTGAATTAAATTGATAAATGTAGATTAATTAATAAATATAATGTATTATTAAATTCAGTTATATGCTAAATTTAAAATATTTGCAAAATTTAATTTAAAGTTATTATAGTGTATAAAAGAAAGTGGTTATATACAATTGTGATTTTATCTATATGTTTCTTATGGAATGTTGTATTAACTTTATGGTATTATATACTATTAGTGATAGATTTTATATTCGAAATATATGTGAAATAATATTGAAGTTATTAGTATACGAATACGTATAACTTCTATGTAAATTAGTTAGCAATACAATATGTTATTTATGATTTAATTAAAGGAATTTGTAATTCAATTAAATTCGATGAAATCATGAATATTTATTTGATAACATAAAGAAACAACTCAATCATATTTATATATAACAATATTCTATTATAATTAATATATTATTATTAAATATTGTGTTCCAATTATTATGGAAGAGAGAGATTATTACGACATTCGAGAAGCTGAGAGATGTATGCCATATCTATAAACGACAGTTTTTAATTAAAATTTAGAAATCGGAGTAGATCTATCAAGAGTATACAACAGCTATAGGTATACAAACATTTCTTATCTGAATACCGCAACAATAAATACAGAATTATTTGAATCAGAAAAGCCAGCCTACCTCCACGTTTATTAGAAAATTGTTAAATTGTTAATCAACTATAGTTATTTATAGATATATGGTATAATACCGATAAAGATAATCTTATACATTAATTCTATATTAAATTTGTAAATGTATAAACAATTAATATAACCATACCATACGATACGGGTATCATATGTATTACAATATGTGTATTACTATAAATCAAGGATACACATAAAGTGGAACTTAACGTCATCACAACGCTTATACAAGCAAGTTAAATATGATGTTAAGTACATATGTACCAGGATATCGCCTGGTGTTGATACCGCTCTGATTGGTTGTGATAACGGTTATTCTATAGAGTGTTCGCTGAATATTGACCTAGTTAAAGGATTGGGATCGGATGTAATAGGATCCGGTCGAATTGGTATATCGTAAGACGGGGTTTAATGGGGTGACAATAAATGTCACTCAACTCTTACATAACGGCTCCACGCGCCTATCCCTGATAACCGCCGTATAGCGGGCTAAGTTATGGAGGGGAAAACACAGTTTGGAGAGGGGGTAGGCGCCACTAAACTTATTTAGCCTAATGAAATGACAACATCACAAAACAACATGCCGGATCGGCCTAGTCCCGGAATAACAACGACCGCGCTAGTTATTGATAATATCCATGATAACAGTGGTAAATAGGATACATTAATAAACATAAAACAAAAGCAATTATTAAAGGAAGTTACAACTATAGGTACATGGAATGTACGCACCCTACAGCAGTGTGGTAAAATAATATAATTAGAACTTGAACTAAGAAAGTATAGATGGCAGATTATTGGTTTATCAGAAGTCAGATGGTTAGGCAAAGGAGAAGTTACGACTGAGGGTGGTAACACAATATGATATAGCGGGAATAAGACCAAATATGAACACGGAGTCGCCTTCATCGTAAAGAAAGAATTTGTGAAAATCAGTGATGGATATTAAACAAATATCGAGTAGAATAATACTACTACGAATATCAGCATCACCAATGCATCTTAGTGTAGTTCAGGTTTATGCTCCAACAAACAGTTACGGTGATTAAATAGTGGAAGAGTTCTATGAACTAATAGAGCAAACTTTAATAACGATACAAAAGAAAGATTTTATAATAATTCAAGGAGACTGGAATGCGAAAGTAGGAGGAGATGGGTATGAAGCATAGTAAAACGCTACAGGAAGATATGGTTTAGGAAAGACAAATGAGAGAGGTTTCAGATTACTAGAATTTGCACAGAAACATAAACTCGTATTGGCTAATACTCTTCATCCTCAAAAAAAAGTCTAGTAAAAGTGCATGGAATTCTCCAGATAGTAAAACGCACAACCAAATTGACGTTATACTAACACCGCCCAGTAAACAACAGATTTAACTTTGCGTAATATTTGCGCATTTTTTGTTTCTATTTTATTGCAATATGAATAAAATAAAATAAAATAGTCTAGTGCGCAAT
Organism: Osedax fenrisi; assembly: GCA_964019155.1. Lineage (NCBI taxonomy): Eukaryota > Metazoa > Annelida > Polychaeta > Sabellida > Siboglinidae > Osedax > Osedax fenrisi. The sequence goes on from OZ025242.1 coordinate 32,749,884, forward strand.
AAATACGCAAAGTAGAATGCACTATTTAGTATGTAAGTTTGTTTGTGCAGTAAATGCGCAAAGTAGAATGCAGTATTTAGTATGCAAGTTTGTTTGTGCAATAAATGCGCAAAGTATAATGCAATATTTAGTATGCAAGTTTGTTTGTGCAATAAATGCGCAAAGTAGAATGCAATATTTAGTATGCACTTTGGTTGTGCAATAAATACGCAAAGTAGAATGCAGTATTTAGTATGAAATTTTGGTTGTACAATAAATGCGCAAAGTATAATGCAGTTCTAGTATGCAATTTGGTTGTGCAATAAATACGCAAAGTAGAATGCAATATTTAGTATGCACTTTGGTTGTGCAATAAATACGCAAAGTAGAATGCAGTATTTAGTATGCAAGTTTGGTTGTGCAATAAATACGCAAAGTAGAATGCAGTATTTAGTATGTAAGTTTGGTTGTGATAGAATAATATTATTCTATCCCAGCAAACAGTAATAGTCTCATAATAACAGCGTAACAGCATATTTAATAGCTTCAAATGTTTACATTATACTACTATTATGTCGCCATTAAATGTATATTATGCTGCTATTAATTTGTCATGCTGTTATGTTTCTATTTAAAGTATATTATGAGGTATTATAATAATAGCAACATAATAGCAGCATAATAAACTTTTAAAATTAATAATAGCATAATTGACTTTAAATAGCAACATAACAGCAGCATAATAGCATGATAAATTAATAGCAGCATAATAGAAATTTAATGGCAACAAAATCTCTCTCCTTAATTCCACCATCTCAACCTCATCCCTTGATATTCTTCCCTTACTTATACTCAAACAGATTACCCACACCGTTGCTTCACCCCTCCACAAAATCATCTGCACTTCACTTTCATCCGGCTCCGTCCATCCTGATTTGAAAGTAGCTGCCATCTCCCCCATCCTTAAAAAGCCTAATCTTGACTCCCTGAATTCCTCTAACTACCGACCTATCTCCAACTTCTCAATCCATTCCAAAGTCCTCGAACGTGTTGGATCCTCCCAACTCATCACCTACCTTACAGCCAACAATATCCCTAACATATTCCAAAGCGCCTACCTCCCCCACAAATCTACTGAATCCGCCCTAACCCTCATAACCTCCGACCTACTCTCTGGCCTGAACAAAAACCGTGGCACCATACTCGTCCTCCTTGATATGTCCTCGCTTTCGACATCCTTGACCACAATGTCATCATACACAGACTCTCCGCCATCGGCATCAAAGGAATTGCCCTCAACTGGTTCACCTCCTACATTACCATCCGGTCTTCCTCAGACAGGATTAACACACACTCGTCCCCCTACCGCTCCATAACTCATGGTGTCCCCCAGGGCTCTGTCCTCGGCCCACTTCTCTTCAATAATTACCTCCTCCACATGTTTGACATCTTCACTGACCACCCCGACATCTCCTTCCATACTTACGCTGACGACCTTCAACTATATCTAATCTGCACAGACTCCCCTACTTATGCCCCTGAACGACTCTCCTTATGTATCAAGTCCATACACCAATGTCTTATCTCCAACTCCCTAAAACTTAACCCCACTAAAACGGAAGATATTTTCTCCACTTACCACAACGTTCCTCCACCCTCCCTGAACCACCCCCATTCTCACTCGACAATACCACACTCCCCTACTCTCAACACGTCCGAAACCTTGGCTTCCATATTGATACTACCCTTTCCCTTGAATATCATATTATACACATGCATACATCCATCCACTACAACCTACACTGCCTCCACTTAATCCGCTCCATTCCCCTCCCCATCGCTATTACCATTTCCTCATCCACCCCTATTCGACTATTGCAACTCCCTACTCTTTAACCTCTCGGACTACAAACTCATCAAACTACAGCGACTCCAAAACGCTGTAGTTCGCTGCGTCCATTTACTTCCCCGACATTCCCCTGACTCCATTACTCCACTCCTAAAACAACTACACTGGCTGCCAGTCCTCTATCGTATAAAGTACAAACTCTCCCTAACCATCCACAAAGCTATTCGTCACAATTCCCCTGACTACCTTGCCTCCCTCCTACATCTACAAACACCAATTACTACACTCCAGACCCGTTCCTCCAACACATTTATCCTTACCACTCTCCATTTATACAAACTCCATTCTTCAAATATACGCTCCTTTGCCCTATCTGCCCCTTACCACTGGAACTCCCTACCCAAACATCTACGAATAAACTCATCAACTCCCTCCTTTAAACGCCACCTCAAGACTCATTACTTCTCCCTTGCCTTCCCTCCCACTCAATAATTGTCCTCCCACGGACGGCCGATTGCTCACGCACTTGCAGTCCATAAACCAAAAAAAGTAAAAAGTAAGTAAAGTAACATAATAGTATACTATATCATATAGTCTATATTCTATATATGCTATAGCACAATTGTGCTACTTTATGTTGCTATTAAATGTCTATTATGCTGCTATTAATTTGTCATGCTATTATGCTGCTGTAATGTTGCTATTTAAAGTCTATTATGCTATTATGATGCTATTAATTTTAAAAGTGTATTATTCTGCTATTATGTTGCTATTATGCTGACATTGATGTAAACATTTTGATTTCTATTATTGTATTATATTATCATAATCAATTATAACTTTTAACTTAATATACATTTTATATATTTAATATATTATTTTATCGAAAATAAAATTGTAATATAACTAATTTATAAGTACATTCACTTAAATGTTTAATGGTATTAGAAATATTAAATACCATAACAAATTTTATAAATATTGTATGGATTAAACTATTTTTAAAAGGGATGCGATATTCAAAAATTGCTTATTTTACAGGTTGTATTTTTCCTTGGTGGATATAATATATTACACGGTTTTTATCATAAATAAGTGTTTTATTTTGATCATAAAACATTTATTTATTAAACAATTTTTATAATTTAACCAAGGACATTGAACCATGTCCTTGATTGAACTGTACCCTTAAAAAGTAAACATCCATTTATATGTCCAATCAGCGTCAAGCTTGGATTCACTTCTTTTAGAATTCTCCCGAAACAGGTATGAAAACATGTGTGTTATTAACATTATGAGTACGCTAACAGTGATTATTGTAGGAAAATAATTTTACAATGTAACTAATTATGAACGTTTTATCTATAAAAGTGCCCATAATTATAATGTATATAATAACTTCATAAAATACTACACAATTTTAAATAAATATTGACATTTAAATGGTGGCAAATTATATTTTAAATCTAAAATATATAATAATTACAATTAATAATACTTTAATAGATATCATTATGATTTACAATTTATGTATATGATAATCATATAAATAAATTGTAGATTGTAAAGAATGTTATCACAATTTAGTATAATTTTACAAATGTGATTTTTTTAAATATATATTTTAGAAAAATAATTTTAGGACGTACCATTGAACGTTATCAACCAAAGTGTTATCTATAAAAGTGCGCATAAATATATTGTATATATTTTATAATAACTCCATAAAATACTACACAAATTTACATATATATTGAACATTTTTTTATCTCAATTATTGTTTGAAAATGATTTTCAAAATGATAGATTTATTAATGTTACATTAAATTTATTTGAAAAATAATTTGTCAATTAATAATATTCAATATCAACTTAATAAATCATTTATTTAATATCTTATTTACATATATAATATTATTATTTTTACTTATAAATATATATAATAAGTTATTATAATGTTATTATATATTATGTTATTAAATAACAATTAATATATATATATATAATAATTATAATAATTGTATATCATAAATATACGTACTATATTTACTATATGTAATATAATATTACATGTTTAGCGAGCTATAAGTTATAGTATAAATAATTTTTAGATAATAATTTATTGTAATTTTAAAGTCAAAAATGCTATATTAATTAATTATTGTTGAACGTACTTAAGTATTGATATTATCTATAAAAGTGTTTAAATATATTATATATATTAATCTATTAAGTAAATATTTTATATACAAATTTAAAACATGTGCTATCAATATATTTTTAGAAAATAAACTATTTTCAATAAATAATATTGTATATCAACTTAATGAATCATGTATGTAATGCTAAATTTACCCACACACATATATATATATATATATAAATATAAATATATATATATATATACACTAAATTAGTGAGCAAATAATTATTGTTTAGATAATTATTTGTAATCATTTATTTTTGAGAAAATTTAATATGGCTCCCATTTTGTTTTGATTACGATTATGATTACGCCTAAATCAAATTTATAATAAAAGCTAATTTATATATATATATCTAATAATATATACTACATGTGCATTTTCAATATAAGTTTATCATGTACACTAGTCAAATTATAAAAAGAGTATTTTGAATTTGATCTCATATATCGTAATCAAAAAAATGGGCGCTTTGTTAGGGATGATTGATATGTATATCATATACCGTATATATAGATATATATATACTATGATTACATAATAATCGGGATTTATTTTTATTATAAATGTAATAATTTGTTATACAAATTAATGTATGAATCATATTGATCAATAACTAATTCTATTTATAATATACCAATTTAACTTATCTATCCCAATACATTAATATATTTGTCTTTATATGGGATTTTTAGGACACTGTTGAAACAATAAGGAGAAACTGGTGAGAGATGTTCTTATCTGGATATCATCGCACAAGTGATGCTCATGTCCTGGTATGCAATAAAGAACTAAATACAAATATGATGAGCGGGAGAAATGATCTGATAACGCGTTCCATGGAGTACCGATAAATCTCAACCTTGTAAGTAAAGTTAGTATATGTAGTATATATACATATCCTGTAATTTTGCGTTCAAAAATTCATATTGCATCTACATCCACCTGCCCTACTATAGCTAAATAAATTTGTGCCGGTTACTTTATTTGGTTCAATACATATCACTATTAAATCGTATTTATTATCTAATATTTTTGTATAGCTCAAACTTTCTATATGAAATATATATTAATAATATAACTCACTATTATATAGTTGAAGTCAACGAATGTTTTATAAAAATTATTGTTTTAAAATCATCAAAATGGTATATTTATTAAAAATAGTATTTTCAAAATAATGTTTCAATTAATAATATTCAATATCAACTTAATAAATAATTCATTTAATGCCTGATTTACATATATAATATTATTTTGTTACTTATAAATATATATAATTATATATTATAAATATACGTAACATATTTACTATATTACAAATTTAGCGAGCTATAATTTATATTATAAATAATGTTTAGCTAATAATTTATTGTAATTTTAAAGTCAAAAATGCTATATTAATTAATTATTTTTGAACCTACATAAGTATTGACTTATTATCTATAAAAGTGTCTAAATATATTATATATTATTTAAAATAACTAATAAATACTATTCATATTTATATGATATGTTATAACATAATTATAACAAGATTTAATAACTTCTATTTTACTAAAATTATGAGTATTAATTTCTCTGTATAAATTTTATATAATTACTGTTATGCTAGCATATTTGAATACTATTATTTACCAAAGTCGATCTAAATATTAGCTAGTTAATGTGCGGTGGGTAGTACATTTGTAGATTTTTTAACAATACATTGATTGATATGTATATCATATACAGTATAGGTGTAGCTAAATATATTTACTATGATTACATAATAATTAATAGTTGTTTTTATTATATATGTAATAATTTGTTATACAAATTAATGTATGAATTGATCAATAACTAATTCTATTTATAATATATCAATTTAATTTATCTATCCCAATACATTAATATATTTGTCAATATGGAATTTTTAGGACACTATTGAAACAATAAGGAGAAACTGGTGAGAGATGTTATTATCTGGATTTCATCGCATGATTTACGTCACTTGTCTAATAAAGAACTATATACAAAATGTGATGGGCGATGCATATACAGTCAGGAGACCTACCAAATGTAATGAGCAATAGAAATAATCTGAGCACGCATTCCCTGGAGTACCGATAAAGCTCTACCTGGTAAGTAAAGTTAGTATATGTATATAAATATATATACATGTCATTTAATTTTGTGTTCAAAAAACCATATTTCTTCTACATCCACCTGCCATACTATAGCTAAATAAATGTAGATCTATGCTGGTTATTTTATTTGGTTTAAATTCATCACTTTAATCGTATATAGTATTTATTATCTAATATGTTGGTATAGATCAAACTATCAGTCACGATATGAAATATATATTAATTAATATCACTCACTATTATATAGTTGAAGACAGCGAAAAAAACTTAATGTAATATCAAGCCGTGGATGTCCTCCCACCGGTGAAATACTGGACATGGATAGATGTGACCTGAGATGATTTGGTTTTGAAGCTAGTGAGAAAATTCCACCTATGATTCATGAAACATGGGACTAAATGCAAGTTATTAAGATTAGAACACCTATAATCAGGTGAATTTGATAGGTATCCATCAAGGATTGGTTCAATTAAAAATAAGAATAAAAATAATATAGTATACACTATATTTTTCCTTGAATACTTTTACTTTCGATAAATTCCCACTAGTAAATATAACTATTAAATTCTTTATAACAAATTTTTATTTAATTACTAATTATTTTTATTTTATCAAATATAACCTTAGATCAAAACAAAAATACATATATTTATTTACACTAGTACATACAAATAGAGAAGATCTGATATTTATCATTATTAAATTACTAATTTAAAAAATGTATTATGTCAAATACAAATATGTATATGTATGTTTTATTCAAATACAATTACAAATGATCAAAATCTGATTTTGATAATTATGACAGCTTATTTTACACATATTTATGTGTATTAATATATTATTCAAATATATTTCTGGTTAATAATTCAAATCAGAAAATCTAATTTTGGTAATTATTAAATTTCAAATATAAATACACTAATTAATAAAAATAAAATTGAAGATTAGCAAAAAAGGAAAATGTTCTAGGATACGATATTACTAGAATAAGCTACTAAAACCTGAAGTAAAAGAACATTTTCAAAAAGAGATAAAAGAAAAATTGGCGAAAATAGATATAAGTAATAAATCTACAAATGTATCTTATAATAAGATAATAGCAGAATATAGCAGAAATTATGACAAATGCAGCAGATATAACGTTAGGAAAAGTGAGGAAGAAAAACAGATATGGATAATATATGAGCTACTAGATTTATGTGATGATAGAAGAAGATTAAAAGAAGAAGGTTAAAACCATTAAAGAAACTGTCTAATGTAAATGAAAGAAAATATAGGAGTGTAATCATTAAATTAAGAAAATCTATGAAAGACACAAAGACAAAATGGATTCAAAACAATGCTTGGCAATAGAAAATAGGTAGAAATTCAAAATGCAGAAGAAAAGCAAATACATAATTGAAAACAAAAAGGGAAAATTGGTGAAATGATACAGAAATTATAAATATATGGTCGTAATATTGTAAAGATCTTTATAATTATAAAATAACACCTGACAGTAATCTGCTAAGTAACAGAAAAAGTAACATAGAGATTAGTCCTCCGATAATTAAATCAGAAGCGGAACAAGCAATAAGAAGTATAAAAAGGAAAAGCGGCGGGTGTGGATAATATTCCAGGAGAACTATTTACGCATGGTGGAGAAGAAATGTTAACTGTTATGAAAAAATGATGCCAACAAATCGAAGACGTAGGAATGGCCAGAGATGTGGTCAACATCTTTAATTATTACGATACCTAAGAAAAGAGATTTTAAGAAGTGTGAAAATTATAGAACAATCAGTCTAATATATCACGCAAGTAAGATACTCATAAGAATAATAATTAATCGTATGAATCCGCAATTAGAAGAGATACTGACAGAAGAACAGGCAGGATTTAGGAAAAAGATAAACACCCGAGAGCATATATTAAATAACAGAATACTGGTAGAAAAACATATAGAGCATGACTTGAAACTATACCACAATTTCATAGACCACAAAAAAGCATTCAACAGAGTTTGGCATGAATGTCTATGGAATGTGATGAGAAAATTCAATATTGAAGAAAGATTATCCTGCTTAATAGAAAGTCTCAAGAACATTGGATGAGTTACAATTAATCACAAACAAACTTTACATTTCCTCAGCAGAATATTGAATGGAAATTAGCCAAGAGAAGAGTAAAGTAATGGTGAATGAAAGAAATCAAGTGGAATTACCAAGAGAAATAACCATAGGTGGAAAGATACTGGAAACGGTCGATCAATTTAAATACTTAGGAGTAACCTTAACTAAATACGGTAAAAGTGAATATGAGATAAATATAAGAATGGCGACTGCTACATCGGCATTAGTAAGATTAAAGACTATATGGAAAAGTAATAAAATCTCCATCCAGACATAAATACTCCTATATAAATTAATAGTCCTATCGATTATGCTGTACGGATGCGAAACGTAGACATTGACAGAAGACTAGAAAGATGAATATTTAGTGTAATAGGTTAAATAGATCAAGGCGATTTAGAAATATTAAAAATTCCCGAATAATAATCGTAAACATTCTTGCACCGAGAAACCGGAAATACTTCATTAACGTCTGCGATCACCCTTTCCTCGTCGTGGTTCCGGTTCAGATACTCGCACACACCGCACAAAATAGTAGGGCTAAATATCACGTGACTACGCCTCCACTCGTGATAGGCGGCGTACTACCGGTGATCGGCTATCACCTCCTTCAAATAGTCGGCCAGTAAACGAGGAGACGCGAAATCTTAAACGTCGATGTATGAATGGGGCGGTAGATCTCGTGCGTAGTTGCCACCACCCAGCACCACGGGTACCAGTCCATTGGACATACGGGACCACACCTTTTCTGTGATGTAGTCTTCGCATATACTGTTCTCGAATGCCAGGTAAAAGTAGTAATGCGTGAATTCCTTGGCCTCGCATTTGTAGTCTCCCCGTACGCATGTGCTGGCTGAAGCGCTGGTGTTGTAACACGGGCCTAGAATATTGACAGGAATGTGGCGCGCCAACTCAGCGACGTACGCCTCGCGCAGAGAAGCGGTGTTGCAGTGAGAGACCGCCCACAATATGGGCGTGTCCTTATCGGCGATCTTGTACTCGGCGAACTTTGAGTTCGACGGTCGTTTCTCCGCGATACCATACGGTACATGGACGTCGGTGATATTCGAGAACGAGAGTGTGGCGTTGAATCTGCCGCTGTATTTGGTGGGTACCACGGATCGTATGTGTGACTCACGGTAATGAATCATCCACAGTTGACCCCGGGGTCGAGGTTCCGACGGCATGTCTATCCGGTGAACCTTGACGTGATGCATGTTCATCACTACAAGGTCGGCACTCGTATAGTTGTTGCCGAATATGCTGAATTTGCATTGACGGGCGAGTTTCTTACATTTCGTGTGTCCTGTATATGCGTATGTGTTAATGTATGTTAATGTAGATGTTATACTATTTATTATCGTATACGTATATATATATAGCCTGGGGTCTATGGCTCAGTGGAACAGTCAACTGATACATAGACTACCTATATGTAGTTACTTTGTTTCTCATGTGTTTATCAAGAACTTAATATACATTAAATCAAAACACAAGAAACAAAATATTACATTTATTTTGTATTGTCCTGGGCGCCTCGCATTTATTTATAACATGTACAAGTCTATGAATTATTAAGGGGTACATTTGTATCCGCTATTATACGTGATTCAATAAATAAATGTAAGTATATATATATATATATATTTATATATATATATATATATATATATATATATATATATATATATACATATATTAATGCAGTAATAAGATATATGTATATATATATATATATATATTTTCTAATATTTTAGTCCAGTAATAAGATATATATATATATATATATATATATATATATTTATGTTATAATTAATTAGTCCAGTAATACGATATGTGCGCTGGTAGTGTCCCCATATAAAATACACAATACCAACTTTGAACCATGAAAGAAAAGTTGTTAATAAAAGAATAATGTGATGTCCTAGCGATGGACATTTTAGTGATCTTATTACATCGAACATCGAACACATACTTGTGAGAATTCGTAAAACTACCTAACAGTTAGTTATATGTATACCATCATACTTAATATTTAACATATATATATATATATATATATATATATATATATCTACAAATTACATTTTGTAAATACTTAAACATTAATATTATGATTTCTTTAACAATTTTTAATAAATTAAGAGGAGTTAAACAAATACACGAATTGCTTACATATAAACGTATCTACTATATATACAAATTACTTTCATTAACTAAAAGTCAGAGAAAAACTTTTCATATAGGATATAAATTAACAAAAATTCAAACACATTTAAATAGGCTACATTTGGTACAAAAGAATTATCAAACTACATACACGTCACACGATTATATAGACTAACTCAAATACTATAATAAATCACAATCCGTTAACTAGTTGTCTTAACAATAACATGCTAAATAACGTATGTTATCGTTAGAAAATATGTATACATTATTCTTTCGATTATATATTTCGACTATATATTTTATTAAATAAATTTTAATTTATTAATGATAATTATCAATCAATACATTCTAACAAATAGCGGAGAATTACACACTATCGAAACATCGCCATTTAGGAATAGGCGCTTTCCACCGGCGAGCGTAGGTCCCGCTATCTATGACAGCCCACCTACTATGTTACTGAATATATTGTACCACACATGCTATATCCACCTTAACACTGCAATGTAACACGGTATTTCTTAAGTATGATTAAGCGTTTGATACGTTACACCACCATTTCATTATACAACAATGTGATAACGTATATATATATATATATATATATATATATATATTGTTTTTATTTATTTTTATTGTTGTGGAGTCATCTCATATTTTCCAATAACTTAGATGAAGTTTTCACTTATAACCATATGGATCTAATGGTCCTCGAATTTCCACGCTCTCGTGTTAAGGCATCCATGGTTTTAACGTATATATATTGTATATAGTGTATACACAATTATATAAGATCACTTCTAAATATTATTTTAATATAATTCATTGTATCGGTCCGGGAGGGGTTTGAACCCGAGTCCTATATGATACTACATGTATATCTGATGCCATAGCCAACTAAGTTACACATATAGTCATTATATATATATATACACTTGGATAAGATATTTCTTAATAATCAGGACATATTATATAATTATTAGGTAGTAAAATCAGTAGTAATATCATAGTTTATGATTCATAGATATATCTTCTGAAAAATATTCTAGACTAAATAATGTTATTATTTAATTGTATACTTATAAGTTGTATAAATTGTATACTTATATATATATATATATATATATATATATATATATATTGCAACTAATTTCTTATTATTAAATAAATATTAAACTAATTATTAAATATAAAAAATAAACAATTATATTTCCCCATAATATAGATAGATGCTAATATTCATTAAAAGTCAACTACATATTTATGATAAGTAATGAGTACACATATTAGTATAACCAAATACATACTATTACTTCTATATATATATATATATATATATATATATATATATATATATTAATGTACATATACACCAGTTTTTTTGAGGTTGTACATTAAGGGATATGGTACTTTTTTTTAAGTCAGTTGCTTCATGGTGTATTTAATAGATATGGTGCTTACATTAAGTAACTAATTTAGTTTTTTTTGTTTTTATGCAATATTACGAAATCGATACCTTTTTAAAAAAACGTATAAATAGGATATACATTATGAATTATGAAAATAATTAATCTCAAATGATTCGCATTAAGAGTGATGAAATATAATTTTTCCATTATGGATATTATTAAAACTTCATATGCGGGTACCTATGGGTAATTATATCATAATACATTTTTAATTTTTTAATTTATAACTTTTATATTTTGGTTTATAACCCACCAATCTGGTGTCAAAAATGTACATGGGAAAAGATAGGGAAATTAGCATTAAATTACATAAATGTGTATTTTCCATAGAAATAATTAAGATACATAAATTATATTATTATAACGACTGTAATATATGTAGTTTATATGAATTGTATCATTAGATAATTTTTTTTAAATATTATAGGATTTTTTTTACTAATTATTTATATAATTATTGAAAATATTTTTTTTATTTAAAATTAACTCAAGTCATCTTAACCTAAGTTATAAAAATTGAAGTATTTTATTTATGAAAAAAAAATAAGCTTACTATATATTAGCTTACTATATATTAGCTTACTAATTGAGATTAATTTTGATTATGTAAAAAAAAAAAATGTGGTGAAATTTGGTTTTTTTAAATAAATATATCTATATACACTTATAATTAAACATGTTTTTATCATATTTATTACATTTTTAAACAATAATAATATTTTAAAAAAAATTAGGTTACCTTAATATTTGTTGTTCACAGAAAAATTCACAGAAATGAAAAAAAAAATAGAAGAATAATTTTTTTAAATAATCTAATGATATATTTCACATAAACTACATATATTATATACAACCTCAAAATATAATACCTGCACCTTTATTATTTCTATGGAAAATACACATTTATGTAATTTAATGCTAATTTCCCTATCTTTTCCCTTAATATTTGTGAACCCATTCCGATTTTTAAATTAACATCCAAATTAAAAAAAGTAAAAGAGTATTATGATATACATACCCATAGGTACCCGATTATGATGTAGCAACAATATCCATGATGAACACCTATGCTATCATCACTCGTATTGTACATGCATTATATACGTCATAAGTTAACGTAAGTGATTCTCGATATGAGTTACCTCATTACGTAATACGATATGTCAATCACTTGTACGTTAATCTCATGATCGCTCTACTAGATTACATAATCGCTAACCGTAAGCTTTCCCGGAGAAATGAGCGTATTTATTTTTGGTAATCGGATGCCATAACAAGACGAAGAAATCGTCATCCTCTTTTTCCTCTACTTTCTCCTGCTGAATTGGCTCCTGTTTTTCCTTCTGAATCTGATCTTCCTTCTCTTTCTTAAACCCCTCCACTTCCTTTTTATTCAGAATCTGCTCCTGCTTCTCTTGCTGAATATCGTCCTCATTCTTATGATGAATCTGCTCCGACTTCTCCTCATTCTCCTTCTGAATCATCTCCTCGTACTTCTGCTTAAGCTCTTCCTCTTCCTTCTGAATGTTGTCCTCCTTCTCATTCTGAACCATCTCCTCCTCCTCCTCCTCCTGATGGAGAAGATCCTCATTTTTCTGCTGAAGTTGCTCGTTTTCCTGCTGAATAAGCTCCTTCTTGTGCCAAACCTGTTCCTCATTATTCTGATGAATCTGATCCTCCTTCTCCCGCTCGAGTTCATCATTCTCTCGATGAAGCCCCGCCTTCAATTGCCCAATCTCCTCATGCATTCGTTTAAGCTCCTCCTCCTCCAGACGAAGCTCCTCCTCCTCCAGCTCCTGTTGAATAGGCTCCTCTTCGTCCGAAGCGACTAAAGTTTCGAGTTCAACTTGTGTAGGAGTGTGTTTACGTGTAGGAGACATGTGCTTGATTACGAATAGTACGAATAACACGAACACTATTGTCGTAATTACGAATCGGGACCGACTTCTGTGAAATAAGGTTGAAGTAAGGTTTCGTACATGTATAATGAATAGGGTTATTAATTATTGTTACGAACTAGTATTTGTAATATATCTATAACTTATATAAACACGTACACATATACACAACACATACATATAAGAGTGAATATGTATTATGCACATTTTATTAAAATAGTATTTCGTTTGAATTTCTATTTACAAATCGTGTTGGATAAATATGAATCTGAATTTAGATATTAATGAAAGTAAAGGAAATGATAACAATAGGTTGAGAATAATTATTTGTAAATTATATAAAATTGAGATTACACAATTATTTAGATTAATATACTTAATATATAAGTAATTTAATATATAAAAAATTCGAATTAAATGTATATTATAATCATATATTTATAACGACTATTTAAATATTGTTGATATCAATTGACAAATTAATAATGATATCCCTGAGTTATATTGTAATCAATACATTTAATTAATTATATTATCAATGTAATCATATTGCACAAATGGTTAACAAATTACATTGCAGTTTTATATAAACAGCTGTCAACCCAATTATAATGTTTATGATTATAATTCTGGTCAAAAATTATCATTGACCATTAGTCAAACAATTTTGTTAATGATTAATTGATCTTATATCTAAGAGGATATATAATCGTAAATATAATATAGTATAAGGTTAAAATAGTTGCTAAATATAACATAGTATCATTGATATAAGTAAAGAATAATACCAAATTATAAAATATAATATACACGTTTTATTGTTATCGTAAAACCGATAATTTTGCTAAGCAAAGATATGTTACTTGTATCTATTTACATGAAACACATTTTAATGCTGAAAAGTTTGAAATATAGTTGGAAATGATATCGTTTTAAATAATTTAAATAGGGAATTGTAAAAATAAAATAAAATTATACTTTAGAATGTTACACATATGTATAATTTTACATTGACAATTGATCTATTGATTTATTATACTTATAGAATATGGCTGAATATTTTAAGAAAAATGTTTCTAATTATAAATCAATGTTATATTTCTAAAAAAACATTATAAATTAAATATTAATTATATTCAAAAATGTACACAACTTTTCATTTATATTTGTAATATATTTTTCAAATTGACATATAAACAAATATAAACTAAAAATATAATTAAAATAAATAGTTATCAGTACAGGTGTCGTAATTATTCATTAATTTCATAAATTATTTAGGGTGCTATATCTTTCCTGCTTACAATCTTTGGTAACACTAAGCTGTAGTACACTATGAAATTTATGAATAAGGTAACACATGTGTTATTATTGATGAATCACCACATCTGTTGTAAACAAATATTAAGATATATATATTAGTATTATAAATTGGTGATCTTAACATAACTGGTGAAGATTTTAAATATAATTTCGAAATATAATGATATTTCGAACATGTACGTTTCATAGAAAAGTTTAGTATTTCGAAATAATGTGATATTTCGTATGAGAATATAATATGTTTCAAAACGATTGTTATTCTTAGGCACGGTTAGCGGATACATTTATAAACTTAATTCAATTATGTCAATCATTTTACAACTATTATAATTTATACCAATAAAATACATTTCCATAGACATTATTACATTTAATCTGATAAAATATGATATATTTAAATATTTAACAATTTTGTATATACATCGTGGTAAGAAATTCAGTGTTTTAAATATTTATTGTTGAGAGAAGTTGATAACTAAACAGGAATAGTAATACCGGAGTTTGGTTGAGGAGCTAATAAGATGGAGAGGAAGTTGGGAGATGTATGTTACCCGTACTATATCATACAGAATATAGACAATGCTTATATCATGTCTATATAATGTCTATTATATATGTACCTCTGCTGTAATTCTAGTACCTGATTTAAACAATTGTTTATTAATTATGAACCAAAGGTTAAATACGTGAAATATTTGATGATACTGGGTGGAATGCTATATATATTTATATATTTACGTGTATACACGAGTGGCGCGGGGTATAGTATTCACATGTTATAGAGTGTTGAGACATAGCATATATTACTATTTGAGTTGTACGTGTGCATGGCTGGCTAATTTGTCGAGGACATATGATTCATTAGTTCGAATAAAGTTGCATAGGCGATAATCATAGAGAAATAGGTTGTTGTTTTGTAACATTGCAAGTTGAATGATGTACAGATTACCATTATAGGCGATATTATTATGAGTTCCTTCGGACGAACTTTATTGTTAGTAAACTACGCCATAACTAATGTAGTGAATTACATTATAGGGTATGGTTGGCAGTATCACCAGTAAAGGTTACGTTATTATCAAATGTAATCATTGAAGGGAGTTGAATAAATAATAACAATGATAACATTATTATCTTACAATGATTTCAGAATTAGGATTGTGTTGATCAGAAGATATTGGAATCTTGTCAGAGAATATATCACAGCACCATGCGAGTGGAAAGTTATATATAATTTGATAAAGATTAAATAGGCCTTTGTATCGTTAATGAGGACAGATAATATTCATGTTCATATTAATATAAAGAATATTCATGTACATATATGTACATATAGACAATATATTTTCCTTCTACTTTAGAAAATATAGATCACTCTATTCTACTAATTCTCAACTGTTCTATATCAAAACTATTTTTCTAGTTTTTTAATTGTGTTTAGTTCATTCATGTATATAGTACTTATTATTTATTTTAGATATTTATTTATAAATAATTAAATGATGATATCAATTTTATGGCAAGTTCATACAATTTGTATTATATGTTATTCATGATAGACTACTCTATGTAAACAGGAAGTCAAAGAATATGTCTTTTAATGAAGGGTAAATGTCTTGATATGCTTATATTTTTACAATTACCCGGGTGTAAAGCCTAAATCTGATTACAATATATATATATATATATATATATATATATATATATATATACAATATATATTAAATACATATTATATTTGATCTATTATATATTATATATAAAATATATTATCAAAATAAAATTGTTAATAATATTTGGTTAGATTGTTTAAAAGGAATACTATTGGAAATATAAGGGGAGCATATAATTTTATGAAATGCATGACTGGAATAGGAGGATAATATAGTTCATATTATATATATATATACATATATATATATATATATATATATATATATATATATACTATAATATATGTATATAATAAGAAAATTATAATCGATCAATGTTATATTATATAGTACTTACATGTTTGCCATTAGTAGATAATTAAGTGCCAAACTAACAGCGAATAATCAAATATATAATTAATAAACTGGTAAATAAAAATGCATGTGAGTAAACAGTTTATGTATTAGAAATACGACACATTACATTGCATATATAGCTACAAAGTGGCCACTTGTTCATTCGTAATTATTAATAAGTGTTTATATATATATACATATATGTATATATATATATATATATATATATATATATATATATATATATATATACACACATACATATATTAATTGCACGCTACTCGAATTCACGTAATTTGATAATATTAATAATATATTACTTATTTCAATCCAGAAATGTACTTTAGTACGTAAATGTTTACATTTACATTGTAATTTGATATACATTTATAATGTATATATATACATATGTATATTACATAATGAATTAATTAAATCAGTGTATAGACAAACTATAATGATGACAAAGTACACCTTATTGCTTCGATACCTCCTAGATATATGTGCAGGCCATATATTACCATACTCATTCATAAAAATAATAAATAATAAAATATTACTTCAATTTAATTTTTATAAAATTAAAATTAAAATAAATGATAATGTAAAAAAAAGTATGGGTATAAGAAAATATATAAATAAGAAAAAATACATTTTGTATAAAAGATTAAAATTAATTTGAAAAAAAAGTATACATTTACAAAATTTAATTAGCAACAATGGTGTATCGAACCCTGGAAGAATATAAGTGATGACAAATGATACGTAGTCATGAGGACTAGGCATACCCTGTGCACACAGTTGATGGGACATTAACAATAACAAGTCAGTCAATCTAGAGTGAGACGTACAATAGCGCATTCAAAATAGTCCATGTATTCGTATACATAGGGGAAAGTAACCTAATACGGACACTTTAACAATAAATGGTCTTAACATTGTATGACTCATTATTTGTATTCAAAAATTACAATATATTAATATTTTATGATTATAGATATTATTGTGATTTTAAAATGTTGTTTAATCTTTCAATTCCATAGATAACGGGGGTCCCCCGTCGGGGGTCCGTATTCGGTGCCCATGTCCGAATACGGACACCATGTGTTATAATACGGACACCCTATAAACAACTAGATAAACTATATATTATTGATGAATCGATCAGACAAATTACAATTAAATTATTTATAATTAATTTTATGAATAATTTAATATAATTTAATTAGTTAATAATTTATTTATTTTTATTATTTTTTAATTAATAATACAATTTAATATCTAAATAATAGAAATTTTAGATTTAGCTTTATTGGTGATATTAATATTATAACGCACGCGAATTTTATGAAAATCAGAATAGTTCATACACTGCGCGCTGATTGGTTATATGGTGTACGTATTAAGACATCTAGAGTGTCCTTATTAGGAACTTATATGACATCTAGATATATGCTATTAACTTAATGAATATTTGATAACAAATATAGAAATTAAATATAACATTTTTAGAATGCTTTATTTTTTAATAATATAGTGTTTTTAAATATTTATATCGATATATTTGTATATTCTTGAGAAGGTTTTTAGTAAATATTTTAAAACGTAATAAAAAAATCAGTTTTTTAGATATATCAGTAATATTTTGTATTATTAAAAAATATAAAATACTTTTTAGACTATATATATTATTATGAATATTTTATTCAATACAATTTTTTTTGTAGGATTTATGGTTTTTGAGATACCGAGAGTGTCCGTATTCGGGCACTGTCCTTATTCGGTTACTTTCCCCTATATGAGAAAATATGTATTTAATGCATGCATAATAAATTTTAAAAGTAAAATAAAAAATAAAAATAAATTTTGAGAATGAAAACTATAAATAAACAAATTTTATATGTACATTTTATAAATAATACTGTTTTTTTTTGTAAAAATAAGAAAAATTATAATACTGTTTTTATATAATTTTATATTTTAATACTGTTTATAATACATTTTGTTCAGTTGTTATCAGGTCGTATAGTATGTAAAGTTCGGTTAACGGATTTGGATAAGTCAGTAGTATGTTGGGAGAAGTTTAGATTTTCATCAATTATTATTCCAAGATAGCGTATGGAGAATATTTTATATTGTGATTATTTATGTGGATGGATTGTATATATGGTAGGGTTTGTGATGTATTTATCAACATAGCAGTGGTTTTGTGGCTATTTAGTGATAGTGAGTTTGTTTTAAGCCAGTATCGTACATCTGCAAGGCAGTCATTTAGTGTTGATATGTTTGTGGCTGGGTCAGGTAAATTATAGTAAATTTGTATGTCGTCAGTGTATGTATGGAATTCAATTTCGGGATGTTTATCATAGACAGTATGTACGCCACAACATTAACCTAATATATTGCATCGGCTCCTCATGCCATATCAAGTAGGCTAAGATGCAACATAGATCTAATAGAGGAGATAGGCGCCAACTAGATTATAATTCATACTCTAATAACAATAATACAATCATACCGGATCAGCCGAGGCCCGGATAAACAACGACCGTTTTGCCCATCGATAATATCCAGGATGGAAACGATAAATCGACTACTAGATACTCAATAAGACTATCAAAATAAGTACTACAATTGTAACTTGGAATTTAAGAACACTAAATAGAACTAGAAAATATGAGCTGACAAATGAACTAAGCAGATACAAATGGAATATTTTAGGTATTGCAGAAACTAGATTGGTTGGATTTAGAGAACTAACGACGAATGAAGGGCATAACATACATTATAGTGGACGAGAAAAACATCAAGAAGATGTCGGATTTATAGTATGAAAGGAATTGATAAACGCAGTACTAAACTATACTACCATATCCAGCCGAGTAATTTCAATACGTTTGAAAGCAAGTACAATTAACATCACTATAATACAAATATACGCACCTATATCTACATATAATGATAAAGAAATTGAGCAATTCTATGAAACTGTTGATAATACTAAACACGAATCACATAACAAATTTATATTAATTGTGCACGTCGATTTCAAGCAAACATTGGAAGTAGTGCAAATAAGGAATAGGCTGAATGCGCTTGGCGATTTGGTATAGGAGTAATAAATGATAGAGCCAGAGATTACTAGAATTTGCTTGCAAATACAGATTCGTAGCGGCGAATACATTATTTCCACATAAAAAGTCAAGGTGTACCACATGGCACTCTCCTAATGGTGAAGTACACAACCAAATATATTATATCTTAACGCCACAACGTTTTAAATCTAGTATCATTCGCACCAGCACAATAACATATCCAGTTGCAGACATCAATAGTGACCATGACCTTGTACTATATAACATAACATTCAAACTAAAGGTGTATAGAAAACCAAAGACCACACGAATACGATTCGATGTCAAAAATGGAAAGACTGCAGATAATTATAAATACGAATTGGGAAAACAAATTAAAGAGTTAGATATTCATAAATATAACCTTACCACATCTTATAAGAAAATTTAAGACATAAATATTGACTCGGCGATAAGAACTATAGGAAAATATAGAAAGAAAAAACAAACATGGATCACTAACGATATACATGATCTTTGCGATGAAAGACGATCTCTTAATTAAGAGATCGCTTTACAGCAGCTACAAATAATAATAATATAGAACTTATTAGCAAATATAGAAAAATTCAATAATCAGATACGCAAAGATATGAATACAGCAAAAGATCAGAGGATACAGGTGTAATGTAAAACAATAAATGAAGATATGAAATATTGACGACATAACAGAGGAGCATACGAAACTCTCAAAAGCCTCACAAAAACGCCAGAAAGAAGTACTTCGATAATAGAAGATAAGAACGGACAGCCGTTAGCGGAAGAATACTCTATTTTAAAGCGATGGACAGAATATTGTCAGAAACTTTATAACTATCCTATCAAACCTGATCACAGCGTTATAAACAGTCAGATCATAGAGAATGTAGATGACATACTAATTTTAAAATCAGAAGTTGAAAATGCTATACAAAAGAAAAAATAAGGTATATCTCCTGGCATTGATAATATAACCTGTGAGTTACTAAAATATGGCGGAGACACAATCATTTATGTTTTCACAGGAGTATGTCAAATATTATGGTCTAACAAAGAATGGCTAAAGCAATGCACATAGTCCCTAATAGTACCACTTCCAAAAATCTCAGAAAGTGTAAGAATTATAGAACTCTGAGCCTAGTATGCCACTCAAGCAACATTATATTAAAAATTATATTGAATAGATTAACCTCGCAAACTGAAGAATTACTTTCGGAAGAACAAGTTGGTTTTAGGAAAGGAAGAAGATTCACTGAGCATATATTCAATTGTAGAAATCTAATTGAAAAACACTTGGATAGCCAAAAGGACTTATATCATAATTTTATAGACTTTAAAAAAGCTTTTGAAAGAGTCTGGCATGATGTACTTTGGTCTAGTCGCAACAAATATAGCATCGACTATAATATAACTTTAATGATAAAGTCATTATATTAAAATTCCACAAGCGAAATGCTGTTCAATAGTATCCAATGTCAGATATTCAAGACAACTGTTGGTGTGATACAGGGGTGTGTACTATCTCATGTGCTCTTCAATTTATTTCTTGAAGAGATTATGAGATAGTACTTTGAGATCATATTTCTACAATATCAATTTGTGGCCGAAATCTATATAATCTCAGATTAGCCGATAACATAGACTTGATAGCTGGATTAAACGATGAACTTCAAACACTCTCCATCAAGCTGTCAAATAGTGTTAGCTGGTATGGAACGCAAATTAGTGCAGGAAAGAGAAATATAATGTTCAACATGAACAACAGAAATCTTCACTCCAACATCCAATTATATGGAGAAAAGCTAGAAGAAGTAGAACAGTTTAAATATCTTAAAAATATGGCTCAAGCGAAACTGAGATTAAAATAAGATTATCTCAAGCTACATCGACTATGGTAAGGCTAACTATAATCTGGAATAGCAACGATATATGTTTCAAGC
This sequence comes from Osedax fenrisi, assembly GCA_964019155.1. Classification (NCBI taxonomy): domain Eukaryota; kingdom Metazoa; phylum Annelida; class Polychaeta; order Sabellida; family Siboglinidae; genus Osedax; species Osedax fenrisi. The sequence goes on from OZ025242.1 coordinate 32,772,083, forward strand.
TCAAATATAATATCTATCGCTCTCTAGTAATGTCTATTCTAACTTATGGTTGCGAATCTTGGACTATATGTGCCCTTTCAATAGAAAAAAAAACAAGATTTCGAAAACAAATCTCACAGAAAACTTATTGGAATAACATACAGATAAGTTAAATTGGTACATATGAACCAATATTAAAATCCATCCGTCGAAGGAACTAAAATGGTACAGTCATGCAAATATACATGACAACCTCAGCAAAAAAATCCTCCAAGGTATGGTTGAGGGTAATCGCAAAAGAAAATGGATTGATGATATCAAAGAATGGAGCAAGATGATTAAGTCTGACTTAATGGTGAATCTACACGACCGCATCGAATGGCGATGGCATTATATAATAGCCAGCTCATTGATTTTCCCTACGATTCGCGAATCAAGGGAATAATGTAAAGTAAGTATATATATATATTATATTTTGTATCTTATATTTTTGTTGGAAAATATTTTTTTAGAATTTGATTATTATTATTATTTTTAAACTATAAAGCAGAATAATTCTATGTATATATTTTATATATAAACTATAGTCAAATTAAAATAAAATGTATACTATGAGAAACTAAACATATTTTAATACACGTAGGTAGTGTACAATAATTATTCTGATTAAAATTAATTTGAAAACCTATAATTAGGGTTAATTACTATTAGGTATCTCTATAAAATATAGTTTGTCTGTAACTTATAATAAATGAAATCATTTTAACATATTAATACATATTAACACATTCCAGCTATGCGGTATCCCCTTAAATATCTCAAGATATTTATAGATAAAATTTATATAAATGCTATTAATACAAAAATTAAAATACTAATGTTTACGTAATTTATAGTTTTTAATGTAATGTCGGGGCATATCATAGTATAACAATATTATTAGTAACAACATGCATATCATTAGTGCTATCATTAGTATTATATTTATATATATATATATATATATATATATATATATATATATATATATATATATATATATATGTATATGTAACATCATATAAAATATACATAATTTAATAAATTAAAAGACAATAAGAAAATATGTTAACAACGTGATAAACAATAATACATTCATTAATTAATAAATCAAATATATTATAATTGATTAAAATGATTATCATTAAATATATAACTAGCTTAATTTCTAAGATGATCTTGTTGATCTTCTACTCGAGCATCAGTATTTGACAACTCCCGCCAGATATCTCTATCTAGCATGCTGTTTCTTATCTATTGCTTCTCTAAGAGACCAGTGTCTTTTCTTAGCGTATCCACATAGTTTAAACGCCGGAGACTTCTGTTAGCTTTCCTTGTGTATGTTCCCATAGAATGAGCGGATGTGCTGATAGTTCAGGATGCCGTATACAATGGCCATTTTCATCCTTCTGGATTAAATTTTGGATGAACAAGAGGTAATTTACTATACACCTTTTTGTTAGTGAAGTGTTCCACCCAAGATACATTTAGGGTTTTACGAATCATTCGCGTGTATGTTCCATTAAGTGATTTCTGATGTTGAACGTTCAGTGTCCATGACTCAGACATGACATAGATTAGTACACTTTCTACAATTGCTACAAAGAGTTTTCTTTTAAGTGGTAAGTTTATCTTAGACTTCCATATAATGTGCATGCTATGTAGTGCGTTCCATGATAGAGCCTTTCTCACTGTAATGTCCTTTTCTGACGAGATGATCCAAGAACAAAGGTATTTAAAGTATTTTTCGACTTGTAACGTTTAACCATCAGCTATTTTAATACTATTTATTCAAGTGTGTTAAAGGCCATTACTTTAGTATTTTTAGTATTCAGATACGCCATCTGGTGAGTATACTTTCGCTCTAGTATTAGCATAGCTCCCATTTATTGGATTAACAAACCTATCAGGTATTCAATATGATCTAAGTACTTTTGCCATCTTACCTCTATGTATGGAATTAAATGCCTTATTGAAGTCAATAAAAGTTAAGACAGATGGTAAATTTTTATTCGTAATTCCCTCCAGTAATCTTCTTATTGCTAGTATCTGGCCGAACGTTAATCTCTTCTATCTGACTCCATTATGATTGGGTCTAAGTAAGGGATCTAATACTGGACGTATTCGCTTGAGTACCATACAATTATAAGTGTTGGCCATTACAGAAGTGATACTAATTCCACATTAGTTATCAGTTTTTGTGAGATCTTCCGATTTAGGTACTGGGACTATGTTAGAAAGTTCCATAGGTCAGGCTATTCACTATTTATATAAGACTTGTTTATGATATCACACACAATGTCATTAATTGGAACATATTTAAGTACTTCTGGATTTTTACCATATTCCCAGCTCTTTTCCCACATTTTATTGATCTTTTCGCTTTTTTATATTTATCAAGTGTAAATATGTCGTATTTTATATGCAAGTTTTCAAAAATTGGGGGTATTACTTCATTTTCATCTGTCACTTCAGTTGAGTACCCGATAAGTTTTCTGAATTATTCATACTATATAATAACTCTATCCTCTGAATTATTGTCATTTAACTGTAATGATTGGGTGCCTTTCCTGCTGGATATGTTTTTGATCATGTTCCAACTTTCTAGATAATTCATACCAGATAAGCTTGCTCAATCACAACAACTTTCTTTTACAATTCTTCGTCATTAATTACCTTATACATTTGGAACATCTCTATAATATTTTTCTTGTATATAGTATGATGTATTTGACATTTATCTTACCAAGTTCTTTATGTGTGGAAGTCATAGCTTCTCGATCATTGGTAATTCGTGGGTCTTGAGAATTCAATATAATTTTAAGTTTCGGGTGTCATCTTATTGCTGTAACATTAATTTTTTTTACCACCGTTCATACCTTTCGGACATTGTTTCTTCATCTAGTCGTTGAATGTTAAACTTATTCCTTACTTCAACCGCATACCTTTCCTGTAGATTGTCTTGGTCCCTTAGATCGCTCCAAACATACTTGGGTTTATGCTTCGAGTATACTGTGTTGATCGGAGAGTTATCACATTCGCTACTAATATGTTGTGGTCTGATCCCAAAGATATGAAAGTGTTATAGGCTAAGCGGTTTCTTATGTATTTCCTCCATTTATTTCTCATCAGTATATAGTCAAGTTAGTGTTTCATAATGTGTGGTGACATCCAGGTACACAACTTTCCTCTTTTTATTTGAAATTGTGAGTTAGCTGCTAATAGCTGGTATCCTTCCATCATTTGTTGATCCAACTTCCATTATTGTTGTAAATGTGTCGTAAGTGTATTTTACATCTTCTGGTCTCATCCTTGCATTCATGTTGCTTAATATAATCAAGAAGTTATGAGATGGTACTTGTTCAATAGATGTTCGAAGTTGCTTATAGAAAATATTCTTGACTATTTCATATTGCATTCGCATGGTGCATATGTCACAATAGTAGTTAATACAGGAATATCTTGAAAGTTAGCTATCATTTTCTATTTGAAACTCGTTTTATGTTTATTTGACTTTTACTTGACTATTTGCTAATGATGATACCCACAACACAATTTGCTGCTTGTACTTGATTTCTCCATGCTGATACGGTGTATAGATTGAATCCAGGGTCAACATCGTACCTGTTAATTTCTTGTTCCCTATCTGCTTAGTATACTTTTATGTGTTCTTGTATACCTCATATAGATATATTACATGTTCGATATCATCTCTTCTGTTTTTTGTAGTACCTTGTCAACTTCTCTAACATACCAGAGTTTATACATTGAAATAACTATTTTCAGATGTTGTCTATGATGTAATAATGTTGCCTTAGCAACTCGGCACGTCTCAATCTCACCCTCCACGTGGGGTTTAAGGGGCTAAGCTATAAAATCCTTATAGATGTTCGTTGTTTATTTAGGTATACCTTAGCTTGCTCCTGCGGACTCCCGTAGCTGGAAGTCTAGTATTTGTTGTTGGTGTTGTATTCATATTTTTGCTATTTATTGCTAATGAGTACAGGTGCACCCTAACGAGGGTCGCAACTCCTCTCGTCAGGTTTATGGTGAGTTTTCCTTCTCATTCATCCGAGATCATTTCTGATCTTTTCACGTAACCCTGATCGGGTGGTTAACATGTACTTTGCTTTGTCAATGGGTAACCTGGATTGTTGTCCGGCACCGCTTATTGATTATTCGCAGCAAACCATTATATTTAATGGCCGTTCCCCTATCCCCAACCTAGGGAGCCGGTGGATAGGAGTTGTACTCACCATATCAATTGTCGGATATAGTTGAAGAAATGTGGGCTAGAATCCTACATAAACCAAGTTGTCCAACAAATGTCCACAATATTATATTAAATATTCCACTGAATATATAAAATATATAATTAAAAGTTATATAATTTCTATAAAAAACATTCAATATCGAATAATAAATTAATGTTTATAATAATTAATGAAAATAAAATCCGTAATATTACTATATACTATATATTAATTAAACTAAATATGTAAAACTAAAATAATAAAATAAGTATAACAAATAAAATATACATATAAAATATAGTATTTAAGTACAACCTTCTTACTAAGTAGGCATATTCCTACTTAGTATATACTATATTCACACAAATAATAATATACATAATAATCAACATTCATAACTATATTTACATTGTATTTTTCAATAGTATTATTGAACGCATACTTCAGTATAATTACATAATAACATTATAATGTATACTTAATGTATTGATCGTATCATTTTATATATATATATATATATATATATATATATATATATATATATCTCGATCAATATCATAACTAATACCTAATATAAATATAATATTATAAATCTATTAGATACAAATTAAAACCTAATATACATCTATATATATATATATTGAAATCAATGAATAACGTCTATTGTTAAATAGTTCATATTATATTGATTTAAATGCATTTACACGCATGCGTGTTTATTTATCATTGTGATAGATATCGAATTTGATGAATTGACGTAACGCAATATCTGGTTAGAATACGTCGAATAATAGATGTCAATCAAAGTTAAATATTCATTGAAGCAGAATGATCGAAATATAGGTTTCGGAATCACTACAATAAAGACAGCGCACTTATAGTGAACATGAAAACGCGCGAACGTGTAACGTATACACGCGCGCACAGTTCGCTGTTATACGCATGCGTTATCTGCGCATGTTTACTAGCCATAGTGGTCAGATCTGCTCCGGACACAGGGCATACCGGCTCACTCTCTTACGTGCATAGAGTGTCGTTGTTGGAGCAGCATAACCAGCTCAGAGAGGAACAACCGGCGACTTCTATGATGATAATGGTACGTTTCACGCGATAATATCACCTTGACGCATGCGTATTGAAGGCATGCCTTTTCATATATATATATATATATATATATATATATATATATTCACATAATAATACTATTTGACAATATTATAGAATATATATTAACCTAATATATTAATGTTATTTATTGATTTACTGATTGCATATGTTATATACTACATAGCATGTAGTAATGTTGAATAATACTAATAATTAATAATACTAATATAACAATGGATCAAGACATAACATTTTAATAAACCTGCGAAATTCTCGAACTGGCGATAATAATATAATAATAAATGTTATATATCTTGTTAAAAATATAGTAAATCATATATTTATATATATATATATATATAAACACAACTCCCGTTTACGATTTTAGATATCGAGTTCCTGAGATATCGAATTATTTTAACTATATTTTAATATGTACAAAACCAAACTAGAATTTGTGAAAAATATGTGTAAGCGAAAGTTAACTAAATTGTTACATTATATATATATATATATATATATATATATATATATATATATATAAAGAAAGTTAAGGTCGTAGTGGAGTTTTAATATTCATACCCATGATACCAATAGTTATTTTTCATAGTTTGTAGATACCCTAACTATATAAATTATTTTTATTAATTCTAGCAATTCAATTATTGCTAATATTTAATATAATTGCAGGCCTACACTAAATAGACCATTATATGTTCTAATAGGATCTATCACGGTTTATTACTATGTGACATTGGTTATCTTCTACCTATACTTGTAATGTTTGATCATTTGAAATTAATTAGTTATTCACATTAATATTAGTTATAGTTTTCGATCAAAATCTCATTAACTTTCTTTAATTATTTATTGTGTGTAAACTTCTGACAATATTTCAAGATGCGAAGAGAGAATTTTCAGTATAATTAATGTTTATTGATACATCGAATTTCTTAAATAATGATGTATTATTTTCAGCTTGTTTCGCAAGAACAATTTGTATAAATTATGATGATTATTGCAATAATAAATATATAGGTACAATATATTGTAGAATTTCTTTAATATAATTATCATCAATATTATCAATATATATACATATTATATAGGCATTGAATAGGTCAACAATATTATATCCAGAATCAATTATTATATCCAATGACTCATTCACTGCAGAATGAGCTGATAAATTATCAATGGTAATTAGGTAGCTCCTAGATTTTTTAAACTAATTAGTTTATATAACAAATATATAAAGTATGTGAACAGCGCTGAACAGCTTTGAAATATTAAATTTAATAAGAAATTAATTTAGCTTTATTAAATTACCATTACAGTTACAGAGCTAGCACTCCCCTAAACGTGGCTCTAATATATAATATATATATTGATAGTATATATTTAATGATTACATTTAATATTGTATATTTAGTTATTATTAATTTAATATCATTACAAATTATAACAAAAATTACACTATTAGATAAGAGTATCTAATATATTAAAATAATAATAAATTATTATAAAATAAGAAAATCTTTACGAAAAGTAAGCCAATCGCATAAACTATTATACGCGAATATATTTGTTTAAATATTGCTATTCGTACAGGAATGGAGTAAACATATAGAAGAGATGGCTTTAAGCATGACCAGTTTCTGTCCTATTTTCAGTAACGCGTCGTTAACAAGTCACGTGATGAATGCGCACGTCGCCGACATCTTGGATGATTTCATTTATGATGACTTCATCTACTTCGAGGTCAATCATATCTCAGACTACAGCCTCGGTGACGACGCTGTTGTCTCGAAGTGGTTGGTGTTCAGTAGCGATGTAACATCATTATAAAGTACCCAGATGTCTCATTGGCTACATCTCAAAGTAACGCAATAGCATTATCTAGAAATTAGAATATATATATATATAAAGTTACACTATATTTTCCAAAAGTACCGGTATCATCTCGGGTTGTTACGAATAAAAAAGATTCAGATTGGTTAACATATTTTAAAATAATATATTATATCATTTAATATCGTTCTATTTACGTCAATAGTTTCATGAAGTTACTTAGTGATTCATTATTTAAGATCACCTTTAATATTTATTTCAATACATGTAGAGCGTATATAATAATGATTTAATAGCTGACGCAGCAACTTTTCGATAAATAAACACATATTTTTAATGTATCTATTTCATTGTAGTGATTAGCTAATATTGCCAGCCATTTGTATACGGGTACAATTACTTATTAGGTATTGCGTAATATGTTGTCACTATAATTACTCTAAGTAAGAGTAATCACAATAGTACTATAGTGATTAGTATAGTCAAGCCTATAGGCAGTATACTGCTGGTAAGCCCCAATAGAATGCTTAGGGATACTAAGATACACTCATTAAGTTAACATTGTACATAGCTAAGTTTTAATATTACTATCAAATTATATTAATAGTATGCATACGTGCATTAACAATTATATTTATATTGACATGATGCATGATTGTTAGAAACATTAGATAAAATATTGTATTATATATAATAATTAATACATAATAATTAATATATAATATGTAATATGTGATTAATATGTAATACTATATTATTAAACTATAGTTTATTTTAATAATTATTAAATCAACTAATCGACTATGACTTCTTGTATTGATTATATTTAAGATAATAGGTACATGATATAATCATTGTCATATTAATTATTATTGATTACAAATTTAATTATTATAAATTATTAGTATTATTAAATGTATTGTATATTTTTCTAAATTTTCAAATTATATTATTTTCGAAAAACTTTAATTAGTTTTGATATATTACTAATGTTACTAATGTTACTATGATAAACTATATTTAACCTGTATATTATTGTATATAAATTTACATATATTGGTTATAATACAAGTTATAATATCGGATAGGTATTCTGAAGTTAAATTCTGGAATGGAACGCAATGTACATCTGCATGCGACTCATACCTACTGGTTAGTACATGTGCACTCAAGGCAATATTACTGCATGTGGTATACTATTTCAGTATTATTATTATATCATTAATGTATATATATATATATATATATATATATATATATATATATATATATATATATATATACACAATATACTATGTACACTGTTACAAATTAGGTTACAGATAGTGCCTTTTTAGGGTGTAAGTAATGTCCCCATAGCCGTAATTAGGGTACAATTTGAATAAATACGATCAGTATCCTAAAAATGATCAAACTATTCCCTAAAGAATATTAGATGGTTGTACCCTAATTATATGATACCGTGTACCATAATGCAATTGTATGATATGTACCGTAATTGAATTGCATGATATATAAATTTAATAGACAATTACCCTAATATTTAACATATATGTACACTAATAAATATGTATATTGTACCCTTGTGAGTTTAAAAGTCGTGTACCCTATTTAGGGTACATGGTAAATGTTGGTGATATTTTACCGATATGACCCTATAAATTGAATTCGCTGTAGCCTAATTTTTAAAAGTGTATGTTATATATTAGATATGGAATATTACCTAACTTTAATAATTTAAATAATATATTTAAATTATCTCTCATATATTTATTTATTTATCATACACTTACAATATACAATGTACAATGTATAATATACACTATATAATGTACACTATATAATGTACACTATACACTTTGTTTGTGCATATATATATATATATATATATATTATTTTAAATAAACATTTATTATATCTATATATAGAGTCAACTCTCGCTAACTCAGACTCTATAGGACTGACGTAATACGTCGGAGTTAGTGGGATTTCTGAGTCAGCGGGAGTTAACTGTATATATTTTTCATTGATTTAAAATGTATAATATATCTGTACGTATTTGATTATATATTTATATTGTTAGTTTTAATGTTTCGATTTCAAAAATATATATTCTTTTAATAATATATATAATATTAATTTACATGTATATATATATATATATATATATATATATATATATCTATATATATATATTCGTCTAAACATACTTTAATTAGGTGGTGCGCGGCGGGCTCGTACGCCGAGGCCGCAGGCCGAGCCGTCCCCACCTTGATGTTAACGGATAGGAAAATAATTTTTTTAAATTGAGGTGTGATTTTTTTTCAAAATTTTTCAAAATCTCTTTCCCATAAAAGTCTTTTTCCGTCAAAAATCTCAACAAAGTGTATACTTAAATTCAAATAATGCTCGATTTGAAATTTTTGTTTGCCAATGTATATATATGAGGTTAGCTACCCGAAATATATTTAGGAATACATAGTATGCGCACACTCATTTTCATCTACGGGCAATATTTCAGGTAGTATTTTGGGTTTTATCGTTAAAATTTAATATTTAATATTTTATATAAATTTAAATAATTAAAATTCGCCGTAAGGAAAACGTAAGGAAAACGTCGGGAGATAAAGTGGGGCAGCGGGGGTAACATGAATGATTTACTTTTTTGAATATGTATTCACGCGATACCAATAATCGTTAAATAGTGTCATTTTTTATCGATTTACGTAATCGAAAAATTTAAATTCGACGCAAATTTTTAATAACAAACATTATCGTGGAGAATTTTATTGTAAATAATTTCGTAAAAATGAGTTTCTTTAATTTCGAATACATTACGTAATTTACGAAATGGTACTTCCGGTTTGAATATCGAAATAACAATTGGTAAATCGGAATTTATTTACCCGTATTATTGAGGTGAAATTCAAGAACGAGTAAAATATCGAGTTAATATTTTTTACGTTACGAGTTTATATTAATTATTTCCTATCTACGCCATGTAAACATAAATTATTAAACATAGGTGATGTAAAAAATCAAAATCCACAATAATTATTCGATTTCAATAATTTTAACTTTATTAAATAGTTAATTAAAATAGAATATACTTTGATAAATTGTGACTTCTTATGTTTAATATTCTTCGAGCTACGGCCGAAAAAGTGAAAAATACATGATTTTATAATAGTCTATTTGACCGACTTCCGGTAAATTTGTCGTATAAATTATGAATTCATCAGATTAGGAGTACGAAAATACGTGTAATAAAATCAGAAAAATATGAATAATAGGGTTTCCATCTCTGTTTTAATATTTCGTACGTTTATGATTACATACGTTTTTTTTAGCTGCATTACTTCACGAGTTAACCTATAAAAGCATATTCATTTATATAGTTATTTTCACAGTTGTGGATAGGTTGGATTAAGTTTTAATTTGTGTAGGTTTTTTTTAGCTGCATTACTTCCCGAGTGAGCCTATAAAAGCATATTCATTTATATTGTTATTTTCACAGTTGTGGTTAGATTGGATTAAGTTTTAATATTGGTGGTTTTTTTTAGCTGCATTACTTACCGAGTGAACCTATAAAAGTATAGTGATATGTGTGTGTATGTTTTTATTGATATTTTGAGTATTAGTTATTTTCATTGTTGTTGTTAATTGGATTGAGTTTTAATATTGATGGTTTTTTTAGCTGCATTACTTCCCGAGTGAGCCTATAAAATAATATTTATTTATATTGTTATTTTCACAGTTGTGGTTAGATTGGATTAAGTTTTAATATTGGTGGTTTTTTTTAGCTGCATTACTTACCGAGTGAACCTATAAAAGTATAGTGATATGTGTGTGTATGTTTTTATTGATATGTTGAGTTTTAGTTATCGTCATTGTTTCGGATAGGTTGGGTTAAGTTTTAATATTCGTAGGTTTTTTTTATCCGCATTACTTCCCGAGTGTACACATAAATGCATATACTTTTTTTAGTTGCATTACATATATATGTATACTATATACCTATATACCTAGCTGCATTACATCACCAAGTGAACCTTACGATCGAACACGGGCGAAGCCGGGCCCCGTTAGCTGATTCGATCAATAGAGACACCTCGCTTGTTAAATGGAACTCGCTTGATAATTAGGGAACTATTCGATGAGATTATTTCTGCCGAAATTACAATAGGACCTTACGCAGGTGATCATGTATTAATTCCAAGGATACCGTTAACGGCAGCAGACCATTATGTCCCTATTAAAAGACTACAGTTTCCCGTCAAGATAATTATTGCCATGACAACAAATAAATCTCAAGGTCATATCTTCGAAACGATTGGCATGCATCTCGAACGTGATTATTTTAAGCACGGACAGTTGTATGTCAGTCTTTCGCGAGTTGGAAATCCAGCAAATATTCATATTTATAACCCCCGTGGAAGAATTACTTCAAATGTTGTTTACCCTGAAGTTTTTAGAAATACTTTTACTCATTAGTAATAGTAGACCAAAGTAGTTAAAGTTTTGTTTTAATAAATACATTATGAAATTATCATTGTTTTTTTTCATTAAAATAACAAAAAGATAAATAACGGCCCACTGACTGCTAGAAAACATTATATAAAAATCTAAAAAATACCCAATGGTCTCAACTAACCCATTACACCCACACCTAAAATAGTATCATTCACGGGCAACGCCGGCCACCCACCCTAGTATATATATATATATATATATATATATATATATATATATATATTTATAGTTATAGTTATAGTTATATATATATATATAATATATTTAATAAACATTTATTATATCTACATATAGAGTCAACTCTCGCTAACCCAAACTCGATAGGACTGACGTAATTGGTCGGAGTTTGCGGGAGTTAACTGTATATGTTTTAAATTGATTTAAAATGTATAATATATCTGTACGTATTTGATTATATATTTGTATTTTTATTTTTATTGTTTAGTTTTCAAATATATATATTTTTTAAATAATATATATAATATTAATGAACATATATATATATATATATATATATATATATATAATATATATATATATATTTATAGTTATATATTGATATATGTATTATCAATAACTCACATATCTTACAAATTGAATATGTATGATATTGTGTATGGTTATTTCTCGTTATGTGAAAACTTCACCAGCATTCTTAACTCTCAGGTTGTGAACGAGAACCTAACCGATATCGGCTGCGCTGTATTATCCTGCTCCAAAGATACTAGGCGACCAACCCTGGTGTGCATCTATAGTAATCACCCTCTATCGGAAGACCAGACCTACAATGATAATAGAACATTGAAGTTTCCAGATTTTTATATTTCGAAATTTCTAGATATTTTTCGTACAAAAAAAGTGAAAGGAAAAAAAAAAGAAAAAAAAAAAGAAAAAAAACTTAATAAAGGAAAAGAAAAAAATAAAAAAGATAAAAGTATATATAAAGATAATAAAAATAAAAATGGAAAAAGTTCAGAAGACAACAATAGCTATGAATTGACGTCTTCAGAGAATGTATATCCTACATACTACACAAATACCGATATATCCGGAATATACCCACGTAAAAATGATAACAGGTTCTATCATATCACCTAGCTATAATATATTCATTAATATTATATTGCGTAATACTTTGTCATTACGATATTGTATTTAGTTGTGTATTGTGTGATTAACTTCTCTCGTAGGAATCAATATGCTCGTATCTTACAACTAATCATTAATAAGGGTTATTCAACTTATATTTAGAGATAGTATAATATATATATATATATATATATATATATATATATTTACTATTATTTCATTTAAACAATTTCATATTTAAAATATGTTATAGTTTATAAAGTTTTTTACCTACGAAATTCGAAACTAGTGTACCGTGCCTATGATAATGTTATACTATGATAAAGTATTAGTTACATTAGTTACATTAGTTACATTAGTTACATTAGTTATATTAGTTACATTAGTTACATTAGTTAAATTAGTTACATTAGTTACATTAGTTACATTAGTTACATTAGTTACATTAGTTACATTAGTTACATTAGTTACATTTCAGTGAAATACATACGATCGTAGCACATTCCACAGTTGTAACTATTTACTAATTACAGATGCACTCTTATTATAGATATACTAATTTGATTTAACAATATATAGTAAATATATATATAGTAAATATATATATATATATATATATATATATATATATATTATTACTATTATATCGTAATGTGTTTATAATCAGTAAACACTAGATGACGTAACTTTGATACATACGAGACGTCATTGAGCAATATGAAGTCTATCGTATATTATTCTAATGAAACATGTTCTATTAGGGGTAGAGTCATTTCATCCGTCATTTCATCCGTCATTTCATCCGTCATTTCGTCCGTAAAATGTTGTCACTTCTTCAAAAATAAATTGTTTTTCGACAAAATAACTATATTTCGGACGAAAATTGTGCGGACGAAATGACCAACTGACCCAGTTAAATAATAGACGGACACTGTGATTCGTCTATTATAGTAACATTATTATAATCACATTGTTATACATGATTAACTAGAAGGAGACGAAGAAGAAGACGACGAGGAAGGCGCCCGTTTAGGAAAGGACATCGATGTTCGGCATGTCCTCGGAGATATCGATGCGTTAGGTATCTCTGCACTAAAAGTTAGTGTTGGTTATGTTGTTACCAGATAGATCCTCGACAACAGGTACTGATATACAATGATATATAATAAAATATGATTGGAGAATACATACTCTTTCTGAATATAGATTATGAGAAAATATCTGGTACTCTCCTTTGAACAGAAATTATATATACAAACTTTTATTGGATTTCTAAATTCAATATACTATTTATAATTCAATATAACAATATATAATTCAATATAACAATAGATAAATAACAATAGATGATGATATATAGCAAGAGGTATTTTAGATAACGATACATATTGTAATATAACGCGATAACATAATAGTGATGAGTCACTAAATGACGTAACTCGGCTCTCAACCAATGCATACATATTTATGTCGACTATCAACCCATATATATATATATATATATATATATAATATATATATATATATACCTATAGGTACCTATACCTATACCTATGCCTATATATACAAATGTATATACATCTCACTTTATCAAACTCATCGGTATTATAATTTAGTTTGATTTCAGAGCCACATTCGGGTAAAGATCATCCGTTCTCACGACCAGACATTGACCAATCAGCAACTAGCATGGTGCCGCCATTGACAAATATGACTACCGGTTATTACCACGTGCACCGTTTTACAACGATTCCAGATGAGAGTAAAGGGGGCTACACATTGACTGCCAAGGTGGTTACTCGTAATGATTCATTGGAAGAAACGCCCACAATACAGCCTACGACATCTATCGGTTTCTTTATAATATTCATTCATTAACTTTCTACAAACAATTATTAAATTATGTGAATATATATTAATGATGAATATATTTTTCGTGGAATTATTTATTTAAATTAGATTTTTAAATTTCATTTTTTCATATGATTATAACTAAATATACTCTGTTATAAAAAAGAGTATTCTATAGAATATATAGTATATAGTAATATATAGTATTCTATAGTATATATACCCATGCAACCAGTATTGAAAGTGATCCTGTAGTAATGTTTGCTTAGTATTGAAACAAAAATAAAACTATTTGTTATAGAAATAGTATTCTAGCCATAGGTGAAAGTAATACTATTTACACATAATTTTCTGTCATTTAATTAACTCAATAATATTTATTGATAATTACAATTTGTAATGAATTTAATACTTAATAAATATATAATAATAACTTTACTTTATTAGAATGTAATATATATATATATATATATATATATATATAATATATATATATATATATTTATATATATTTGTATACTAATAATAATAATATAATATAATATTATTAGTGTTATTATTATTTAATTTATCCTATTTATATATGTACTCCGATCAGAGAACATTATTCCCTATATATCATGTTTTATATTAAAAAAGTTGGATCTCTATGAATATCATTACTTGAATACTGACATTTATCATTATACTATTTTTCCTAACTGTATATGATAATTATTAAAACCATGATAGTTTATTTAATATATAATATTAATTTTTGAGTAAAATTATAATATTATATTTTTCTAATTAATTAAATACATACGATGAACAACTAATGACTAGGCTATCAATAACAAAGCAGATTTAATAATGTATTCATTATGATCATTGATGTCTCAGTAACCCCGAGATGTGACCTCGTCTGCTACAACTGCGGAGTTCTCGACGAACCGGCGTGTACCTGCCAATGTGTTAGCGGATGGTACGGAGAACGATGTCAAGGTCATTCTCGTGATGTGTTATGCACTGTGTAATACGAACTGTGATTTACATTGAATTACACTCACTTCTTACTAATTGGATGTGTACGAACTATCTGAAGCTAAACGTAACTATTTATAAAATTACTACAAATAACTATCAATAAAACTATAAAATGTGTATTTTAATGCAGAGTTATCTCGTATTATATCGTTTACATCATCAGCAATATTATATGATTACAATTAATATTATATATATATATATATATTTTATAAATAAATGATCGGCTCTCGTTAAAACCATGGATACCTTAACACGACAGCGGGTTCGAAGTGACATTAGAGCTATATATGGTTATAAGTAAAACTTCAGTTAATATCATGGACGGATGAAAGGACTCCGCCAAAATAAATATAACAATAATATATATATATATATATATATATTATATATATATGTATAATATATACATACTATATGCCAATACAATACCGGTACATGTCTACTTGTGTAGACTAAATAACATGCAATACAATATAGCACGTCTCTAACTCTAATTAAACAACACAACACAAGTATGCAGGTATTGTGTGTGTGTTCTCTTTAGGTAATCGATATCAACATAGGTGTTCTGATAGCGGTGAATAGTGTTACTATAGTGTAGTGGTTTCTTATAATATACGCCTCTAATGTATCTATAGCATATGCATTACACGAATAGCACGGTGACCTCATTAGACGTACACCACGTGATCAGATAACACCACGTGACTGATAACACCACGTGATCAGATAACACCACGTGATCTGATAACATCACGTGACTGATAACACCACGTGACTGATAACACCACGTGATCATATAACACCACGTGACTGATAACACCACGTGACTGATAACACCACGTGATCAGATAATACCACGTGATCAGATAGATGTGTCGATGATTTATACGCGTGTACTCCGGCCGCCTGCGGGGTATCAAGTTTACTGTGTCCTGTGTCATGCGGCGAGTGCGGTTTGTATATAGTGTAGTATATAGTGTAGTATATAGTATAGTATATAGTGTAGTATATAGTGTAGTATATAGTGTAGTTAGTAAACAGTATAGTTAGAATATAGCAGTGCATTTTTATGGGTATTTTATGGACATTTACCCCCCCCCCTCTACACTATTATTGCCCTCACTTTTAACTGTTTTCCGCTTTTCTATTATTGTTGCCAACAAAAAAACTGATTTTGTCATAATCAATTATATCCCAATCCTATTTATTTAGTATAAATTAGTAGATGTATTTTATTAGATTATTTTCCATATAAACATTTTCAAATATTTAAAAAAGGCATTGAAGTGCCATGGTAATTTAGTTAGTATACACATTAAGTTAGTATACACATTGTTAGTATATACATGATTATTATATTAGGTAGTTATAACTTAATAATCATCGCTTGTATTCAATTTATAAAATGATAATTAATTACTCAATTTTATTTCCCAATATTTTATACCATATTCTAAATGACAGAATTCATTACAGTTCGCCACTAATACAGTTCATACACACACATACACACGTAGCGTAATACTTACGTGTAAATCCGTATGTATAACACAAGTGATGAATGTCTACGAATACATATAGCGGAACAAAAGTATCTTAAGGCATGTGTAAATCATCATTTTTTCATTTCATTTATTACTTATTATTAAATTATTGTGTCATGCCATATTGTGTGCAATAATAAACTTAATAAAATATATATATATATATATATATATATATATATATAGTATACTGAATACTATACTACCTACCGCTTATCCACATGCAAGTAGGCTGGCTTAAGTCACGTGACTTTACGTTAGCCGTGTGAACGCGTACGATGTGCTATACACTAGTTACCTACGATAACCAGAGCCATCTGACGGTTTCAGACGGAACTACCGAATCGTGCTACACCGTGACATCTTCTACTGCCTCAACAGCGCGTACTTCGGCCTACATTGGTAGTACAGCCTCGTTATCGAATATGACTACACACGAAGTGGTCAGCACAGCCATCACCACAGCCGCAGGTACGTACTAGCTAACTGCGAGTGTATTGTACTATAATACCCCTATAGGGGTATTAGTACCCCATATATGGGGGAAAGTGTCCGATTACCGACACCTAAATGAAAATTTGTAGTAACGTATTCAGTATTCAATATTCAATATCATTATTTGAGATTTTATAATTAAGGTAATAGTATGGTAATACTTAATTGTACTATTTTAAATGTTGTATATAATTATATTGACGAGAATAACCAGGGGTGTCGGTAATTTGATACATGTGACTAATACCGACAAACTTCTCCAATTACCGACCCCCTAAAATACACGACGTCGATATAACTGTGGTATTATAGTATCCAATCAAAATAGTATATATAAAGAAGTTTAATTAATTACAAAATTTATATACACGCAATTTATATATCATTGAATTTAAGTTTTAGTATTCATATTTAATATATAATTGGACTTTATATTTATATATTAAACTTTAAATTAACTGCCTATGAATATAACTACATATACTAAAGAATCGTTATATAGTATTATAGGCGCTGTTAAAATATACTATTGACGAGTTAAAATGATACACACACAAATTACAAATAATTTCAAAGTAAAACAGTGATCTATTTTGATTGGGTATTATATATCACATGGGATCTGTATTATAGTAATTTAGAGGGTCGATAATAGGAAAATCATATGGGTTTATATAATTAAGATATCTTGGTAAATAATTATTCAAATTAAAATATTTTTATATTGTTTATGAACATTAAATTAATCTACAATATTTTCTACAATGCATAGAATTACGTTTTATTTTAATTAATATATTATTTACATTGAGTTAAACAAATATTATTTAAATATTAAAAAGTAAAATCAGAATATTAAATTTAATCAAATAACAATTGTGGGATTGAATATTTTGAAAACAAAATACTATTTCATATTTAACATTACTGCAACAAATTACTAACAGTTCGTGGATATCATTTTGTTTGATAACTCATAGTTATTGAGATATGAGAGGGGTCGGTGATTAGAGACTTTACCCTACTTATTTATATATATATATATATATATATATATATATATATATATATATATATATATATATATATATATATATATATATATATATATATATATATATAGTTGATGTTGATAGTGATATACTATCAATGTAAACATTGTTATATTAATGCTCACAAGCAGTGATGGTAAATTTGAATATAGAAATATTTAAATTAAAAAATATAAAATCCGGAGATACTTTTAATATAATTCTAATTAATATTTGATTACCATACTTATGTATATTTAAACTATAGCTTTAACAGAAAAATATTTTTAAATATTTGTAATAATTGATTCCAATAATTTTAAGTGTTTAAAAATTCACAGAATATATCCTCGAATTTACCTTTTTATTATCATTATTTTTTCAGATATTCTTTAACCTTAACATTTATATAAATATAATACTATATAACGAACTATTAATTATACAAATATGTAAACTAAATATGTATTATAATGTAGTATTACTTGGTATTAATTGATCACTTAAACACATCTTCAGCACGGGAAAACATCTGTAAATTGTAACATTATATTTTGTATTTTATGACAATAATATTGTACGTTATATTATAAAACATCGAAGATTATAGTTAAGGTATAATACTCTTACGTAATATAGGTACATATTTATACCTATGTTTGCATACATGTTATAGAGCATTTATGCTATATAATATATATAATTTAATATACTATTATATATATAAGTTTGTATATGTTTATAATATTATTATTAGTTAAATAAATATCAAGTTTATCATCTAATTGTCGTACACTCTCGAGCAATCTCAAAATTAAAAATGTTTACAATATTATTAAGTAATATATATATTAAGCTCCTTGTCCATTGTTTATTTCTAAGTATATGCCATGGTATGCATGGAAGCATGTACGCATGAAACCACGCCCATACAATGAAACCACGCCCCTTGTTATGCGAATGTTACGTATCTACACCCACAAAGGTTGCAATG
Organism: Osedax fenrisi; assembly: GCA_964019155.1. Lineage (NCBI taxonomy): Eukaryota > Metazoa > Annelida > Polychaeta > Sabellida > Siboglinidae > Osedax > Osedax fenrisi. Next base: position 32,791,881 of record OZ025242.1, read on the forward strand.
AACACATAGTCTGTCAGAACAACGGATGGCTGGATCATGCGCAGTGCATATGTAGGTGTCCTCCTGGCTGGGCCGGTACCAGTTGTACAGGTTAACGTAACGGTCAAGTACTGGTCAATAACTGACCAGTAAGGTATCAGCGAAGTATCCCAGCTAACAGTAAGAGCAGCATAATATAAGCATAACAGCAACATAATATACTTTTAAAATTAATAGCAGCATAATATTAGCATAATGGCAGCATAATAGCAGCATAACAGCAGCATAATAGCATGACAAATTAATAGCAGCATAATAGACATTTAATAGCAGCACATTGACAGCATAATAGCACAATGTAAACATTTGAGGCTATAACATTTGATGTTAAGCTGCTATTATGCTGCTCTTACTGTTTGCTGGGATGTTCAATACACCGTGATACACTATCATGTTTGGGTGTACTTTTGTAGCATGTAAAGTTGGACAGATACACCTAAATAAAATAGTCGAACTGATAATATACATCGATTAAGAAATGAAATATGTCGTCATTAAAATGCTCCTCGTTTTATGAATATTAAATATGTTATGATGAAATTTTCCAAATATGTTACAACATTAAGACATATTATGAGTAAAATAGAGAGAATATCAAAAATAATCTAACTTAATTAACACTCTTTTGTTGTACCTACGCAACGTATAATCTGAATGTCGACATGTCTATCGGAACATCTAAACAACTGTCCAGTTACAAAAAGTACACCCTAACAGTACACCCTAACAGTACACCCTATACAGTAGACTTGAGTATGTATTGCAGCGTATTACATGCGTATTTCATAACGATGTATCAGTCAGTATTTACCTTGATACACACGATAATGATGATAATGAATACGAACAACAGATGAATGTAAAGATAGGTGGGTCGGTAACTGTACCAGCTCTGATCAGACGGAGTTCTGTCGCGATGAGGGAGTCAGACGAAACTGTTACTTGACGTGTGGATCTTGTATCGCTGAACCTGATAGTACTACCACTACCACTACTTATACTTCTACTATCACTACTACTACCCCCACTCCTACTAAAAGTACCACTAGTAGTAGTACTACTTCTACTACTACCCCTACTCATACTACTACCCCCATTCCTACTACTACCCATACTCCTACTAAAAGTACCACTAATAGTATTACTACTTCTACTACTACCCCTACTCCTACTACTACCCCCATTCCTACTACTACCCATACTCCTACTAAAAGTACCACTAATAGTATTACTACTTCTACTACTACCCCTACTCCTACTACTACCCCCATTCATACTACTACCCATACTCCTACTAAAAGTACCACTAGTAGTACTACTACTTCTACTACTACCCCTACTCCTACTACTACCCCCATTCCTACTACTACCCATACTCCTACTAAAAGTACCACTAATAGTATTACTACTTCTACTACTACCCCTACTCCTACTACTACCCCCATTCATACTACTACCCATACTCCTACTAAAAGTACCTTTAGTAGTACTACTACTTCTACTACTACCCCTACTCCTACAACTACCCCCATTCCTACTACTACCCATACTCCTACTAAAAGTACCACTAGTAGTACTACTACTTCTACTACTACCCCTACTCCTACTACTACCCACATTCCTACTACTACCCATACTCCTACTAAAAGTACCACTAATAGTATTACTACTTCTACTACTACCCCTACTCCTACTACTACCCCCATTCATACTACTACCCATACTCCTACTAAAAGTACCACTAGTAGTACTACTACTTCTACTACTACCCCCACTCCTACTAAAAGTACAACTACTATTAAGACCACTACGAGCCCCACCATTAGTAGTACCACTACGAACCCCACCATGAGCCCCATTACGAGTACGAGTAGCTTAACCTCACGTGGCCACCCGACATCAACACAACTTCAAGGTAAGTGTATCTCCATCTGATTACACTCGGGTACACGACTTGTTATGTAATCGTTTGTTTACCAACAAGTCTGCAATGTCATTCTTAATAATAAACAATATCTCTTTATTTTAAATATTAACAAAATATATTAAAATCGTATTAATTATAGATTGCATAACTTTTAATTATACATTTACTTTTTGTAAATTAACTAAATTCATTTACAAGTAAATATGAAGTTAATGTATATACAATTATGTTAATGTTAATGAACTATATGATATCTGATATAGTCTGATATATCAGATAAGTTAAAGATTAACAACATACGCATGACATGTATCGTATACAACTGACACGCACACATATATATACACGCACACATACATATACACGTACACATACACATACACATACACTCACACATACACTCACACATACACGCACACATACACATACACATACATATACACATACCCATACACATACCCATACACGAACACAGAATGTAAACAAATCTCATGTATTCACGGTGAAATGAGGAAGGTGTCCGCGGTGAAATGTGGCTGTAAATGTGATATCCGGTGGGCGGGGCGTACTTGTCACATTCCGTATAGGGGCGTTACTATCGGGGTGGTTATTGATGTGCAAACTCCATTATCTAAGGTACTCGATGGTTGTTGTTGTTTTCATACATAGTATTATCTTAGTTTTCATATACAGATATTATCGATGTATGTGTATATGTTATGTTTATATATGTGTGTAGGGGAGAGTAACCTAATACGGACACTTTAACAATAAATGGTCTTAACTTTTTATGACTCATTATTTTTATTCAAAAATTACAATATATTAATATTATATGATTATAGATATTATTGTAATTTTAAAATTTTATTTAAAATTTTAATTCCATATATAACGAGGATGTCCGTATTCGGTACCCATGTCCGAATACGGACACCCTATGTTATAATACGGACACCCTATATACCATTAGATAAATTATATATTATTGATGAATCAATCAGACATGTTAAAATTACGTTATTTATAATTAATTTTATAAAAAATATATTGTAATTTAATTAGTTAATAATTTATTTATTTTTATTATTTTTTAATTAATAATACAATTTAAGTATCTAAATAATAATTTTTTTAGAATTAGCTTTATTGGTGGTATTAATATTATAACGCACGCGATTTTTATTAAAATCAGAATTGTTCATACGCTGCGCGCTGATTGGTTATAGGGTGTCCGTATTAAGACATTTAGGGTGTCCGTATTAGGAACTTATATGACCTCTAGATATATGCTTATAACTTAATGAATATTTGATAAAAATATAGAAATTAAAAATACAATTTTTAGAATGCTTTATTTTTAAATAATATAGTATTATATTTGATATCGATACATTTGTATAAGCTTGAGAAGGTTTTAAGTTGACATTTTTTTTCATAAATTTATAAACGTAATACAAAAATCAGTTTATTGGATATATTATCAATATTTTGTATAATTCAAAAATAAAAAATACTTTTTTAGATTATATTTATAATTATGAATATTTTTTTGTAGGATTTATAGTTTCTGAGATACCGACAGTGTCCGTATTCGGTTACTTTCCCCAATATGTGTGTATGTATTTATATATCCCAAATATATATATATAACTATATATATCTAAATACATTTTAAATAAGGTTTAATTCACGTAATACATATTGATATATATATAACAAGTGTAAGTGGTAGTCTATAATGGATTTAAATATTCAACTATGAATACTTGTTTGAATACAATTTCAAAGAATACGATTTCGATATATTGTAATTTAGCGTCAAACAAATATTATATATTTGTTTAATGTTTGTGACCTCCTTCGAACTATTATGAACTATATCAAATTATTTATTATATCTAACTATATCTAACTCTACAAACTATATTCAATTATTTTGAAATATGTCGATCTCTTCTATTACTAATAGTATTTAGAACTATTCAATGAATATATTCATATAAACCATTGAGTTAATTTATAACCCTAATATCATAATATATATATATACATCATTATAAATGCATTTTGTTTTATTATTAGTGATACATTTGATTAATGATATTTCTCATACCACATTAAAAATATATATAACAATAATATGATATCTAAACATCTACATTATTATATGAATAATATTCATTTATAAATAATATACTATTTTAATATTGTATTGTATAATTGATTATCATCTTATATTATTATAATGGCTATACATATATATATATATATATATATATATATATAATATTAAATAGTTTATCGACTACAAAACATCATATGTTTATCGGCGTCATATAAGACAATAATAATGAAGGTAATAACAATTTTAAAATGAATAAATATAAGAACAAGAACAATATATATATATATATATATATATATATATATATATATAAAACGAGAACAATTTTAAATAATGCAGTTATATATAAATAAATTCAGATTCGGCGTACACTGTCGTAGTAATCGGTCTATGGAGCATCATATTTTAGCCAACACTATATATATATATATCGTTTATAAGTAAGTAATATAACATTCTCTCTGTTAGTGAACTATTAATTATAATTACAATACACATGTACCTCACAACACTGGGAATGCTACTACTACTGTTATACACACACGTAGTTTGAATTCATGTGGCGAACAGTGAAGAAGGAAGCGATATCTACAATTAACAATTTCTGTAGAAAACAAGGACATAGTTGCTGTCCTTATGGGGTGATTCACAATCCGTATGTATGAGTCAGCTTTGTAAACTCAACATAACATTGTAGTATCATTATATACATATGTTTGATATTTAAATTGACTCGTATATATATATATATATATAATTATTTATATATATATAATTATTTATATATAAATATATATATATATTTTTGTAATGGTGTATACATTATAATGTATTGTATACATTTTATAATGGGTTTGCAATCATTTTCTACATCGTTTTGCGATTAGAAATAATATTCAATTTAAATTTTAAATTCTCTGAATCCAATTCTATATTCTGAATCGAATTCCTACATATGCAATACCAGCCACAAATGGACGAATACGATACTGCAAAGTATCAGTGTACTGAGTACAATGTACTGTAGTTACTACATTAGTAGCATTATTACATTGTAGTTACCTAATAACTATAGTTATCGTATGCGCACATAGTTTGTATATCATATATCATATATCATATATCATATATATATGATTATATATATATATACACACAGACCTATATTCATAATGTTACCAGAGACGACGAAGACTACGTCGATGACGTAACAATGGACGACAACTACCCTATCGAGGAGAACAGAGCCGGTCTGTTGTACACTAGGCTGATTGTTCACACTACGGTAAAGCACGATAACTGTAATCCACGCTTGTTTTCATCTCGTAACAAGAGAGCTACATATGTAGGTGTGTACATTATACTATATTGTATATATATTTATAATATATAATTATAAAATTGGCACATAATATCGACACCCTAAATATATCGATATTTAGATATACCATATATAATTTAATATCCACTATCCAATCAGAATTGAATGCGCGTTACTTTTAGTTAACACATGCAATTCATACGTTTTTTTGCTAAAATTAATTTTCATTACATTATAAACAAATAACGCTGATTGGTTAAAGGGTATCGATATTACGTGCAATTAGGGTGTCGGTATTATGAAAATGTATGTTGCTTAGGTAAACGTCAATAACTTTGTAACAAATTATCAAAAATACAAAATCTTTTCGGCACATTGTAAAATATAATTAGACCTATACGATGTATTTTAAATATTTATAATATATATATTTTCAAATGATTCAGAATCGATATTGTACTTCAAAAATTTCATAAATTTAGAGTTGTAACGAAAAAATCAGTTTTTTGTTTATAATTAAAAAAATATAAATAATGTAAAAAAAAATTATACTTATATAAATTAGAATTATATTGATTAACATTTCAAACATTAATTATTTTTTGATTGGAATTATATTTTAGGAGATATCTAGGGTATCGATATTAAGTGCATGTCGATATTAGAGCACTTTCCCCTATAAGTTAATAACGTAGTGTATTGTATACATTGTTATATATAATTAAATATTTATTTCGGCCAATATTGATCAATGATCTAATTGGTAACATTCTAGAATATTCTGGAAGCATTTCTTTATTATTATGATCGTATTTCATAAACACTGATAAGTATAATTATCGGTTATAATTATAATGTTGTTATATTCAAATGTAAATTTTATTTTGTTATACAAATTCTTCATATGATTGTTTAATATTATTTAATGATATTTTTTTATAATATCCTATTTATAATATCTATACTTATTTCAATAGTATTTGTGTTTAGGTGTCCACATGTTCATTCTGCATTATACAACTTACATAACTTTTGAATTTCTTTGCAAATAACAGATAAAATAACTGATAACAACATTGATAATTATTAACACTATTAATAATAACATTGATGACACTACTGATAACATCACATGTGCTGATACCAGAGTGGTAGAGATCATGTGCGCATTATACACATAATTATGTATATCATTGTAAATAGGTTATAGGAAAGTCATAGTATATGAAAAGATATCATTTTAATTGTTAGAATACCGAGCATTATTACCATTCTATATATAGAATCATAATATATATATATATATATATATATATATATATATATATATATATGTATATATACATAAGTTGCTGATATTTTATGTATTCAATAATATATAGTATATATATATAATTTATTTATACGATATATAAATTTGTGAGATTTAAAATCATTACTAAAAAATACATATATATATATATATATATATAATAGCTACACTAATGTATACCATGCATGTATAACTACCACCACTAATGATACCACTACTAATCAGATACAAAGCTGCCAGCTAGCGGTGACGATGTCCGTGATGTGATGATATACACGACATCACTAACTGATGCAGTCTCGCTACAGTATTCGCTACGTACGAACGCGTCTACGGCTGCGTACGAGAACACTATTACCAGCGACTTCGCTGTAGGCAACTCTACATATATAGGTCACGGTTATAACATAATGTGACGCAATATTCGTAATGTATTACGTAATTCTATGATTTATTTAGAACGTATAACATATAACATGTAACATGTAACATGTAAAAGGTAGAAAAGTACATATTTAAAAGTATTCTATTATATATTTTTTATATTGACTACATGTACGTTAATTTTAATAATCTAATATATATATTTTAAGTTTTATATATATATATATATATATATATTTATATTACAAACATATATTTTTTCTTAATTTAAGTTTAACATGAGTACATTATTTTTATATTATATATATTAGTTAAATCATGAAGATAATATACTCTAATATTTTAATTAGAATATAAATAAATTAAATATAAACTGTCAGAATATAAATATGTATGTTATCTATATATGTATGGATAATATTCAACAACTAATCACATATAACAACGTAGGTACGCTATTCTTAATAAAATTGTATTAGTAACAAATAACAATTCTTAGAAAATCAGGTTTAAATTTTAGTGAAATATTTCAATAGAAATTAATTATAACAACATTTAAAAAATTAATAATATATATATATATAGTAATATATAATAATATTAAAATATAAATTACATATTTGTTATAATATTTTACAATCATTTTGAACATTAAATATTGTTTTTACTTTTTTATGTAACTTAATATATAATCTTTATATGACATTATTGTTAAACGATTCTATGAGTAAGAGTGTAAATATAAATTGCTATTTTAATATTGTAATGATAATGATGAATGTATACATATGTATGTAGTACTATGTACATATATGTATGCATGTGCACATGTCTTTATTACTGTATCCCCATTAAATATTCTAAAGACCCACATTTATATATTTTTTCGATAGTTCATGCAGTAAAAACCACGCATTTCCACTAATTCACTATGAGTAGTATTCGAGTCCGAATATATTCGCTTAGTATAATGTTATAAAATATGTAAATTTGAAAATAAAACAATTACATCTAAGTAGGTAAGAGGTGGGTAACTATTACACTTTTCCTCCATATTATAGAATCTATCATCTTCATCTCAAGTGAACTAAGTAGTAATGATCCCATCGCCAAGTACACTATAGTATACTACATTATGCTATACTATAGTACACTACTAATTGTACTATCGAGTTATAATTATTAATCAGTAATTCACCGTAATAAATCGTATGTGAAAGATAACAATCATTATGTTCATTATCCAATATTTATATTTATAATCAATACATCATGTAACATACATGCTATTTAATTAGACTATACTATATACCATACTATATGTTTAATTCGCTGACTATTATAAACTCTATTCCTACCTATAGGAGGGGAAGCTGTCACACTGTACGACATCACCACAATTGCCATAGTAATAACATTCATCACGGTGTATCTGATACTGTTGTACTGTATTATTCAATCGTATCATTATTTGAACAGAGATTCGCGGGTTCGTTTACATCACGTGATAGCGTGTCGATGAGTCACGTATTGCGCGCCGGTATTGCACATAAGCATTACTTGTAATTACATATCGATGTAGGTACACGTAGTTGATATATAGTTATGTAGACTTTATTATTGGGTAATATTTCAATTATATACCCAATAACTAATATACCTCTATTATGTGTTTAATTTAATTTAATTTATTTTAAAGTCTCTTTGTGCCAGTGCGATCGAGCGTTTAAAGTAAAAAAAACAATAGTACGGAATATAAAACGAACATATAAAACGAACATAAAATAACTAATAATAACGAACAATAGGAATACATATTCATAAAAATAGTGTTAGGTAATACAATACGTCACGATCGTCATAGACTCGAGTCTATTAGTACGATACGAGTAACTCTTTGTAAGCATCACGTAAAGTAGGCTTGTTTATATATATATATATATATATATATATATATATATATATATATATATATATATACAACTATTTGTGTTTCATTTTAATTATACGTAGTTCATCCTAATTTATTTTCAAGTAGTGTTATACTTTTCTGTGTAGGATTATATATGTGTGTATGTGTATGAATATAGAGCATATACCATTATCTAAATATAATTTATAATTTCAGATAAGACATTATCAATATGAAATATGAAAAAAGGCCGATAATGAAGATTTAAATGTGTATAATGTATATATGTATAAATGTATATATGTTTCTTTTTTAAATTAAACACATTTATTGATATTATTATAAATTTATTAATAAACATTCAACATTAATTATAAATGTATTACAACAATATTATTTATTATAATTTATTACATTAATATATATATATTGTTATTTTTATTTGGGGGAGTCCTTTCATCCCATCCAGGAACTTAGATGAAGTTTTCACTTATAACCATATATGGCTCTAATATACCTTCGAAGCCGCTCTCATGTTAAGGCATTCATGGTTTTAACGAGAGACGATCATTTATGTATACACAATTATATAAGATCACTTCTAAATAATATTTTAAGACCCATTTTATAAAATTAATTAATGGTCCGGACGAGGCTCGAACCCGTGTCCTACTGCTTGTGTATATGACGCTTTAGCCACTGAGCCACACAGGCAGTTATATATATATATATATATATATATATATATATATATATATATATATTATAAGCGTAGTTTTGTTCATAATCATGAACAAATAGAAAATAATCTATATGAATTAACATTTAAATTTAATATTATTATTATTAGTGAATCATGGATGAACAAATCTGATAGTGGGAATTTGTAACTATGTAATTATAATTCCTTTATAAAATAAAAGGGGTGGAGGAGTTTCTTTTTTTTTAATTAAAAATTCACTTAATTCTAAAGTTGAAAATAACCTATGCAAATCAATTGACAATTGTTTAGATATTTTTAACTTTACAAATGTTGACTAATGATAATAACATAATATTAATAGGTAGAATATATAAATCACCTACTTCCAGTAATACGGATTTTACAATTTTATAATAAATAATTTATCTAAACTATTGACTAATAATATTTGTTATGCGGAGATTTTAACATTGTTATTTCACGGACTAATTTTAACAATATTTAATATTTTATAGATAGTATAAATATTTAGGACTATTTAAACTTATTTATAAACAAACTAGAGGATTGGTGATTATTCTAATATAATCATTGATAACATATTTACAAATTGTGAATAATTACCAGAAATCGTTGGCTTATTTATTACTGATATAAGTGATCATCTACCTATTTTCTCAATTTATAATAATTTTTTACATCTAATTTAATACTTACTAAACAAAATATATAACATTTAGATCATTAAATTATTTTAATATTAACAATTTAAAATAATAATTATTAAATTACAATTGGAAATATATATATGATGATAATAACCCGAATAGTTCGTTTGAATCTTTTTTTAAATATACACTGATTTATATTTTAAACATTTTCCTTTAAGAAAAAAACTTCATATTTTTAAAATAAAACTAGATATATGAACATTTTAAAAAATATATATATTTTTTAGAAATATATCTTATAAAAATATATTAATATATTTAATCAGACTTTCTAAAAAAATATATTTAGATAACAAAATGTACAATGAAAAGAATATTTAAAAAAAATTAAGGTCTATAAATGAAATTTTGAATCCAGATTCAAAAAATAAAATGAATTGTCTTTTCAATAACATTACCAAAAATGATGATTTAAAAACCGCGACTATGTTTAATAATCATTTTTGTACTTTAGGTAAATCGTTATCTGATAAAATTCCTAAAACTAATAAATATATATTTCCATAAGAACTAATAAATTCAAATACCTTTTATCTTTACCCTATTTTAATTTCTGAAATGGTATGTTGTGAAAAATTGCGCTATGAAAACTTCTAGACTTATTTGAAATTGATATAAAATTAATAAAAAATACTATAGATGAAATCAAATATATATTGCAACACCTTTTTAATATTTCGATTTCGCAAGGTAATTTCCCAAATATACTTAAAAAAGTCAAGTTATTGATTTGTTTAAAAAAAGCGACCAACCTTACCAGGTAACTATAGACCAATTTCTCTATTATCATAATTTACCAAAATACTTGAAAAGATAATTAAAAATCGAATTAATGAATTCATACATAAATTTTCTAACAATATAAATATTCTAATGAATCTAAATTTGGATTTAGGAAAAATAGTAGTACAAATTATGTTTTAAATTATCTTATGGAAAATATTACTAATAATTTGTAAAGTTAATTATTATCAGCTATGTTATCAATTGATCTATTCAAAGCCTGATACAATAGATCATGAATTACTGATACTTAAAATGATGACCTATTATGGTTTTAGAGGTTTTGCAAATGACTGTTTTTTTACCAATTATCTTTAAAATAGAATGCAATGTGTAATTTATAATGATACTAAGTTACTTTTAGTAGGAATCAAATATTAATATTGGTTTTCCTCAAAGTTCTGTTTTGGGCCCTTTACTTTTTAAAATATTTTTTAATGATTTACATATTGTTTTTAATTCTTCTATTCTTATTTTATTCGCTGACGATACTAATTTAATTTTTAAAGATAAAGGTGTTAATACTTTTAAATTAACAATGAATAATGAACTAAATAAATCAAATATATGGTTATCAGAAAATAAACTATTAACATAGATAAATCATCTTATATTTTAATACATAATAAGTTTAATGATAACAAATATATAAATAATGTTGTTTGATTATATGTTTGTATTATATTTTATTAATGGTAATATAATTAATAGAGTTCAGTATTATAAATTTAAAAATATTAAAAATATCATTAATGAGAAATTAAATTGAGAAAAAAATATAGATAATATTAGATTAAGCGATTAAGCTTTCTAAAGTTGTATCGATTATACATAAATTAAAATATTCGCTTACTATAAAATCATTAACTAATTTATAATGCATTTTGTCTACCTCATCTAAATTATTGTAATGCTGTATGATATACTACATATATTTCTAATCTAAATATATTAATTATTATACAAAATTAAGCCATCAGAGCTATTTTCAATATTTCAAATAGATATACAGATGTAATACGTCAAATGTAATACAGATAAATATTATAAAATACTAAATATCTTGAAATGTAATGATATTGTAAAATTAAATACTCTAAAATTGATGTTTAGGATTATTAATAATTGTACACCAATCATCACTAATATGTTATCTATTATATGTATATATAGTCAAAGGAACATTTTTTAATTTGTTATTCCTTCTTTCAGTCTCTATACACAAAGTCTGCATTACTTACATTAATCCTTTTTATGGAATCATTTTGAAAACAAATTTAAATCATTCAATAATATAAATATGTTTACTAAAAGATTAAAATATAATTATATTTCGATTTATTAAATGCCGAATATAACTAATTTCTTCCTTATTTTATATTATATCTTAGATATTTTTTTTTATATATATTTTTTTAATATTTTAAGTTAATTCTATATACTTAATTATATTTATTATATTTTATTTGCTTTAATTTATTTTAAACATGATGAAGTAATTACTAATTACTAGGAAATGGACATTTTTTATTTTTTATTTTATTATTTACTCTATAATATACTCATTTGAAAGATTTGAGCTTTTACTATTTAATAGATATATTCCAATTAGCATTTATTTTAGAATATATTATATTTTACATTTAATTATGTATTCATCAATATATAATTATTTATATGAATTTCATATAACTTATATATTGATAATATATACATATTTAATTTACTATATGTGTATCTATATATGTGTTTATGTATGTATGCGTGAATATATGTAGGGGAAAGTAACCTAACACGGACAGTAAAGTGGCTCGTCAGTCATTAAATATGTGGGTTCAGTAAAAACTATAGTTTATATATAAACATATAATATATATATATATATATATATATAAACAGTATAGTAACAACTTCAAATTGTGTTATACTTCGTTCAGTAGTCAATTTGATGTTTAATAATATTTTATAGAAACTGTACTTATTTTTAATCATATTTACTGCACGTGCGTAGAATTTATTTATCTTTAGTTTTACCTTGACAACCAATTAATTTATATTTTTATCTTATTTAATTATACATTTAATATGCATTTAAGATACTTAGGTATATTTAAGTCTAAATATAGATCACCTAAACTAAGTAGAAAAACGCTGCCTACATACACCGAAATATAGGGGAAAGTAACTTAATACGGACACTTTAAGAATAAATGGTCTTAACTTTTTATGACTCATTATTTTTATTCAAACATTACAGTATATTAATATTATATGATTATAGATATTATTGTAATTTTAAAATTTTATTTAATCTTTTAATTCCATAGATAACGGGGGTGTCCGTATTCGGTACACATGTCCGAATACGCACACCCTGTGTTATAATACGGACACCCAATATACCACTAGATAAACTATATATTATTGATGAATCAATCAGACAAATTACAATTACGTTATTTATAATTAATTTTATGAAAAATATATTGTAATTTAATTAGTTAATATTTTATTTATTTTTATTATTTTTTAATTAATAATATAATTTAAGTATCAAAATAATAAAAAATGTAGATTTATCTTTATTGGTTGTATTATTATTATAACGCACGCGACTTTTATGAATATCAGAATGGTTCATACGCTGCGCGCTGATTAGTTATAGGGTGTCCGTGTTAAGACATATAGAGTGTCCGTATTAGTAACTTATATGACCTCTAGATATATGCTTATGACTTAATGAATATTTGATGACAAATATAGAAATTATATATATAATTTTAGAATGCTTTATTTTTTAATAATATAATGTTATATTTTATACCGTTACATTTTTATAATCTTGAGAAGGTTTTAAGTTGAAATTTTTTTTCATAAATTTAAAAACGTAATAAAAAAATAAAAAATACTTTTTTGACTATTTATTAAATTATGAATATTTTATTCATTAAACATTTTTTTATAGGATTTATGGTTTCTGAGATACCGAGAGTGTCCGTATTCGGGCACTGTCCATATTCGGTTACTTTCCCCTATATCCTTACATTAAAATAACATTAATAACTTTAGTTAAATTTAAGTTATGAACTTAAGTTCAACTTAATTATATTATATTAATTTGACGCATATAAACGTATCGTTTTCATTGAGTCAATAAACCTTTATATTATTTATTATTAAGTATTATTATATATATATATATATATATATATATATATATATAAATTATTATATATATATATATATATATATATATATATATCATATTATATATATATATTATGAAAATAATATATTAGTATGAAATTATTATTGTTTTGTCAAATTACTCATTCTTTTATTTATATAATATTTTGAAAATGTGGTTGGTTTTTTAAATTATTTTTTAGTTTTGTTTAAAGGTTATCAATTTACCTATTATTTTTTATATAAAAAATGATATCATATCATATATATTTATATCATTATTTTCCATTCTCGAATAATTAATAGGGTAGAACTAGACAATCTTTTTTCTACCCAGTAGTTCGCTACACCTGCTGAGTGATATACTATATATAGGTTATATACTATACCTATGATATAATTTTAATATTTTCACAGAATTGATTATATAACAACATTATCAATTGCGTAATACTATTCTCAGTAATCGGTATTCAGCTTAGTAATTACGTCATACATATTACTATGAACCGGTCATTTCTTTATTAATAATATTTCATTATTGATAATAATAATTTAATAATAGATTACTATTTTTACTATATTCTATTTTTAAAATTACTGGAAAATATTAATATGATTTAATATTTGATGCTTAAATAAATTCAATGCATATACTACTATAATATATATATATATATATATATATATATATATATATATATATATATATATATGTTCATATAGGGGAAAGTAACCGAATACGGACATTATATGTATCTCAGAAACCATAATTCCTAAAATATTCATACTTGTATAAATAGTCTAAATAAGTATTTTTTATTTTTTAAATATACAAAATAGTGCTGATATATCCAATAAACTGATTTTTGTATTACATTTTTAAATTTATAAAAAAAAATTTCAACTTAAAACCTTCTCAAGAATATACAAATGTATCAATATAAAATATAATACTATATTATTAAAAACTAAAACATTCTAAACATTATATACATAATTGGTATATTCGATATCAAATATTAATTAATTTATATCGGTATTTTAAGTCGATTTTAAGCATATATAGTCATACAATGTTAAGACCATTTATGTTAAAGTATACGTATTAGGTTACTTTGCCCTATATTATAAACCATAACATGTACCTACTATTTCCCCCATAGGTGGCAATATTCATGCTTTTTTTACAAAAACGAATAAAACTAAAATGAATAAGACAATTTCGCATAAGTGATATATCTTTCATTAGAAAAATCTTTGGTAATTCGTTATTTAATAACAGCATAATATATGTAGTAATAATAGTTGATAAACATACAAATATAACACGGGTGCTTAACTTTGTGTGATCATGTTACATATATACAATACATTCCTAACTGTACACAGAACATACGTATGTATATACGTGTTATAACATTTAAGATATAGTAATTTCGTATAGTATTTTATATTCAACGTATATTTAATATATTTTCAAATAATAATTATATTAAGTAAAATGCAAAATTTTCAATGCATACATAAGTATATTTACCAATTTTGTATGCCTTTTAGCTACGAATTTATATATATATATATAATGTGTGTGTGTGGTCAGTCTTGCACTACACAATAACACATATTACGTAATATAAACACGTGTATGGTCTGGATATACGTGTACATCAACATACAGTCAATAACTACGGACGAGCGGTCTGACCACTACACTGACCACTACACTGACCCCTACACCGACCACTACACTGACCACTACACTGACCACTACACTGACCACTACACTGACCACTACACTGACCCCTACACTGACCACTTCACTGACCACTACACTGACCACTACACTGACCACTACATTGACAACTACATTGACAACTACACTGACCACTACACCGACCACAACACTGACCACCACTACACTGATCACTACACTGACCACTACACTGACCACTACACTGACCACTACACTGACCACTACACTGACCACTACACTGACACTACACTGACCACTACATTGACCACTATACTGACCACCACTACACTGACCACTACATTGACCACTACACTGACCAGCACTACACTGACCACTACACTGACCACCACTACACTGACCACTACACTGACCCCTACACTGACCACTACACTGACCACTACACTGACCACTACACTGACCACTACACTGACCACTACACTAACCACTACACTGACCACTACACCGACCACTACACTGACCACTACACTGACCACTACACTGACCACTACACTGACCACTACACTGACCAGCACTACACTGACCACTACACTGACCACCACTACACTGACCACTACACTGACCCCTACACTGACCACTACACTGACCACTACACTGACCACTACACTGACCACTACACTGACCACTACACTAACCACTACACTGACCACTACACTGACCACTACACTGACCACTACACTGACCACTACACTGACCACTACACTAACCACTACACTGACCACTACACCGACCACTACACTGACCACTACACTGACCACTACACTGACCACTACACTGACCACTACACTAACCACTACACTGACCACTACACCGACCACTACACTGACCACTACACTGACCACTACATTGACCACTACACTAACCACTACACTGACCACTACACTGACCACTACACTGACCACTACACTGACCACTACACTGACCACTACACTGACCACTACACGCGACCGTACCTACTCGATCTCCATCGAATCACACACAACTGACCCCAGACTTATATCACATGGAGTTCCTCAAGGCTCCGTTCTTGCTCCCATCCTCTTTAATATTTATATATCTCCCCTATTAGACATATTTGATAACTACCCTGACATTTACTTCCACACCTACGCTGACGACTTACAAATTTACTGCAACTTACCCAACCCATCAACAAACATAGCCACACTAAACAAATGTCTAGAAGACATTCGACTATGGCTCTCAACCAACTCGCTATCACTAAACACCCACAAAACACAAGCAATACTAATCAATACTACTAAAACTGTTCCAATCGTCACACTCATTCAGATAAACAACCATAACATAAAATACTCCCCCTACGTAAAAAATCTTGGAATCACCATTGACCAATCACTGAATTTTACCCAATACACAACAGACTTATCAAAATCCATTAACCGAACACTACACACAATACGACTAATCAGACCATCCATAACTACCGAACTATCAAAATTACTAGCAACCTCCCTTATTCTTCCACGACTTGATTACTGTAACTCCATACTTCATGGACTCCCCAAAAACGCACTAATACCACTCAACCGATTACTTTATTCCACTGCACGAACTGTCTACAGAATCCCCAAATACTCCAGGACTCACATAACTCCATACCTAAAATCTCTTCACTGGCTTCCCATCACACAACGTATCCAATACAAAACCTTATTGATATCCCACCAAGTCATTCATCACAATCACCCCGACTACCTTACTGACATACTAATAGAAAATAAACCATCTAGAATACAAAGTAAAATCAATAAATACAAATTACTTATACATAATCCAAAACACTTATCACGCAAACAAGAAACCGCATTCTCAATTTCTGCCCCAAAATTATGGAATAACCTCCCTTACAATATAAGAGAAATCACCTCAACCCCACTCTTTAAACGTAAATTAAAAACACACCTGTTCGAAATCGCATATAAATAACCCACGAAAACACGGCCGAAAACTCACACGATGTTGATGGCAGTGTATAAACCATTAGGTTACAAGGTTACAAGGTTACACTGACCACTACACTGACCACTACACTAACCACTACACTGACCACTACACTGACCACTACACTGACCACTACACTGACCACTACACTGACCACTACACTGACCACTACACTGACCACTACACTGACCACTACACTGACCACTACACTGACCTCTACACTGACCACTACACTGACCACTACACTGACCACCACTACACTGACCACTACACTGACCACTACACTAACCACTACACTGACCACTACACTGACCACTACACTGACCACTACACTGACCACTACACTGACCACTACACTGACCACTACACTGCCCACTACACTGACCACTACACTGACCACTACACTGACCACTACACTGACCACTACACTGACCACTACACTGACCACTACACTGACCACTACACTGACCACTACACTGACCATTACACTGACCACTACACTGACCACTACACTGACCACTACACTGACCACTACACTGACCACTACACTGACCACTACACTGACCACTACACTGACCCCTACACTGACCACTACACTGACCACTACACTGATCACTACACTGACCACTACACTGACCACTACACTAACCACTACACTGACCACTACACTGACCACTACACTGACCACTACACTGACCACTACACTGACCACTACACTGACCACTACACTGCCCACTACACTGACCACTACACTGACCACTACACTGACCACTACACTGACCACTACACTGACCACTACACTGACCACTACACTGACCACTACACTGACCATTACACTGACCACTACACTGACCACTACACTGACCACTACACTGACCACCACTACACTGACCACTACACTGACCACTACACTGACCACTACACTGACCCCTACACTGACCACTACACTGACCACTACACTGATCACTACACTGACCACTACACTGACCACTACACTGACCACTACACTGACCCCTACACTGACCACTACACTGACCACTACACTGATCACTACACTGACCACTACACTGACCACTACACTGACCGCTACACTGACCACACCGTATACACGTCAGTAGTACGCATGTGAATACGTTAAGTATTAGTGTATACGTTACACACACGCACACACACGCACACACATGCACACACACATATACACACGCACACTTTTTAACACACATGCTTCTAGTATTAGTAGTAGTTTGTATTTATTGTATCCTAACTTTTAGTTTTTAGTTTAGTTTTTTCGGGTATGAAATATATGTAATGCATAATATGATATATAATAGGTTTATGTTACAAGTGTGGGTCCGTGATTGAATTAAAGGGTATATATAGATGCATATAGGTAAATAAACTTATAATTTAAATCTATAAAAATATAGGTAAGGGAGAATCTCCCTGGGAGATTGAGGAGATTTTATTTGAGAAAGTGATATTTTAGAATTTTTTATACAAAATTTATACTAAATCAAAAAATACTAAAATTAAATATCATTTGAGGCATTAAACATGTTTAGTAAATTACAATTTATAAAAAAAATCTCATGAATCCCAAAAAATAGACAAATCTGTGTCACTATAATTTATTTTAATATTTTAATATAATACAATTTATCAAATTAAATAACAAGTATTGTATAGTATTCATGTATGAGATCAAATATAAAGAGTTTGCAACTAGGGGAAAGTAATATAATATATATATATGCAGTATACGGCACTTTAACAATAAATGTTCTTAACATTTTATTACTAAATATATTTATTCAAAGATTACAATATATTCATTTTATATTATTATTATAGATATTATTGTGATTTTAAAATTTATTTAATATTTGTATCCAATAGATAATGGGTGTGTCCATATTCGGTACCCATGTTCGAATACGGACACTATGTGTTATAATTCGGACACCCTATATACCACTAGAATATACTATATATTATTGATGAACCAATTAGATAGATTACAATTACATTACTTATAATTAATTTTATGAATAATTTAATATAATTTAATTTATTAATTTTTATTATTTTATTAATTAATTACAAGTGAAGTATTTAAATAATAAGCTGAAACGTATAAATAAATGTATAGTTTTAATATTATAACGCATGAGATTGTTATGAAAATAAAAAGAGTTCACACGCTACGCGCTGATTGGTTATAGGGTGTCATTATTAAGACATACATAGTTTCTGTATTAGGGATTTATATGACCTCTAGATATATGCTTATAACTTAATTAATATTTGATGGATTTGACTTATTTAGACTATTTATATAATTATGAATATTTAATTCATTGTACTTTTTTAGTAGTATTAATATTTTCTGAGATACCGAGTGTCCGTATTCGGTTACTTTCCCCTATAACGGGTAAGTCAACATCAAAATGTACAATAATGTGTTGTCTCTTCGTGTGAATGTATTGGTAGTGTATATGTTGTGTATATGTTAAGGTTAGGTAAACAGGGTAAATTAATAACGTGCTAAAGTAGTGGTGTAAAAGTAGTAGTTCAGATCACCTAGCGAGCAGTGCATACGTGAAGAGTCTAGCATGAGAAACATCGGTAATAACATCATGAAAGTTAACAACAAATATGCTAGTATCACAATTAGGGGCCGATACTTAATTCTAAATGAATGGTTTGTATTACATTAGCTTTACAGTGGTAGATAATAAATCACTGTATCCAGTACATTTGTGTTACCTACCTAATTGGTTTAGGCACTTCCATCAACTTCTTTATTGAAGTTTTCGTGTGTGAAGGAAGCAATATTAGTGAGTTTGTATGAGCATATGCATTATATATAATAACTCCACCATATCGTCCCTTAGTTTGGCCAATATATATATATATATATATATATATATATATAGTAGCATAACTATTAAATAAATACGGCACTAGCTAATAATCGCACAGTATTATAGTTATAACCGAATGTTCTCCTTGTTTAGTTGGAATCGTATATATATATATATAATATGCGCTAGGTATCTGAATGAGCGACGCTCATTGAGCGTCATACTATTTCATAACCAGGTTCATAACATATATGTTAATAATATATTACTTGAAGTCTATTATATGTTTAAAATCTATTATTTTAATTTATTATTAGTCCATTTAAATTAGCAAACAAATTTGTATAGTACTTAGGTGAAAGTAACCTATAGGTTACTTATAATAAGGATACTTTAACATATCATCTCCACATGACTTATGACTCAATATATTTATTCAAAGATTACAATATATGAATATTATATGATTATAGATTTTATGTGTTTTAAAATTGTATTTAATCTTTTTATTCAATAGATAACGGGGGACCCGTCGGGGGTGTCCGTATTCGGTACCCATGTCCGTATACGGACTCACTGTGGTATAATATGGAAAGTGTCCATTGGACACCCTATATACCACTAGGTGGATATACTATATATTATTGATGAACTAATCAGATAGAAGTTTGTATAATTTTCATTTAACACACGCATTTACTATTCAGTTTTATATTAATATTATTATTTTAAAATTATGTTATCATTTAAATTATATTTATTATTTTTGATTATACACCAAATATATATATATACAATATAAATTAAATTTTAATTAAGTACATATTAATTTAATTAATTAATTGCTACATTAATGGTATTAATATTGTAACGATTTTGATGAAAATCATAATAGTTCTAAAAGCACTCTACGCGCTGATTGGTTATAATGTATCTATATTAATGCATCCAGGTAGTCCGTATTATGGATTTATATGAATTCTTAATATATGATTATAACTTAATTACTATTTAATAAAGAATATAGAAATGTATGTATATAATGTTTTGAATGATTTAGTTATTAATAATATATTGTTATGTTTTATATTAATACATATGTATATGCTCGATAAGATGTTCACTGGTTTTAAGTTTTCATTTAGTTATTAATAAAAGTAAATTCTGAAGATAATAATGTGTACATTTATTGAATAGTTTTTTATAAAACACTATTCGTGCGTCAACCTACATTAGCAAATATATTTAATTTACAAAAATATATGCATATGTCACGCAGCTATGATATTCCAGCGAATACATACAATATAGTGTACTATCTAGCCCGGATACTTATATATATATTTATCGTATTGGAGTTAATTATCATATCGGTATATATTCCGCATTATGTAAAACGCATATCGAATACTAAAATACTAAATAATTATGTAATTATAAATCACTCTGTAATGCATCACGCAACGATGATGTAATAATACACCGATGTAATGTGAACGTGCGGAGGTGACGTAATAGTTGTGAAGTACATAGTATACTGTATATACCATATATATAATAGTAGAGACAACGCTAGTATTGTTCACGATCATTTATTTCTACTACGACAACATATCGTCTGGAAGAAGTAGTTCGGTGGCCGTGTGATGACACTGCGCGATGCCTGTGTTTATATCTCCGTGTGTATTTGCTCCGGGTAGCATTGCGTCTCGTAGTACATGCTGTACATGGGAGGATCTGTGTGTGGGCGTGTCGGGTGTTTGTGGGCGTGTCAGGTGTGTATGGGCGTGTCATTAATGGCAACGCTATATCGGTAGTGTATTGTATGCTATAAACTAAATTAGTGTATATATATATATATATATATATATATATATATATATATATATATATATGAATATATTTATATGCCTTCTTGTTTCTTTGTATGGGTATATGCAAAGATTTTCCGAAGGAAAGATGATTCACTCGAACGATTTATTGAAATAAAAACGACATTAGCGCAAATGCGACGGGTATAAAATCAATTTTTGGATTCGTATCTGTTTACATGTAAATTCGAAATATAATACCCTAATATAATCTTAAATTAAGATATGTATAAAAAGTCGATATATATCGAAAAGTAAGTGTTCCGCAAAAATATTATTTGGAGATATCAAAAGTAAATTCATAAACTTTTTACAGAATTTGTGTATGTAAAAAGTAGATCGATTCAGTCATTGTTATTTACATGTAAACTTTCAATGCCGTGAATGTGTAGTAATTATAAAATATATTTAAAAAAATATAATTCACATATATTTTATAATATTAAAAGTATATTAGTCTGATAATTAGATTAATTACCTTATGAATTAATAATATTAAATATAACTTAAAATAATACATGTGTATCCATCTAGTGGTTGGTATGATAACTGTATTAAAATAAGTACATAGCTTTGATAGGGAGTGAACCATATTTGCTTCGCAAAATCTTTGGTATATATGAGGGTGTTTTTTATATTAAAGTATACATTAAACACGATATCTCTATGCATGATGTGTTATAATCTGATATGCGATTACGTATTTTACTGCTCATGAAGTAACAAACGTACCTCGATATTCTATATTTAGACTAATACTCCAGGGAATGTATACTATAGTATACGTTATATATAGTATACGTTATATAGAAACTATGTACTATATAGATTACATTACAATTATATTTCTATCTTTAATTTTCATTTAGTTGTAAGTGAAAACTTCATCTAATTTCCTGTACGTGATGAAAGGACTCCATCAATATAACAATAACGAGAACATCATCTAAACAGAGAGTTTCCATTCATCAACACCGCGAATAATGAATACCTATTTAGACTTGAGTCGTGTTACGTACGCATGTACATTACCACACCCACACACACCCACACACACGCACACACACCTGCACACACACCCGCACACACACGAGTGGTATACATACCGTCCGATACATCGCTGCACTGCTGTCTGTAACGAAGATTATACTTGTATAGCGACTTTTGATATCTACGTCTGTTTTATTGTGAGAATAGTTCATATTATATCTGTATATTCGTACGTCTAATAATAATATATATATATACATATATATATATATATATATATATATATATATATATATATATAGTATATAATAGTTGTAGCATTACAAGGTTATGTCCAATGGCACATTAATTCACCGCTAATTATCGATAACGATGAAATCGACTCCTCTCTCTATCTCGGAATAGGTCAACAGTGCGATGTACTAGTGTACAATGTATTGTTGTACAATGTATTGTTGTATTAACCTATCAGCGAAGCGCGACGTCAACGCGGATGATTATTGTTGTGGTGGTTGCGGTGACCTACTTTTGTTAATTGGATGCATTTATTATATAATATAAGACATAGCTCTCATCGCGAACGCCGCCGTGCATGCAGCCAATGTTAAGACTAATTGGTGTTATCTGCCAGGCTGGTATCGATGCCATGTCCTTGCTGATATTTAACACGGGGGAGTGTATGAATGTGGGCGTGGATTAGATAATATATCCGTCCGATTAAAACATAGCGTACCGCAACGACTACAGCATACGCGATATAGTTCGTACTTTGGGCTAATGAAACCATGATTTACATCAACATACACCGCATAGTTGCATTACTTAAAATACGTGGATATATGTGCCAGTGTAATAGAATAGCAGGGGTCAAAGGTTATACATGTTAATTAGTGCGTTGATGTTTGTTATTAAATACACTATACGTACTATGCAGATAGTTTAATGATGTGTGTTCGCTCGATTGTGATGACGTTATGGCCTTTCTAATTACGAAGGACATGTTATACGTGTAATGCAGGGTCGTTGCAGGTAATTAGAATTAGATAGTTAATCAACGGAGAAATGATCTAATTCCAGGACACATAATCAACACATGTGACACATGTCACGAATTATTTTCTCATTTCCTCACAGTAGTAAACAACATAATGTCAAAGATTTTCCAAAGGAGAATCTTTGGAAAATCTTTGATAATGTTATCATATATATATATATATATATATATCATATATATGTAATGTTATCATATATATATATATATATATATATATATATATATATATACAATTTATCAATTACTAGGGATATTTTAAATTGTAATAATTTATTAAATTTATATATTATATTCGAATAAAATAAAAATGTAATATTATCATACACATTAAATAATAATTTGATAGGGAAGTGTTCGTCGGACCAACAAGTTAGGCTAACAGGGGTATGAGGGGCTAACAAGGAGAGGTGGGGCTAACAGAGATATATGAAGCTACCAGGGGGAAAGAGGTGGGGATAACAGGAACTAAGAGGGTAGGAGGGGTATAGTTAACGTCACGTGGGCACGATGATATCTTACACCATATGATATGTAGCGGAAAGACACACTCGATACTCGCCGTAAAACCTCGTAAGTCTCGCTTGGGTTAGCATCAGAGTCACGTGTTGTATACGCCACTCCCCTAAACACACCCACGGACACGCCCCCTCGTCCCCCATAGCAATAGTGGGGTCTATCTAGTGTTCTGTGAGAAGAGCTAATGCTAATTGTGTTACTGTGGTATTACTTATAACACATTACATAACAGTGTCTAGGTAGCTCGAAGCGAATTAGTAGATGCATGTAGTTGATATAGTGTAATGTATACGTGTCACTAATATTTACTCAATCAATATATATATATATGTGTGTGTGTGTGTGGGTGTGTGTGTGTGTGTGTGTGTGTATATACAATAAACTAAACTTATTGGCCACCAATATAAATAATTATGTTATATCTTACATATTAGTGTTCGGCTAAACGTGTATAGGTATATCGCACACAGTGTGTACTACGCACACACACACACACACACACACACACACGCACACACACACACACACACACACACACACACACACACACGTATATGCGTATACATGTACGTTAGCTTACATCTCACATATTTCAATTACAAATCTTGTAATCCACTTGTATAGAATATATAAGACTGAGAGAGATTACGAATACGTCGCACGTGCCAGCGTTAATCCGCAGCCATATTCGCGAATAATTATCGCAGTTTGTATAGATCAAACACGCATGATGATGATGATTTGTATAGATTTCTGCGAATATATCTATATATATATATATATATATACTATTACTTATAGATGCAAATGTTCACCTGAAGTATGGCCCCCCAGTTTAAACAATTAGTAAACATGACGGTATTGTTCGGTATGGGTGTGAGGTGTTAGGTAGTGCCTATTTAAGGATTTGAAATGTAGGGCAAAAATATAAATTCCAAAATAATTATTTTTGTTTTCAATGGTATATGAACAACAATCTAATGATATACGTCTACCGATTTATAATAAATAAATAGGGTTAAGATATAATTGATGTTGATCAAATATGATATTTGTGTGGTCAACTATAGTAATAGTTGAGATAATTACCCTCATATACCCCTTAAAAGGCACTGGTGTGAGGTGTGCGCCGAACAGTGTACGGGTATGAGGTGTGCGGTGTGCGGGTGTGCGATGTGCGGTGTGCGAGTGTGCGAGTGTGCGAGTGTGCTAACCTGCGATAAGCGAACAGAGCGTACATACTGGAGAACAGCGTACAAAGCTGCACGAACAACAGAGGGCTGCTGATCTGGTCGTCAGGTAGGTTGTATACGGCAGCCTTCATCATGTCCGCGATACCGTGGTTACCCTGTTGTCGTAGTAACCATGGCAATCGATTAGTATGCGCGTGTGTTATTGGTGTAAGCATTCGTATCATATAGTAACGTAGATGATAATATATATATACCAATAGTTGTATATATAGACTGAGATGCTGACATATAAATACATGCGATATCGATTATTTGATCTCGATAGATATTATAATTATAATTACGTAAAGTTTCCTATGCTTTCCTATATGCATACGATTACATGATATCACCATGGAGAACGCTTGTAATTAGATATGACGTAACTAGCACCACGTGACATGTTCAGAACCACAGACTATGGGCTATGGGCTACGGGCTATGGGCTATGGGCTACGGGCTATGGGCTACGGGCTATGGGCTATGGGCTACGGGCTATGGGCTATGGGCTATGGGCTATGGGCTACGGGCTATGGGCTATGGGCTATGGGCTACGGGCTATGGATATACATGCATACACAGCGTGCACGGTATACAATATGCTCGTTAAACGTTCAACGATATGGAAGTAATATTGAGGAGTTACATGTAAATATAAATACCCACGTACATATATAATATATATATATATATATATATATATTACTTATTTTTAATTAGTGTTAAGCCGCATTGCTACAAGCTTTGCGCATCGGCATACACTACCTACAATATAAGAATGTGGAGGTATTCGTGGACACGTGTGAATGATGAACATGCAAGGGCATACGAGGTCATATGCTTAGGACAATGTACCCTGACCTACTTAGGATAATGTAACCTGCGCACCTATATGTCACTAATGTATACATGTACACGTATATACATATAACTAGATGTAACCATAGCTGTGTATACATGTAAGATATATGCACAACATCATGTATGTTAGTATTCGAATACCCACCATGTTTACCTGCATTTCGCACACATCCACACCATTATGTTTATCTCTTTTTATATATTTTCGTATTTCATTACAAATTTAAAAAAAGGATGTATATATATACATGTATGTATACAAACGAATTAATAATACTAATCAATGGATATATATATATATATATATATATATATGTAATACTCGCAGGAATAATATGTATACATAGTATATATATACTAACGCCAATCATGTTCAATAGCCTGAAGATAAATTGGTCATCGTACAAGTGGTCGATCGTTCTTTGATCTAACTGTATACGTGTTATTACTAGCGTTACTAGTTAGTTAGGATATAGTTAGTTATAGTTAAAATATATGTAGTTATAGCTATATGTATAGTTGTATTCATAAGTATAGGTATAACTATATATAGTTATAGTTGTAGTTATATTTATAGAGATAATTATATTTATAGTTATAGATATATTTTATAGTTATATTTGTAACGTTATATATACGTATACCATTTCAAGTAATTATATGTTATAACTAAATATCTTATATGTTAAACTGTGTAATTTATATTTGTATACCGTTATCTTTAAAAGAGTGTATATATGTATATATATATATACATATTAAGTAACCCATGTCTTTTTGCCGGAAACTAGTACCATTGTAAACTCTTTGAAGTGTTTCCTCATGCCTGAATAATAACGTACGTATTACATAACATGTATATTACGTAACGTGTGAACTATGACGTCATCAAGTACGCGTACATTATTCTATAATACACACACACGTGTGTATGAATAATGGTACTATAGTACTATAGCACCCTATATGGTGTGGTTTTGTAGCACTAAAAGTAATACGTATAAACAGCTTATAGGATTATATCTACGCTGTTTATCTACTGACTGACTACCTGTCCATCTGACCACCTGGCCACATGTCCACATGTCCATCTGTCCATACTATAGTATGTATATAATATTACACTATAAAGATGCACCTATACTATACTATACTATAGTATACTATACTATACTATACTATACACACACGTATATTAACCTTGACGTGCGATAATACGTTCCTCCTTGACCACGTGGAACATCATCAGGTTCATGATCAGTACGGACAGCACGGCTATCATCACGTACACGTTAAGGCGTCGGGTTACCCGGTACACCCGTTGGGGTTCACGCATGTCGGGCAGCGATATCATCGGCGATAGTGTAACGGGTGGGCACGAGTTGACGCGAGTTGACGCGAGTTATACACGAGTTGGATGCGGTATTAAAGCGATTCTGTTATGGCGCTACCGTAACAAGTTTAAAATCGCTAACAATAATAACAATGAGAATAATAACAATGCATTCGAAAATAAAGTTTTAAATTTTCTCAAAAGTTATAGTTGTTATGCTGAATATAATTGCGTAATCATATTGCGTAATCACATTTAAATTATTAATCACTAATTATGTGGAATTACGGTATACGTTATTGATAAGTGATACATTTATATTTATAATAATTAGAAATTGCACAACATATCAAATTTATATATAGTAAATACATGATCTTACGTATACATGCATATAAATATAGAATATATAATTATAAATATAGATGATATTTCAATTTATAATTATACAAATTCTAGCGCATAAATACATATTCTTATATGATGATGATGATGATGATGATGATATACGTTTTATTAGGCACTAAAATAGGGGCATATAAAGCCCTTCGCTCGTGTGGGAGAAAATAATAATCAGATAATAATAATACAATAACAATATAATAATTATAATACGTTGAATATAACACAAAACAAAAATAATAAGTTTGATGATTTAATGATTAGAGGTAGAGAGAAAAGAAGAAGTAATATTTATAAATCTATTATGTGGTCTAATAGAACGAGTGGTAGGAGGGAGGGAATTCCATATGGTGGCACCGGAATTTTTAAAAACTCTAGAATTGATGGAAGTTTTACTAGAGTTATGGGAGATAAGAAGAGGCGCATTTTGGTAACGAAGAGAAGGTAATATTGTACGTTTTTTAATTATATCAGATATATAGCTAGGGGTAAAATAATATATTGATTTATGGATTATAGATAGTAAACATAATTTACACCTGCGGGAGAAGGGTAGCCTCATACGAGATGATTGATGTGATGTTGTAGTAGAGTGATCCAGTCGAGTTAAACAGTAAGTAGTACGTATTGAGGAACGGATAATCCGATATAGTGGATCAGTAGATTTAGCATGAAGTAAATTCAGTAGTGAAGTACAGTAGTCAAGTCTGGAAAGTACATGATCATTTATTAGAATATTCGTAAGGTTTCTGGAAAATGATATCCGTATTTTTGTTATTCTGAAAAGAAGAAAGTTGGAAGATTTTGTAATAGATGATATGTGATTCTTAAATAATAATTTATCATAAAATACTAATCCTAGGTTTTTGGAGGAATGGGAAGGAGAAATAACCATGTTATTTAGAGTAAAATTTGGAAAGAAAGTATCAAAAGTAGATATTTTAAGTACATTAGTCTTAGAGGAATTAATTAGTAGTTTATTGGAGAGGAGCCATAATAGTATTCGGTTAACACACTCGATTAATTCAGAGTTAATGGTATTATGAGAATTTATTGGGAAAAATGTAAATAGTTGAATATCATCAGCATAAATATGGAAATGTATATTTGGAAAGTTCTTAATTATATCAGCAATAGGGCGGATATAAATAGAAAAAGGGATGAACCTAGAACGGATCCCTGGGGAATACCGTGATTAAGTGGAGAAAGAGGCGAGTAAGATATGTCAATCATAATAGAGATATTGCGGTTTGTCTGATATGAACTAGATCATTTTAATACTAAGACAGATATACCCATCATAGTGGGCCGCGAGATTATTATGAATCGTCCAGGGTGTCAAAAGCAGATGAGAGATCAAGTAGGATTAGCTGGCAATACATGTTGCAATTTAAAGTAGATAATATTGTGTCAGTAATACGGAGAAGAGTTGTTTCGATCGAATGACCCTTATGAAAAGCAATTTGAAACGGGTCGAAAAGATTATTTTCATATAAGTTGACTAGAGACAATTATTTCTAATATTTTACTGATTAAGGTAGGTGGGAGATCGGGCAATAATTGCTATGTTAATCCTATATCTGTATCGAAAGCTATTCATCTATACATACATATGTACCTACTCATACGAATATATCTAAATCTATAAGCCTATAGGTATACCAACCTATATATATATATATATATATATAACTGCCTGTGTGGCTCAGTGGCTAAGGCGTCAGACACACAAGCACTAGGAAACGGGTTCGATCCTCGTCCGGACCATTAATTAATTTTATAAAATGGGTCTTAACATATTATTTAGAAGTGATCTTATATAATTGTGTATAAATAAATGATCGGCTCTCGTTAAAACCAAGGATGCCTTAACATGAGAGTGGCTTCGAATGGACATTAGAGCCATATATGGATATAAGTCAAAAACTTCATCTGAGTTCCTGGATGGGATGAAAGGACTCCACCAAATAAAAATAACAAACAAAATAACAATATATTAAAAGTTTTTTGATTGATTGAAAGTTTATTTAAACACTTAAATAAATCATATATTATTTCTCAAGAGTGTATATATAGAATACAAATAATAAAAGTAGGTAAAACAATAAATACCATTAATAATATTAAAATAAAATAGAATAAAACGTACGGAAATTAATAAATAAAATAATAATGACAAACAATATTAGTATTACAGGTTGCCACCTGAGATCAATTGTTGTATATATTTCATGAATATTTTATGCGATTTTATGGATCTAATATAGGGTGTGAGTGAATTCCATAGCGTAGGACCAATATAACTCAGTGCCCGAGTATTCATTTTTGAGGGACGGAGAATAGGGGTAGATAGAAGATGAGATGCATGGTTTATAAGAGATTGAAGGGGCAATCTTTGTACTAGAGAAGCAGAAATATAGGAGGGGCAATTCGAAGAGTATATTGAGGCATGAACAATAGATAGTATGCGAAAATCAGATCGTTTGTTAAATGGGAATCATGGAGGTAAGTGTTGGTATGAGGATGTATATATATATATATATATATATATATATATATATATATATATATTAGGTATATATAAATATATTAGTTTATAAATAACAATATTGATTAAAAGTGTAACACTACTATCGAAGTGTATGATACTACTAAGGACAGGACATACCCGCTTATATAGGGGAAAGTAACCTAATACGGACAATTTAAGAATAAACGGTCTTAAAATTATATTACTCATTGTTTTTATTCAAAAATTACAATATATTAATATTATATGATTATAGATATTATTGTGATTTATAAATTTTATTTAATCTTTTAATTACATAGATAACGGGGGTGTCCTTATTCGGTACCAATGTCAGAATACGGACACCCTGTATTATAATACGGACACCCTATATACCACTAGATAAACTAAATATTATTGATGAATCAATCATATATATTATAATTACATTATTTATAATTAATTTTATGAATAATTTATTCTAATTTAATTAGTTAATAATTTATTTATTTTTATTATTTTTTTAATTAATAATACAATTGTATTAATATTGTATACAAATTAATTTAAGTTTCTAAATAATAACAATTTTAGATTTAGCTTTATTGTTGGTATTAATATTATAACGCACGCGATTTTTATGAAAATCATAATAGTTCATACGCTGCGCGCTGATTGGTTATAGGGTGTCCGTATTAAGATATCTAGAGTGTCCGTATTAGGGAAGTATATGACCTCTAGATATATGCCTATAACTTAATGAATATTTGATAACTAATATAGAAATTGCATACATAATTTGTAGAATGCTTTATTTTTTAATAATAGTGTTATATTTTATATCGATACATTTGTATATTCTTGAGAAGGTTTTAAGGTGACATTTTTTGTCATAAATTTAAAAACATAATACAAAAATCAGTTTAGTGGATATTTCAGCAATATTTTGAATAATTAAAAAATAAAAAATACTTTTGTATACTATTTATATAATTATGAATATTTTATTCATCAAACATTTTTTATAGGATTTATGGTTTCTGAGATACTGAGAGTGTCCGTATTCGGGCACTGTCTGTATTCGGTAATTTCCCCTATGTGTATTGTAACTTTTATATTACGATCGAGTGATTTTATCGTATTGATTTATGTATATTTTAATTGTACATAACAATAAATCCAATAACGTGTTAAATTAAAGATTTCAATAGTAATGTATAAATTATATGATACAGTATAATATATAGTGTAATATATATTATTTAGAATGTTAACATAGGAAAGAATGTTACTATAGAAAAGGATATTTCAATTCCAACCAAATGTATAATTAAATTCGTAATTATAACCTATAATAACATATTCATTTTTATTTTAAAAATATATAAATCTTAGCTATCTTTGTAAATCGGGTTTCTCTGGACAAAAATAAATGTCCTATCCTAGAAAAAAATAGCCTAGGATAGATAAAGGATCGATTGGTCTAGGAATGTTTAGCAATATTTATTCGCGTAGGACATTCGGGTATCTCTGGAAATATCTTTGTACAAAACAAGGACAATTTTATGATACTTAGGTGAACAAATAAGAATAACAAATATGTGTCCTTATTAAATTTAAAATACATAGGATCAAATATTAAATAGAATACAACTATAATATATGATAGTTACTATGGAGCTTCGTTAAAAAACGTTAGGATAGCGGGTTTCACACTAACGAATCTCCATAGTTGTATTATTATAATATATAATAATTATAATATATTAATTCAATGCAGTCTGTAGTATATAACACTCCTCTATATCTCTTATTATATGTGTTCGTGTTATATTCAATGTATATTATTATTAAATTGTTATCGTATTATTATTATCTTATTATTATTTTAGTGCTTAACAAACTGAATATCATCATCATCATCATCATCATATAAATATAGGTGTATATAATTTATAATATATATAATATAGGTATATACATTTATATATATATAATATTCTATTTAATAGCGAACACACTATAAAGGGCTTTCAAATAATTTCTAGTTCAATATATTTCATATATGGTTTTATATTATAATATATACTATTTTTAATAAATTTAATAATAAAATATTAAATAATAATATTAATATTTAATAGAATTGGTATTATGTTACGTTTATAGTTTACCTACAATTAATATGCTTTTTCCTCTTAAAAGTCTTCAACATAATTTCTAGTAAATACTATTTACTAAATAGTAATATTATTATTATTTATATTAAAAAAAATTATATTATAAAATAAAAAAATATGCGTCCAAAGAGAGTTATAGTCTTCTGCGCTGCATACGCATGCGTTAGGAATACCTATAGGTATTCTATACTACCCAACAGATTGTATAAATTGTATATAATTACTAATAGTGTTACTGGTTGATTTAATTATAAATAGAATTAGAATAGAATTATATTTAATAATATAACATTTGACCTATTATTGTGTTATCATATTATACACATATTATTCATTATATCTAGAAACTATATAGATATCCTAATTAATTGTAATATTAGAATTAATAGTATGCAACTGGGTAACATATATTTTATTAATATTTAATATACTCAACGAATATTACTTCGATATTAACTAATGTTAATTTTATATATTATTTATAAATTTAATTATGTTACTAATATTATATGATATTATTATTATTATTTAAAACTATCTTATACTATATTATATTAAATGAATAATATGCATCTACCAATTTATATTTACATCAATAATTATTAATATCGTCATAAATATTTGTTAATAGGAATAAATTAAATAATATAATAAACTAATGATAATAATAATATAATCTAACTTATATTTAATATAATATCAAAAACTATAGGATACTATAACTAAGTAATTTCTAATAATATTGAACATATTTGAAAATTAAATTTAAAAAAATATATTTTTTTAATTATAATTAATACCCTTAATATATCACTTTACTTATCGTTATGTTAACTTACTATACAAATATTATACATTTATTCTACTTGAAATTAAATGGGATTTCCGAAACTATATATAACTCCTATGTACATATATGTAAATCCTTTAATAATGGAATTATAATTCAGTAATTTATAACTTAGGTAGGACTTTATCTTTTACATTTTTAATATTTAAAAAATAAAATAAGGATGTTATTAAAAATATTGCTGAGCTTGATCTCAACTAGGATATATTTATAAAATCTCATAGCAACCAAATAAATATGTCTCTGGCCAATCCCAGACATATTCCAGAGCAACAGGCCCCAGAATTCCAATACTTAATCATATTAATTAGAAATATAGTACCCAGTATTAACTATCATCATATTACGTCATATGGTTATGTAATTATATAAAATAATAAACACTCGTAAATTTCATATAAAAAAAGTTTATTCAAATTATATAAATATAAGAAACAGATAAGGAGACAGTTTCAATAGAGAGAGGGGTAGAGAGAGTTTCACAATACCTGTAAATGTTGGAGTATAGTTAAATATCAATCATGTAACAATATAGCTTATATTGTATAATGTACAACTCATATATGTAAGATACATAACGTAATCAGCACAGCTATAGTTATATGCTATGTATAATAGTATGTAATGTATATAATAGTATATTATATACTATGGATACAATGCAATATAAATATAAACATCATGTGGAAATATCTAGAAAATCAGCTGTTTAATTGCACAATAAAAACAGTAAACAAACAAGTCAAAACGCGTACGCCAAAAGCAGTCGACATAACAGACAGTGTATTTATAGAAGTTATGTAGGTCATAAACAGTCACGTGCGATAACAAAAATAAATCCAGGCCCAACCAGGCGATAAATATCTAGTAATAAATGCATTACTTTCATAAAAAGCTCACTTTAATACATCAACAACCATAAATCACCGCGTACATAAATTCATATCCGGTTATAAAACTAATTCGCCAACCGTAATTATAGCCCAACGATGATAACTGCGCATTAAATATCAATAATTCTAGAACATAGACA
Organism: Osedax fenrisi; assembly: GCA_964019155.1. Lineage (NCBI taxonomy): Eukaryota > Metazoa > Annelida > Polychaeta > Sabellida > Siboglinidae > Osedax > Osedax fenrisi. Next base: position 32,827,744 of record OZ025242.1, read on the forward strand.
CGTGATCCGGAGCGATGCACACACGCTAATAGGTATCGTACATCCCGCACACACCGCGCACCGGTCTACGATGAGTATCGGTCAAGAGGCTACAGCGGTCAATAGTGGCCTACAGCGGTCAATAGTGGCCTACAGCGGTCAATAGTGGCCTACAGCGGTCAATAGTGGCCTACATCGCGGACATCGGTCATACAGGGACACTCGCCAGTAAACAACTCTGTGGTAAACAACGCCCCCATTGTCTTAGGGTGTTGAATAGTGGTCAGATGAACAGATGGACAGTCTATACGTCACGTATATATAATGGTCGTATGCCCATGTATCCATCTGGCCAACTGTCCTATCTACAAAACCACACCCGCAAAGAAATGTATATATATAGATACATATACAAACATATATAGATACACACATAGAATAACCACATCTGAGATGAATGTATATTAATGTCCTAGAAATAGAACAATAGGATGGAATCTAACCGTTGTGGAGAGCGCTGCCGAGTGTGAGATCACTTAGCTCTTTTGTTGTCCTGGCAGTTGACCAGTTTGGTCAGAACTTTACGTGTGTGTCCGGATGGGTCATGTCTGTTAGTGTGCTGGCTCACCTCCTAATTAGAAAGAGGGTGTAATAAGGGTGTTATAAGGGTGTTATGTAGGGTAGGCATTAATAGTATTATATTATATATATAAATATATATATATATGTATATATATAATTTTATATAATATTATACTATATAGAGGTATATATATAGATATGTAATTAATGGTGTATTACTCATGCTATATACTTTGGGATCCAAATTGAAAATTTTAATCCATCGACTATTTTATATATGAATTTATTATTAAATCTAAAAGTCGACCTATATTCAAAATATGACCCCTATAGTACAAATATATATATGCATTTGGGTTCCATGTATAGAAAATACAAGTGAGTTAAAGTGTAGGGCTTATAATAAAGATTTTGTTATACATTTCTATCCAATCCATGGATTATACACTGTATGCATACAGTTTCCTATATTACATAATAGTGTTTCACTGTACTGGCTTATTCCGAACTATTACACAATAATGCAATGATGTAATATATAGGTCATAGTACAGAATACATATAGACATCGTTCATACGAGATTTAAATTATAAATGTGTACATTTCGCTGGATAAATCAGTTAAATTATGGTGTTTACTATTTGCTAACGAACAATAGAATGATATCATGTGTGTGTGTGTGTTACGTTATGTCACGCATCAGCACACAATATCAGGCATCATCGTAATGTAAACAACACCACAGTCAATAGATATAATAAATTGAATATGAGATTATTATGAATATTATAATTTGAATATCGGCGAGTATAAAATTAGTTATTTTGTATATGTATATTTGTACTTATTTATATATATATATATATAATATTATATATATATATATATATATATATATAATATTAATTATATATTAGCTATATATTAATTAAATATTATTTAAATATAGTTATGAATATTATGGGAAATCATTGTATCATTATAATACTATTATTGTACTATTAATAAACTTATTTATAATATAAATACATGTGTAAATTTGAATTACTTTAATAGATTATATTGTTAATTAAAATACGTTTTATTATGTTTATATCTTTTATATAAGATGTATGTTTAACCAACCGGGTTTAGGACACATACAATATGCAACATGTAATGTATATATTGTAAATATATTACAAACAGAAGTGTTATTTTATTATAATAATATATATATATATACTACAAGTGATATTTTACATAATATTTATATAAATACAACAATTTATAGGGATTTCCTGAAATTTAAATAATATATATTATGTGAATATGTATGAATATATCGATTGTTACGTACCTTCTTTGATCTTCTCCTACCACCGCATCTTCCGGTGATCTTGTCTTCTGTGAAGTTGTAGTGTTCGTATGCGTCGAAGTGAGACTCCATGTTGTGATAGTAGTCGAGCAGAAATAGTAATAATGACGATTTCGGCGTCGTCTCCATATTTATAGGCCGCTTACGAACGCCCGCGCTTCTCATTGGTCGACGGATCCAGAGCTCGATGACTCACGCGAGCGCGCGCGGTGATTCATCAGCTTCGCAGTCGAGCTAACTCTAGGGGCCGATAGATGGCGGTGGTGATTTATGGGCTACGGTTCAAGGACGCCACGACGGCGATGTTACCCGATCTGATGCAACACCATCGTTATCCGTGTCTATAGCGATAACCATAGCGTATAACCATTAGTCGGCCGTAAACAATGGGGCTATTAATAGACTATTATTACTCGCATCGTAAAGCGATATCAGATGGCATGCATGGTTGGCTGATGCAATTGTTTAGTTCCGTGGACCATGTACATCTACACACACAAGCGCGCGCAAAGTTATATAAGTTGTTATTGATATGCATTTATCGCGTATCTATATATATATATATATATATATATATATATATATATATATATGTATACATCTCATTATATACCTCGCAGTGTATGTGCTAAGCATGTGCACATAAAATGCAATTTTTTCTGAATTCAACACTCGTGAAATAAGTTTTTAATAATAATAACTGCTTTATTATGGTAATTAATTATACTTAATTAAATTATAAATGTCCTATTTATTCTTTAAATAACATATAACTAGGCCTACGCATTCATAAAATAAGAGAATTCGTAACGTAGCGGATGTTACACTGGTGACCTTTGACATGCGTGAAGCACAGTTACACCAACACATCGCTGTACTGCGATGTGATGACCTACTTAAGAGTAGCACCTTGTATGATCTTGTAATACAGGCGTGGTAATATCACAATATAGGCAATAACAATACAATATAATGATGAAATATTACACTACTATGGTGCAATACTAATATGTAGTTATTCGTTTAAATACCGTTATATATATATATATATATATATATATATATATATACACACTACTTCCCGTAATATATACATATTATGTGAAGCACGTAAACACCCCTGTCTCCCGTACACTTTGTATACATCACGTGATTACGTTGTTTCCAGGCAGGTCACGCTTCGTTGCGCAATATTCAACTGGCTATATACGATGTGAATAATACACGCTTATATATATATATTATATAACAATACATTGTTTACGTGTTTACCTGTAGGTGTCACCTGACATATATAATACATAGGTGTAATACCACATATCTTACATTACTATATATATATATATATATATATATATATATATATATACATATACACATATACACATACATGTATACATATGCATATATACACATACATACAAATACATACACATACAAATATACAAATACACACACACATATATCTGTATATCAAGATAACTAGTATTTCATCCATGGATCTGCAGATATTTCAAAATAAAAACTAAGTCCGACATCTTTACGCATGCGTGGCTGTACATATCCTATCTAGATGTATTGCCATGGTCATAGACTCTCCACATACTTTACACAAATATACTATAGTATGTATAGTGTAATACCCATGTAATCTGAAGGTATTTGATAATATAATTGTGGAATACCCATGTAATCTGAAGGTATTTGATAATATAATTGTGGAATACCCCTATAATCTGAAGGTATTTGATAATATAATTGTGGAATACCCCTATAATCTGAAGGTATTTGAAAAGATAACGTGTGCACCCTTGTAGAGGTGGCATAACAGATTCATTCAGAATACCATTACAGACCGTGTTGGAATTCCTCCAATTTCGAACAGTGTACCCAGATCTTCTCCTCGTATAATCTATCCACATATACTAACCAGTTCCAGCATACGAGTACCCAGGTGTACGTTACACCCCCTAGATTCTAATACATTAACAACAAAAGCATTGCTTTCATTTACAAATCATTCTGATTTGTAATGATTACTATAGTATGTAGTATTACTATAGTAAAGCGGTAGCTATCCCTGGGGCCGGTTGCTGGGACATTTGATAATTTTAGCGTACGCAACGCGCTAGCAAAATTGGCCTGCGCCATGTCCTTAGCCATATGCAAATCGAGTTGTTCCGACAATTAAAATAAATGTCCTAGCCTAGCTAATTCTAGCGCGTATTATCTCGGCGACTGTCCGACTATGCGTATCGTATAGAATAAAAAAGAATTTTTTATGAAACTTTAAATCCAAAATAAATAAAATATGCTTATGTTATATTCAAAACAGTGTGAAATAACTTAATACAATAATATATATTAAAATAATTAATTATTAATAATTATATTATTATAATTCAAGTAATAAATATTAACTATTTAAATATACAACATATGCGCACTCACTATTTTTAGTTAATATAAAGTAGCGCCACCTATAAAATTATTTTAATGTGTCACTCAAATCTAAAAATAGAATATAGTTATAATTATAATTGAAATATATAACAATAATACGCGCATATAATGTATATAAATTTCAACTTAAAACATTCTCAATCATATACAAGTGTATAAATAGAAAACATATATATTATTAACTATAGTTTGAAGACTAAACAAGCTTGATTATTCCTCTACCTATGCATTTATGCCAAACTCTGAAATTATTTTATATATATATATCTGAATATACACCTATATAATTAGGTCATACAAATTATGATATTTTCAAGTTTTAATATATATATATAAATATGTATATTAGTTTGATTAATTAATAACATTAAATACATATATTATGTTATTATTATTAATGATATGTTAAGTGAATATTTATATGTACATTATATAATATAGAAACAATATTTATATATGTGGATTCACATTAAATTTATAATATTAAAATGAACAATTTATTTTAACACAGCCTTATTTATTTCGATTAATAGGATCGATTAATCGATTAATATATGTCTTAAATATAAATTTATATTTATACTTTAATATAAGTACAGTATATATAGTATATTAATTAATTTTATTGAAATTATTGAAGTTTATATTGAATATAATATTCTGAATATATTGTAATTATTTTAAAGATAGATTCTATAGTTTATTGTATATTATATTGGGTTATACTCGATAATATTTGTAATTATATTATTATAATAATTATATATTTATATAATTATTATAATTGTATATCCAATACATACTACAATACAATTAAATTGGGAATAAAATGGGAAATAAGCAAAACATTTTATTTAATATTTAGCTAACGCCAGCTATTAGTTGTCCTTAATAAATGGGTAAAATAAACGCTGCGTGTTTAATTTATATGTCGGAACAACTCGATGACTTTAGCTTAGCATTTTGATCATTTTTACGCGCTAGAACATCGGAACAACCGATCGCTAGCAAGCGCTAAGGCGAATTTGTTCGCCTTAATGACGCGCGCCTACGCTATTTATTTTTCATCCGAACAACTCAATATCGTAAAATAAGCGTAGGATAAGCGTAGGCCAATTTTATTTTATCGGAGCAACTGGCCCCTGGGGTGTCCCTATTGTCTCTTGTATTATAATGATGTGTATTGATCGCAATGTTGTCATGTTTCATGAACTATAGTCGACGCGTTATGAACTTTACACATTACATATTACACATTACACATTACACATTACACATTACACATTACACATTACACATTACACATTACACATTACACATTACACATTACATTATTCTATTACGTATAAGCCTGTATAATACATGTATTGCCTGCAGGCATATTAACTTTTAATTGTCAAGTTTAAGTAAGCCTTGCTTGTTGTTATATACGGTGCCAATGAGGTACTTAAAATTTGTATAAACTAAAATAAATTATCATTCCCGTGTATATACTCCCCGGAAGTTTAGTGTAAAAAGGAAGTCGTTTTATTAGTATTTACAATTTCCTGATACATTATTATTTAATTAAATACATATATATATATCCTTAAAGGTTAGTTATACATCATTTAAACTATCGTTGTTCTCTTTTCTATCATCTCCCTGATTCATCTCTTGCTTATATACATAAAATAATGAATTCTTGTATTCGGTTTATATTTTATATATGTCTTAAAGACCCTTCTTCTATTGACTCTCAAAATATCAAACTGGTTATCATTTCATGAATAGTCTGATAAGGTCCCTCTGCATAACCCATATATGGCATATATGGCAGATATAGCATATATGGCAGAGGTATATCTCTGCCAATACCTCTACCCCCTATTATTTATCCCCATACACCTACTTCAGTCTGACTTCACAATTGCATGTTTACCTTCAGCTTCCCTAAACTGCCATATATTATTACACCGTTATGTAATTCCCTTATATGTCTCATTCTCTATATCCCTCTTCATTCGCTATACCCTTCTTACTTGTACTTTACTACCGAGCTTTAATCCTGACATCTATAGACTGTATATATATATATATATATATATATATACCTACAGGGTGTATACATGTATCCCTATATAAATTTATATTTTTATATTTTCTTCAATTATTTTCTGTTTATTATTTGTATTTGTATTATAATATCGTATGATTATATAGGCACCAATAGGCATACTCTTATATATATATTGTTCATTTGCGTAAATTATGATGAATTTTTATTTGTACCTAATTATTGATATCATCATAATCAATATTATCATCAAAGACAAGTGTAAAACAAATATTACTTTAAACTAAGTCAGTAATAGAATGTCAACCCCCTGGATGACCCTCTATTCCGCAAAAAAAAAACAATATCTGTATTTGTCAGTAGACTTGATAAAAATGCAAAATGTTTTCTTTAAATTTATATATATGTATATTTCTAGATTTCTATTTTTATTATTATTTATTCTTCTTTATTTATTTTCTTTTATTTTACCTCTGTTCTACTTTATTCTGGTTCAATATTTCCATAAATATATGTCGAGAAGTAAGGATTCCAGTATACAAATACTTGTCCAAAGTTTGTCCCTCAATGCATAGGTATTAACTACCCATTTTCTTAAAGTTGTAACTTTGGTGCAAAGGTAGTATCAGAATAATTCCCCCTGTATATTCTTATTTTCGTATTTTCATTTTTAGTTTCTTTTCACATATTATATTTGACGCTTCTAATCATAGAGCAAGAGAGAAATTTCTCTCTATATAGCTCTAGCTCTATGCTTCTAATAGTTGTACTAAGACATTTATAAATTATTGTAAATCATTATACATATACTAATTTGTATTCGTTTATTTGTCACATTATTATATTATGTCATTTTGTGTATTCATATAACTCTCAATAAAATATATAAATTAATTATCATATATATATATAATTGTATTTACACTGTGTTATATTGACACTGAACCATATGGGTAATTGTTCGATATAATAACGAATCATATATGCTCGAGCTTTATCCTAGAATGAATATCGTGGACTCGAGATATAGTACCTTGACTGGGTGTCAATTGGGGTGATTAACTCGAGGGGTCTCCTGATAAACCTAGCACTATAGCGACACTGATATCTCCTATAGGCTGTAGGCTTTCATTTCTTACGTCATCGACGTGTGACGTAACTCGTTGTGACAGCTGACACGTGACATGTAACGTGATCACCTCTGCTAAGGTGCGTATGTGTGTAATATGCGTACTTAGAGTACCTAGATATTCTATATATATATATATATATATATATATATATTTATATATAGTACATTAAAAGGTGTAGATTAGCTTCATCTATTTATAAATGTAGTATACGTGGATTTAATGCACAATGGTCAATACAGAATGGTCATTTATAAATGATAAATGTTATAAATATATAAATCACGCATAAACGCCTATATAAATATAGGTAAACACTTCTAAATAAACGCGAATACACGAACGATACGCTATAAATAGAATGACGGCATTGTTCGCTTTACGAGCGAACGGTTAATACGGTTTTATTCGCGAGATATCAATTACGCTACATAACAAAGACATAACAGCGACCGGTATTGTTGACCTCGTCGCATACCTTCACGCGGCTCTTTAATTAGTATAGTATATATTATACTTTAATTATATATATATATATAATTAATAATCGTTGGTGTTAATGCATGACGATTTAACACTGAATAATATATATTTAATTTAATCGAATTGAAAGTTTATTTAGACGCTTAAATAAATCATAAATGATCTATGAAAAGTTTATTTATAATAATAAAAGTAGGTAATATATATATATATATATATATATATATATATATATATATATATATATATATATATATATATATATATGCTATAGTATATATATAAACATAATTATATATTATTAAATTATATTATATTATTATTGAATTATTAAATTAAATTATATATACGTATACGTTTATTAATATCCTAGATTACATCGTACGACGTACGATGTACGTATAACCTATGTTTGACCTATGTTTGACCTATGTATGACCTTTGTATTATAGGTAAATGTAAGTTGTTATCGTCGATGTAAAGAAAGTTGTTTACATCTATCGATGATTGTTATATAATGTAGACAATTACGATCGAGTAACAATTGACTAGGTATATATGTCAGCTGTCAATCAATACGATGCGTCATGCGCATGTAGATCACGTGGGTATCACGTGAGGCGCATGCGCAATGATTAATCATGTTGTCGGGGTGTAGGTAATGTGCTGCTAGTTAATAACTCCGCGTGCACCGCGAGCTAAAAAACATGAGCTGTCGATGTCTAAAAACTATCGATGTCATACGTTATGATTCATAGCTTGTGATTCATAGCATATGTCATAACGTTTGTGTTCGACGGACAATCATGTCTATTTCGTATTACATCTACGCCCGGTTGTATCTCCGTACACTAAATAACTGATAACTCAATCTAAATGTTATCATTATTTAAAATAAAGTACAGTATAACAACTACCGTGGTTTTCTTTCGTAATGTATAGTATTGTATATCAATAAGGAATACAACAACAACATGATCATGTGCGTCGCTGTATTAGCTATAGCTGTATATTATATCACGTGATAAACACATATACATATATATACGTGAGGCTCACACATACATACATGATATATATATATATATATATATATATATATATATATATATATATATGTTATAAGTAATATACTTGAATGTTTATTAAGTACTGCGCATATTCAAGGCTATCACTTATCGTGACCTCACGTTACGAATATCGATGACATACTATTTCGTACTTTGGTCTACTTTAACTCTAAGTCACGTGATAATCTTTGCTAATAATAATAATAATAATAACATAAACATTATGCGGGTATGGTGGTTTATATGCGTTTCATATATATATATATATATATATATATATACATGTGGGTATGTTTATGTGTATGTGTATGTGTGTTTTGTTGTTGTGTGCATGTGTGTATGCATGTGTGTGTGCATGTATGTATGCATGTGTGTATGCATGTGTGTGTGTGTGTGTGTGTGCATGTGTGTGTGCATGTGTGTGTGCATGTGTGTGTGCATGTGTGTGTGTGTGTGTACGTTTCATTCATATTGTAGGTGTCCTATACACACAGTAAATATACGTAAGATCATCATTACATAATATGTTTAGTCAGTATATTACATTATATATATTAGTAATCTATGAATATATATATAAACACAAACATAAACAATCACTGCGGGAATCTATTATTATCCTTATAACGTATACGTTTTTTTTAATATGTATTAAATAATGTCAACTTGATTATTTGTAAGAATGTTATCTTATTTGCCGATGATACTAGTTTTATGATAAATATCGACGTTGATGAATCCATCAAATTAGATAATAAATTAAGATTAGCAATGCATAACATACTTTCATGGGTCAGAGTAAATAATTTAATTAGGACAAATTGGAAAATCCATTGTATGATATTCATAAATAATCACAACTTTAATATATATTAAACTATATATATATATATTAATAGGTTACTATAGTTATCTATTAAGATAACCAACATTAACAATAAACTACTCAGAAAAAAAGCGTATGGTATTAATAAATGTTAGTTCTTTAAACTAGAAATCGCACATTAAAATCTTAGAGAATATCTTACTAGAATAGATTACTTGAAATATTATGAATATTTCAAAATGTATCCCCCAGCCTACATGCTTATGTATTAATCACCTATGCGGTATCTCTATATAGCTTAGCTATATAACATTTATCAGTATACCCCCTTATAATATATTGTTTATAACTATCGGGTAATATGCATTCAATCTATAACGTATATATTTTATACACAAACAAAGATATAAAACACATTTTTGTCAACACAACTTTTTTTTATAATATCAATGAATAATTTAAATATATGGTTATTGAATATTTTTGATTTATGCAAATATATTATACATATATATTATTGTATACATTATATTATAAAACTTATTGACTATGAATATATGCGAAAATATAACAAATTCAAATGTAGTCAAAGAAACAATTAATACGAGACCTACTATTTCCTTAAACAATCATTCTATAAATATAATTATAAATATGCGTGAATAATTATTTAATGCCGTATTTTCCTAGACGTAGGAAGCCCTACTATCAGTGTGTAGTACACCTTGATATAAGACACGCCCACATGTGTCTATAGTACACTATAGTAGACTATATCAGACCCATATCTTTATTTAGTGATTACTACTTTATTTAATTATTAATAATATTACAAATTATTAATTACAGCATAAATCTTAAAATATTTACATATTGTCATCATATATATTTTATATTGCTTTATTTATATTTAACTATAGTTATATATATATATATATATATATATATAATAAATTTAGGTTTTTGAGCTACATTTTTATTTTAATCTCGATTTTAGATTTTATTTGGCTTTATCGTATGATGATTCTAATAATGATATGCTAAGTCGCTCACAAGTACGATTATGTAATAAACCAGTAGCTTAACCCCAAGTAGGTTGGTGTTTGTAGCAATGAAGCAGGTCAGATAGTCAGGTGGACACGCTACCGTTGTATCTATAGATATGGTGGGTGGGCGTGAAATACAAATTAAAACTGACCCCCTATATATAGGTATATAAATACACTAGGAGTATACGAGTAATCGCTACGCGTATACGCTATGTATCAACTGACTGTCCATCTATCCACCTGGTAAACTGTCCTACTAGACAAATCATATTCCTAGTGTATTTATATACCTATAGGGGGTCAGTTTTAATTTGTATTTCACGCCCACTCACCCACACTCGTATTCGCCCCGTGAGATGTATCCTATATACCTATACCTATAGGTATACCTCCCGAATAGCTTCATGTATCATTAAGCTTCGATATTATTCGATTAGTCACACGCGCACACTCGCACACCGCACACCTCACACACACACCACTAATCAATACGATCGCGATATAAACCCGGCGGCCACTAGATCACGCTATATTACGTAATGTTACGCGATATTATGCAATATTAATGATGATATCGAGTTGATAATGTCACGCGCGCGCGTCTCGTGTATTCATTACGTGTAGTTCAGTAGGTATTCAGTAGGCACACCCATGCAGTAGGCACACCCATGCAGTAGGCACACCCATGCAGTAGGCAGTCCCATGCAGGCACCCACGCACACACCCACCCCCACATACACGCACACACCCACACAGTAGGTACTACGGTGATTTGTATACAAAGCTATGTTACGTAATGTTTAAAGCTGTATTACGTAATAGTTATAAGTGTGACTATCCGTTACGTTGCGGTGTTTCTCAATGCAGACTTAAGTTAAATAAGTTCACATGTTTACGATACTTTAGATATCTAATATGATATTGTTATTTGTTATTTTGTTATTTTTATTTGGTGGAGTTCTTTCATCCCATCCAGGAACTTAGATGAAGTTCTCACATATAACCATATATGGCTCTAATATCCCTTCGAAGCCGCTCTCTGTTAAGGCATACGTTAAATCTACCATTATGGAATATATATGTGTTGTTATTGTTATTATTTTTTGATTACTCACATACACGTGTGTTTGTATTAGTCATCTGTGACTCACACCTGCGTATTACGTCGGGTTACGTCATCTTCATGTTTATGAGTCACGTGCTATAGCATTGCTGATTTCAGCAGATACGTCATATAAATATACCTAGTTATATAGGATTATATATTAAAGATAGAATCTATTCGGTTTGAGAATTAAATCTATTAGAATCTATTAATATTCATGGTTGTATTTCATGTGAGAATATTTCATTATACGGGGTTATACAGGGATCCACATTAGGTCCTGTACTTTTTAATATTTATATTTCTACTTTGAAATATATAATAGAACAAACACTAAATATATTTGAAATATCATATAGGGGAAAGTAACCTAATACTGATACTTTAACAATAAATGGTCTTAACATTTTATGACTCATTATTTGTATTCAAAAATTACAATATATTAATATTATATTATTATAGATATTATTTTGATTTTAAAATTGTATTTAATCTTTTTATTCCATAGATAACGGGGTGTCCGTATTCGGTACATTATCCGAATACGGACACCTTATGTTATAATCATAGATTTATAGTAAACTATAAATCTATGGTTATAATACAGGCACCACTAGATAAACTATATATTATTGATGAATATATCAGAAAAATTATAATTACATTATTTACAATTAATATTATGAACACTTTATTCTAATTTAATTAGTTAATAATTTATTTAATTTTATTATTTTTTAATTAATAATACAATTTAAGTATCTAAATAATATAAAAATTAAATTTAGCTTTAGTGGTGGTATTATTATTAATGCACGCGATTTTTATGAAAATCAGAATATTTCATACGCTGCGCGCTGATTGGTTATATGGTGTCCGTATTAATACATTTAGAGTGTCCGTATTAGGGACTTATATGACCTATAAATATATGCTTATAACTCAATGAATATTTTATAACAAATATAGAAATTATATATATAATTTTAGAATGCTTTATTTTTTATAAAATAGTGTTATATTTTATATCGATACATTTGTATATTCTTTAGAAGGTTTTAAGTTGAAATTTGTTTTCATCAATTTAAAAACGTAATAAAAAAATCAGTTTATTGGATATATCAGCAATATTTTGAATAATTAAAAAATAAAAAATACTTTTTAGACTATTTATATAATTATGAATATTTTATTATTACAATTTTTGTAGGATTTATGTTTTCTGAGATACTGAGAGTGTCCGTATTCGGGCACTGTCCGTATTCGGTTATTTTCCCCTATATGCGGATGATATTCAAATGTACGCTGAATATTGTCATATCGATATATTAATGTTATGTGCGAATAATATTCGTAAATTGCTCTTAAATAAAAATTAATTTACTTATAAATAGTAGTAAAACTATGATTTTAAATATTTATCTTTCTAATTTTGTATTTCTGATATTATATTTGATAATATTTTAATTACTCCTTCATCTAAAATTAAATTCCTTGGAATATTTGTTTCATGTAATTTATCGCAGTCAGATCATGTATCATATATATATAAATAAGCTAATTATCATTTACATAATATACATATCATTAGTAAAGATTTATCAATAAAATCAATTATTCGACTTATTGAAACTTTATAAACTATAGTTCTATTGAGATTAGATTATGGGAATATTATCTTAATTTGAGCTCCAATATATATTTATAAAAAACATTACACGAGTTATTCGTAGATATATACAAATTATATTTAATATCCCATATTCTAATAGATTTTCGACAAGTTATTATCCACACAACTTAAATGGTTAGGGGATTCTTCTAGAATTAATTACAGATTTGTATGTTTAATTAAAAAAGTAATTATTATTAGTTATACTATCAGAGAAAATAACTGACTATTCGAGGCGCTATCCAATGCAACTTAAAGAGGGTCGATGTTGACAAATTACAAAGAATTATTTCCGGATTTCTGCAACTTCGATGTGGAACAAGCTACCTATGGCGATAAGAAGTTCTCCTTCCATTTCAATATTCCGCAAAAGACTGAAGAAACATATTTTATTATAATTATATTTTTTTAACATTATTTGATTACAATTTAGTGAATTGTTTCTACTAGTATGTAAGTGTCTAACTAAACTATCATTATTATCATTATTAATATTATATATATATATATATATATATTCTATTATTAATCATAACATCGGTTATTATATTTAATTTAAATAAATAATAAGGAATATATTTTCTTTGTAATAATGATTTCCCCGTGTATAACATGAAATTAATTTCTCATGGATAACTTTCTCATTCATTTTATTTCACTTTAATGATTATTTTCTAGTTTCAATTCATACATGTAATTTTGATATAGAATTCATAATTAAGTTATGTACCTATTTTCGTATAATTGTTTAATGTACATTGTACACTGTACAATGTACAGTGTACAATGTACAGTGTACAATGTACAGTGTACAATGCACAGTGTACATTGTACATTGTACAGTGTGCAATGTGTACTCATGTGTACTCATGTATCGCATTACAGAACATATATGATGATTAATTAGCTGATGATACGAATAAAGAGATCACGTTACCCAACTATTACTCAGGTATACGTGTGTTTGTGTTAGTCATCGGTGACTCACACCTGCGTATTACGTCGGGTTACGTCATCTTCATGTTTATGAGTCACGTGCTAGCATTGCTGATATCAGCGGATACGTATATGTGCATTGTCATAGAAATATGCATAGTTATATACATATACTATAGTATATGTATATAACTATGTTATTGCATATATATATTGCATATATTCACTATGTTAACCTCAGTTAATAACACACATACACACACACACATTACATTTGTACATTTTTCGTTTTTGGACAGCGAACAGTGCTTATAAAGCAATCGGTAGGGGCATGAGCCCCATAATAATTGTATATCATATCAATAGGGTAATTCTAGCAATAACTAACATATCTATAATTAATCAATTTATATATATATATATATAAATGATTTATTATTATTATATGTGTAATAAAATGATGTAAACGTATTTAAAATATTTAAAGTTGGAGTTTTAAAAATGTTGGTTTTTCATATCTATTTACATATTTCGTGTGAAGGATGGTCCCCTTTAAGAATTGTTGGTGTGAACGCACCAGGTGCGTCGCACCTTTATGTGATACGTAGGTATCTATAGAGGGGATATCCTTCACGTCATGGATGTAAATGTATATTAAGTTGCACCCTTAACATAATTGCAATATAATATTTATAAGTTAATCTATAAATTAATAAAAAATGAAAATGATACAAGTATAATTAAATATTTATTTCTTCTCTACAAAATGAATATTATATTAAGTATCAATGTCATTAATTATATAGTAATATTGGGATAGTCCATTCCTTTGAAGTATATATCAATACCGTATAATATATGTTTAATAATAAATTATCTTATTTACTAATCATATTAATTTCTGATGTCATCTGATATATATATATATATATTATATATATATATATATATATATATATATATATATATATATATATGGATATAATATATGGGTATAATGTACCTTCGAAGCCGCTCTCATGTTAAGGCATCCGTGGTTTTAACGAGAATTGTGTTTTGAAAAAAAAACTCGGGAAACTCTAAGAACTGCCACGCTTTACGACGTAGCGTCTTTAGTAGCGTGGACACTATAGTACCGGACACTATAGTACCGGACACTATAGTACCGGACACTATAGTATCGGACACTATAGTACCGGACACTATAGTACCTGACACTATAGTACCTGACACTATAGTACCTGACACTATAGTACCGGACACTATAGTACCTGACACTATAGTACCTGACACTATAGTACCTGACACTATAGTACCGGACACTAAAGTACCTGCCACTATAGTACCGGACACTAAAGTACCTGCCACTATAGTATCGGACACTATAGTACCGGACACTAAAGTACAGTACCACTGCTGAAGGCATTTTTGTTGTTTGTATTCTCCAATCAATTCATCATAATCCTTTATTTTCTCACCTATATATTTAGAGAGTGACTATCAATATGTTTATTACCGCTATTATCTCAATTGAACCTAAATTCAACACTTTTCTGATCGAATTTATTCATAAAGCTAGAGAGAAACTCTTTAGCTCTATGACTTTATTCTACAGAGTAATTAGCTTCACGTTTTTCATTTTTTCATAATATTACTAAAGTCTCGAATACTGGCATTTTATTGAATACATAAATGTATTCTATTCATTTACGTACAGTTTTTAACATATATAATATCAGATATAATGTATGCAATAATAGGAAAGCCACAATATAATGCACAAATAACATCAGCTTGTGATTGCCATCTTATAAGATCCTATATAGGTATCCTATATATGTATTCGATAATGCTTTCAATACAAATATGTTATCCTTTCTTTAATCTAGATGTCACATATATATATATATATATATATATATATATACTATTATATATTTAGGTTGGCTAAATAAATTATATTGATTTTTATAAGCTAAAAAGCTAAAATATTGATGCAATTGTCGAAGATTCAACGTTATTTTGCCTAATCAGATGTAATGAATGCGAAGCTCACGGGTATTGTCAATTGACTATGGTTTAGTATGCCATCTTGCATTTTCCTGAATCTTCCAGAAATATTTCTGACATTGTCATAACTTTAAGCTCTATACTCTTTTATATGTATATTATTATTTTTTTTAAATCAAATGAATCATTACCTAAATATTGATCTATGTGATAATGAATCTCTATGTACATCAATTAATATTCAATAAGCATACCTTACTTGATATATATGATGATGATTGTTAACTTATCTCGGAACATTAACTACTCTTAACCTATATTAGATATATCTGGAATTTAATCTAATGATAGGTTTAATGAATTTAATCTAATGATACCTATAGGTACTACTATAATATTCTGAATATCTTCAATTTGTATATCTTCAATTATTTAGTTATCAACTGTTCTCATTATAATATCGCCATTGTGAGAATTCATATATATAAATAGATAGATGAGGGGTATGTCAATATAAACATTCATTTGTAAGTACTAGTTAGCTATTTGCAACAAAAAACCTTTATTATTATATTTAGATTATATATATTTATACCTATTTATAAATAATATCCGTTTCAACAAATATAAATATAATTTATATTTGTAAATAGTCTAGTAAAAGAGATACTATTTTTTTATACAGAATGTAATCAATAGTCATTATTAAAAAACTATAAAGCAGAATACTCCTATAAAAACTATATATTTACACTAACAAAAAATAATAATATCACATACACTATGAGAAGATTACTTTTTTTTTAATAGATAGAAAAATTAATTATTTATGAAAAATAATTTTGAAAATACCAAAAGTAAATACATAGTCTTAATTACTATTATACATCTATATAAAGTATTGTTATTTGGTAATTTATAATCAATATAATTATTTAAATATGTCAAAAATTATAGTTAAAATATATCTGAATCATATTTAATTTTAATAAAAAAAACTTTTAATGTTTTTCTTAATATTACTTAATCATTAATCTATAGTGGTTAATATTCCCGTAACACATTTCTCTATTATCATTTATCACATTCTAGTTTATCAATAAATTATTTATCAATTCGTTTCATAATATTTTTTCTGACAATAAGATATTTGTGAAGTAGTCTATGGAGATCACTATTAGCAATTACTTCAACATGTACGACGTACATGAAGATGTTGACATGAAATCGTACATTGTACGTGTTGCCATAATATATTCGTGTAAATTTCGAAATTTTTGCAAAATTTACTTTTCACATCTAAATGACTCATATTTAATTAATTTATTATATTATTTGTATTTGTTAAATTAGAATTAATAATATATAAGAAAATAAAATTTATAAAAATTGCCGTGCAATTGCCCGACCCCCCCCCTTGAGCCGATCCTGGCAGTAGGCCATCAATATATATATATTTGAAATTAATGTTTCAGATTAAATAAATAAGTTTTCAATAATTTCTTAAAGTTTGGAGTTGATGGTGTAGTACGGATGGATGTGGGGAGAGTGTTCCAGGAGTATGGGACGGATATTGGCCAGACGCGAGTGTTGGCTGAATGTAAGTTGGGTTTAGAAGGTATACCTCTTACTATACAATAATATACCATAATATACCATACTATACGATACTATATAGTTTATGTATATAATATATACTATAGTATATACTATATACCTTAAACTATAGTTGAAGTAGGAACCAATTGGTGTAGCGTGTAGTGGTACAAGTTGATGATTTAAGTTTGAGTAGGTTAAACACACACATTAACATACACATCAGCACACACACACATACACACACATACACTCACACATACACACACACAATAAATATACCATACACAGTATACAGAATAGTAATGTTATCATAATAATTCTTATAACCATGCCTATGAGCATTGTTATGATATAATATTACGTAAGTTATGTAATAAACATGTCCATCGCGTACTCGACAACAACAAGCGAACAATAGTGTCGATATCAGCGAACACGATCGGGAATATGAACGCGCGCGTTTAGATCGTATCGTGAATCACGTGTTTATTTATAACTATCGTATGTGATTCATAATCATGAGTCATACGAGTATGGTATCGAGTAACATCGAGGGTACGCGCGCATATGATCTATAGATAATACTACTACATAGGTGCACGTGATATATCGAGCTAGAACATTTCACCTTGACGCACTTACAACTGTGTACTAACTCCAAGTACACTGTACACTGCAGTAGGTGCACATTTGTACATGTATACCATAGAGCTAGAGAGAAACTTTCTCTCTAGCTCTGTGATGTATACATACGTGGTGGTCTACCGTTCACTGTAATGTGTACATCCTCTATATCAATAATACAATTAATAATACAATTAATATACAAATAATAGTAATTATTATTAGAAGAATTTTGTTTATTTTCTGTTTCATTACCTAGTTTATAATATTAATATGCTTTTCCTCTTAAATGGCTTCAAAATAATATAG
The DNA here is from genome assembly GCA_964019155.1 of Osedax fenrisi. Lineage (NCBI taxonomy): Eukaryota > Metazoa > Annelida > Polychaeta > Sabellida > Siboglinidae > Osedax > Osedax fenrisi. The sequence goes on from OZ025242.1 coordinate 32,846,998, forward strand.
AATATTATATGCTGTTACCGCACTTTAATAAATATATATATATATATATATATATATATATATATATATATTATCAATTATGAAAAATAAGGATATTAAATCTTTATAATGAATATGTTGTTATAAAATGTTAACACATTATTTAATTCATATTAATAGAAAATATAAAGAATAACATTTTTTTTTAATTATCCTGGAAATTTCTAAACATCCTAATTTTATCAAAGTGAAAATATTTTTAAAATATAAATATATATATTTCCAAAATAAACATGTTATATTAACATAATATACTTACTATATACAAAATAATCTCTATAAAAAAGGTTTATTGAAATTTTAGATGATTTTTGGCAATAAAATAGTACAAATATTTGTATATGTCAACAATTTTTATGAATTTATTTTTTCAAAAATATTTGTTAGTCAATTATTAATCAATATGTTATCATTATTTTCTTAATCCATGGTTTTATTTTAATACAAATTACAATGTTCACACCCTATTTTATTTTTATTTTTTTTGGTTTTTTTAATATACTTAGATAAATAATTAGATCAAATCTGTTATCACCCTTACCGGGTATTAGAAAGTAGTGATAACCCCTACTTATTCTGCTTACCCTGCTCACTGTGACCCTAGCTGTGTTTGATGTACTAAGGAACACTATGTACCCTAGTGGGAACCAATTATTATATACTATATTATACATATATGATACATACATATACCTACCTGTTAGGATATGGTTTTCATAATAAATAAGTATATTATGTATTTGTAGAATGAAGTATTATATATATAATATTAGATTAACTAAAACTAGTGAACACGACAAACTTTTTGATTTTGATAAACAAACAATTATAAAATAAAGACAGTTATGATTATATACTTTTTTCCTATATACCTTTGTACATATCTACTAGATATACATATACACATAAATAATATATATCTAATAATAAAAGTACCTAATGAATATATATATATATATACCTATATAGTATATATCTATATAGTATACCTGCCTATATATTAATAATATGAACCTGCAATAAAACCTGCGGGGTTCAGCTAAGTGTTAGTTAAAACACATTGTTAAATAGTAAAACAGTTTATTTAATTTCAAAATTCACTGTGCAATGCACATTGTACACTACATATATGTATTACAGTATACTGTGAATATTCGAGGTGGGCATAGTAAACGTATATACGTATTACATTGTTCATGATATTATGTATTGCTTGATGTTCCATGTTCTATTATATTGTAATGGGTAATATATATATATAACCTATAGTACATATGTACGAACAAATATCAGAAAAACATATTAGGAATTATCAATGCAAGATTGCAGTGACTTTTCAAATGTTACTAGATTTAACGATGGAGGTATGACACAATATATTCGTATACATGAGAGGTTTGACAATTTATAAAATATAAATATAACCACTTCTAAACTATTAACCTTCCCATATACATATTTAGTATATGTAGGTAGTTAACCTATAGGTTACCTACCTAATTCTCTAAAATATAAATATTTTAAAGAATAAAAAAATTATTAAAATTAACAAATATTGATAATTAATAAATCACATAAAACTAGATAAAGATTAATAAAGTATATCATTATTTAATAGCATTAACATAATAAATATTTTATAAATTAATTAAAATAAATTAATTAAAAAATAATTTAAATAAAAGTTATTTAAGATTTTCTATGTTAATAATGTTAATTTCTATTATTGTAAATACACAAAACTTTTATTATTTTTTTTTTGAAAATTGAAAAACTTAATCTATTCAAACTTTAATTTGTAATTATGTTTTAAAATAATATTGTTTAATTATTTTGTATTCACTCAAATGAGTGAAAGACAACCTATTACCTTGGTAACTACCTTAGTAGCTACCTATGTACACTATGTACCACTGTGTACCAAATCTGATGTTATTATTATTATTATTATTATTAAATATAAACAGGTAGTAATATTTTATTGCAGTCTGTGTCATAAAATACATTAAAGTAGTTCACAATAATTTATCTTTCTCATTCCCTCGATACAGCTATATATATATATATATATAAATAGTAATATTTTATTGTGCCAATGTCATAAAATATATTTCTATCTATCTCTCTCTCTATATATATATATATATATATATATATATATATATCTCGATATAGATATATCGATATAGATATCGTGATAGGGTGACGTCTATATTAATTAACGTGTTTATTTCTATGTATATTTATAGTTTACAACCTCGTATGTATAAATTTATATATATATATATATATATATATATGTTTGTAATTGTGTATAATGTACAATGTACACTGTACATTGTACAGTGTATATCGTATACACAATTATATTTTACATTGTACATGTGTATAAATTAGCGACCTAACGAATGGTGAGTCCGTTATTATATCTATAGATGTATCGAGTGTCCACGCAGTAACAATATATTGTCAACAGTGGACTGCCTAGCCTATGGGTTGTATGTATGCATACCACGTGATTAGTAAGTATCACGTGATAATTATGTGTCACGTGGTCATTATGTAATACATTTACGTTGTTTACGTCGTTTCCGAGGACACACGATATTAAGGGATGTCCTCGAGTACGGGTTGAACTATTTACCTCGAAGAACATACAAATAGAGCCATAAATTTGCTCCTGATTAATAGTTCAATACAAATAAATATTTACCTTTAAAATATAACAATCGATTTTTAATCTGATTTATTATATATATATATATATATATATATATATATATATATATAATAGTGCAATTAATTCTATTAATATTATAATAGTATACTAACAATATATCTACTACTAATACGTATCATGATAAAGTATTATGCGTAAAGTATGCATAAAGTACTGTATAGGATGTATATACCTACTGTCGTATATAATTAAAATCACTGAATCTATTGATGAAGATAAGGTAACCTACTTAACTATGTAATTATTCTATATGTTGTTAACCTAGTTTCTATAACAAGGGAATAATATCAAGAAACTTTATAAATTATAGAATTGGCATTCTCGGTTTTAAATCATTCTCATTTCAAAACACTATTTTTGCAATTGATCGATGCATTATTGAATGCAAATATATAGTTTAAAGCCTAAATGGTCTAAACTTTACAGTAGGCAAACTTACCCAGCAAACAATTTGGTGTCGCTTTTATGCGCTTTTGGGAATTTATGGGCGCTTTTTCGTCGTTTTTGGAGGCTTTGATTCCGAATTGATATATTCATCGCTCTCTAGACGCTGTTGGACGCTGTTGGACGCTGCAGCGCCCATAGTACATTAGAACAATAGTACAATTCAACGCTTTTGGGCGCAAATTTTCATCAAAGCGACGAATTAATTCCGCAACTTTTAGGCGCAGTTCGTCCAAAAGCATCGAATATATTGTTTGCTGGGTATACTCTATACTATATAGAGCATCGATTGTTAACCTTTTTTTTTAAATCGCCCCCTTTCCCTAGTTTTTACATAATTGCCCTCCTGTAAATAAATTAAAATAAATAATAATTGAAACAGCTATTATAATTGTATTAATGTTATCATTGTGGTTGATGATTCTTTATTAGTTCTTCTATGTTTAGTTCTTTCGATGTCAATAGTAATGTTAAATCTCCATTTCCCACGATATCAAGCCTATTCCGATATTTCGTTAACATTTGTAGGAACAGATTAACAGAACTGAACCCAGTAAAATTAAATATGTAAATATATTATAATATATAATAATCATATAATAATAACCTTTTTCAACTAAATATGATGTTAGAAAAGTCAGCATTACTAATTTAATTAATTTCCATATATTTTCATATTTTTCACTAATATTTAACCAACATTTAGTATATCATTAAAATATTTTAATTTCAAAGTCATTCTGTATATCTATGATATCTTCTTGAATTGAATGATCTATTTCTGATATATTGAAGTTAAATGGATCAATGAAATAAAATATGGAATATTTAATGAAAATAGATAATCAAAACGACAATCTATATTTCTAATTAAATTTACCTATTCATATGTAGGGGAAAGTCCCCGATTACCGACCCCCTCCTAATACCGACCCCCTCTCGTATCTCAGTAACTATAAGAGAAATCAACAAATTATATATATATGAACTTTTAGCAATTTAATGATAAATATGAATAAGTATATTGTTTTACAAAATATTCAATCCTACAATTGTTATTTGATAAAATGTAATATTCTGTTTTTACTTTTTAAATATTTGAATAATAACTTTTTTTAAATCATTGTAAATACTTTATTAATTAAAAGAAAACTTCATACTGCGCAAATATTGTAGATCAATAAAATGTTTATATATATATTATAAAAATAATTCAATTTGAATAACTATTAACCACAATATCTTAATTATAGCAACCCATATGATTTTCCTAATATCGACCCCCTAAATTACCCTAATACCGACCCCCATGTGATTTATAATATCCAATCAAAATAGATCAGTATTTTACTTTAAAATATGTCATAAGTTGTTTGTGTATCATTGATATAGATTAAGTATTCATGATTCCATTCGATTATATACATATTGATTAATAACTAAATATTAAATAATAATATACACTATTTTAATATAATTACTATAAAGTTTAAATTTAAATTTGATATTACTATTAAAACATAAATTCAATACAAAATAATGTCGTGCATGTTATAATTAATTATATTTATGAATATCTACTATGTTGATTGGATATTATAATACTAAAATTATTTATACCACGATTATTTTAGGAGGTCGGTAATAGGATAAGGGGGTCAGTATTAGGAACATGTATCCGATTACCGACCCCCCTATTTATTCTTGTAAATATAATTATATCAAAAATTTAAAATAGCCACATTATTCATTGCCATAATATTACCCTATTTACAAAATGTCAAATAAATATATTTAATATTGAATAAGTTATTACATATAATCATTTAGGGGTCGGTAATCGGAGACTTTCCCCTATATATTTATAAAATACTTATATGTCAACTGCAAACTCAGCTATATATATATATTATATATGAATGCAGATATATATATGAATACAATTTATAGATTTAACAATTAAATATATCAAATAATATCTATTTTAAACATAAAGTATTTTATAACACATCTTAATTTGTGTTTCTTCGTGTGTTGCGATATTTTCAATAATTGAACACTCTATGAAAAGTATATATTCCTACGTAACACTTGAAACACCTATGTGAGCATTCTATCACCCCAAATATAATCCAACACACCTATGCGAGCATTCTATCACCCCAAATATAATCCAACACACCTATTCGAGCATTCTATCACCCCAGATATAATCCAACACACCTATGTGAGCATTCTATCACCCCAGATATAATCCAACACACCTATGTGAGCATTCTATCACCCCAAATATAATCCAACACACCTATGCGAGCATTCTATCACCCCTAATATAATCCAACACACCTATGCGAGCATTCTATCACCCCTAATATAATCCAACACACCTATAACACACCTATAACATACCTATAGAACACCCTATGTGCAAGTGTTTACGAGTCACTTGTTCATACAGTAACTATTAGCTATAGCTAATATACTATATACGTTGTTAATAACTACCCTATGACAACTTATAGATATAGCTATAGTAAAGCTAGCTTACTAAGTATACTTAGCTATATAGCTATATAGCTAGGTATACCTAAGTATACTTAGTAATAACTATATATATTATAATATATATATATATAGTTATTACTAAGTGGCTAGAATTCTAGTATTCTAGTACTTAAGTACTACTTCTAACCACTGTATCATTTATACATAATGTATATATATATATATATATATATATATATATATATAATTATAATGATATGCTAACAGTGTTAACCTAACACATATTTAATATTATTTAATTAACAAGTATAACCTAACAGGGGCGGATACAGGGGGTGCTAGGGGGGCTCTAGCCCCCCTCCCTCATGATTGTAAAATATATGATTTAAAAATAGATAATATGGTTAAATCAGCAAAACATTCAATATCAATTATAGGTAGGGTGAATCTTTAAATGGCCGATTGTATATACCATGTATTTTTCATTTAAAAATTAATCACAATCAAGTTGGAAAATGTGTCACTTCGTCCATGATTAAGTTTAAAGATTCGATTGCAGATTTAAGAAAATTTGAATCAATTATAGTTGATATATTTACCACAATAACTATTTGGAAGAAAATTCTCGTTTTATTGCAGTGATAGAAAATAAGAAGCATGCTGCAATCAGCTATAATGCAAGTCAACAATAACATATCTAAGTAAATTTAATGCAACAGAGAAAAATTTAAATCAATATTAAAGGGGTATCCCACTATACTTGTATATAAGATTTTCCGGCAACTTACTTGAAATATTGTAACTTTAAAAAATTATTATATCAAGTTGTAATGGAATACTCCTATAAAGTTATTATATTTCAGGCAAGTTGCCGGAAAGTAAAGGGGTTTCCGACTAAAATTGTAGTTAACTTGATAGAAAATGTTTTTAAAGTTAAAATATTTCCGGCAACTTGCCGGAAATATTTGTAGTGGGATACCCCCTTTAGATATAATCATTCTTTATAGAAGATAAAATATTTCATTACATGGTCATAATGAGTATTCTCTAGAATCTATAGATTAGTATACTGATCCACATTTTAATCTAGGAAATTTCAATGCACTTCTAAAACTATGTATAAACTCTGGAAATGATATATTAAAAGAACACTTATTAATGTGTAGTAAAAATGCTAAATACACTTCAAAAACAACACAGAATGAATTGATATTTGAATGTGGTGAATATATTAAAGACATAATAATTATTCTTCAATTATAATTGATGGTATAAAAAAAGCTAAATATTTTAGCTGATGAAACCATAGATGTATATAATACTGAACAAATGGCTTTATAAATTAGATATTATAATGGTAAGTGTATCACTGAAAAGTTGAATTATTTCATAGGATGTGAACATCTTAGTGGAGGAAGTAAAGCTAACTTGATTATGGATACACTAACTAAATCTGAATTAAATATTGAACATTTAAGAGGGTAAGGATACTATGGAGCAGGAAATATATCTGGAAAAATAAAAGGAGCGTCAACTATAATTCTGAATAAGAACACTAACTCTACACATGTATACTATAGATCACATGTATTAAATATATCAATAGTAGGAATGATGAGTGCAAAATGTCGTTAATTCAAAATATGGTAAGCATATTATTAGAAATCTGCATATTTTTAAATATTCTGCTTAGAGGCAAGGTTTATTAGAATAAAATTGTACACAAATTTGTGTTGAATCTTCTAAAAAGAAATTAGTTAAAGTAAAACGAGATCGGTTGCCAGACATGATGCTTTGCGAGTATTTATCAAACTGTATCAAGCAATACTTGAAAAATGTTAGAAATATATGAAGATAAAACATGGAATTCAGAAAGTATAACAAAAGCTAACGGTCTTTACAATTCTATGATTAATACTCAATTTAGTATGTCATTAATTGTATGTAATAATTCAATTAATTTCATAGAACATTTAACAAATGCTCTCCAGGGTAGGTCAATAGACGCATATAGGGCAAATCATGATATTCAAAGTGTAATTAAAGGGATACAAGTTTGTAGAGATAATATTGATGAAGTACAATTAGAATGGAATGAAGAAGCTTCACATTTATTATCATATTCAAATGAAGGAATTTCTTTACCAAGGTTAAATAAAGACACCTGCTTCATCATCTGAAGAGTATTTAAAAAAAAGTAATATATATTCCATTCTTGGATCATTTGATAATGGAGATGAAAGAAGGATCCAATATATACATATTGTATATATCTCTTGGAGCATTATTAATTCCAAAAGTAATGAATGAAAACAAGGATTCATGAAAAGAAAATATATTAAAGTTTTATGAATTAGTAAAAGATGATTTACCAAAGATACATTTAATACAAACCGAATTGATTTTGTTGGGAAGTTAAATGGACAGAAAATAAATATCTATAGATATAGGTATACCTAATACAATACAAATTGTTACGACCAGTACTCAAGTACTCGATAACATGGCAAGGTAAATTGAAATTATTAAATAATTTATAATTTATATATATATTATTATATACATTTTTTCCTAATATCTATGAAATGCTTTTATTGATGGCTACTCCAGTTACCTTGTGTGAATGTGAACGTTCATTTAACCGATTAAGAATAATAAATACATATTTACCTTCGATTATGAGTGAAGATCAACTAAAAAGAATGTATATATACATAAAGACATAGAGATCGATTGTGATTATATTATTTCAAAATTTGAAATACGTAATCCAAGAATAATGCAATTGATTAATATATTGGATTAATAGTTTTTATTCAATAAAATATAAAATATTATTCTATTTAATTTAATATAGTATTTAATTTATATATATATCAATTGAATATTATCATAGTAAATAGGTCCTATGTCTTATTTTAAAAATATACTTTTATTTGAATGTCAGCCCCCCCCCCCTTGAAAAATTCCTGTATCCGCCCCTGCCTAATCAATATGATTAAGTTATAAAACATTATTGATAGTTTCGAACGTTTTAAAACGTCCTAAAAGTAATAAAATACTAAAATGGTAAGTGTAATAGAATACGAATTTACAATTGCAAGTGAATCGAAAGTAGAGATGACCGAATAAAATGTTGGTAAAATTATAGTTGTTTACCTTATTTAGGGTACATAAGCGATGTACCGTACATAACTATACATGTTTATGGTACATACTATATATTTGTTATGGTATAGGTATCAAATATACCCTAACAAACTTCTCCATTCCTTTATCTATTATCTTATCAAAATTCACCTGTAATTTTTGAAGTAATTTTATATTATGCATTAAAGTTATCTTTGCCTTCCACTATTCTTACACTTTCAATTTTTACTTGCCTATAGATTTGCATATCTCATTATGGCATGTAACTTGTCCGAACCGGTATAGATTACTTTTAATAATGTATAGTAGCAGTTCATAACACATACAAGAAACGTTATAGTCTAAATAATTAACTAATGTAATTCCCTTTCACAGTAATCTATGCATAGCAATATGTTGTAAGTTTTTCCCTTGAATTATTTGTTTCTGTAGTTTCCACCAGTATCCATGATTCACATTCATATAATAGGATTGAGATATACATCTTTAATAATTTAAATTTAAACTTGAATTTGATAGTGCTATTAGACAATATCCTTAGATAATATCAATTAGAATTATCATTGAAGAATTATGTCTACAAAATTCCCTGTGCCTTCTCGTATGTAATTATTATATTACCCTACTATACTTTGTTATTATATTAATTGTTCTACTTATTAAAGTTATACTCCATTCATCTCGATATGAGAATAGTCATGCTTGCTGTTGCCTATTTAATACTTTTTCATTACAGCTTTCCATTACGGCCAGGCACATTTTTGCACATTTTATAGCATATCATAAAGTTCTTGTATATCTGATCATCTCTATCTCTTATCACATCTCGAGTTATTATCTTTTGTTTACCATTTTAGATTGATGTATCATGATTATATAAGTTGCCATATTTAATATGTTCTACGAAGATATTAAATATAACTGATATAAGAAAAATGCATGTACCATGGTACAAAATGCAGGTATGCATACCAGTTTTCATCGTGTGATTATATTAGACTGTAGGTATAACTATATAACTGCACTACTAGAGTATTCACCACTACTATAGTAGTATAAGTATTTAATTATTAAATTATTTATATTCGTATAAATTATGAATAATTTTGAAATAAACCTATTTATAATTAGTCGTCAGAAATGACTTAATTATTTGTCCGAAATTACTTAATACGAAATTATTTCGTCCGAGATTACTAGTATTACTTTTTCCGCTCTTTTCAAATAATAACAAATTAAAATACGAAAACAATTCATAATATTCATAATAACTACTATTATATTATTTTGTTATTAATATTTCATCTATAATCAAATAAAAAACATGATAAAGAGAGGTAAAGGTGAATCGTCTTCTAGCAAGTATTTTGACGATGATGATCCTAAACCACAGGTTGCGCTTAAATCTAGCCTTGGCGAAGTGTTGGTAGATCTCACTAAAAAAAGAGGTTCCTTAATGAGTTCAGAAAAGTACAGAGATACATTTACGTTATGTCCAATTAGGAAGAAAAATACAGACGTAAAATACCCCGTCTTACAAAGTATGAAAGGTTCAATATTATGAATATATTCAATAATCATTATATAGTTATGAGAATCATTCTCAGAATGAGATTTTTATATAGAAGCTATTGTAATAAAATTAGTATAATTGGAAAGTTTATTAAATTCTATTATACAATTCATATTTTAGTTTTTTTTAATTTTTATTAAAAAAAAAGTTATGATAACAAATGTGTACAAAATTTGGTAAATTTTATACATGGTGATTATTATAATCATTATAGGATTTATTCATGTTTTTATTTATTTGTAATACCTATTATATTCTTATATATATACCATTTTTTATTACCCAATATAAAACATATTTGAGTTTTTATTATAACATTTTAGATATCCAAAATTAATATAATTTATATTTTTAGAAAGATATTTAAATTCTATAAATTATAGAATAATAGTATAATATTGAAAAATTGATAGTGTTGTATTTTAATTTGTATTAGTTTCAAAAGAAAAAAGTTATTGTTAATAATATGAAAATAAAATTAATTTATTCATATGAAATTTAAATTATTTTCCCAATCTAACTTTATTATATATTATTTACAATTACATAATTATTATGATGATACATACCATAATTATATTTAACATTTAGTTCATATATGTATATATATATATATATATTATATATATATATATTTATTTACTATATGATATTTAAAATACTAAAATATATATACATTAAGTTCTTAATAGCATATATATATATATATAATGATGGGCAACGATTGTTTTATGATGATCGCTGATTACGCTAATAGATCGTTTACTCTCTAATTATGTCCTACTTCAATCACGATCACAACTATTTCTTAATGCTTGACCGTTAGAAGATCACGTTCATTACAATGATCTAGATCATGATCGCCTAGATCATTTATCATGGTATACAATATAGTGTATATAGATTGTATATACAATATATATATATACATATATTTATATATTATCATAAAAATTATAAATAATATTTGGATGGAGTCGAAAATGTATCGAGTTGATAATATGCCTATCATTTTGAAAATATAGATATACATATCGAGACACCTATTACAATTCTGCGGCTAGTAGTAGATTAGGCATCATTATTTTATCTTAGATATTAATACCTTTTTAAAAGACCCTACATATTTGTTTTAGGGTGGCCCTTAGGGACAAAACACTGTTCAAATACTAAATCGTCAGATAATTTTGTTGAGCGACAATATCAACAAATATTCCCAAATTAATCGTATATGTGAATCAGCCTTTAAATATAATTTGATCGATACAGTTCAATGTATTTATATACCGAATTCTTAATATTAATTAATATTAATATTATAAATCATGCGCGTATATATCATTTTTTAGTAATCTATATATTATTTTGTAATCAATAGTATACAGTTTTTAGAATATAATAATGTATATAATATATATTATATATCCGTATGCAAAACGTATATAAATGTCTGTGTGTATTTTTAAGTAACATAATTAATTTACTATATACATATCAAATTATTTATAATCTATAAATGTCTATGTTCCTCGATCGTCTACTCTATCATTGTTTTATACCCGATTATAATCATTTGCTAACGATCGAACATTATTGCTGGTCGATTATAAGTCGGGCATGATCGTTGAACGCGATCACGATCATGCCCATCACTGTATATATATATATATTTACAATATGATATTGAATATATATATATATATATATTCCTAAACAATATATTAAACATATGTACACATTACACTTTTATAATATTCATTTGATTCTATTACTTTAGTCGATAAGATGTACAACTTATACGCATGCTGTAAAACATTAATAAATTAATTATTAATTCTTAAAAGTTTTAATTTAGAACGCGTTCACACATATGAGATTTATTTGGGGGGCATCTATGGGGACCGTTTCATTAAATCTTCTTACGATTGGTAATGTCGAATCGTATTACGATGTTGAACCGTTCTCATATGCTTATTATCTAATACCGATGATATATTTTGTTAGATGGAGATAATTATTCTCAGTCAATATTTACACATACAAAAACACTATATCTATAATATTATGTATATATTTCAAAATAAAATCATTAGAATTTAAATCACTTTATATATGCATTATATTATATATATATATTATTTTTTTTAGAATAAAGTATTATATGCATGCTATATATACATATACAAATATTATCTATTATTTGGTTAAGTCAAAGTACTATAATTGTATATAATTGGTAAAAACTAATTTTACTATCTATAAATTATAGTATAATACCAAAGATTTTGCGAAGCAAAGATATAACACTCCCTATGCATGCAACGTAATTTAGTAATATCCCCTGCCGCTGCTAGCAGTAGTATCGAAATCACTGAAATAGATTTAGGTTCGGCTCTGTTTGCATACAACAATGTTTTCATTGCTCTATTAAATTACATGCAATATAAATTAACTTTTACTTACTAAATATATACTTATAGCATTTAAAACATAAATATCATATTTGTTTGTTATATATTAGTAGGGTTGTTAAAAAACGCGTTTTTTATTAATGTTTGTTTAAAACATGTTTTAAACGTTTTTTTTCGTTTTTAATACGTTTTATTCGTTTTTTTCCCGTTTTTTTCTGAAAAATAAAATTATTTAAATAAAGTAGATATGTTGTTAAATAATAAAATAATAATAAAGTAATTACATATTATATGAATAATCAGTAATAATTCAAATAATATATTATCTGTATTATTAGCATCATTAAATCATATGGTCAAACTATACATTAGTAGTAACAATTATAATTATTATAATATTTATTTTGTTATAATATAACACTGAGTATTTCTGTATTATTTAATGTTATAGACATGGAGATTGTATCACAATCTATAGATATATGTACATTATATAATTAATATTATAAAAGCTGTATGAACTTTCATATTTATTTTATAATAAATTATTATAAATAATAAAGTAAAATTAGATTTCTTTTATGTTCTGATATAATAAATTATATAATAATATATATTATAAACTTTCATATTTCTTTTATATATTAATATATTATTATTAAAAAAATATACAAATTCCATAGATATAAAGAAAGTATTCTATTCTTTCTTTATATAGATGGAAAATTCATACTATTTTTTATATAATATTAAACATAATATATATTATTATACAATTTATCAAAACATAAAAGAAATCTAATTTAACTTTATTATAATAATAATATTATATTTTTATATATTTATTAAATAATCATTCATTTTTCAATTATTATACAATTTATTATATCAAAAAAAAAGCAGATAAATTATTATTTGTCAAATTAAATTTAAATTAAATTTAAATATTAACAATTAAATAAATATATGTATAAATGTATGATTTTTGTTTTTTTCTGTTTTTTTCGTTTTTTATTCTATGTTTAAAACGGTTTAAAACGCGTTTAAAACGTCTGTTTAAAATGTGTTTTTTATTAACTCACAACCCTATATATTAGTAATGAACACTTAGTTTTCATCATATAAATATTAATTTAAAGCATATTATTTAACATTTTAAAAGTGTATAGTTAAATACGAATTTACATTATAAACAACGCATAGTTCCTAAAAGTAACCTGCTATAGGTGGCACCAGGGTATTTTGTATACAAATTCGAATTACACGATTTCGCGTAAGTGTTATATCTTTCCTTTGGAAAATCTTTGATAATACTATAAATGTAACTTAAACTTTATGTTAAAGTTATAGAAAATAATAATAATAATATTAATAATTGTTGTTTATATAGGTGTTGATTTATCCTAAGTTGCACCGAAGTATGCTTCGAAATAAGATATAATATTTTTCTATTGTATTCCGCGACAGCTTGTCGCCAATAAGAGATAGTAACATTATTTTGTATTACATTGAACATATAATAAACATGCTTTACTTATTGTTAGCGCGTAATGAATCATTACCAATGATACACTGAGCCACAACATACGATGAGTTACTGAGCTGTACACAAAGAGCTTGATAGTTAACTATATCAATGGTGATGATACTATGGTTGATTGGCACCTATCATAGGTGTGCGTGTTCAGTGGACAGTATCCACCTCCCATAGGTCCGCTTAATAATGCAATGTTGATACTAATGAACGAGAACAATACATAAACAAATAAACAAAATGATACAATAACATAATTTATAAAAATAGTAATGATGCATGTTAAAGTGAATATTAAGTATATTATAGGATATATTACCTATTGTTGATATGTAGGTGTTGAGGTGCGATGTATAGGAAGGGTATGAATGGATAGATCTAATGGAGGTAGGGAGGGAGTTCCATAATGAGAGCATTCGGCAAATATAGTTTGATGATTAATATGTAATTTGTATGATAATAATTATAATAATCAATAATATATATTATTAAACAGCTATATTAACCAAATAAAATATACTAGTCTAACAGTATCGATATATAGAAAGTGGATAAATTAATAAAATGGCATCAGCGATTTTGATTTTTGATTGGATATTAGTAATATTATATACATAAAATCATAAAATAGTAGGATTTTCGTCTAAATAGATATAAGTAAATTATATCGCAAATTGCCATACACTACATTGAATTTCTTATCCAATTTCTTTATATTGATGTATAACAGTGATGCTTTAAAATGTCTGTCAAATTAGAATTCTACATATTTTAGTAGCATTAATAATATATATAAGTTATTATATCATGCTACAAGTAGGTAGTAAACTAACTATATTAGTATGATGATAATCATGTAATAATAATATTATATATATATATATATATATATATATATATAACTATTAAATAATAATCTTTTATTGATTTAATAGTAAAATTATAATTATGTATTATTTAATTTATTATATATAATAATACATACTTATAATTTTAGTAATATTTATATATTTAGTTGTAAAATTATAATTATGCATTATTATATTTATTAAATATAATAATACATAATTATAATTGTAACCCCATCCTTTACCCCACAAATAAAGTGGACCCCTATCTCTGGTATCAGTTCTATATTACATAGTGTCGAGTTACAGGGTAGCATATTACATAATAACCCCCACCGCACCCCTAATAAAAACATTTAAACAAAACATTTTTCGGTTTTCGGACTGCAAACTGTGCTTATAAAGCAATCGGCCGTCCATATATATTTGATGTTAATGTTTCATATTAAATAGGTAGGTTTTCAGTAGTTTCTTGAAGTTTGGAGTTGATGGTGTAGTACGGATGGATGTGGGGAAAGTGTTCCAGGAGTATGGAACGGATATTGCCCATGCGCGAGTGTTGGTTGAATGTAAGTTGTGTTTAGGAGGGAGTTGAAGTATAAACGTATTGGTGGAGCGTGTAGTGATACTAGTTGGTAATTTAAGTTTGAGTAGGGATGCTAGGTAATCAGGAGAGTCATGGTGGATTGAAATCTTATACATATTTAAATCCAGATAACCCCCCTCCTCCCCCACAGATATGGAAAGGCTCCCTATCGGTACTGTCAATTATATATTACATAAAGATAAGTTATATCTCCGTATATTATAAACCCCCACCTCCCCTAATACCTATTTAACCCTAGATAACCCACTCTCGCAGATAAAAAGGGCCCCTATAGCAGCTATCAGTTTCATATTCAATAAAGCCATATTATAGTGCTACATAGTACATAATAACATAACCCCCCCCGCTATCCCTAATACTTATTTAACCCTAGATAACCCTCCCCTCCCTTGCGCAGATAAGAAAGGGCCCCTATCATTGCTGTCTAAGAGCGTGGAACAGAAGACACGTATTCGCGTGGGTACTCGCGGTGTGAACTCTGTACGCGGGTACTGTATTGGCTTCTTGGTCGCCTACGATCACCACTTTAATCTGGTTAGGGGATGTGGGGGCGGGTGGGGATGTGTTCAGGGGATATGTGGTAAGTGGGTATATCTGGTTAAGTGGAAGACGGGCATGGGGTTTGGGTTTAAGAGAGCCTTGGGAGATATATGTGTAGGGTAGCAGGAGAGCGGATATGGGGTTTTTATGTGGGTATGTATGTATCAGGATAGGTAGGCAGGAAGGTTATAGTAATATGTGTGTGTATGTGTATGTATGTGTGTGTATGTATGAGGAGTATTCTAAGGTAATCTGTGATAATACACTAAAGTAATGTGGTTAGGTATACTTCCGATTTGTGAGAATGTAATGCGCTACATATGTAAAATATAATTCTGCTTCTAGGCAAATTATACGTATAACTTATAATGTTCTAATGTCACTTCGAAGCCGCTCTCATATTAAGGCATCCGTAGTTTTAACGATAGCCGATCATTTATGTATATACAATTATATAAGATAACTTATAAATATTATGTTAAGGTATATTGTATTGATCCGGACATTCCTTGAACCCGCGTCCTACTGCTTGTGTGTCTGACGCCTTATCCAACTGAGCCAAACAGGCAGTTATTGATATACAATTATTATATTAGTAAAAATCTAATATTTAGTTGATTATACTTTGTATATAAACTCATTCATCATTATATTCAATATTATTATACAAGTTGTTTACACAGAGGTACATATTCATTATCTATATTAGACTATAATAGTTTACTATATATTATATCACATTTATTAATTCATATTGCTTTCAGTATTACCCTCTATAGTTGAACTATTCATATTATTGTTTACATATTGTTTACGTTTAGAGCTATAGCTTAAATCATTAGTAACATCTAAAATATCTATAATTCTACAATAAACTCAACAATCTCTCAAATCTATAATTAATTTACTTCATATGCAGAATTTTATTTTAGATATGATAATTTATTAGTTGAAGATAATTTATATTAAACATTTACTTTTATATGCTATACAAAATATCATTGTTATAGCTCTATATAATATCTATCATATTGTTATCATATTGTTAAATATTATATTGAGTAAATAAATTTAAAAAAATGTAATATGCTTTTAGTTTATAAATAATAGACCTATATATTTCCTATTCATTTCCAATTAAATACATATAAAAATCTATTTATAGAATAGAGGATATCATTGATATAAAGAAAGTGGATAAGCAATTGAATGTAGTGTATGGTACTTTGCAATAGAGTCACTGCAGTCTCAGCCTAATACTAAATACCATCTAAATTATAAATTAATATTATTTATTTATACCTATATATTGATAATTAGTAATTATTAATTACTACCAATTTTAATGTACTATCTATACTAAAAATAAAATGATATATTTAAAATACATCATATCAACATTCCTCGTAATTTATTGTTATATATGTTATACTTAACTTTACATTTATATGTGTATTATTATACAGCTTTATACATGAATTCACATATACACACCATCGATATAAAGAAAGTGGATAAGCAATTGACGCACGCAATGCATGTAAAAGATAGACACGTGAATGACACTTTTATCGATAAATTTACAAAATGGTATCAGTGATTTTGATTGGATATTAGTCATATTATATATGTCAAATATCAAAACAGTAGTCTTTTCGTCGAAATAGATTTAAGTTACTTCTATCTATATCAATGGATTTAAATTATAAATATCAATAAAATCAATAAAATAGTATTATATCTTCAATTTAAATACACAAAATTACGAGGAATGTTGATATTATGTATTTTAAATATATAATTTTATTTTTAGTATAGATAGTACATTAAAATTGGTAGTGATTATCAATATATATATGATAAATACATATTATTATAAATAAAAAGTAGTGGGCCAGATAGTGGGTTTCGACTGCAGCGCTCGTAGCGGATAGTGCCATACACTACATTCAATTGCTTATCCACTTTCTTTATATCGATGATACACACACACCAAGCACACACGCACAAACACACATGCACATACACACCCACATGCATGCACATACAGACACACACATATATGCGCACATGCACTTACATATACACATGTATACAAATGTATACACAAAAATACCCTCATCAACTATTTCTCTAATATAATTGCATTCACAATTTGTTAATATATATATATATATATATATATTATGCTACACAAACTATATAATCGCTAATGCACATTAATATTGTGATTATAAACATTTAAAATATTCTATTTATAAAATAAATATGTTGACAACAACAACAACACCATATGCATACACACACACCAATATCAGCACACGCACACACCCTTACACCCGCACACATTCACCCTCACACTCGCACACACCCTTACACACCCATACACACACACACCCTTACACACACATACACTTACACACACTCAGGCTATGAAGGACGTAGACGAAACATTCGTTGACCCCAAGCTGAGAACAGCGAAGAAGAAGTTCGACGAGAATGTTAGTGACGGTATCGGACACATCTCTGTCATCGTAGACATTGTGCACTTAATCAGTGTTGTGTCTACATATTTGTATAGAAATATCATTAATGTTACGCGTGTATTTATTAGCGCTATTCGAACAATTAATCGTGACTCTATCTTCGATAGAAAAAGTAGATGAACTTTTAAAAGTATATATTTATCTATAATTTTATGTAGCAGTTATATTTCAATATGATATATATCTAAGTAGGAAAACTATAATAACGCATACTATTGAAAATAATAATAAAAAATAATACTATTTGTTTATATATATATATATATATATATATATAAATCTTATTTATTATAACCAGTGATGTAAACGATTTTATTCTTTCGATTCAAATATCATATTGCAATATTTGAAAATATTGAATAATTATATAATTAATATTAAATATTTATATATTTATTAATATAAATATGATTAGACATTCGCACATATTTAGGAACAATTGTGTCCACATCAACGACTGATTT
This sequence comes from Osedax fenrisi, assembly GCA_964019155.1. Taxonomy (NCBI): domain Eukaryota; kingdom Metazoa; phylum Annelida; class Polychaeta; order Sabellida; family Siboglinidae; genus Osedax; species Osedax fenrisi. The sequence continues at coordinate 32,866,399 of OZ025242.1, forward strand.
CATTGTATTACATAGAAATGATCACGTATTTCACATTTTATTATAAATTAAATTGGGAGTATACAGTAATATTATATATATATATATAGTTACATATTCATTATGGTAATGTTATAGTATATTATTTCATATTTATATATATATATATTTATTTATACAACTATTTTGCAATATATATTTTAATATCACTAATCAATAAAATTATATATTTATAATTTAAACTTTCATATTATTATGATTACAACTAATATATATATATAATTATAAGCTATGCATATTAATAATATGATACTATATTATATAATATATCTAATGGTTATAGGACTTCGTTAAAAAATATTATATAACATATATATACTATTTATAAGTAATTAAAAATCTTAGATATAAAATGAGCTGCATACATATATGTATATATATAGATATAAGAACTAGATATTTTATATTTATGCTATTATAAAATATTTTTTCCTATTCAATAGTCTCGGAAACCTACAAATGCTAAAGTTTACATCACTAAATATAACACAATTATATATATTTTTATATATTTATTTTATCAATTAACAATTGTGTTGTATAAATAAATTATTGTGAAATTATATATTATTAGTTATGTATTCATTTTTTTTATAATTAATTTCTATTATATTAATATATTATTGTTAATTTCTATATTAGTATTCTAAATATTTCACTAAACTTTATTTAACTGATTATCTCAGTATTGTAATGTTGCGTAATAATTATATTCTAAAACAAAGTAACTTAGTTGTAATGATATGTAGATTTCTTGTTAAAAATGTTACTATATGTACAACATTATTGCCTGCATCACGATCGTGGAGGATTGTATAAGATAAGTATCTGACTCACGATCATTTTATTTATAAGAATAGTTTATTATTTAATTTTGTTAATATATTTTTGATTGAATGATAATTTATTTATGCAAATATATAATTTATATATATATATAATCGAAAGTAGAAAGTATAAATATTGGCTAACTATATATTTTTAATAGTTTTTTTCTAGGTGTTTATCTTATAACATTATTATATTTATTTTTATTATTGTTTTACGCAATCGAAATTGATTTACACATATTAATTTTAATATTTATTAAAATTAAAATATATAAATATAGTCAACATATCTATATCGAAAAATAAGATTAAATATTAAAAAAATTAAAATAATATAAATGTTAATATTGCTCATATTTCATTCAAATTAACAAATATATACATACAAAATCAATGTATATAATATAGAATATTAAAATAACAATGAATTCAACACATATACAATAGGCTTATGTTTAGAGTTTTCTATTACATGCGTATCTCTTACATGTGAACATGCGAAGATTCCCTCCCTCACTTATGTTCAGTTAATAAAGCTGAGTTAGCACAAAGCAATTTGTTTTATTAATAATATTCTCTATACATACATACATACATATATATATATATTTCATTCTAAATGTGTGAAGTAAATTATCGACTTTCATCATATCGATGCGATTAATTTGAGCGAAATTCAATAAAGTCACAGATAATAACAAATAAAGTTTATTATTTCAAAAAAGTATTCGCTTCGATCTGTTCGCTTCATTAATGTTCAATTCTAACATTACTTTATTATAATCAACATCGCAATAGATCGAGGTGAGTTGAGGGAAAAGGGAGATGTAAATGGAGAAATAGAAACGGAGAGATAGAGCTAGATGTAACAACAGAAGGAGGGAGAGAGGGAACGAATATATAGATAGTGGGTATACATTAAATAATATTATTTCTTCGATTACAGGATTTCACTGAGAAGAGACACATCAATCAACTGTTCATACGGGGAGATAACGTTACCACCATATCCATGGTGTAGCCCCAAGCTGTAGCCCCATGCTGTAGCCCCAAGCTGTAGCCCCATGCTGTAGCCCCATGCTGTAGTCCCATGCTGTATACCCATGCTGTAGCCCCATGGTGTAGCCCCATGCTGTAGCCCCATGCTGTAGCCCCAAGCTGTAGCCCCATGGTGTAGCCCCATACAGTAGCCCCATACTGTAGCCCCAAGCTGTAGCCCCATACTGTAGCCCCATGCTGTAGCCCCATGCTGTAGCCCCATGCTGTAGCCCCAAGCTGTAGCCCCATGATGTAGCCCCATATTGTAACCCCATGCTGTGATCCATCATTTATCTAATTTTGTATTCTCATTTAATAATACCAATTCTATGAACCACACTCTTATTTCATATTGTTAGATCTCAAGTGTGCATATTATTAATTATTAATTAATAATTTGTTAATTATTTGTTAATAATTTGTTAATGATTTGTTAATAATTTGTTAATAATTTGTTAATGATTTGTTAATGATTTGTTAATAATTTGTTAATGATTTGTTAATGATTTGTTAATGATTTGTTAATGATTTGTTAATAATTTATTAATAATTAATTGTTAGTAGATGTATTTCATTGCTCACATTTGAATTGGTTTTCATTCAAAGAAATGATAATTATATATTATATATTTATATCAATTAATTAAATATGATTTTATATCAATAAATAAATACATTATTTTACTAGCAGTCATTTATTATAAATTCTTATCAATATGATAATTTCAAATGTTATACAATTTTATATTGATTAATATTAAGTTATTCATAATTGTATAAATTAATCGTAATATATCATAATGTCATCGTTAATAATCTATTATAATCGTGTCACTAGGGAAGAGTTCACAATGCTTACGAGGGCTTTCTCCCTAAGTTCTGATGTCCTTCTGACTTGCAGCGAGGACATATCCAGCGACAATGACTCTCTCTCATGATCGTTGAACTCGCATCTTTCTCATCTTCTCGCTGTAGTTTTGCAGGCACGGTTTAGCCACCTAGTGAGTGAATGCGTGTTGTGTGGCTTATAGTCCTGTAGTATTCATTATAGTGCTGTAATATGTATTATACTAACGAGGATTTTTCGAAGTAAATATATTCTCTAATTACTCTAATTAGTTTTTGAAATAATGAAAATTGCGCCATCTCTAGTACACACTAAATATACTAATTCTATTTTTAGATTATATTTGTTTACATGTAAATTTGAGAAATATATCACTATTAATAATGAAAAGTTATGTACATTTTTTAATATAGTAACAATTTAATATATAGAATTTGGTTTAAGGGGAAGTTTAAAATTGTTCAAAATTGTATTTAAAAAAAAAAAAAAAAATATTATATTGAAAATAAGATATATAATTATTTATCTATCATTTCATGAAAAGATTATACTTAAATTCGCCCTATTTATGTATATAAATTATGTTTATAATTTGTATGATGTTTAAAGTGTATGATTCTTATAATTACATGACAATATTTCACTAAACTTTGATAGCTGTTATCAAAGAATATTGATTTTATGAATGTTGCTTTACTAAAGTCTGGAACTTTTTTTCTATTCTATAAAAATTGCTATAATTTTCAGAATATTTAGAAAACATTAAAATGCATAATACTATTAAAAAAAATATAATCTAATAATATAAATTTTATTTCTGTTTTTCTTCATTTTTTTTTTTCATTTTTTTGAATTACTCCTATTATAAAACAAATGTATATAATAAAAAATAAGACAATCATATTATAGTATGAAGTATTATTATTACAAATGCGAAAAAATTATGTACAAATATTTAAAATATTTCAAGTTGGAGAGTTTTTAGTACTAGTCATTTTCGTATCTATTTACATGTAAGCCCGCGAACGTAGTGCTTCCCCTTAATAATATAACGTTATTTTGTAATTAGAATCATTTTACTTAAATGTAGTGCCATATACAATAACAATGATAAATATATAGGTCTATTTTCAACATAAAGTATACTATACAACAGTAATATATTATACTTTGACAATTCACTTTTGAAAGTATTTATATTAAAATATAATAAATAGTATTAAATCATTTAACACACATATGCATAAACCATATTTGAAATATATATATATATATATATTCATTATACTATATATTATATTAAATTGTATACAAGCATTATATTGCTATGATATAACGTTAAATTGTAGGTTAATTATTAAATAATATTATAATAATTATAATTTTATGATAAAATATCATTACATTATGTATTATAAAAGTAATTAAACATATTTATATGATTACCTATATCCTAAATAGAAAGTAATATAAATTATATAATATTATAAAATTATATATTAAAATGATATTTTTCATATTGATTCTATTGTAATAATAATAGGTATTATTGGAAAGAGTATTAAATTCTATAGTAAAAGTCATATTTTGTTTTTATTTTTAAATTTATAATAGTTTTATATTTGTTGAGCTTTTAATATTTTTTATTGAACATAAATTCATATTTTCCTACTTTACAAAATATTTTTTTATATTACATAGGAATATATTTTCGTATTGCAATTATTTATCTTAAATTACAAGTAAATTATAGTGGCATTTAATGCCATTAGATAGAGAATATCATGTTTTACTATCAGTAATTTAACTCGTATTTAAATATACATTATCACATCATTTTTATTTACGTTTAGTATTTTCATTTACATAATTCTGTAGCTTTTTTTAGGTGTTACATTTTTATATTAGTTATATTAGTAAATGATATAATTATATTTATTTATTTCATTAAAATCTATTTATATCTACTAATTATACAATTTTTTAATAATCTATATAATCTAAAAGTTTGAACACACATATAAAATACAGAAATTAAATACAAATACAAAAATAAATATAATATATATAATATACGAATTAAAATAAATAATACTTATTAAAAATAAATATATAGTGAATATCACATTTTATATACATATAGTTTGATATTGACTTATATATTATACTTTATATTTGATTTCTATATTGTTATATAGTGGTTTACTATATCATTATTATAAAGTATATTATAGAACAAATAATAATATATAATAGTTAGTTTAATAATAAAATTAATTTCTACACACCTGGTTTTACAAAACCTCATTTATATATTTATATGTGTGGTATACATGGTTAAATAGATACTAATTTTAACGAAGAAGATGATATCATATCGGGTCCATAATTATAAATAGTTTTGAGTCAATTTATGAATATATAAACTATTTCAAGATTCATTTCATTAACAAATTTTCGTTATATTAACAAATTTTCGTTATATTAACAAATTCTGATGAAATTTCCCTTATCTCTCATTTTGTTGAATTCAGTAATATATGTTTGCTTTGTCGAGATATGAAAATAAAATATTATTATTTGAAATATCAATCATAGAAGAAACTAAAAACTTTAAATTCAAAGTCTTTTTCATTAATTTATCATTCATTTTATTTATATTGAATTTATAGCACTATCTTTAATAATTTAGTTTTTAAAAATTAATATCTGTATAATATAATTTTTAATATTTACTTTAAATTAAATGGATTATTGGTCATTTTGTTGTTATATAATCTAATATAGTCTTAGATATACCAGATAACAGAGATCAAATACATTTTTAAAATACAAATACAAATATTTTTTCACAAAAAATCAAATTAAATCGAATACAAATATTTATATAATATAGTATTCAAATAAAAGACAAATTCAGTAATTTAGTAATTTTACTGAATACATGGTAAATAACATTATCTGAAGTAATATAATTATTAATAAATGTGTATTGTTTGATATACTATTAGTATTTATCAATATACTAACTATAATAACTATTTTAACTAATTAAATATATAAATATAAAAATAATACATGTATATATATATATATATGTATTTTATATGAGATGAATAACGAATTAATCGAAAACAAATTTGCGATGTAATATAATATATATATTTTAATTTGACTAAATTATAATGTAAAAAAAATATTATATAAGATGGTATTTCTTTAAAAATACAGATATCTACACACTTGATATACATACATACATATTTGTTTAGATATAATTAACCAAAATTTATCTAAAATATAAAATGACTGATACAATGTTATATATGTTATGTATTCATACAATTATGAATAGCTATACAATATAGTCATGTTAAACGTTAAAAGCATGATATACTTTTATATTATTTGAGTTTATAGTATATAGAAATATATCTCGTATATATCTGATATTATTTAGTAAAAATAAAATAAATATTCCATGATAACATATCAACCTATACACATTTAACATTTTTAATGATAAATAATTGTATTTAACTTTTTCATAAGGTAATCAATAATCACCCACAATTTGTGCCAGGTTAATTTGATCTTCATCTTATATCAAAGAAAATACATACAATGCTATTCATATACCAATCTTAAAATCAATTAAAAATAGTTATTAATGTTATTATATTGTTAAATGATAATAGTGTGTATATACCTATACACATTTATTAATAATATTAATATAATAATTTAATATAACACTTTAATAACACTTTAAAGTCATCTAAAATTATTTCGTTACATTTACAAAATGATCTCTTCCAATATTACTTGTAAAGAAAAATGCTATATTATTATTCTTTGGATATATTTTTTTAATTGTAAATTTATAAATTTAAAAATATTATTCCTATTAAAACTTAAAATATAGATATTAAAAAACCTTTGATCTATATATAATATCAAAATTCATAAATTTACTAACTTTATTAAAATAATTTATAAAATTTAGGTTTAATTTAATTAATTATTAAATATATTTTTAGTATATTTGATACTGTATTTAATCAAATACAAAAATTAAATACTAATACATCTTTGAACATTAACCATTCAAACAAAAATATACCAAATCAGTTATTTAAATACAAACCTATCCCTGTTTAGTATATAGTAATTGTTTTTCCATAATAATGGTACATCAATTCTATTATTTTTATTACTATTTTCTTATTTATTTATAAAAATATTAAATATTAATTTTTAATAATTTAATTATAAAGTTATTAAAATTCAGAGCTCTTTAAAATTTAAAATTCAGGGTGTCATTTTATATTTTAATGGGTTAATTAAATATTGTTTCATAAAATCATTATATTGTATACAAATTATAGTAATATTTATTAATGTATGTGATATAATTGTATGTGTAAAATATAATACATTAGGTATAATGTACAATGTACAGTAGACCGGTTCGTACTTTTTGTTCTCGTAATTTTATAAACCTTCACATCTATGACAATTATGTATGCTATGATGAATAAGTGTTTACAATTTTAGACCTATATCTTAAATATTGTTATGTCACGAGACCTTTTTATTTTAACATTGAATACATACAAAAGTTAACATGGGGGAGATATAGAAATAAGTTTTATTCAATTTTTATAAAATTGGATGATTTTTTTTAAGCCAACTATGGATATATACTAGAAACATATATAACAAGTAGTATTAACAGTACAATATATTTTTCATAACAATCTAGATGCCCAAATTTTATAAAATAATTTTAGTCAAAAAAAATATCTAAAAATCGTATAATTTAATATAAATTAATTATTACAATTTAATTTAAAAAATTAAAATATGTAATTTATAGATAATAATAATACAATTCAAATTAATTATTAAAAAATTAAAAATTATTTTTAGAAAAAAAATTAACATCATTTTTAAATTTTTTTGGATTTTTATTTGAAATATGAAATACAAAATATATTTACATATTTTTTTATTTTTTTTATTTTATTTGTATAAAGGACATTTATATCTAACTCATATCCACAATTCAATACAATATGATCACTCAAATTTATGTAAAGTATAATTATATATATTAATTTTAAAAAATTAATTATTTTTTTGAATTATTTTGAAATGAATACTTTGTAAAATGGCGTATTTTCTCGAGTTTTAGGAGACATTAATATTGGTAATTTGTAGATATAAAAATGAAATATAGATATTATATTAATAATAAATATAAATAATGGTATATATTATATTAATTCATTAAATATAATACAAATACATAATTAATTTTAAATATTAATTTAAATATTTGTAAACATCAAAGATAATAAGATGATGATGATGATGATGATAAGGTTTATTAGCACTTATCATAGGTGTGGCCACCCCTCGTAGGTGCATATAACAATATAGAACGAAAACAATAAATAGATAAATAAATAAACAAAACGATAAAATAATATAATTTATAAAAATAGTAATATTGTATGATTAAATAAGTGAATATATTACATCGATGATATGTAAGCTTTGAGGTGTGTAATAAAGGACGGGTGTGAATGGATTGATCTAATAGAGGCAGGGAGGGAATTCCATAGGGATGGAACCATATAACTGAAGGCGCGTTTATGGTATTTCAGGTATGAGACACGAGGGCAAATTAGGGAAATGTCAGCATTTCATCGTAAGGAAGTCAGTGGCCGTCTTAGAGTTAGTAGGGACGTCAAATAAGGAGGAGAAGTATAATATATTGCTTTATGAGCGAGTGATATAAAGTGTAGGAGGGAACGTTTTTGTTGAGGGAACCAGTTGGATATAAGTTGGTGGGAGTCGGTAATGGAATGGTCAAATCGATTTATTGAGAAAATGGTTCGTATAGATGCACGAATTATACGATTTAAAGGGGATAATGAAGTATTAGGGAGATGATAAAGTAGTGAGGAGCAGTAGTCGATACGAGAGAGGACGAGTGCATTTATGAGGACAGTTGTAAGAGATCGGGTTAAGTCTTTTCTTATACGACGAATTTTGAAGAGGTGGTAGTTAGCTGATTTAGATATATTAGCTATATGGGAATTTAGGGATAGGTTAGCATCCAAAGTAATTCCAAGATTTATAACAGATGATGAAGGAAGGATAATGGGGAGACCGTCGATGATAACAGGTGGAAAATTATGATAGTTAGATGGGATATTTAGGAGTGCAGATTTTGAAGAGTTGAGTAGAAGATTGTTAGATAGAAGCCATGATCTGATAGTTGATGCACATTTACATAATTGTGAGTTATCTGGTAGTACATTGGAGGAATTGGGTAGGAAGGAATATAGTTGAATATCATCAGCGTAAATGTGATAGTGTACATCTGGAAATTGACCAATAATATCATGTATAGGGAGAATGTATATTGAGAAGAGGAGGGGGCCGAGAACAGATCCCTGGGAAACACCATAATGAAGAGTACGAGATTTTGTAGAGAAATTGCAAATTTTAACGGATGATGATCGATTTAATATATAGGATGAAAACCATTTTAGTACGGTTCCGCGTATACCAATCATTTCTAATCTTGAGATAAGAACTAAATGGCTCAAGGAATCGAAGGCACATGAGAGGTCTAATAATATAAGTTGGCAGGAGATAGATGGAGATACTTTAGATATATTAGATAGAGTATATATTGTTAAGTATTTGTTGTAGTGCAGTTTCAGTTGAGTGTCCTCGTCTAAATGCACTCTGAAATATATCATATAATTTATTTTCAGCTATAAATCTATTCAATTGTATGGCAACAATTCGTTCCAGAATTTTGCTGATAAACGGAAGTTGTGAAATGGGGCGATAGTTAGCAATTATATTAGGATCAAGTAAAGGTTTTTTGAGTATAGGTGTTATTATAGCATGCTTAAAGGAAGTTGGACAAATACCATCATTTAGGGAAATAATTATAATATCAAGAATATAGGGGGATAGAGTATAATTTAGTTTTTTAAAGGCGGCTAGGTTAATTGGGTCAGAAGAATGAGAAGAGGAAGACTTAGAAATAAGATTAGATATTGTGAAAATAGAAGGCATATAGAATTTAGAAAAATAGTATGGGATTGGTTTACTAATACATATGCACGGAATTGAGCTAATTGGTAGGAGAGATGAAATAGAAGTGCAGGTGCGTTGAATTTTATCAGTAAAATGATTAGCGAATTCATAACATAATTCATTTTTTGCAATATTAGGTATATGAGGTATATTGATAGGCATTGTAGGGGAGAGAAGCTTACGAGCAAGGGCGAAAGAAGCACGGGGATTGGATGTGAGGTTATTTATTTTACTAATATAAAAAGCAGACTTAGCTTTAGAGATTTCAGATTTATAGAACTTGCGATATGTAGAAAATATTAAGAGGTTACTAGAAGAGGGGTTACTGTGGAAGATTCGTTCGAGTTTACGTAGGTTGCGTTTGAAAGAAACAAGTTCGGAGGAAAACCATGGAGAGTTTGAATGGATATTAATAGTTCGAGTTTTTAGAGGGGCAAATTTATCAATTAAGTAAGATAGAGTATAATTGAGTGAATCAATCGAACACGGCGATGAAAGGAGGATTAATTTAAGTTCCAATGCATAACAATCATAATCAAGAGATATGTAGTTTCTGTATGTGATGGATTTTTTTTCTATAGAAGTGGAGTGAGGAAGAACTAATCGACAAGTTATTAGAAAATGATCGGTAATTAAGTCAGATTTACAACAATCAGTGATGCACTGACAACTACTATGAGATCTACAAAAAATTAGATCAAGTGTGTGACCAGCGATATGAGTAGGGAAAGTTATAAATTGATGTAGAGAGAGGGAGTCAGTAAGATTTTTGAATGTGGAATGGGGATGTATATTTGAATCGAAGTGGTAGTTAAAGCCACCTAGAATAAAGTTATGATTATTGTTAGATAGTGGAGTATCAGTTATATAGTCATACAATTCATTATAGAAGGTGGTATAGTCTTGTTTTGGAGGTCGATAAATTATAGTAAAGGAGTAGACAGTATTCATAAAATTTAAAGAGGCTGTCAGGCAATCACTATAAGAGAAGGAAGGGTAGATAATAGTAGGAGATGGTAGGTCAGAGTGAACTAATATACCAACTCCTCCACCTCGGCCTTTAATACGAGGTGAGATAAATAGAGAGTATCCAATATCATGGAAGAGAGAGAATATATCGGAGTCATCTGGCGATATCCATGTTTCGGTAATAGCAACTAATTTAATTTTAGAATATTTCAGGTAGGATAATAGTAATAGTGAATTAGATCTAAGGGACCTAATATTAATTAGTGACAAACTAACTGAGAGTCATGTACTATTGTTAGATTGTAAGGGTGAGGATAAGTGATCAGTAGTGTCTTGGGAGAGTAAGGGGTCAGTAGTATTTTGGGAGGGTAATGGGTCAATTATAGATTCAGAGGGTAAAAGGTCAGTAATAATTAGGGAGGATAAGGGGTCAGTAGTGGTTTGTGATGGTAAGGGTTCAGTAGCGTTTTGGGATAATACGGGGTCAGTAATGATTTGGGAGGGTAAGCAGTCGGTAGTGATTTGGGATGGATTGAATCGAGTCGAGGTATTTGGTTTAGAAGATAAGTAAGTTTCATAGGATAGCTTCCATTTAGAAATATCTGAGGGTAATATTGGTATTGATGAGTGGAACCATTCATTATGTTTGTTAGGGGTTTTTAATTCGTGCGTTTTAGTCAGATTATTGAAGTAGGTTTATAATTTAGCCTATGGTTTATAATTTGGGGGAGAAAGTTTATTAATGTAGGCATGGTAGATAATTCTACCTCTTATTCTCGTATTAAAGGGAATATTATTGCGAATAAATAAATGGGCAAATTTTGAGTTTTTCCTAGCAATCAAAAATCTTTGGAAAAATATTTTGACGATAGAGGAATTTATGAGATATATTTGGGTAGAATGAAGATGGCGTCATTACTATTATACATGGAATATTATACATTTTATCTTAAAATAATAATTTATATTGCAAACTTTAAATGCTTCGTGACCAAAGATAACTATTTTTTTATAAAAATTGTTAATACATATTATACTAAAATATAGATATGTATTATATTTTATATGAAGGATTAAAAATTGAATCGAACGAACCGGTCTACTGTATAGTGTACATCATACACTATACATCTATTTAAGTATAAGAACATACATAAATAGTGACTAATACAAGATTATATTTCAAATAAAACTAGATTTTAAGATAAACGATATACATGAGACAATCTAATTTAGATCAACCATTCATAGATATAATACTATATAAGTGGATATATTTACAGTTTATTAAATTATATAATAAGTTACTTCCAAATCTTAAAATTCTCTGTGTTAATTATATATGATTACTGAATTATTTCGTTTAAATCTAGAGCTTCTATCCGAACATACCATGCCGTACTTGTTCTCCTATACCTAGAACTTCTCGCGCAGTACTGTCAGTGTTAGCTACGATACACTACGAGTTCTCTTGTTCACCTGATCCTGCTGGGGATATCATTAATATCCGACAGCTCTTCCTCGATGTGTAGGCGATGTTATCATCTGACAATTATTAACTATTTAAGTTCATTATAAATTATATATATATATGTATGTGTATATATAAATCAAGAATTCTTATAATTATTCCTTGTTAGTGTATTTAATTTAGTTATTTCTTTTAATATTATTTTTATATTAGTTCAAATTATAATTTATTAATTACTAGGTATATTTTATGAGATCATTGCATGAAGCGGGTATTATAGTTTCTTATAAAGTATACTGTATAATGTATATATATATATATATATATATATATATATATATATATGTATATATTCATTTAGTAAATTACGTTACGAATAAGATGTAATCATACGTAAAATAGATAACAAAACTTATAATAATCTCATCTACATTTACGAATATATTAGCTAGAGTCACTGTGGTGATAAGATGATTCATTAGTGCTATACTTTATCGGGATGCTGAACATTAGCTCTTGCACCAGGCTAGGAGGATACCAACCTTATTAGCTTACAACCCTATGGTAACATACACTGGAACATCTTATTGGTTCACCGCTGCAAGTGTGAAATAGTGCTATTATACGTACGCCTATCTTTATCATATCTCTAGTTTTATTATACATATTAAACATGAATCTTTTACCTAGATTGAGAGATTGGTAACGAGGACTTAGGTGGAACCTATGGAGTTTTATCTCTGACCCCATTAGAGGTTAACTCCAGTGCAAATAACACATACCTAAAACTATAGCTATATATATATAGTCTAATTAATACACCATATTATTTCGAATCATATAACTAATTAGAAAGAAATAATGAATAAAATATATATAAAAGTTAAATAACAAATAATTTGGTGTACTATAATTTTGATATTTAAAATAAATAATTTGGTTTTAAATTAATTGTAAGAATTTGTTTTTCTCTTATTTTCAAGTTTATAATATAGATATTTGTATTACTCATAAAACGGTTCCAAATAAGATGAAATATTTGTATTATTGTTGCCCAGTATCTTAAAATATAATTCAGTAATTGAAATTGTAGTTATTATAATTTTATTGTAAAAATACGTAATATATTTATACATATATATATATATATGTAATTAAAATCTAACTATTATGTAATTATTATACAAACGTAATATATAACGTATATACATTCTAATAATTTCATAATACGAATATAATACAGGTGAGAGAGCGTCGATAATAATACAAGTTACATTGATGCGCTAATCCATCGGAATATGTCAGTTTCAATCAACTTATATATATACAAAATAATATAGAGAATTCTATGATATATATATATATATATGATATAATATATTGATATACATTGAAGTAGATTGACATTGGTGATCATACACAGGTGTAAGTTGACTACTAAGCAGTAGTGGTACACTACAGATATTACATCATCTTATACAGGTGCTATTACATCATACCGGTGCGTGTGTGTGTAATATGATATAACACGTGTGTCCTCAGCTAACTGACAGCTTCGCAATTATTATTTAATAATACACACACAGACACACACGATGATGTGCAGTTTATCTCTGCGCACATATATATATATATATATAGAGAGAATGTAAGGACATACCCTCGGGACATGTCCTCTATACCCTGTGGTTAATCAAACACGCCCGCAGCGAATGTAGGTCAAGGTCATCTGACTTATATAACACTATCTTCTGTGTAATAATTAGACTCCATCTTGATTATATGGTATTTCAATAATATTTATATTTGATCTTTTACTCACATGTACAATGTATGTTCATCGCAAATACATATACATACATATATATATATATAATGAACATATATAGATTTTAAATAACAATGGGTAAAAGTGATATTACTTATCGAGTGATCATTTCCACGTGAACCATGCGGTAATCATGTGGAGAGGTCACATCTCGTAGCGCTGCCTGTCAAGGCAACATCTCGGAACTGCCAGTCAAGGTTAAATCTCTAATAGCACTTCCATTAGAGGTCACATCTCGTAGAACTATAACTATAGGTTACATCTCGTAGCACTGCCAATCGAGATCGGCGCACTGTTCCGCCATAGCCGAGAACGAGGTGGGCTGCCCACTAGCCTGCCCTCTCCTCTGCCCACCGCCGCCGCCGCCTCGCTGAGAACAACTACCACTAGACGGAGCCACCGCCAGCCAGCCGAGATCGCAGCGGCACTCCAGCGTTTCCGAGTTACCGGTCAACAGGAGCGAGGGCAGTTCGGACAGCGCGGTCTTGTGAGGCAGGGAACACCGACGTAGAGTGGTCAGCGAGTTCTGGGACAGGTTGACCCGACGCAAACGGTAGCGGTTCTTGAACGCCCCGTCCGGTAGGTCCTTCAACGAGTTCCACGATAGGTCTATTACCTGGCGGGGGGTATTATATTAAGGTCTGCGATAGGTCTATTACTTGGTGGGGGGTATTGTATTAAGGTCTGCGATAGATCTATTACCTGGCGGGGGGTATTGTATTAAGTTCTGCGATAGATCTATTACCTGGTAGAGTTGTGTGAGGAGTGCGTCGAGTGCATGATAATCTTATCGAAACGGAGATAAATTATTACACTTATCTCTTTCTTAGACTACATTTATATAATAATAATAGATGTAGCGAGAGATGTAGATGTTAATGTACACTAATTAGTGTTACATATACATGACCTCATCTTCGCGGAGGTTACAACAAAATAATGTGTTTTCACAGTATATTTGTCATAAACAAACGAGATATCTAAATATAGATGTACAAATAAATATCTAGGACTCTCGTTTATTTATTTATATGTATACGAATAAATATATCTTTAATATAGAGTGCATATATATATATCCACTTGCACTCAATACATTAATTGTTGGCAAAAACCCGAATAGATCCATGTTTATTTTGATGCCTTTAGTTAAATATAGAAAGAAAATTGAAAATTAATGATTCCGCTATGATGACTTATAGAGAGTATTGGATAACAATAGGTTAAACCCTGCAAACACATATCGCATGTATTATTTTGACATTAAAGTTCAAAATCATTTATCTACATTGCATGTCATAATGATGTTCTGAAGATATCTGCAGAGTTTGTTGGGAATATTCTTTTCTCTGGCCTTGTCGTCATGTCATATCTTTATTTTCTTCAGAGAAATACTTCACAATATATTGTGAACTATAGTGAATATTATTCTAAATTATCGATAGGATTATCTATAGACCTACATTAAATTACATGTTATATCTTTTTTAATATTGTATCAGCTGTTCTATTATTTTATATATAACACAACAATTAATGCCATTTAGTAATTATATTTTGTGTAAATAAACTATATATTTATCTATTTTCTGAATTGATTAATAAGTCTGACAACAAATATTCTATTTGTTTTCAGTATAAACACTGTTTATTAAAACTACTATTATAATATACATTATAGAATAAGCAATATAAAATATCATTATTAGAAATGCTCATGTAAACTGTGATGCATAACTGGAGAGAGAGACATTACCTTATCATGTTTACATGTATGTTATTAACTTAAGATACGTGGCTATATATCAGTGCAGCCTTTTTTAATGATTTGAAAGGGGGCAAATTCTAAAAATAATTTTTTTTTAAATTGTATATGAAAATCAATCTAATAAAATAAATCTACTGGTTTATAATACATAAATAGGATTATGTTATAATTTATTATGAAAAAAACTGATTTTTTGCGGGCAACATTTATAAGTAGGGGGGGGGTCAACAAATAATTGTGGGGGTAATATATACCCCTTACAAAGACACTGCGATATACCTACGCTAGAGGAAAGCATTAGTGATTAAAAAATGGTTCAATACTCTAATGTAGGATATACTACTTGTGAATATAGGTGATGAATGTAAGTGTTTATATTAGTGATCATATATGTATAGGGGAGAGCGGGGCAGGCTGAGCCGGTTTTTATAAAAACACATGTATCTTATAATGTTATGAATATATTTTAATAAAATAAAGTGCATAAGATATATATAGTTTATGATCAATTAAAAACATTCATAAATCAGTGTAATGATAAATAATTAATTATATAATTACATTTTAATTTTATTTTAATTTGGCTCAACCTGCCCCGTCTACTGGGGCAGGTTGAGACAGGTAGAAAAAATGCGAAATTATAGATATATTAAACAAATAAACATAGTTAAAGTTATATATTTATATTTATTAGTTATTTAACAAGTATATGCACCAAGATTAATATCAAAACTAATAAAACTTTTAAGGCGAGAGGTTATATTAGGAGAGAGGAGATGATTCTCTATGTTTTAATCCAGCATATAAACAAATTATTTAATTATTTAAAATAATTACTCAATTATATATTTAATTAATTAGATTATTATTATTATTTAAATAAGTCATTAATTAATTAAATTAATTAATACATACCTATGTTTAATGATAAACGGGGCAGATTTACCCTATGGTCAACCTGCCCCGTTTTACTATGGTCAACCTGCCCCATATCACTAGTATATATAAAAGTAATATAATTAATTTGTGAGTGATCATTTTTGAATTATTTATTTTATAATATATAGTATATTAAATATACTTTATTTATATACCATTAATACTGCTATGTTATTACAAAATATATAATAATATCAAAGTTAAACTCACTGTCCCACTAACGAGATTTTCAGAAAATATTAATAATTAAATAATATTTTAATTAGTTAAAATAAATAATTTTTGAGTTGTTATACTAATGCTAAATATAATTGTGTATACATGTATTAAAAATTGCAGTAAGATATTTATTAATAGCAGAAATAATTGAGATGACTCAACCTGCCCCTATGGTCAACCTGCCCCGCTCTCCCCTACTACACAGTGTAGTAAAGGAAAGCGTACGAGCTGACTCCAAGTTTACGAATTGATGATTAGCGTACATCTATATAATGAGAGAAGGAATACAGGAGTTCAGTTGTATTAGAGGTCTGTTTCTGTTAGTGTTAGTGGTGGATGAATATATGCGGTCACCTTCTTGTGATATTTGTGTGAGAGCCGTGTTTGTATAGTGGCCTACTTATAATATTTAATTAGGAGTGAACTAATGGTTGATAGTACTTTTTATATGCAGTTTATATCAGCTCCATAGGAGAGAAAACATATAGGTGTTAATGAATATGTTAATGAATATCCTATTGTTCATTATGAGGTAATATTAAGTAGGGATAGAGATTATGTAAACACTAAATAGGAGATTGCCTAGTACCGTGAACGTGAGGTCATTACCATACAGGTTGAGGTGTGAGATAGGCAGGTGTTAATATGCACTAATGAAGTTCTGTTAGTCAGATAACATTCAAGCTACAGATTCATGGTATCATATGAATGTCGTAAGTCTGCTTAGAATGTAGTATAGTGATTAAGTGCATGTATCTAAAGAGATGAACAGATCGAGTAGAGTTAGCATAGAACAAGGTGCGTAGACACGCCTCGGTTGGTCGGAGAATATAGTTATCCTAGGAGAATATTTAACATTAAGATATAGCTAAGGATTAGCTAAAGATATTACTATTATAGCTAAGGATTGTGCTAGGAAAATGTTTTTCCCCGAATAAATGGAACTAGATTTATTATAGGTCGAGGATTTCCTAGTCAAGTTTCAGTTGACTTATTTGTTAGGTTTATACTTTGTAATATACCTATTTGATTTTATATATAGAGTTAAATATACCACTATAGTATGAGTTAATTAAACTATTCATTCTAACATATTGGAAACATATATATATTGTATATAGTGCAGTGATTCTTGAATATACTGGTATTGAAATTAGATATTTTAAGATGGACATTATAAGGACATATTTAAATAAAAGTGGGACAATAGCAGTGAAGAGAGAATCTTTAAATATTGAAAGGATTAAAGGATAACTATATGATGAAAATGTGTTTACAGCTGATGTGTTATTGGATCAAGAGATTAATAACTAGTAGATGCATTTAGTAGGATAAAGGTATCATTAGTTGTGGAAAGCTTGAGACTATCAAAATAGTGAATAGGTTTTGTGTTATGATTAAGTCGATTAACATTTGGGAGAAATAGAGTAGTACCTATCACTTATGGAGGTTACTATTGAAAAAAAAAGTATTAAATATATCATGGTAGTTTATTGGTAGATAAGTAGGGTAAATATCGTTTGATGTTAAATCTGAATACCTTGGCTAATAGTTTGGATGTTTTCTTAAAGTTATATTGTTATAATTGAAGATAATTATTTATTAATTATTGTATAATGTTTCCTTTTTATATTGGTTAGGTTGCATCTATGTTCATATTAAAATAACTTATATTATGATCAAATTGAAATAACATCAATACAATATTTAATAATATTTTAATATAAGTTTAAAATAGATTTTGTTAAAATGCCACTATGAAATAGAACATGATTATTTTTTATATAAATTATTAGAAAATAATTTACCAACTATCATCAGTTCTGATCATACTAGAGTATCTGATGCATGTATAGAAAATATACACATAATTGTAATATAATACATTAATAGGAGAGATAGAAGATATTTACATTAACTTGACCAGCAGATAAGTCCTAAAACAGAAACTCAACTGAATGTATTTGCATCATTTTATATTTATTTACAGTTTATAAATAATAGATTTATTTCGGGATTTATTGAGCGTAATATTTATCAATTATTAATAAATAATAATTAATAGAAATATATATTAATTATTAATATACATTATGTATACATATTTGAAAGCTAGTGGATGATTATGATGTAATCAACAGCGCATTTAAATTGTACCACATACATAATGCTACATATAGTGGTATCATAATGGAATAAAGTATTATAGACTATAGTATACTATACTATACTATATATATTTGAGATATAATATTCATATTATATCTCATCTTACATATTACCATCATATACACCTTACCCATAATAATCGCATTACGTAGACAAGTCGATTACTAATGATGATGTCATATTCAATTATAATACACAATTCCCCCTATTATAATATCGTACCTGCTGCGCCCAATTATATGTATGTATACAATGTATACGCCCATATATATATACAATATATACTATACATACATGTATATGTATAATATATGTTTATAGTTTACTTTACATTCATACTATACTATAAACATGTATACTATACTAATAGTACTAGTATAGTATGTACACACGTATAGTATAATACCGAACACGCGTGTATACCTCTTGTTGATTACGTAATCGATGCCGATGTATCACGTGACTATACTACTACTGCACACGTGACTTCGAGTCAGGTGGTCTAACGGCTCTCCACCGCCGGGGTAGGGTAAGTATCGATCGCTACCCTCACCTCCCCGTGTAAGTATCGATCTCTACCCTCACCTCCCCGTGTAAGTATCGCTGACCGCGCGTGTTATCGATACATCTAGTTGTGGTCACGCGTGACTGACCACCACTTACTGACCACATATGGCTACATCCGCTGTTACTAGGTTAACCGGCTTAACTCTCCACCGTGTGTTAGAGGAGTAGTATATTATAGGTAACCGTAATTATAATCGATTAGGTAGTTTCTACGGCATATGTAAATCAATAATGTTAATACATTTACTTATTTTTATTATTAGTTTTGTCTCCTGTTTCATGTCATTTTGAATATCTATTTTCTATATTCAATAAATTATATTATTATTATTATTATAGTTGTAACTATTATATATATAACGATAATAAGTAGTAAGAAGGGAGGGGTTAATATTTAATATATATATAACATTTGTATTTTACTCTCTCACATAATATGTATGACATTATGTACTATGTTATATGTGATGTCACTGTGATGCAATGACCTATATGACATACCGCGGTCTACACGAGGTCACGACACCTACTTCAAGGTCACGGTGTACTAACCCGAAGAGCGGCGAGACCGGAGAACGCTTTCGGCCAGATATTCTGTAACTTATTATGGGATAGATTAAGTGTGGTCAAGTTCGCCAGGCGGCGATACTGCTTGTTGTCCACGTAGTCGAGGCTATTGTGCGACAGGTCAAGCGAGCGAAGGGTACCGCCTACACTGTCCAGCGAGTCTGCGAACAGGAACGCTGCGAAGGGAAGGCGGGCGGGGTCATTAGAGGTCAAGTGAATTACGTAGATTAACGAAGGGGCATGTTTAAACGGTAAATATCCACGATGATAAGTTGGCGTACATTTCTTCATACTTCTATGACGCAATACAACGTGGTCGTAGCTTCAAATCTGTGACCATACCATCATCCATAAACATATAATTAGGTATCCTAATTCTAATGTCTATGCCATAATCGAAGACGAGATTTTGTGCAGACGAGATTTTATTTACGACGTAAACACGTTCACAGATTAATGTAAAACAATCAAAGATAATAATGTTTAAGATATAAACTCGCAATAAAAACATGTTACATATGTGTTCTTTTCGGTTAGTCGTAGAATAACTGACCTATAGCATGTATATGTAGAATGTCTACATAGTATATATATTATATATTATATATATATATATATATATATATATACTATATAGTATGTAGTATGTGGCGTACTACATGTGGACATCATATACAACCGGATGAATATGATTAGACCTATCAATCAGACTTATGCTCGTAGACTGTAATCATACATGACAGTTAATCATAATTGCACGTGGTATAATGCACGTGGTGTACTTGTTACTCGTATTATCGTTCAGTACATCATTGGTTTAGTCACGTGTCTACGAGACAAATATCGCTTCTAGTACTACTAGGGTATATGATGTAGTATATACATTATATGATTAGTATATAATATACTATACCTATATCATAATACATCTATAGATGCCTATAGGCTAAGTTTGATGTTAAAATTACGGCATTATATTAGTTCATCCTTTCTAATAACAATGCATCAACATCATTACCCTCCGAATATTATGAATCATATTTGTAATTAACTCACGTTCAGATTAACTATGTTAACATATATGTATAGTATACTATGTATGTATGATACATACTATAATGCTTGTAAGAGACGCCTACATTTGAAATACAAATATATTAAAGAGTGATATATAATAAATGGCATTTATTATCTACATCAAGTATACCTATATATATAGGTACATTATAATCAATATGAAATGAATGGTTGGCACTGATCTGTAAAGGAAAGAGATTAACAACGGCAAAATAACGATGCACGTATACTTTATACTATATATAGAGTATACACCATCTATAGTATACATTATAGGGTATGTATAATCTATATAATGTACATACTGTACAATGTAGATAGAGTGTATATATATATATATATATGTATATATATATATATACTTTACACGCCTGCAAAACAACTCGATCTCTGTAGTGTTATATACGAAGGTGGTGTGTATAGTAATAATATATTACATCAAATGATTTTCTAATATATATCGCATGAAATATCGGGCCTAATTCTAGGCCTATTAACAAAACACTATATATATGTGTATTAATATATGCATATTAATGCATATTGAACATTCGAAATACACAGTATTATTATACCGTATACGTATATATATATATACTCTATATATACTGTATATATATATATATATATACTGTTATAGCATACCCACAAACATACGCACACGCGCGCTCCTGTAGCTATAGACCCACGTCGTGATAACTTACGTAATCGATAGACACGCGTTATTACGTCATACGTCGCGCCGCACACTCATCGCTATGACGTCATCCTGAGCTACCTCTTCGCTACCTCTTCGGCGTATCTCTCTCTCTGCGAACACTAGCTATAGCGTGCACCCATGGGTATACTCGACGTCTCGGTTAAGTGGGGTGGGCACATGACCTCATCGGCTCTATATCTGTCAATAGATATGCCTAGGCTACCTATACTGACGATGATAGGCACGTGACTATTGGTATTTATATATATATATATATATATATATGTGTGTGTGTGTGTGTGTAGGCATTACGCTCGTGTGTAGTATGAAACGTGCAAGGTGTATTATATCGCAAGGTGTGGGTTACATACTTATTACGTAATATTGATCCGACTCAATCGACAGTTATGTAATATTACGCAATAGTATATATATATATATATATATATATATATTACTATATTAATAGAATATATGAATACTAGCCTTGCTAGAACAATACGTGTCATATATACTGTAGACATATAGATAATGTCTCCTAACACAATACTATATATATATATATATATATATATATATATATATATATGTGTATATGTATATATGTATATAATACAATATATTGATGTTATATTTTACATCAAATATTCTATATTAAATACATCTATATTCAATTTATCATGTATAGGTTACCTACATATATTACTTATAGCTACCTAGGTAACTTATAAGTTTGTTGACTTGTTACATAGTAATATAATATAATTATAGAAGTTTAATTACTTAACACACACACACACCAATACGAAAACATACACACACACACACACACACACACACACACACACACACACACACACACACACACATACAAACACACATATATGTGTATATACACTTATATACACATATATAATGTATATTTTAGGAAAACGAGAAATTAATTCGGCTCAATGATGATGTTCGAACATCAATGATCAATGATCCACTGTATACTATACATACTATATACTTATAGACCTATATACTTACTACTTAGTATACAGATATATA
The DNA here is from genome assembly GCA_964019155.1 of Osedax fenrisi. Taxonomy (NCBI): domain Eukaryota; kingdom Metazoa; phylum Annelida; class Polychaeta; order Sabellida; family Siboglinidae; genus Osedax; species Osedax fenrisi. The sequence goes on from OZ025242.1 coordinate 32,889,605, forward strand.
TATATATATATATATATATATACAGTATATAATATACTTAATAAGACACGTGCTAATTATCGACACGGTAATCAATCACGCGCGTTATTGAATCGTGTGGAAATCAATCACGTGCTAGTTAATAAGTAGCTAATTAATATCAACATGTATGCATAATTAAGCAAAGTTTCCATGGACACCTCTACGACGTAGAGTCTACGTCTATTAATAGATGTTACGTCACACATTGCAATGCTGCCACTACTCTATACGGTATAGAATAGCACATAATATCGTATATCTCTCATAATATTGTTAGTTTATTTTGGCGAGGTCCTTTCATCCCATCCAGGAACTTAGATACATTTTTTACTTATATCCCTATATGGCTCTAATGCCCCTTCGAAGTAGCTATCTTGTTAAGGCATCCATGGTTTTAACGAGAGCCGTTCATTTATTTCTACACAACCTATCTGGTTGTATCTTATATATAAGATAACTTCTAAATATCATTTTAAAACATATCGTATTGTTCTGATGGGGCTTGAAACCGTGTCCTGACGGTCTATGAACTGATGTGTGTGCACTGCAGTGCTGACCACTTAGTGAAATGATGATTTAGATATGAAACATTACCATATATGGTATTCTATCGAATTGGGAATTATATTACAAAATATAATGGAGTGTAAATATTCATTTATCTGTAAATGTTTATATACATGTAATATATCCAGGTTAGGTAATATATCCTATAGGTATATGAAGGTTAGGCTTACATATATGCTGTGATTGTAATTGTTATATGAGATGGTTAGATTACATCGATGAAATAACATATTACAATTTTTAATTATTATTTATATATATTGTTAGGAAACTAGATTCAAAATATGAATGCAGACTGGTGTACCAATGGTACAGTAGGTATAGCCTATCATGTTGTACAATGTACATGTATAAATGTATAAAATGTACATTGTATACAATTTACATTGTACACTGTACATTGTACACTGTACAATATATATATGAATGATTCATGATTCATGAATGACTTATTTTGTATATTCATATTCCCATTAAATTTGATTAATAATTACAATATAATTATAAATATTATACATCCATGGGAATAGAATGAAAACAACATATCATCAATACTAAATATCATTTATGAATACGTAATCGATTACACTACTTATTTAATGTTAATAATGTATAAACTATGTTTAATATATTTTGAATAAGCCAACATTATAAAAGTAATAATAACATTTATTTTTTACTAATAGTTAATATATCAAGAGAGATATATATCTACGAAGTCTGATAAGAGGTTATGTTTAATATAATGTAAGTGCAGGACATTTTTTACTCATATTATAGAACTATTTTTAGGAAACAAAAAATTAGGATTATATTTGTATAAGATAACAATATTATGATTATAGGTATATGATATTTAAACATGTAATTCAGTAGCATGTTAAGGACTGGTAATATATATAAGAACTATTTAGTTTTAATACATTCTGTAGATATATTATTTTTAATTTATATAAGAAGAATACAATTTCTGATTTGGTTTATTGATGATTAAAATACTAAATTACAACTAATGTCAGGAATTAAGTTATATAATATCATTGCATAACATTACAAAAGAATATTTGTATTTGAGATCACATTAAATAGAATCATAAATAAGGTAAATATATTTAGTTCAAAATCTATTTTTTGAAAAATATAATTTTTAAAATAGTATACTAAAACTATATTATACATATATATATATATATCCAAATATTTTAGTTTAAACTTTAAAAATGATGTAATGTATAAGGAATACATTTAATATAATTTGTAGATTTGAATATGTATAGTTATATTAGATTTCTTAATATAGCGGCTTTAATTCACTTTGAAGACTAAATTAACTTTAAATATTAGTTAACTAGCCAATAATAAACACCTTACAGACTTTAGCATAAGTATACTTATTTAACTCACTAATGTGATCATGCGATACATAACATTTACAGTATTTAGGCAATACGTCAATACCTCTTAGAGCTTATGGTACAGATTAGCTGTATTATCCTGTATTTATATGTTAGTTTATATCCGATAATTCGACATTATCAACTGCCTGTGTGGCTCAGTTGGCTATAGCAAACATTATAATGTGTCAGACACACAAGCAGTAGGACGGGGGTTCAATCCCCGTCCGGACCATTACAATAGGTCTTAACATATTATTTAGAAGTGATCTTGTATAATTTTGTATAAATAAATGATCGACTCTTATTAAAACCATGGATGCCTTAACATGAGAGCGGCTTCGAAGGGACGTTAGAGCCAAATTGGTTATAAGTGAAAAATTCATCTAAGTAGCTGGATGGGATGAAATGACTCAAACAAAATAACAATAACAATAACAATGACGTTATTGTACAATGTACAATAACATAATGTCTCATATTATTATAGTAAAAACTTTCTATAATACATTATTAGTACTATGTATACTTTATATTACTAGGTAACTTTACGTATTACCTGTATATTACCTGGTAATAAGTATATATACCATATATGTATATACCACATATATATATATACAACCTATATATTAAAATATTCGTAAATGATTACGGATTACGTCCATTACCAATATGTTTAAAATGATGGTAGGACCCTAATAAGTATGACGACATTATTAGGTAATAGGTTGCAATCTATTTCTAACATCTCCAACATTGGTAATGGATAGGAGATATTTTTAGTTGATGGATCGCAAGTTACAACTTGCAACCTATCTTTAATTCGTAGAGTATTAGCTAGGATTTCTATGATTACCAGCTATAGGACAGAACTGTAGATGTATACAATTTGGTAATGGTGTGCAAGCTGTAACTCGCAACCCCTTAACACTTAATAGTAAAGGGTATCAAGTTGAAACTCTCAACCCATGATTCACATTGATGGTAAGGTAATGGTTTTAACGCATCATATACAGTAAGGATATTTAAATATGGATTAAAATTACATGTGTTGTTGAGAAGTCAACAATAAAATTAATAATTCAATTTGTATTTCTTATGTTTAAAATAGTGTAAACGTTGTAAACAGATTGTATATAGCCTATATACAACCTATATAATATAGGTTGTATATAGGTTGTATATAGGTTGTATATAGGTTGTATATAGGTTGTATATATGTTATATATAGGTATATAGGTTGTATATAGTTTGTATATAGGTTATATATAGATTGTATATAGTTATATAGTAATAGAATACAAATAACATAAATACTTATTGTATTAACTTAAAATTAAATATACGACTTTTTATAAATATTATAATTATTAGTATATAGTATGCAACTGCTGCTAATACTGCGGTTGCATTAATGCAACATCTTCAGTAAGAGTAAACAAACTAATATTACTTACAATATTCTACACCATACACCATACCCAACAACTCTGATAATATTAATACATTAAAATGAACGAATCTCAAAACACATCATAAGCTAAGTAAGCTGTATTCAATTTTAATACCCCATATATAGTTATCAGGGATCTAATGTACATATATATATATATATATATATATATATATATATATATATATATATATACATTCGTTAGATGCATAAATATACATAGTAATGTGTACATAGAGATTTATATTGACACACGATATTGACATTTGAATATTGATTGCACTTGTTCGTTTGAATATATTCTGTTGAGTCATCCTAACTAATATTCTAAGCTATATGTACCTAGATGTGCATAGATGTGCCTAGATGTGCCTAGAATGAAATTAGCATATTAATTGAAGTGAATGAATGAAATTAGATTAGGAACAAAGTATAATTTATAGGTATTTCTATAGACAAAGTCTGAGGAGGATCAGTGAAAGCATACTGACAGTAGGTACATTGTCATCATTTACATTCCAATAAAATAATAACGTATTTATAATTATCACAATAATAAAGTAATGGTAATATAAACATAAAATTAAATAAAAGATATCAAAAATGAAATAAATATAAATACAAAATAATAAAGATTAACAAAAGGAAAAAAGCTAAATATGTGTATGTGTATATATATATATATATAAATATATATGTGCATGTAAACAGTTTTAATAAGGTTGAGATGTATAACATCAATGAAGATATATTCACATAGGTTGCAAGTTAGAATACATTAAATATCAGGACATGTTCCACTATAGAGTATAGAATACACTATTGTGTATAGACTTAGTGTATGTATTGATTATTCTAATTTACTAATTTACTGGCAATGGGAAATTCATTATATATATATATATATATATATATATATATATATATATATATGTGTATATATAAATACACAGTAGACTCCTGATAACTTGTCATGGTTTATTGATATAGACAGTTTAAATTTGATTTAGTGTATTTGATTCGTTCATGTAATGTATTAATATTTAATATTACTTAATACCAGAAGAGGTGTTATGCAATACATAATATGTATAGTGGTGGAATATTTAAATAATAATATTTTGTTTACTCACAATCAATGGTTAATTAAATCAACTAATTAGAATTAGTATTAATGTAATTGCAGTTGAATATGTATAAATATAATTATAGGAAATAAAAAAGTTATATATTTAATTTACTTACTTACTTACTGGATCTGGCGGATAGCCAACCCACAACCAATGTTGTAAGGTCGCTTCTGCCACTTATTATGAAGACGTAATGCCGTGTTACCACAGATGAAAATACAAATGTGTTGTTGTAAACCAAACTTTATTCCAACACAACCGTGTATATCGGTTCGTCTATATTCTATATTCGTAATTAAAACTAGTAATGCACTATATAGCTCGAGCACTTTTCCAAATCTTCTTCCAAATATCGCGGTTCATCATCACTATTTATATTTCATTGGCAGGCGTGTCGACATCATTTATTAGCCGATCCATGTAAGTTTTAAGTGGTCTTCCATCCAATCTCCGTCCGTATTTTGGTTTCCACAATAAAATATTACCTACAATCTCGTCTTTACTTCTAAAGCAATCGCCATCGAATATAATCCTTCTTTCCTTTATTAACTCTGATAGAGGTGGGATGTTAACTCTTCTTCGTAGAGTGTTGTCTCCTAGATGTGTTGAGTACAGACATTCTTGTGTAGGCCGGCACATATACCTTAATATCAAGTTTTTAGTTAGTCTTCATGCTGTTGATCCAGATATATCATGCTATAGTAGTACCGATTCTACTATCTGTTAGCTTATACACTGATCCCCATGTTCTACCGAGTAATAATGAAACACCCCTCTCTGTTGACACAATTTCACTGCCAAGATAGATGACATTATTTACATTTTTCGGTGGTGTTCCTTCCTTATATGAGAGTGTATTGTGGCTTATTTTACATGTTATCTATGATGACGATGATGATGATGATAAGGTTTATTTGCACTTATCATAGGTGTATGCACCCCTCGTATGTGCATGTAACAATATAGAACGCAAACACAAAATAAATAAATAAAAAAAACGATAAAATAATATTATTTATAAAAATAGTAATGTTATATGATTAAAATAAGTGAATATATTACATTGAAGATATCTAGGCCTTGAGTTGTGTAATAAAGGACGGGTGTGAATGGATTAATCTAATGGATTCAGGGTGGGAGTTCTATAAGGATGGAACAATATAATTGAAGTTGCGTTTATGGTATTTAAGTATTATATATATCATACCTCATGTATACATGAGGTCAAATTATCTATATATATATATGTATATATATATATATATATATATATATATATATAGTATGCTCACTCTACAACAATGTTTAGTAATCAGTATGTAACATTGTCAGGAGTTTACTCTATATTTATTTTTGTTATGTATATATTATTTTATTTCGGAATAGTCCTTTCATCCCGCCCCGGAACTTAGATGTGTGTGTTGTATTATACTATATAGCTCATAGGCTCTAATGTCCTTTCGAAGCCGCTACAAAGTTACTATATACATGGTTCTAACGAGAACCGATAATTATTTTTATATTAATATAAATTTATATATATATATATAAATGTGATACAACATGAGACTGGATGACCACACGTATGAAGTATTACACTATACTGAGAGATAAGCCAATGCATGTGAGAGTGCAGTGGTTAACAAAGTTATCGCTGACCTATATTATTGTGTTGCAGATGTAGCGCTCTCAATCTCTTCAAACTTCTCAGCCTATTTGCGGGTAGGGTGCTCAACTTGTTACGGGATAACTTCAACACCTTTATAGTAGTCGGGGTTATCGTTATCTTAATTATTAGTAACGTTAATGATAACAGTTATTAGTATAATTATTATTATTATTAAATAAACAAATATTAGATTACATTCAAAAGAGCTGAATTGCCGCCAAAACTGTTGAAGTTGAATCGTTCGAGATAGAAGCACCAGATAGTGACATGTGACACGTGTGGGGGCGATATTGATACTATTACTACAACATACCTGGGTAGACAAATACCTTATTATATCAGTAAATGTCTACGTAGTCCGCATGGAACGAGGAAATCTATCACTATTATTAGAATATGTCTGGGACTACATCTGTCAGTTAATAATTATATACTATACCCCCTATAAGGTATACTATACTCCTTAAAAGGACTATAGTCCCTTTAAGGTAAACTATACCAACTAAAAGGTATGCTATACCCCCATTAAGGACTATACCCCTATAATAGATGGGGAGTTGGTACTATTGATAACATATATAAGGTATAACTGCCGGTAATAAGATACTATACACCCTATATAAAGTACCTCTATCTGGTACTATTGCTAATATCAATTTTCTATAGAACCTAATGTATATGTACTATGTATACATACATGGAGAGAATATTGTACCCGTGGTGTTGCACTAGAACATGTAGGTATGTGCACTAAGGGACTTTATCGCAACCAGGGGTGGGGCGATGTTGGTACTATCGTACTACTATGTGCACTAAGGGACTTTATCGCAACCAGGGGGGGGGGGCTACTGGTACTATCGTACTACTATGTGCACTAAGGGACTTTATCGCAACCAGGGGGGGGGGCGCTGTTGGTACTATCGTACTACTATGTGCACTAAGGGTCTTTATCGCAACCAGGGGGGGGGGGCTGCTGGTACTATCGTACTACTATGTGCACTAAGGGACTTTATCGCAACCAGGGGGGGGGCTACTGATACTATCGTACTACTTAGTCTCTACGGGGATAGGTCACGTGTGCCACGTCTAGACATGACGTAATCAACGGTCAGGTGTCAATATTACGTAATGCCTCCGCCGTGTGAGTGAGGGTGTGATCGTTCTAGCGCGGTCAGATGGACATATGTACAATAGGACGTGTAACCATGGTAACTACGCAATGTATCAACTAGGGATGTAAATGATGCTCAAATCTATAGCATGATGCAGTTTCAGTCTCAGTTACCTAAAGTCTCAACTCGGTTCGGGCTCGTTTTGTTAGAGTTTCAGCTTGGCTCGGGCTCGCTTGGCTAGAGTCTCGGCTCTGGCTCGTTTTTTTTTTCCGAAAATGAAAGTCTCGGTTCGGCATCAATAACCAAAAGTCTCGGCTCGGCATCAAAAAGCTTGGTATTATTTACACCATTAGATGAAATTTACATTATTATTCACTGAATCGCGAATTTGGTGCATATTATTTTTTTAAATTGATGTAAATGTGAAATATATAAAAATGAGTATTAAAATGTAATTTCAAAAAAGCATCATTTCGACTCGGTAATGTTTTGTAAAAGTCTCAACTCGGCTCGGGCTCATTTGGTTAGAGTCTCGGTTCGGCTCGGGCTCGTTTGGCTAGAGTCTCGGCTCGGCCTGAGCTCGTTTTTTTCTCCGAAAATGAAAGTCTAAGCTCGGCATCAAATACCAATAGTCTCTGCTCGGCATCAAAAGCTCGGCATCATTTACATCCCTAGTATCAACTGACTGTATACCTGTTCATCTGACCAACTTTCCTACTACAAAAATCACACACTATGACACCTTTAAGTGTCCGGTATGACGTCACCTAGACGATCGCCCCGCCCCCTTACTAATGCGGTCGCGTGGTGGGGGGCGTGTCTCGCTAACTTGAAGGTCGGGCATCGACTTGAACCACGAGACAGACAGATCGTCAAGGCGATTGGTGGACACGTCCAGTAATCGTAGACCGGGCAGGGCAGACGACCAATCCAGGGACGTGAATCTATTGTCTGTGCAATTACAGGGGCGTATATGTGTAAATATAGTATATAATTTAGAATTTAATTAAATTGTATTTACAAATATATATATATATAAAATCAACACCCGTTAACTCAGAAACTCTGCTAACTAAAATGTGCACTAGTGATTGTTTGGTTTGAACAATGCAACAATACTTATAAGACAATTCGATATCTCAAACACATTTTGTCGGTACCTTAGAATCTGAGTTAGCAGCGATTAGACTGTATATATACACCTAATGTCTCGTATCTAATATAGGGAATCACTTATAACCGAGTTCGAACTGATATGTGATGAAGGTAGTTGATATTCTATAAATAACTTTATAGAATATTGTGTATCATTATGAACTCGCGAGTATAAGCGATTCTCTATATATTATATATGTGACATTGGGTTTATACATGCTTTTCCATACATTTCTATAGACAGTTACATATATCTCGATAATGCACAGGCATATATGCACGTATAGTATACATTGTATACACGCGGACAGACACACCCATACGCGCGCACACATACGTACACACATAAGTACACACATACGTGCAATGCGTGCAGTGCGTGTGGGCCCACGAGCTCATACTTTAATTTAAACAATATCATATACATCATATCATATCGTATATAATTTATAATAATTTATACAAATATATATGTCGATATATATGCGTTAATTTATTTATGTATGTATATTTGAGGCCATAGTACATCTTTAACACTGCATATGACAAGTACATAACATCATATATTACAACTGAATATATGAATGAAATCAGTTTATAGACAATTGTCTAAGGAGGATCATTGAAAGCTATAAGTAGCTTTATTAAGTCGATACCTCCATAGTATATGAATATAATAGCTTTGGGACATTTATACAATAATAATAAGACTTGTGTACTAGAATTCAATATAATAAGAGTAAAGAAATATATATAAAGAGAATAATAATAATAATACAAATAATGTCCCTCAGCGTATTTCATCATGTTTCATCAATCCATTAAATAAACTAATAAAATAAAATGTGTTAAAACTTGTGCAAACAAATATAAAACAAAAAGTGCGAATAAAATAATAAAAAATTATTGAAATGTAATAACATAAAATGATTCAAATGGTTTAGTATATACAAATTAAAATAAAGTATGTTTAAAACTTGTGCAAACAATTATATAACAAAAAAGTGCGAATAAAATAATAAAAAATTATAAAAATATAATAACATAAATATGACCCAAGTAGTTTTAAATATAAAAATTTTAAAAATTGACGAAGATTAAAAATATTAAAAATTATTAAAATGCTAAAATATAAAAACTAATATTTATTTAAAAAGTAATTCTTTAATACTTTTTTTAATTTGTGTATATTATGTATATTTTCAGATTTTAATATATTATTACTCATTATATTATTATAGTATTTTGGGCCTTTAAAAAAAATTGTGTTTTGAAATTTCGTTGTTTTCATTAATGGTAAAATAAATCTTGATTTGTCTTTATTATAAATAAAAAATGTATCTAGATTAATGTTATAGTTATTATGTAAAAGGTTATATAAAAATAATATTATTCTAAAAGATATGAGTTCATTCAATTTTAAAATAGAATTATATTTAAACATATTATTAGTGTGTGATAAACGAATCAGAGGTAATTGAGATTTGTCTATCATATTTTTATTGATAATTCGAATTGTTTTTTTTTTGTATTAATACTAGTTTTTTTAATCTATCTTCATAAACATTACCCCATATTTCTATTCCATATGACATATTTGATAAAAATAGTGAATTATATAATATAATTAAATTGTGTATGTTAAGAAATTTTAGCTTCCGAAAAAGATATACAATTTTTGATAATTTATTACACAAATTTATAATATGAAACGAATATGTTAAATTACTATCTAATATAATACCTAAAAACGTATACCTATCTACTATTTCTATGTTCGCATTATTTAAATTTATATTATTTATAATTTTTGTATTAAAATAAGGAAGTATTTTAGTTTTTTCAATATTCAATTTTAATTTATTTATATTAAACCAATGACATAATCTATCTAAATATAATTGCATATTACTACTCAATTCTTCATTTGAATTTGCAAATATAGAGAGTGATGTGTCATCTGCATATATATTTAAATTTATATTATCATCATTATTAAATATATTTGATATGTCATTAATAAATATTATAAAAAATAATGGACCTAATACTGATCCCTGAGGAACACCAAAACGTACATTTCTAACAGATGATACAGTATTATTTATTCGAGTTTTGACTTTTCTATCTAATAAATAATTTTTTAAAAACACATTTACATGACCCCTAAAACCACAGTATTATAATTTTTTTAATAAAATGTCATGGTCTACAACATCGAACGCTTTTTTAAGGTCTAAAAATAGCGTAGCAATTTTTTTATTTAAACTATGTTTAGTAAATAAAAAATGTTGTAAGTTAAAATGTGAAAGGGTAGTATTGGATTTTTCAATAAATCCATATTGGTTATCATTAATTATTTTATTTTTATATATAAAGTCCATCATTCTATTATAAATTATTTTTTCGAAGATTTTACTAATTTGCGGTAGTAATGAAATGGGTCTATAGTTGATTATCTGTTTTTTATCATTTGCTTTAAATACTGGTTTAATGATAGCAATTTTCATATTATCAGGAAATTCAGAATTAGCCAAGCATAAATTAAATAAATATTCTAATGGTTTAGCAATAGAATTTATTAAAAGCTTGATTAATTTCATGTCCCAGTTATTTATATCTTTGGATGATTTAGATTTCATATTAAGTGTAATATTAATTATTTCCTTATCAGTAATAGGTAAAAAATAAAAACTGTTCTCAATAGAGTTTAAAAAATATCTAAAATCATTATCATTAGTTATATTATCATTAGTCATATTATCACTAGTCATGTTATCACTAATCAAATTATCATTAGTCATATTTTTATTTAAAAAACTTTCATTTATTTTAAAACCCACATTTGGAAAATAATTATTAAAATGTTCACATTGATCTTTTATATTTATAATTTCTTTTCCTTCATATTTAAGTATTTTGGGTAATTCATCAACATTTTGATTAATTATAGTGTTCAAATGTGTCCAATTTTCTTTTTGATTACAATTTGAAAAAATATTTGAGTAATATTTATTTTTTTCATATTTTATATTTTTATTAATTTTATTTTTTAGTTTTTTATATTTAATACATGTGATAGGGCAGTTTTTAGTTTTATATGTGTTAAATAATTTATTTTTTTTTCTTATTGCATTTTTCAATTTTTCATTTTGTAAGCCATGGATTGTTAATACTATTTTTATTTATTTTTTTTCTAGATATGGGACAAAATTTATTAAACATTTCATTTAATTGTATTACTAATTCATCATAACATATAGAAGGATCTGTAATTGTGTAAAAATAGTCCCATTTGTAAATCGATAATGTATTTACTAATGCATTAATATTATGCATATTTCTGATATATACATAGTCACAACGTTTAGTATAGTTATTTTTTATATTCAAAGTAGTAAATATAACAGAATGATCAGATATATCTGTATTAATAACACCATTCAATAAAATTGAATTACTATTTGTTAATATGTTATCTATTAATGAATTCTTATAAGTTGATAATCTAGTTGGTATTTTTATTAAATTATTTAGGCCTAATTGTGAAATGGTATTATTAAAATCAATTGTGAATGGATTAAAAATATCTAAAAAATCAATATTAAAATCACCACAAATAAAAATTTCAGAATTAATATATTTTAAAAACAAATTATAAAAGAAATCATTAAAGATAGTTCTATTAATATTTGGTGCTTTATACAACCCTGTGATTATTATAGGTTTATATTTAAATTTTAAATTTAATTGTATACTGATTATTTCTAAGTCATCATCAATTGCTGTTGATAAGTCTTCTATATATAAACAATCTAAATGTTTGTGAGAAAAAATTGCAACTCCTCCACCTTTTTTTTTAATTTTTAGTATACGATTTGTTTTAAACATTTTGTAATCTGTTAGATATATTGAAGGATCATCAGTATCAGTTAACCATGTTTCAGTTAGTACTATTATATCTGGTTTACTGACTAATGTATCCAAAAATATATTAAATGTATTGATATTTTTATTGAAACTTCTAATGTTTAGCATAAATATAGTTATATTTAACGTATTATGTATATTATTATATTCCTTAATAGTATAATAAGCTGTGTTTTGAATTGTATTATTCATCATACTGTTGTGATTCAGATACTATAGATATTGTTTTATATATAGAGAGAGATAGAGGATAATGGATATTCAATGATAAATAGGATTATTAGACATCCTCAGGAAATCCGAGTTTTAATTTATTCCGTATAATAATCAATATAAATATATATATATATATATATATATATAACTATATGTAATAATGTATGTGTGTGTATGTGTATATCTATGAGCGCTTGAGCATGTGTTTGTATGAGTGCATGCGTATGTATTTATGTACGAGTGTTTATATGTGTGTATTTATATGGTTGTGTGTATATATGTGTGTGTATGTGTGTGTGTGTGTGTGTGTGTGTGTGTGTATGTGTGTGTGCTTTGTAGGTATGTACGTATGTCTCTGTATGCGCATTCTCGTTATAAGAAATATAAACTATATTCCTTTTCTACCAGAACAAATTAAGAAACGTTTGTTTACGCGTATGAACCGTCATCATTAACATCACTGGGAACATCATTAACACAATTAACACCACTGGGAACATCATTAACATCATTAACATCACTGGGAACATCATTAACATCATTAACACCACCGGGAACATCATTAACATCATTAACACCACCGGGAACATCATTAACATCATTAACACCACCGGGAACATCAATTACACCACTGGGAACATCATTAACATCATTAACATCACTGGGAACATCATTAACATCATTAACATCACTGGGAACATCATTAACATCACTGGGAACATCATTAACATCATTAACACCACCGGGAACATCAATTACACCACTGGGAACATCATTAACATCATTAACACCACCGGGAACATCATTAACATCATTAACACCACCGGGAACATCAATTACACCACTGGGAACATCATTAACATCATTAACATCACTGGGAACATCATTAACATCATTAACATCACTGGGAACATCATTAACATCACTGGGAACATCATTAACATCATTAACACCACCGGGAACATCAATTACACCACTGGGAACATCATTAACATCATTAACATCACTGGGAACATCATTAACATCACTGGGAACATCATTAACATCATTAACACCACCGGGAACATCATTAACATCATTAACACCACCGGGAACATCAATTACACCACTGGGAACATCATTAACATCATTAACATCACTGGGAACATCATTAACATCACTGGGAACATCATTAACATCATTAACATCACTGGGAACATCATTAACATCATTAACACCACCGGGAACATCAATTACACCACTGGGAACATCATTAACATCATTAACATCACTGGGAACATCATTAACATCACTGGGAACATCATTAACATCATTAACACCACCGGGAACATCAATTACACCACTGGGAACATCATTAACATCATTAACATCACTGGGAACATCATTAACACCATTAACATCACTGGGAACATCATTAACATCAGTAACATCACTGGGAACATCATTAACACCATTAACATCACTGGGAACATCATTAACATCATTAACACCACCGGGAACATCAATTACACCACTGGGAACATCATTAACATCATTAACATCACTGGGAACATCATTAACACCATTAACATCACTGGGAACATCATTAACATCAGTAACATCACTGGGAACATCATTAACACCATTAACATCACTGGGAACATCATTAACACCACTGGCAACATCATTAACATCATTAACATCACCGGGAACATCAATTACACGACCAGCTGCACTTCTATAATACATGTGTTATTCTACCATTGTTATTATACCATTGTTATTCTAGTATTGTTATTCGACCATTGTTATTCTAGTATTGACCACACTGGTCAACATTAATGTCCGAGCAACAGGACCACCACGTGTACAATAACATACACGATATCTAGGTCGCCAGCCTCTGTGAGATTTAGCATCGCGATTATGTAATTAAGGTTATTGTTATTTACTTAATGCTGATTGGTCGACTGGTCGTTCTCGATAACCATCTAATTAAAGTATCATATTTATGAATGACTAATATCTTATTATATGATTAGTTATAGTTAAATATACAATAACGTGTGTATATATATATATATATATATATATATATATATATATATATATATATAGAGTCTATATATTATAGACATATCTGATTATTAGTTCTTGTATTTATGTTAATTATTTGGTAAATTTATGTCATATGTGTATGCGATATATTAGTATTGTGTGTATTCGCAGGCGTACGACGTATGTGTGGACCCCATGGGGGTGTGTGGGGGTGTGTGGGGGTGTGTGGTACCAGCACTACTACAATAGTAGTATAGTATATATACTAACTGTAGAGGTACAACCGTTCCAGCAGAAGCGTGGCGGAGAACAGATTTCTGGGCAGATTACGTAATCTATTCGAGGAGAGGTCAAGGATGCGAAGGTTAGACGTGCTCATCAGCAGACGACCTCTAACAGAGGTCAAACCGCAACGTGACATCTCGAGTTCGCGTAACGAGCCTCCTACCGGTGGAGAGACGAGTTAATATCACGTGACACACCACACGTGACCATCTTCGTTATATAACTGTTTTACTGTACACACATATGTATATATACACAAAGATATATATATATATATATATATATATATATATATTTTATTGTATTCTCTACATTATGTAAACTATATATCGTAGAGATGTCACACAGAACAATAGCTATTACATAAGAATACCCCGCAGACGACGTATGCGACACACACGCGCACACATACGCACACGCGCACACACGCACGCGCACACGCACACACACGCACACGCACACAGTACAGTGTCAGTGCGATAACAATAATCGTTATCGTCACGGTCTCCAGGGGTCGCTGTTGTACAGGCGCAGGACATCATGTCCCCGCTCTCTATTGTCATCCTCCTACTGTTCATCGTAGTGAGTGTGTACAATGTATGTACAGTGTGTGTACACTGTGTGTACAATATGTGTACAATGAGTGTACAATGTATGTACAATGTATGTACAATGTATGTACACTGTATAATATGTTGAATATCACGTGGAGATATGGATACTTCGTATTGTATAATAACAGCCTCCTCCTCCTCCTCCTCCTCCTCCTCCTCCTCATCATCATCATCAATACTCCATTGTCCCGTGTATGTCTATTGTACTATGTACGCTGCAGTGTAGGTTTCACTGTAGCTCTATGGGCACTGCGTCGCGCGTTGTCATGACGATTACGATTACGGAGGCGGCTGGTTTTTTCCTTGTTCGTTAAAAATACGTTTGGGATATATTATCATATATATATATATATATGTGTGTGCTTTAATAATATAATATATTATCATTTAAACTATGAATTCATAATAAACATGATGTTATATAATCAAACGATAGGTGGCTTGATTCATATCAATATTTATATCACATGATACGTCCATTTACCAATAAATCGGAATGTTTATCATATAATAGGAATAATGAAAAAATCTATATTTAGAATCACTCAGCGTCGTCTGTTAGAATCGATTTATTTAAACATTCTATTTATAGAACACTTGACTCGTATTCATATTAGGGGAAATAACCGAATACGGGTAGTGCCGGAATATGAATACTTGCAGTATCTCAGAAACCATAAATCCTGTACAAAAATGTTTAATGAATAAAACATTCATAATTATATAAATAGTCTAAATAAGTATTTTTTATTTTTTAATTATCCAAAATAGTTCTGATATATCCAATAAAATAATTTTTGTATTACATTTTAAAATTTATGAAAAGAAATGTCAACTTAAAAACTTCTCAATAATATACAAATGTATCAATATAAAACATAACAATATATTATTAAAAACAAAAGCACTCTAAACATCATATACACAATTGCTATATTTGTTATCAATTATTAATTAAGTCATAAGCATATATCTAGAGATTATATAAATCCCAAATACGGATACTCTATATGTCTTAATACCATAGAGATAGAACCCATTTCTCTCTAGCTCTATGCTTAATACGGACAATTTAACAACAAATGGTCTTAAAATTGTATGACTCATTATTTGTATTCAAACATTACAATATATTAATATTATATTATTATAGATATTATTGTGATTTTAAAATTTTATTTAAATTTTTAATTACATAGATAACGGGGGTGTCCGTATTCGGTACCCATGTCCGAATACGGGGGTGTACACCCCTGTATAATACGGACACCATATATACCACTAGATAAACTAAATATTATTGATGTATCAATCAGACAAATTACAATTACATTATTTATAATTAATTTTATGAATAATTTATTCTAATTTAATTAGTTAATAAGTTATTTATTTTATTATTTTTTTAATTAATAATACAATTTAAGTATCTAAATAATAAATATGTTAGATTTAGCTTTATTGGTGGTATTAATATTATAACGCACTCGATTTTTATGAATATCAGAATATTTCATACGCTGCGCGCTGATTGGTTATATGGTGTCCGTATTAAGACATATAAAGTGTCCGTATTAGGGACTTACGTGACCTCTAGATATATGCTTACAACTTAATGAATATTTGATAACAAATATAGAAATTATATACATAATTTTTAGAATGTTTTATTTTGTAATATAGTGTTATTTTATATCGATAGATTTGTATATTCTTGAGAAGGTTTTAAGTTGAATTTTTTTTTCATAAATTTAAAAACGTAATAAAAATATCAGTTTATTTGATATATCAGCAATATTTTGAATAATAAAAAAAATAAAAAATACTTTTTTAGACTATTTATATAATTATGAATATTTTATTCTTCAAACAATTTTGTGTAGGCTTTATGGTTCCTGAGATACTGAGAGTGTCCGTATTCGGGCACTGTCAGTATTCGGTTATCTTCCCCTACATATAATATGGACATAATATATAATGTTTGATGATTATAATGATAATGTGGTGGAGTGTAGTGATTATATTGATGATACTGAATATAATAATGATAATTAAAATAATAATAATTGTATAGTACCCAAATAATAATGAATGATTTTCAGATATAGATTAAAATATATATAAATATATATATATATATATATATATATATATAATTCTGTTGATTGCATATAATTAAGCGACACGATAAATACTATTCTCTTCTCGCCAGTAAAGGTCACTATTCTCACATATGGAATTTTTCCTATGACTCCGACTCTATTCGATCACGCCCATATTTACATTATACCACGCCCACTCTAGTTTGTCACAAATAATACGTATATTGAATAACCCAGTCAGTTATTATTGCATCATAAATATCAATAAGAAATTATTCCTATAAATCTGAATACTAAGATAATTAGAGATAGAATATACCGTATTATATATATAGATAGAATATACCACATATCGACAATACTATTATAATGATATTCCTAGATATATTGCTTAGTTGCATATACACCTTATTATATTATACATTAATTCTCTTAAATATATATATATATATCTTATTATTAGATATTATGTAATACCTAAATATATCCATAAGTCATACTATGTTAACGTATAGAAATGCTCATCGATATATGTATATATTATATACTATATATATATATATATATAGTATATGTATGTACATTCGTATATATAATAATGTGCACACATACATACATGAACTGGTTGAGAACGTAATAAATAATAATAGATGTTCTCAAATCTGGGCAGTACACGAAATCTCGTTATCCTCACAGAGAACACAAATGTTCGATTAGTACGGCTTTATCCCCCTAGGGCGCGATACCGGTATTCGTTTATAACAAATGAGATATTTATTTCATACTAGAAGATACTTAATTATAATATATATACACCCCTAACTCATCTATATCTATATAATATAAACATTAGATTATAAAGATACGTTAATATTATATTATATAATATACAATATACATATATAATTTATATATGCATATTGTATATTATACATTTCATATATGAATTACATATCATAACGTAAGTATTACTAATAAGTAGGATTATAGATTCACAGCAAACACTGACATCATCACTCAATCATCTTATAGTAGTAAGCTACATCTTCGCAATATCACCATTCAATATCGCCATCAATACAATATTCAGAACATCATCGTTCAATATAGATTGTATTATTTTTACGGATTTTTACATGGAATTTCATTATCTGTGACATCATTTGTATGTGACACATCATTGTATGATGTAAAGTGTAGGTAATAATGATGTTCTGAAGAGTTCTGCAGTGTTGCCTGGGTTGGATGGACATTCACATACGTCATATATGTGAACTTGGTGAAGATATCACAATGACCAGTACGGTTTTAGTGTTAGATACTGGACATTATGTTTGACCACTACAGTTTTAGTGTTCGATATTGGCCACCATGGTTAACAAGCCAAACCATGCATGTTTGACCAGTACGGTTTTAGTGTTCGATACTAGATATTGTGGTTGACCAGTACGGTTTTAGTGTACAACCTAAAGTCATCTAGCATGTCTCCGTGCAATTAATGTATGGTCCTATACAATGTATTATATTGGATTGACCATATTTATCGATTATCATAGTTATACATAATATAGCTATACATATATAGTATACTATTCATTTGTATATATATATATATATATATATATATATATATATATATATATCACAATTAAGTATCTTCTCGGATAAAATAAATATCTCATTTGTTATAAACGAATATTGGCAGTGGCCTCTAGGGAGATAAATGCGTACTAATCGAACATTTTGGTTCTCGGGGATAACGTGATTTCGCGTTCTTCTCAGATCTGTGCATGTCTTATTATTAGACATTATGTAATATCTCAACCAGTTCACTATCATGTATGTACATATGTTATACACAAAGCGATATGCATTTATATATCTATACTTAGTATGTCTTAGTATATTTAGGATGTGAGGGGGTATTTTACTACACGTGAACATGTTGATATTACATAATATCTAATAATAAGATATGTATGTATATATATATATTCTATAATATATCAACTCTGGAATAATCTCTATCCTATAACTCGTTACATAAATTCCCAATATCGCTTCATTATCAAAAGTATCGTCTCTTAACTAATTCACATATTATTTTATTTAATATAATTGTTCTACCTTCATTTTTGCCTAATTATTTATCTTTATCGATGATATTATTATACAGTCAACTCCCGATAAGTCGGAGTCGCAAGGGACCGGGAAAAGTATCTGACTTAGCGAGATGTCCGACTTATCCGAGATCCAGAATATCATGCAAATAAGACATGAAATGTGGAATTATGCAAAAACAACAGCATAAAATGTCATATTCATTAATATTACTTACTAAAATTATAATATTCATTATTTAAAGTAAACATTTCTGACAATTTATAAAAAGTCCGACTTATCCTGTATAAAAATCATAAAAATGACTATTATATGTGTCCGACTTATAGAAAAGTCCGACTTATCCAATCCAATTTATCCGACTTATCCGATTAATTTAACATGGAACTAGATGCAAATCCAACCAAACCAACTAAATGTGTCTGACTTATCGAGAAGTCCGACTTATCCGTAGTCCGACTTACCGAGAGTTAACTGTATTTGTATATTTGTTAGTGTACGAGTGGAGGGCTTTCTAATAGGATGTGCAAATACACCTATTATAATAATTTATAATATATTAATGATAATTATAATTATCAATCAATCAACCTATATACATAGTTTACTTATTGAAAATATGATAAAATAGGAACAAAATTACGTACATATTTAATATTGTACATATCAATTATACGTTATTCATGAGAGGGTATTCAAGAGGTTTAATAATACAGCTAAACCATAGCATATGCCACAAGTCATGTGAATATGATTGACAGGTATACATATATGGGGTTCATGAGGTCACAAGAGTTAGATGGGTTGGATACGCCCTGGTAGGTATAGTCTGCTAAGGATTACATTATAAACAAAAGCTGACGAGTCCTAACCTAATCCAATAGATCACCAGTACAATATCAACATACACACACATACATATTATAATACTACTATTACCAATATCAGATTTTTACATAAATATCTAGGTAAAAGAAGATGCAATATTATAGATAATTACAAGCTTATATTTAGCTTGCTGGTAGTGATATATATATATATATATATATATATATACGCATATACGTGTGTACATGTATGCGTATGTGTATGCTTATTATGATGTTTATGGTTTAGCTTCACGTAATAACAACACTAAATAATGAAGGTGATGCGATGAGGTGTGATTGCGTAATAACTTAATAAACACGCCCCTTTACGACACATCGGGGGCGGGGCAGGGGGGCGTGTTATTACGTCATATGAGTTGCGTCATCGCGTTAAGAAATATGAGTCGACATCATGGAACACTTCATAGTGATGTAATAGTGATGTAACGGTGATGTAATGGTGATGCAAGAGTGATGACATAGTGATGAAATATCGCCATAACTACAAGCGATAATGGAAATATAGCGATATAATTACGATATATATATATATATTATTGTTATAAATGGTAATTTCTGTATACATATTAATAATCAGTTATATAATGTATATAATTCCATCGAAAACCTCCTCTACAGAATTGAGAATGTTTTAAATACCACTTGCATTATAATGGAATCTATTCTAACGGATTTATAATTACATTATTCAACTACGATATGAATAAAAGTAGCGGATACATATATATATATATATATATATATATATATATATTCCTATTACATGGTAAATTTAGGATAATTATAACTATTATAGTAGTAGAATATTGATGCTACAATATCTTATATATAAGTTTAACCTGTAGATTAATAATTATAAGATATATCACATATATAAGGTATATACCACTATATATGTATATTACTAGGCGTGAACACATATACCCATACTATATACGTATATATATATATATATATATATATATATATATATATATATATATATCGAACGTGAATGGAATGACGCCAATACAACAGAACTTAACAAGCTTGCATAAGAGCATTCAATAAATCAATGTTTTATGAACAATAGATTGCTGGCGTGCATACACAACTACCCCGATACATACGCCTATACTTGCGTACGATGCGATGCTGCTTCTGTTGCTATACAGTTAACCACGTATCTGTACCATGGTCTCATTATCATCATCATCGCACTGTCACTTTCGTAACGTTATACAATATTACATAATCCGAACTCGTGTGATATTGATTGCGATGGTGATGCTGCTATTGTTGTTGACGATGATGACAATGATGATGATAGTGGTGATGTGCATGACAATGATAGTGATGACATGATAGTGATGCTGATGATGATGATGATTGTGGGGATGATGATGATGATGATGATGGTGATGTTGATGATGATGGTAATCATAGTGGTGTTGACGATGATAATAGTGATATTGCTGGTGCCTATAAAAACTATATAATATTCATGCACATATGTTACGATTTTCTATCAAATTAACTACAATTTTAGTGGGAAATCCCCTTACTTTCTGGTAACTTGCCTGAAATATAATAACTTTATAGGGGCTATATTACGCTATCCCATTACTTTTGATAGAAAATTGTTTTAAAGTTACAATATTTCCGGCAAGTTGCCGGAAAATCTTGTAGTGGGATACCCCCTTTAAAGTTAAAATATTTCGGCAAGTTGCCGGAAATACTTGTAGTGAGATACCCCCATTATATAGCAAGATATAGACACTTGATTTACTCGACATCAGTGATGCCATACTCGGGGAGGTATAAGGAATGTTTATGTCGACCTTCTAAGGCTTCTGTAGTTACTGTAAGCTATAGCTTTAGATTTATCTATCAGGGAGAGTTATAACTTATAACCATATATGGTATCAGGCTTCGTAACATTAAGTATCATTGTTAGAATATGTACATCAACGAAATAGATACCCTTCTACCGTTTATTATGTCCTATTAAAGATTACCCCATTTAAATATATTTATATTTAGATTATGAATTAGATGGATATATCTAAAGATGAACTAATTAGTTTAAATAGTATTTATCACTACAGTATTGATTGTGGAACTGAATGATGACATCGGAGACAGATCGAGTAGAGTGATATAACCAAGTTAGAATGATTTAAATTAATGAACCATCCGAGGATGTTGCGCGAAATAAATTATCGAAGAATTTATTCATAAATATTATATTTTAAAGGGCTGATTTATCTGTTGTGCATTTATCTGATCAACAAAATGCGAGTTATTCGTAATAAAGTCGTAACTGGGTTACGCAATGATTGATTACGTAATCAT
The DNA here is from genome assembly GCA_964019155.1 of Osedax fenrisi. Taxonomy (NCBI): domain Eukaryota; kingdom Metazoa; phylum Annelida; class Polychaeta; order Sabellida; family Siboglinidae; genus Osedax; species Osedax fenrisi. The sequence continues at coordinate 32,912,638 of OZ025242.1, forward strand.
TGACATAATATACACAATAAATACATATTTATAATAACTGTTTACAGTGAATAGATGACTAATGGAATATATATATATATATATATATATATTACATTTTACTTACATTAGCTTTAGAGATAGTTTTCACTTTATTATAGAATAATAGTAATTATTATTATCATTATTATTTATTAGAACTTGTTTAGTTATTGTTGATTATAATAGGTTTACAATAAGTTTAAATATAGTCTTTTATTATTTCTTCTAAATACACTTCTAGACTCCATGGAGTCAAACAAAATACTTTCATCTTTTCTAATGTTATCTCCCATCAATGGTATATTTGTAATAATTAATAATCACTAATTATACATACATGTAATAACAGGGCGGTATGTGAATAGTATACACACTACCAACACCTTTATATCGTATACAATATATATATATATATATATATATATATATATATATATGTATATAGCCTTGTAGTTGTATTATACATGACGATATTATCATCGGATGAAACACGATTAATAGGCATACTTGATTAACGATAAATATGCAGATCATGACTATGACCGCCACAGTATACTACATATTCCATATATGGAGATGTTTAGATATAATAATATCGAATATATCCATCTATAGATGCTGACAATATCATAATATACTTATATTAATTTATATAAAAACTATTAGAATAATAGTGCATACGAATCGAAACAAATAATCCTTACATATATCCATATACATACACATATACACACACAAATATATAAATACACACACACACATATATATATATATATATATATATATATATATATATATATATATATACATACATATTCATTTAAATTATAAAAATATAATTTATAAAATTTATAATTAAAATCTAACCTAGCGGGTAGAAAGATCGATCGTGTATATTTCCTCTTCCGTTAAGTTTATTGCCGGACAGAATCAGCCTCCTGACTCTAAACTTACCCCGGAAACTATTCTGTTCGATACTGTTTATCTTGTTGTTGTTCAAGTCCAGTAGTGCATATTCCTGAGGGGGCGTGGTTATGTACATCACATGTCTATTTTTGGCTAAATAATGTTCAAACTTTATATTAGCTTACATTTAAGATTTTTTTAATAGTTAATTTAAATGATTAATCATTCAATCAATTAGTCAATAATAATAATAATAATAATAATAATAATAATAATAATATAATAATAATACGAACATGGATTTCATTAATAAGATAGTGATATATAAATATGTCTATCACTACATATGTCTATAGGTATTGACATTATTATAATGTAAACAGACTGTGAGATAGTCTACAGGGGCTCGTTATTAATCTCATTACTTATCTTGTTACTACACTAGGATAACCATATATGGTATCACCTCTATAGAGCTGTATATAACGTATACGGTAATTTAACGATATATTTACTCTATTATGTGATTCTTGTTGAATCCTTGTTAACTGTTTATATCATAACTTATATCTTAAATAATGTCATATATTGCATACGTTCGTATTACTCGAGTAATAAGTTCATTCTATTATCTTTGGCTATTCTATGTATCTAATCCATGTAATAGTCATATCAATATATATATATATATATATATATATATATATATATATATATATAGAATTATAAGTTGTGAAACAAGTTGAGAATAAATAGAGGTAAAAGTTTAACTAGACAGAGGCAAAATTGTCCGGTTGTAGAATTGTACAATATATAAATTGGTATAAAGGTATAACGACAGAGAGATGACGTAATCACATACGGAATGCACTCGAATAGCGGATTACATAACACGTGATTTAAGTAAACCCCTTACCACCGATAACACGTGATTGGAACTCGTGATTAGAACACGTGGTTGGAACACGTGATATTATTCTATACCTTACCCTTACCAGGTCGAGCTTGCTCGGCATTCTAAGACACGTTTCTTCCATTCATCCCTATTATCCATAAAGTTTATCATCTCTTCCACTTCACATTCAGTTTCTTCTACCATTTGATCTACGAATGTCTTAGCCGGTCTTCCTCGAGAGCGCTGACCATGTTTGGGAGTCCATAGTAGTACATCACTAACTAGCTCTTTTTTACTTCTCCAGCAATGTCCTGCAAATCGTATTCTTTGTTCACGTATTGAACTTGTTATTCTTGGAATATTGTTATAAAGCTCTCTGTTTGTCATATGCTCTCTCCAAGACACGTTCAGGGCGGCTTGTAGCATGCGCGTGTAGGCACCATCGATCTTCTTCTCCATTGTTGATGTTAATGTCCATGTAATTGCTACATATACTAGTACTGACTCACCTGTTGCTCTGAATAAGTTTCTCTTCAAGTTTTTTGAGAGTCTAGATTTCCATATATTAGTTAACTGGTTTAATGCAAACCAAGATTTTCCAATTCTGACATTTATATCGTGTTCTGTAGATGCGATATAGCTTCCAGGGTATTTAAAATCGTTAACTTGCTCTATCCTTTCACTATTCTGGCTACTCATTACATCTCGTATAGTATTATGTTGATTGAATGTCATGTACAAGTCCAATTTCTTTAGCCGACTTTTCTATGCTATGTAATAGTTTAATTTGCATAATCTGCGTCTGTTATATTGACTGCAGGGTATCTTATGCTCTTTCTTTCAGTAATTTGTAATCCTAGTTCTGTGTTACAATCAATGGATTTTCTAAGTACGTAATCAAGGCAGATGATAAACAAACGTGGTGCGATAGTATCTCCTTGCAGAACGCCGGTTGTAATCTTAAAGAAAGGGGTGTCTACATCAGGTGATCTGACCGTTGCACGTGTGTTCATATATAATATCATTATCGCGTTATTATATATGTATATTATTCTATAGTATCGTCAATAGTAGTGATAATGATGCTTAGTGTAAAGCGAAGGCACTAGTTTATATTAAGGACATATCCTTGATAATAGTACGCAGGCTACGGATATAACTCATCGATATAAAGACATCTTTATGTCTATGCTATAGCCTGAAACTAACTCAGGTAATACTTATTTGGTTAGCCATGCACGATAACCAACCATGGTACACAATATCAATGTGATAGTATTATGTCACATACAAATATACACACACACACATATGTATATATATAATAACAGTTTTCATATGATACATATATATTGCAATATGTATATATTATAAAGATATTATATATATATATATATATATATATATATTTATATTATCGAATAATATAACATGTAGAGTACGTTAATATAACAGAGTGAGACGTGGAAGATTAATTAATAATATATATATATGTATGTTACTTAGCCTAGAAACACGCACACACACACTTATATACGCGCACACACACACACACACATACGCACATCTAGAGATGGATCCAGTAGCGCGACCATAATGTCATTACACTTGATAATCCTTCCTGATACGGTTCGGGTTAGCGCTCCACTCTATTAAATATGCACACGTGCTAAACACTACGTATATATATATATATATATATATATATATATATATATACTTTAATCATATATATATACATGGTATGTTTGCTTGTATATATCATATATAATATATGTGTATGTATGTGTATATTTTATATGTATAAATATCAAATATTTTGCGATGAAATATATTTATATATATGGTGTGTTTATCTGTATATTTGCGTATATATGTATGTATATACATATATATATATATATATATATACATGAGCACAAGCCGCTAAACATGTTATTAGTTGATTAGTGACCACTGGCCACTGGCCAGGGGTCACCAAGGTCTTAAAAGCCGTCAGCTGTTGGATTCACGTGACATGTCGCGCGCGCCCCTGCGATGATGCACTGTCTAGCGGCCAATAAACGAACTACTACGACACGCCCCTCTCGGTTTCCACCATCACATGCACCACCTTAGTAGTAATAGTTCTGCTAGTCGTAGTGGTGATAATTCTGGTAGTAGTAGTAGTAGTAGTAGTAGTGCTAGTAGTAGTAGTAGTAGTAAT